>CM026208.1:5568289-6168289 GCA_014839995.1 Xenentodon cancila
AAAGGGTAAATTAAAACTAGGTGCTGCTGATCATCAGTCCTTGATGAACTGATGATCAGCAGGTTGCAGACGTCTCCAACAGCATTTTTCTGTTATGGAGCGGTCAGGTGTGAGTTAACAAAACACCAAGAAGGAAAGACATAAGCGATAGTCTTGACCACACATCAGTCTGGAAAGGATTTTAAAATCATTTATAAACAATTTGGAGTTAAATGTTCATTAGTGGGAAAGATCATTTATAACTGGGAAAAATTCAAGCCACCCTTCTCTGGATTGGACATCCCTACAAATTTATTCAAAGGTCAGATGAGGCAAAGCTCAGAGAAATGCAAACAAACCCAAGAATAACAAAGCCTTTACTGAGCAAAAACCCTGACGCCCCGGCCATGTTTGGTAAAAAACAAACCTAGCATCTCGGTAGACAAACGTCACGACCACCAGAAACCTCAAACACCTCAAGCACAGCGACGGAAGAATGATGAACTGGCTTGTTTTGCAGCCGCAGGAACTGGGCACCCTGCAGTCATTAAATGAGCATGAATTGCTCTGTATACATATTTTCTAGAGGCCTTTGGATGTTGATGACCAGCGTTTCAGCAAATATACATCAAAAGGGATTAAAGAATAAAGAATAGAGCATTTTAAATGGTCATGTTAAGGTCCAGACCTCAGTTCATTATTAATTCTGTGGCAGAACCTAAAAACAGCTGCACATCAGTAAATACCCAAAAACTTCTATGAAGTGATTTTTTTTAAAGAAAAAAAAAGCCACACTGATGTAAGAACCTCATAAAGTAATACCAGAAACCACTATTCACTGATCATTCAGACTCATGTGTCCTTAATATTTTAAACAGGATTTTTTTTTCTTCTTAGCTTCATTGTGGCACTTTGGGGAAAGTTTCAAGTTGTCGTTAATCTGATGTTGTATTTACTCATAGACTATAAAACAATGGACAAAGCCGAAGGTCACGTGACTCGCTTGTGTCAGAGGACCGTTTTTGGGCTTCATATGGGGTGGAGTCATGTTGCTTGAGAAGCTGATGGAAACACACCCACCGTAAAATTCACCCCCCACAGTAAAAATCAAAAAATCGAAACCAAAATGTTTTTTATTATATTTTTATTTCTGCCTTGAAGTCATTTTAACATGAGAGTCAATGGAGATTGGCTGCCTCTAGTGGCCAGTCGAGGAACTGCAATGAAACTTCCGTATGAACCTCAACTCAGAAGTTAGATGGTTGGTGCTTGGCACACAAAAAACGTTGAATTACAAGAGAGGGTGTCAACTTTTGCATGTCCGTATTAAGTATTTTAATTTTAGGTGTGTTACAGGCAAAACATCATCACTTAATTTTTTATGAAGTTCAAAAAGTCTAAAAGACAGCCAGTCTGGATTTTAGGAACATGAAATAATGACAAAAAACACAGTTGAAATGAAAGCTGCAAAATTATAGCTCCCAGGAAATTGGTTTTACTGGTGAAAAGTAACAGGAAATGTTTGTTTATTACATTATTAAATAAAATATCATTCTAAATTTTTTTCATTTTTTTTTTTCTGAAGCTATGTCATTTAAGACTCCGTTCCAGTCTCCTGGACTCATTGAGTCATCCAAAGCTTCTATCCGATCTTGCTGTCGGACGTTTCCGGACCTCCCTCTGACAGGGATTGCCACAGCAGTCCTTCCTGGCTTCTCTGTAAACTCCTATTCTTTGTTGTTCCTTTCAGGCGGAAATGGGATCATTGCTTATCTGTTGGCTTTTAAAGTTCACTGTAAATGTCATTGTGCAATAATAAGGCACTGTTATGCACTGCGCTGACATTTAATGGAGGCAGGACCAGGTCTGGAGGAGATGACCCAGCCGTAAGCTCGCAGCTTCACGGTGGTGAAGCGCGATATGCACATGCTCATACATGGTGACACATGCAAATTCAAACACATACAAACACAAAAATTACTTTTAGGCTTATGCTGTGACATTTTGGTCATGAAACAACCTTTTGATGTCTTATTGTGTTATACTGAATGAATATATTGAAGAAGGTTTATAGATGACCTTATAACAACAGCATCATATAAATTAGAACCCTTTATGGACCTGAGGTCAGTTCAACTGTGGCATGTAAAAGTTTATTTTCTACAATTCCTTTAGTGAAAAAGGAAAGATAACATAAAAGTTTGGATGCTCCAAGAGGTTCTAGGGTAAGTCCAAAGTCTCAGACTTTAATTAGCTTCTCAGGGCTATGGCTTGTTACCGTCATTGTTAGGAAAAACCATTGATGCAAAGTTTCAAAGCTTTATACAGACTCTGACCCCTCAAACCAATCAGCAGCCTTGGGCTTCAATTACAGGCTGCCCAGGACTCTGAAGATCAAATTAAGTGATGCCCACAAATGCTGTAAGATTATAAGAATATAGCAAAGTGTTTTGGGGGGAGCAGTTTTTTTCAGTTTATAATGTAATTAAGAAATAAGAGTAAAGAGGAGGAGTGGAGGTCAAGCTGAGTCCTAAAAGATGAAGAAGAGTTTCTGGGTGAACTGCTGGAAGGGTAGCTGCCGTTCGGCCACGCTGGACTGGAAACTGAGCTGTTTCACATCTGTAAATACGACCGTCGTAAACCACTTATCACAAACAGATCGGATAGTTTTAGCAGTAACAAAAAAGTAAAAACAACCAAACAGGCTTTTGGAAGCAAGTACAGCAGACTGAATGTTTTTGAGAATAAACAGCAGAATGAAAAAAAGCAGCAGAGTCATTGTGTTTCAGACAATAATTACTTTTTGTTTTAAGGTTGCTTATATTTAACTAAACTTAATGTCATTTAGTATTTTTAATAAAACGTCGCTGGTCTTACATCTGGTTAGTGATCTTTTGAAGATAAATGCATACATATAAACGACACGTTTTTATTTACAGTGGGAGCCGTCCAAATGAAACAAATGAAAGAACTTCATCAGCTGCTCAAAACTTAAATGAATCGCATGAAGTCCACCTGAGTTAGCCTTTTAAAACAGTATTGTCACCAATTTGTAACTCACCCCGAGTATTGAATGGTTATATGGACCAGAAATATATAACCTGAACTGCATACACGAAATATAATGTGGAGACTCAATGTCATAATAATCAAAAGACAGTAAAAGTTAAGTCCCAGCTGAAAAGGTGGCTTTGTAAGTCAGATGTGGAACTTTTGAACTTCGGAAAAGAATATTTCTTTTAGGAACAAGAACATGTGGAAATCTGTGTTAACTGTTCTTCTCTCCCATCCAACTATGTCTGTGCTTTAGGACCCTCAGATACATGGTTCAAGCACATCCAACGCCATCCCGAGAAACTCTGCTGCGTCCAGACGGCCCGTGAGCTTGGCCTCCCTGCTGCCCCCTCTGGTCTGGCTCTGGTACTGCAGGTTGACCGCGCTCTCCTCTTCAGGCTACTTGTAGCCTCGCTGCTTCATGGCAACAAACTACTATGGACTGACAAAAACCCATTTGTATAAAAGAAAAGCAAAGTTATATCCTTTCTTTTGAGTAACTCCTGGTGTGCTTTAATTTTCCCTGTATTTTTTTTTTGTTTGTTTGTTTTTAAATTCCTAATTGTTTTTGTTTTTTACATTTTTTGGAAAGTTTGTTGTTTTTTTGTTTGTTTTTTAATTGCAGCTTTGTGCTAAAATGGTGACCTATAATACATGTTGGCTCAGTTTTGACTCTGTGTTCACGTCGGGTTACATGAAACAGCGATAGTTAAAGCTTCTCCGTTCGCTGCTCACATGGGCAGATATGAGGACAGAAACTTTGAGGACTCCATTCCACCAAACCACAGCTGGTGCCTCTTGGCACGCAATGTAAATTTGCATCCATTTTCAGAGTTGTCCTATCAGTTTTCACCCGTGTCTGTTTGTGTGTTGAGGCTATTGGTGGGATCTTTCGCTTACAAGTCACAGCCAGTTCAGTAACGGCTACATATTACATACTTGGGCAGCCTTTAGATGTTATTCGGTCTCTTCTGTGATTTGTGTATGTTTTGATTATGATGTAATCTGGTATTTTACATTTTTATGAGCTGAATGAAAGGTCCTCATGCACGTTAGCTGCCAAAAAAAATACATTTTTCCCCAGAATGAACACTTAAAACAAAAGAAGTCTGAACATATATGCCCCAACTGTCTGTTACTGGACTGTGTAGCTTATACTGAACTTATGTCGCCACTGGCAAAAGCACACATGGCAAAGTCCCACAAACACTTAAATGCACATTTTCGCGCATCCAGACAAAAAGACTCATATACACACACACAGCACCAGGCTTTCTGCTCCCAGTCTTTACATCTTGTTTTAGCCGATGGGGGGGTCACGGGATGGAGTGCTGCTCTGGATGGCCAAATCCACTTCACTCATCTGGGACTGCACATGCTTGAAACTGTCCAAAGCCGGGTCTCTTTATTGAAGGTGACAGAGAAGCCGCTGAATGATAATCTTCTGTTTAGATTTGATGTATCTCGCTGCACTGAGCCGACAAAACAAGAGCTGACAAAATATACTTGTAGATTGTGTCCAACTGCTCACGCGTTCATTGCTCCAAAAGTCATAGCTCTGGGAGAAAGTAATAACTTTTAACTGACCATTTGCTAAACTCTACCAACCATTGTCACAGTAGCAAAGCTTAAAGATACTTTCTGCAAAAATAGACGTCTTAATTTTGTCTGGTGATGGACATTTTGTCTGCTAAAACAGCAGCTGGAACATGTTGTCAGCATGTTGGCTGACTAATGCTGACTGATAAGAAAGGAAGGGCCCTAAAAAAGAGTTGTTGGACCATGCAGAGAAAGTTTCCACTTCCAGCTCCGTATCACACTGCAAACTGCAACAGGAACTGGTAGACGAGTCCCATGTCTCAATCATATTATTTATACACTACTTGCTTTCCATCATATCCTTGGGAACTCATCTTTGGTAGGTCTGGCAGGTGAATCAAAACCACCTCCGTTAATTATAGGATATATATGAATGGATATTTTATTTTAGATATTCTCTAAATTATATTTAAAATGACCATACTTTTAGAAGAAGAAGTTTCATTTCATGGGTCATTTTATTCTCCACATGTAATATATTAAGTGTCAGAAAATGATGTGCTGCAAAAAGATGGGCTTTATGAAAGGAGCTTTAAACACCTCTAAATAAAATGTGTTGTATTTTGAGGTAGCTCATATTCTTTCTAATGTACTTTTAATTGAAACACAAACATCAGACAGGTGAAATGATTTTGAAGAGAGGTTCAGCTTGTGTTTTCACCGAAAACAAAATGACAAACCACAAAATAATTAATCATAATATTAGTAAATCAGGACAGAATTAAGGAGGAACTCTATGTCTAAGACATGATTGTTGTCCAAGTAAAGGAATGCTTTCATCTGGCTTCCTCAACAACTTTATACCTAATGAGACACGTGTTATGGACCAAGCGTAGAGCCTTGAGGAACACCATCACCAACTATAGAGCACGCGGAAAACACATTCACATGGATTAACTGGAGTCTGTCAGTTAGTTATGGTTGAAGCAGATGTCCCCGTCTCTGGCGCTGCAGCAGGTGTTGTCCAGTGCCACTCCCCCTCCCGGCCCGCTCCTTAGCTCTGCTGCCTTTGAAGAACTGGCATTTTATGAATTGTTATAATTAATCTGGGATAGCTCCAGAGCTTGTCAATCCAGTTCCAATTTCAAAGTCTTGACTGACTGCTATTTGTGCTATTTGGAGTTTAGCAAATGATCAATGCCCTCTTTTAAATCATGTAACTCATGGAACTGCATGTGCGCGCTCATCGGTTGAAAGAAAAAAGTAAAACAATGAATAAATAAGGTGAAATCATCATAATCGTTGTGCTTCTAGAGGTAAAAGAGCATCTGTTTTCATCTGCTTTTCAGCTGGACTCATGACTTTTGATTCCCCCTTTCAGAAAGACTGAACTGTTCATTTCTGGCAGATTTTGCTCTGGCTTGTGATCATGATGTTTACATCTGTCACTGTGGCATGGTCAGTTTATCCCTTCAGCCGTTCGGACACTGATATGGGAGCATTTAGGACTCTCTGCTTTGGTTTATGTAGCTTTTCAACACAGTTAATGTACAGCAGAACGTAAATGTTATTTACTGAGCATAAACATGTTGTATGCACTGTATGTACTTGGCTGAAACTAAATTGGACAAATAAATGTCTGATGATATTGTATTTCAGAGCATTGTGAGCTATTTTGACATTCAGATACAGCATAGTTGAATAAGCCAGAATATTTTTTTTAATATAACAACTTAAATGTATAGTTCTCCTGTATGTACATGATCACAAACTATTATTGCATCTGAGAGGATATCAGTTTAATTCTCCTAATGTAGTTTAAAACATTTTGCTTTGTACCATAGCCCCATTTTAACACTGGTGTTTGTTTTTTTATGCTAATTTTTAGACTTATTTTTGTATGTTTTCCTCATTTATTTTTGCTTCTTCATTATTTGACTGAATCGAAACCTGCCATTTTATTTTATTTTTTACAACTGCTCGGTGCACTTATTGTAATTATTTTAGTTCTACTGCTAAAATAATTACGATGACTTTAAATAGAAGTTGAGCAAGACTCTTTGCATGGTGTTACTTAAGGGAATATTTCAATATTTAAAGGCAAATATATTATATACCATGCCTTTGAAGACTTTTTTTAATGGCATATTTGACCAGAGTTTGATAAGTGGGAAAATTCCCACCAAGTGAATGTTTGCAGTTTAGATGAAAAGTTAAATAGTTTGAGTAAATTTGCTACAGAGGTTTGATGCTTAGATATGTATCTGATGACTTCTTTTTTTATATATATATAAATATGAGAACTGTGTCTTTACAGACTCTGGAATTGGAGTTCAAATTTAGAAATGGTTTGTCTGAGCTCAGAAAGGCCTTGACGCTGGGGTCACGTTGTCCATATGTAGGGATCATACTTTTGGACCTGAAATAAAGTCTACGTTTGCTGTCCATCGCCATTCCATCTGCTGATTTTAAATTGACCAAACATGACTTTTTTTTTTTTTGTCTGTTTTTATTTTTTGGAGGGTACACACTCCCTCAAGGCATCATACCTTCCTAGCTTGTGAAAATGTAAAATCTATTGTACAAAAGTTCCAATTAAAAACTGTAACTTCACTCAGACTGATCGCATGTGACTTTATTCCACTGAAGAAGGACGATAAGAAAGCAACGGACGCTTGTGAGACAGACGGTTGAATACCCTGAGAGGTCCGTGTTGCTGGCCGAGCCAGAGAAAGCTGAGTTTTCTGAAAGTTTTAGCTCAAACCAGTGGGAATTAGGGACAGAACTGATAGACTGGGAATCTGATATTGTCACCAGAATCAAGTGCCAGCAGCCACAAATCCCACACTTGTTTTGGTGGGCAGCATTTTAACTTACTTTACTTTGAATCCTTCACATAATTTTGTTTGTTTTATTTGGTTCTGTTTCCGTCTTATTGGTAATTGTTTTATTTTTCCAGCTGGCGTGTATCATGAGTGCTTCATGACACATTCTCTGGCTGGATCACAACTGTATCGATGTCGCTGTGAGAGCTGAAAGGGAGATTTATGCTCATAAACTGCCATTGGAAGCTTTTAATGGATCGTGGTGATAAAGAACAAACAGAGCAGCAGCGTGTGGACCATGCTTTCTTTTCCTAATGTGTAACAAAACCAGACGCAGACAAAAGTTAATCTCTGCATAACTGATTTCTGTTGAGATCAGCGGGAATGTGGTTTGAGTTAACAGCTGCCAGGGGAGTTCATTTACAATCACTTTTGTGTATTGTTTTTTTTTTTTTTTTTAAACCAGACCAAAAGCAATAACATAATGAAATTACACAAACAACGCTAAAGGACAACTGAATTTCTCCCTCAAATATCTGACCTGTATTGGAATAATTTTAGTTTTAAGCATAATAAATGTCTTCCCATGTCTTCCCTAATTTGTGTTTGAAAGGATTGCATTCAGTGCAGACTTTGGTAGTTCTTGAAGTTATTTTTCTTTTAGACATTTGGTGCTTTTTGGTGCGTTTGGAAAGTTTAATTATTTAAATCCTCAACGTGAGCTACTATGTTATTAATTTTTTAAAACCTCGAAACATATATATGGAAATCAATAACACTGGAAACCAACGAAAAGTATCAGGTAAAGAAATGAAGGCGTGTCACAAATGTACGACTCAGTTTAGGTTACATAAAGTAGATAACTGCAGGGTCGCGGCTTATTCCGCCACGCCAGGTGAAGGACCCGCGCAGCGAGTCAGCTGACGGCTCGCACTAATAAAAGTTCGGACGGCACCGCGTCCAGTGGCTCGTTAACTTTGACTTTGGCTTCTCTGTGTGGATTTGTCTCATCCAGACCACGTAGCTCCACGGAGTCGTGTTCAGCTGTGTCGTCCGGGGCCTGTTCCGAGTTTAAAGTCGACAAATACGACTTTGCTTTGTTTTTATTTTCCGTGACTGTGTTCAAGTAATCCAGGTTTACTACAAATACTGAGATCAGAGAATAACCTGCAACTGAAAGCTGACATGGACGTAGAGCAGGGAGGGATATAGATGACCTTTGGTAACTAGTATTGATATAATTATTACCACTAATGTAAGGACATAACACAATATTACCTGATCATTATAATTTTACATCTTATTATTATACCTTGGGTGTCTTGTAGTGTTTTTGATATGTTTTACTTGCGAATGTGAACCTCGCTGTAAGATATTTAGTGCCAGGTAATATGTTGCAATGTTTTTAATTTAATTTAAATAATTAAAAAAATCGAACTGTAGAAGTATTGAAAACACTTTAATTTTATTTGCATTATTCGTTGGGGTTAAAATCTGCAACTATTGTAAATTATTTACAGTAAAAATACAAAACAAAAAAACCATAAAACTGCAGAGTTTTTCAGACCAATTTTACGTTGGAAGAGACGTATGAGTTATGGAAAGTGGAGTCTTCAGCAGGGAATCGAGCATCGGAGGCTCATTTGAGCATCAGTGTGTCAGGTTACTAAGTGTTCGCACTGGCATGGAGGACATCTGTAGTTGGGTTTTTTTTCCTAACATGGCTGAAATAGAAAACTGTGTGATGTGGGCGTCATCATGAAATGTCAGAAAATAAGTCTGACATTTGGGTTTCTTTCTTGTGGTCATTCGTCGTTATGTGACTCATCCATCAGCTGATCTGCGGTTCTCTGAGAGCTCCTGCATAAATACACAGGAAGCACAGTTGTATTAGTTAATTAATTTAATAAGAACTGTTGCTTTATTTATTATTTCTAGTTTATAATTGAAACTGTGAAACTGTGATCCTGATGTTTACTGTGTTTGCCTATCAGGCCCTAGTGGGCCCCCCCGGCCTAGGACCTAATGGGGCCCGGATGGGAGATAGTGCTTTAGGTATCCGGGTCTTTATTACAGCTCCTGGGAGCTGGAGAAAGCCAGCTCTCTCATAATTTGTGCCAGGAAGAGCCTGAAATACTAGTGCAGTCTAACAGCACCAATCATGCAGATTTATACAGGAGTTATATATGTTGCCCTAATCAGGTTGAGTCATGGTCGCTGAAATCTTTACAAGACCGACTGACTTTAGTGATGTAGTAGGTGTAAAATATTAAATAAAATGTTGTGCTGCCTGACTGGCTTTATTTTCACTTTCACATTTAACTTTATGACCCGCAAATCTACAAGGGATCACAATATTGTCTCCAAGGGTATTTTGGGTAAAACCCGTCGCTAGTCGTCCACCCAACGTCATCATCCGTCACATCAGTCACATCAGTCACATCAGTCAGCAAAGTAGGTGGAGCATTTTTACGGACTAAGTTAAAGAGAGTGGCAATTCATATAAGTATAAAAGTGGAGCGGCAAAGCAAAACGAGAGCAAGGAAAAGCCAAGTTACAACAGCTGGACACACATTTTGTTCATCACCCTGAGACGAAGCAGATTTTTTTGTTGGCAGTGATTCGGGCCACCAAAACGGCCAGCACAGCCCGGTTAATGACGGAGCGCAGGGCGCGTCGTCTGTCCTTCAGACGGTGGTCAGTACGCCTGTAGGACGGCATAATGAATTTGATCGTGAACACGTGGGCGATGTGGTAGTTTTACTAATCTGTATTTTAAATTATACTAATAAAATGGGCATGTTGTGGGCGTGTGTATGTTGTTGTAAAATTATGTTATCATGAGCTTTATTATTTGGGTTTAAAGGGCCCGGTCATTGGCCCCCGGCCCCCGGCCCCCGGCCCCCGGCCCCCGGCCCCCGGCCCCCGGCCCCGGCCCCCAGCCCCCGGCTCCGTTTTGTTCCACAAGTGGCTGTTTTATTTTTATACATTACAAAATAGACGTTTAAATGAACCCTGGTTGTAACATGACTTTTTTAAGTGCATGGCTCCAGTGAACGGCCAAAGTTGCCGTAGCTGTTGTAGTGGACGCGCTTTCCTCCACAATGAAGCAAATCATGAAGAGGTGCTGTGCAGCCACTCAGGGGTCATGTTTGGGAACACTGAGGTTCCCGTAATTACCTGTTTAATGATATTAAAATTAATGGATATTTGGCATTCAGTTTTGGTTTGGAAAAACAAATGCTAAACCACTTAGTCATTAATATTTAAATAGCTTTTAAATATCAAACGTCCATCTCCATTTTCTATATCCATTTGCAAATATGCACAAATGTAGCTCTTTGTTCCAAGATTACCAGGAGCTGGAGCAGATTTGAGCAGCACATGCTCAGGGGGCACATTTTTCACTCACAATGTAAAATTAAGGCAAGAGAGTCACACAAATACCTGAAATTAAACCCAGAGGGCTTTAAAACAGAGCTGTAAGGACAGCTATTAAATAATACGCCAGCTCTATGTGGGCAGTGGGCTTTTTCAAAGCAGGCAGCATTTCACATGCAGAGATTGAGCCCATTAAGTGTTATTTAAACCAATTTTTCTCACTGTGGCGTTTGTAGATGCGAGTGCTGAAATTTAATGAAAGCTGTGGAGCGCGAGCCGCCTCACCTGGCGACTGTGTAGTGATAATGGACTGGCTTTGGAATAAAAAGGCTGTTGGCTGTACCTGCAAATTACATGCGTCAAGAATGAGCTTCATCTCATTTTAGTGAGGAATTGGCTCCTCGTGGCAGCAGTTTCCCGCAGCAACGCTATTTGAACCCATTTCAGAGTCAACATAACTTTTCCTTTAGGTGCTTCTGAAAATTATTTATGTTTATAATTTTAGGATCAGGATATGTATAAATAACTTGGAGTAAAGCTGATCTAAATTTAAAATGACTCTCCCGGAAAACATTACATGTATTTAATCAACTATTGTAAAAGTGCAAGGTAGAATATATATTTTTTAGGGGTTTTGTGAAACCGCCATAAAACAGGGTAATTTGTGTTTTTTTGGCATTTGTCATAATTAAATGTTTTGTTTGCTTTCCCTGCAGTGCTGAATTGGGCCACACGATGCTGTTTCGCATGTTTCTGCTGAGCTGTACACATCTGTCAATCATCGATAGCATCTCCTATCTACGGTCATGTGGGTCCAGCTTCATTGTCTATGGAAAACATTTACGTTTTTCTAGATGTTTTAAAATCCAGACTCCAGATGTGGGTTGAACTAACTTCGTCAGATATATTCAAATCAAGAACTGAAACAAACCTGCCTCAGTAATGTCGTTGGTTCCGTCTGCTCTCGCATCCAGAGGCTCTGTTTCTGGACTCCTGAAGTCCTCTGCCGCCCAGCTTCTGCGATGGGCACGTCACGTTGGTGTCGTTTTTAAACATCTTTGCACTCATATAACGTACAGCTGTCTTACAATGGTGACGCGTTGTCCTCTTTCTGTCCACCGCTTGCTTTCCTTTGTTTTTGTAGTTGAGACGGACCGTGACACTTTCCCACAGAGCACATTCGAAACAGTCGGGTGGATCCTGAAGATCTAGTGGGTCATCTGAGCTCATCCACCCTACCTCGTGAGAGTGATCACCGTCGATCTTTGTCTGACTGCCCGGCTCACTTCAAATGTTCAACAGTTGGTCAAACGTTTAAGCACGAAGGCAGCAACAAGGTTACAAGGTTGGTCATATATGTTGATTTATTTAAAAGTAGTTCTATGAAGGCTTTAACAAAACACTCAGGAATGTAGAAGTTGGGAACCCCAGGCTTTGGGGAACCAAGGTTATTTATATGTTTTATTTGATATTATTTATTTGTTTGTAGACTTTCAAGTTTCAAGAATACCACCATTTGGGATTCTCTTTTTTGGTCTAAGCTTTATAGTTTCTTCACATAAAATAGAGCTTCTACATCATTTCATTTTTGTAATATTTTGTCTACTTTCACACAAGGTTCACAGCCTCGGGACTTTGTCACCCAGACCATGTAGGCGTGTTTCACGTCCGTCTGCTGTTTCGGTTCATTAAGTGCAGCCGAGTAAGAGAGATTATTAATGACTTCACCTTCCTCTCTGTTTACCAGCACCCTTTCTACTTCATACCCTCAAATTAGGTCTCATTTTTCTGAAACTGCTGAAGGAATAACTGCGGTTCTACAGCGGTGGCGAAACAGGTCTCAGAAGGTGACAGCAGCTTTTGCTTCATAATACTTAATATATTTTTCCTCAAGTTGTAAGAAAGCTGATACTCAGGATTAATGAGGACCATTAATCTGAGATATTCCATAAACATAATGAGAATATATTGTGCTTTACTTGTGGTGGTCTTGTAGCCCTGTTTGAGATTACTTTCAAAGCATTTTGTTTTACAAAAGAGAGCGTCAATCCGTCTACTAACAGATCTGCTGCCTGGATTCACATCTTATGTTATTATATTATTTGATCTTATTGCAGAATGACATGTTAGGATGATTTCGATTTGTGTCACGTTTAATCTGTGATGAGGCTGTATTCTTGCTCTTTTTATGTTGGAAGATTTGTAATCTAATTAACTCTCGACATCTGCATTGAGGATTTTTCAGCCAGCCAGTGAATATGAATAACAACAAAAATAAAACGACTCCAGGCTTGTCATTACAATTGGCCGTCGCCCTGCAGACTCATAACAAGCCTCTTGATAAATATTATTCTTTATAGTTCATCAATACCACACCTCTATTCATTAATGGACAATGTATAAGATATGGCCATAAAACTTCACATAAACTCATTGGTTCCCTTGGCAGCAGCATGAATTAACATCTATTAAATGCATCAGGAGGGAATCTCTGTTGAATCTGGAATTTGTTGCGCAGGAGTTTACAGAGTAGCACAAACGAGGTATGAATGATGTGTTGGAATCATTTAGCGTCTTTGGATCAGACCCGGTTATTTTCCCTGGTGTCGATGCAGGCCGTGTTACTGCCTCCTCGGTGCCTGAAGCCGAGTGGAGGGGAGGGAAGAAAAGTCAGGAGGTGTTACCAGCGCACCAGAACACAACACGGGTGGGCGTGTAGAACTGTTATTCCCCACGTCGGCAGGATGAAGTCCGCTGTCAGACGGGTGTCGTTTCCAAAACGAGGATGGAGGAACACCGGGATGAGCTGTTGCGCTCGTTTGTGCAACCGTTCGAGTGCGAATGAAGTTCATATGCATCGTATGGTACTACATATGGATGGTTACGACTACGAATACCTTTTGAGGAACATAATTGAAGAGAAATAGAAGGCTAGTAGGAAGCCGTTTGAGTCTGAGCGCCGCATGGAGCTTCGGCGACGGAGACGTTTAGCTGTATGACCGGGTTTCGCTTCTTGCAAAGCTCTGGTCTGTCATTTTTGTCGACAGTTGGACGTTTTTTTTTGTTTTTTTTTATGGTTCCAGTGATAGGCCAGCTTATGGCGTCCTCGGCTCTGATGCGGAGCAGCTCGCAGACCTCCTGCTCTCCTCAGTTGCTCATTTTGCAAATACACCTGAGACCTGCTGCAGCTGCTCTACTCTAATCATCTGTTTCCTTTAAAAACAAAAAAAAAGTGTCTCACACAGAAGGAAACTTCAACACTCCTGCATGACATCTCCTTCTGTGCATCCTTCACACTTTCCCACTTTATGCAGAAAAAATGGGGGTGGATGGGGATTAGTAACCACAGTGCATGTTGGGAGCACGAAGACGACAACTCTGACAGGAGTGTCATTCTTCATAGCGCCACTGAGGCAGGCTGACTGGTCGCTGGTCTGACCGTACATGTGCTGTAGGGATGTGGAGGACAACGGCGTGCTTTGTAATCCCGTGTAACCCTGCACCGCTCCTCTGGTTGACTCGGGCCACTCATCCTCAGATGTGGCCCACATTAACCCGCAGCAATTTGCCCATAATGACATAAAGATAGCAATCTGGATGAGGCATCAATCACGAGAACGTGGCTCATCTGACCCTGAGTCCTCAACCAGAGGGATGGCGGAGCGGGGTTACAGGAGGGGGAGGCAGTTGGGACAACAGAGTGAACAGCAGTTGAAGCAGGAGGGAGGAAGAAAGGCTGAATTAAGCTCTTATACCTCCGACCCACAGGGAGTAGAAGCACTGTGGTCTGGGTCTGCAGCGATTTTTGGCTCCATCCTCAGGTCGCCCTGGAAGAACTTTCAAAAGCAGATGCTCAGCTGGGCGAAAATGTAAATTAAATTAGTTTTTTTCATATTTTTTCATATTCTAAGAACCTTTCTACATGGTTGACGTAGGGGTTGCACATTATATCTAACATGTATCGTCACTGAAATATCAACAAGTGCAATATCACAAAAACAAAGAAAATATTGCCATAAATAGGTTTACTATTTTCCAAATGTTATACATGTGTACTGAATGTTTAATTTATATGTAACCATTCAAATGAAACTTCACTGCCAGAGATTCCAGTTTACTATATTGCATATTGTATGTTGTTCTAATATTGTGCAGCACTAGTTGAGATCTTTTCTAACATCCTCTCAATTATTTTCCCACAGATCTGTTCAATTCAGCTTTATTTATATAGAGCAAAATCACGCCAAATGTTATCTCAAGGCACTTCAACAACAGTCAAACTCGTTTAAAAATGGTCAAATAACACAAAGCCAATAAAATGTCAACAATAATTATTGTTGTGCTAAAGAAACCAACAGATTCAGCTTTTCTTTGATACAATCCCGATCCGGGCTAAGCACCGGGTGACTGTGGGAGGGAAAAACTCCCCTTTTTACAGCCTCTGGCAGAGCCAGACTCTGGAAGGATGCCCATGTGCCTCAATCAGTTGGAGGTTGAGAGGACAGAGAAATGACAAGAAGAGATCGGGAACACCTTCTGGGAAGAAGGAACACAGCTAAACAAAACAACAGCAACAATAGTCTCATTGATAGTTGAGTAGAAGAGAACAGCGGGAGGGGAGGTGCATCATGGGAGGTCCCCCAGCAGCCGAGGCTTATAGCAGCATAACCAAGTGATGTTTCAGGGCGCCTGGGCCATCCCTAACTATACACCTCACAAGATTGTGAGGAGAAGAATTTTAAACTCTACTTTAGATTTTTTTAGGTATTGAGACCAAAATGTTTTTCGAACCAGGCTGTAAATATGTTTATTTCTGCGTGGACAGTTGGATGTTTGCCGCTTGTGTAGGACCAGTCTGGTTACACATGCGAGTGAATGACGTTCACGAACGACTGTCTGGATATCCAAGTAATCCAACCCTACTCTGAAGACAAAGGTTAAGTCTGCGTCCCGTGGAAGCCTAATCTTAACTAGTTAACATAAATCTGTGAGACGTACGGATGGATCATGTGATATAATCGACATGAAGAACATTGATCACACTTTTTGTGGTGAAACTGTTGTCATGCATCTGCCCCAGACTGTTGGAGGAGCAGTGCAGATGTGCAGTGAGGGCAGCTTTACCTTCAGCGTGACAGAAGCTTTTATCGATGATTCAGGTCCCCCTCTTCTTTCTTACTCACTTAGCACTTAGCATTAGCCTTTTGTACTCGGGTATTGAGCTTTTTGCATTGACTTTGCTCCAAAAACAAACAACCACTTCTTATCCTTCAGGATTGGTTCAAAACCCTCTCAGATCAGGATGAAAGGGAAAATGCACCACTTACTGCTGCCTCTTACATGCAGGTGTCAAGCAGAGCCGAGATGCCAGAAATCCACTTAATGCTAAACACTGCAGTCTTTTATCTTGAGGAGAAAATGCAGTGAGCTGAAAGCATAACAAGACACTTATCTCTTCCTGGTCACTAATGCTGGTGACAGTGGCTGAGTTGATCTCATGTGACGTTCAGAGGAATTTAAAGCTCCAATCTGGACGGGACTGTCTGGACGAGTCACACAAAGGGTGTAAAAGTGTTTTCTTTGATAGTTTTCCTCAGTTAGCAGGGTGGTATATTGCAAACTGTTGCTCCAAATGTATAAATTGTGTTGAAATGAATAAAAAAGGCCAATAATTTCTTAGCTGTGAGCAGCATCAGGCTTATATGCAAATGAGCCCTGACAGAGTATTGTTTACCCAGTTTTTAATTTACATCTGCATCTCTGGCTGTGAAGGGTTTGGAAATGCATCCGGAGCGTAGAGCACCGTGCTGGCCACATGCACCCACACTTCTTCTCAGAAAGGATGTATGTTATTTATTTTTATCTAGCTATCATTTCACATTTGCATAAAATTCTCTAATTCAGATGATATTGCATGACCGCAGGGATAATGCATGGTTCATTTTTGAAAGCATACAGCAGCCATTTGTTTCTGCAGCAGTGAAAACATATATTTTATACTTAATGGCATCTGTATGTGGCATCAAAGAGCTTACTGTAGTGCAGTGTCTTTTCTAATTTTTTTTTTTTTTCATATGAATAATTCTCTGATTTTTCTGTTACAATTATGGTGATGAAGGCAAGATTTGTTTTTTTTTTTTAATAAAACAGTTCAATAACATCTTGTATACTTTTGTAAAGTTGATAATTAGTAGAAACGGTAAAACCTTAACTATGAAAGCTGCCATAGATTTGGTGGTTCTCTCCTGAGATGGAAAACAAAGTGTCCACCTGGTTGCGTTCCTGAAGATCCTCACTCCACTGCTCATGGAGCCCTGATTCAAGACCAACCTGCAACTCCTGAGCGGAAGATTTGAGAAACCGTTTCGGCGTCTGACTCCTGAAAAAGAACAAGCTGGTCAGCAACGGCCTGATATTTGTTTCTTTTCCAACTTCAGAATTATCATCAGACTCACTTAAACATTGCATTAAATGACTCCAGTGTTACACAAATGCAGTTTGCTGTCTTTTACAGGACCTGCATACAACATGTTAACCTTTTAAACATGCAATAGTGCAGCCGCTGACAAAAACACTTAAATCTGTGCTGCGGAGGGTTTTAATCACATCCTAGGGCTGGGCGATTTGGACCAAAAGTCATATCCCCATATATTTAGGCTGAATATAGATACACGATATATATCCCAATATTTTTTTTGAGAGCAAATGTTCAGTCAAAGTCAAATATGACATTTCACAAGTAGTTTCTATTGAAACGGTTGTAAACTCAAATAAATGAATAATAAACAAGTTTCTTCACCTGGTTCATGAATAAATACTCAGGTGTTTATATAATAAAATGTAAACATAAATACTGTATAACAGGAGTACCATTTTTGAAAACAAAGCTCTGTAAAGTGCACTATAAATATATTTTCTAGTTTGACAACTGGCTTATTAAAATCAAACTTAAGAGTTTTCTTCTAACAAATCCACAGATGCAAATAATGAACATTACAAAAGAACAAAATATGACAAACCCTAGTAAGGGCAGCCTTTATATAAAAGAAAAAAATAATGTGCTCAGTTTAAGGAAAAAAAAAAAAAAATCAAACATCAGCTTGAGATGACCTTTTCCTTTTTTATAACTCAATTTTATATCTGAACAGTATCAACCAGAAACAAGAAACAGACGTCATCGTCAACTCAAACATTCCCCCGTCTTTTATTTAGATGAACAGTAGTGCTGTGTTGAGGTAGAAAGTAGAAGACAGACAAGCGTCTTTTCCTTCGTTTACAGATTTTGTGGAAGAAACATCAGCCTGTCAACGGCATTCGGCTTCACAGATGCTCTGTGGCAGGTCATGATGCTGCCGCCGAAAACCTACGAGTCGGTGACTCGGCGGGCTCGGCTACGAGTTGGTGACTTGGTGATGATTCGTATCTCGGGTCCATAGTTTTCAGTACCTTTTTGAATCCGACTCGTTCCACAGTTCTTGTATATCTTTAGCACTGTGGTAGGACTCCGCTTTAGTGAAAGTACACCACCTTTCACTTTTCTTTTCAGAAGCCGCTGTGGGAAAACGGCGCATGCAGCGAGCTTTGTTCCGGAGCTGGAGCTTTTTCGGGTTGCCGATGGCTTTCACATGCTCTTCGTGCTGCAGTTTGTACCACTGTGTTTCAGGTGGGTGAAAAAGATTTGTAGTGCTTCCACTCCTGTAGCTTGTTTATGACACTCCTACAAATGACCTGATTTTGTTGCTCATCTGACACTTTGACCCTGAACCATCTCCAAATTACTGAGCCACTGCTTTTTCTTTTATAGACAAATTCCTCCACACGCTTTGTAGATGTTTCTGCTTGTTTCTCCGTGTTTCTTCCCCTCCACCCCTGGTGTATGAAAGGGAGAGGTGGGGGCACGAGGAGTGGTGCAGAGAGCCTCGGCTCAGCAGCTTGGCTACGATCACAGCACAAATTTAAACTATGTCGATATATTTGTTATATCAATATATCGTCGTGTTGATACCAAGAAGAGGTGAGTAGAGCTGATTATCTCCATGTAACTTCATTAAGTTTATTTTTCTCAATATGGTTATTACCTTCCACACATTTTTACATTTGTACAGTGGCCTGGAGGCATGTTTATGCTGTACATCTCCCCTCTTGAAGCAAAGTAATTTCATACAACAAAAGTTATTATTTTGGGGGACTGACATCTTCATTAGATTTCTGCAGATTCTCAGACCACCATGTACACCTGCACAAGAAGTACGGACACACATCAAGGTCAGGTACCATAGAAAGAAGCATCAAAATGTTTATTTGTACATATTTTACACTCAGCAGGAAACAATATTTTGAGCTGCCATTTGTTAAAGTCTCAGCAACTGGTGCAAAATTACATAGAGATGATACATGTGCACTTAGTAAGTGACTTTACAACATTAAATGGAGGTTTATGATGAATAAACAGAAAAATCATGACATACAGAAATGAAGACACACTGAACAAAATGAGTTTAGTTTGAAAAAGAAATGGTGCACTTGTAGATCTTGCATGTTCCGTAATTAATAAAAGGGTCCATGTTTTAATATGCAATGAGGAGAGCAGTATGCATACTGCATGCAGCTTCATAGGTCAAGTGAATGGTATCAGCAGTTTGATACCAGATTACAGTGCTGCCCAGAATAAACAATATATTTGCATAATATAATTAAGTGGAGGGTCCAGTGTACTTTAAAGCATTTCACTTGTAGTGCAGATAGACGGGCCCTCTCCAACACAGGTGACCTGAGCAGGTATCAAAATCTGCAACTTCAGTGCAGGGAACAAAATAAAAGGTAGGTGTGTGTATGTATATAAAAACAGTTGAAAATTGGTTTGAAAGACCACCTCAGGTGTAGTTGGGTCTTTTTCTGCGATGTTCCTTGGTGGGTTTGTAAATCGGGAGACGTCATCTCACCGTTTCACTGGCGCTCGGAGCCAAACATTTCCTCGTCAAGGTGGCAGACGGTGACAGGGAAGTATTTGGCAGAAAAAGTCTGCCAACACGTTTTCTTTCTTGGCTCGTTGGGTAACACTGACTCACAGGGGGAAAAGCAGAAAAGGACCACGAGTACCTTTTTATCATGTCTTGCCCATCTGTCCTTCCAGGCCTTAGAGGATCATCCAGTTCTCGTGTGCTTTGCCTTCTGACACTCACTTAATGTCTCCTCGTTCATACACAGGTCCCTTGATGGTGTACAGTATGTTTGCGGTGTTTCAAACCTCTGTCTTTAAAGTCCACCACTCGCTGCTGAGACGTATCCACCAGCGCGCTGGCTATAGCGATACCTGCAATCACAGAACAGGTGTCAAGAGACAAAGTAACACGATGTCCACCAGGTAAGTCGCACTGCAAAAACACCTCGTCTCAAGAAAATGATAGTGAAGTACTTTTTGACCAGATTTATGGAATATGACGGCTGTTTTTGCAGTGTACCAGGGGTCAATTCTCTTTAGATGCTTAGTTCTTTCTGATGTAAAGGACTTGCAGATAAGGGACTGTACAGCACTCCTTTGAATACTATTAAGCAGGCGTTCTTGTTTTCACACTCAGATATTGTACTTCTCTCAAAACACACGTGCACGTACAACAGATCTGCTCTTCCTGCATTAAGCCTCGTTCTCCCGCTGGAGTGAAACAACTGTCATATCTCAGAGCCGCAGTGGCGACGCTGATGATGCCGACTTTTTTTTTCCATCTGTCCAAACTATTACTTAACAGGCCTCAGCAGATTAGAGAATTTTAATTAAATTAAAATGAGTTTGAGAATGGACAATGTACAACTAAAAAGTCATGTCAGACCCCTTAATTACAATCCACCCAAAGCTGTTACTTGTGTAATCTCCGTGCTCGTTTTACGATGTACAATCATTGCTGATAAAGCCGAGGAAATCCAATTTATGTGACAACTGGAAACAAACACACATATTTAAAGTGGCCTAACAAACAGCCTTTAAGGTCCTTTTCCTGATAAGTGTAGCAGGTTTGTCAGTTAACCATAATCTTGCTCATGCCAGTGATTTATTTTGAATTTTATTCGATTACTTTTTGCTCTGCATTCATGTAGTGTTTCCTGACCAACATACTACTGCATGTATATTCACGTGACTCCACCTCTTTCAGCCCACAACATGGAGACAACTGACGAACTCAACTTGTACCAAAGAAAAATGCAGCATCTATCATTTGGACAGATTTTGGCTGTTTTAAAGATGACATTGGACAAAAATAGCAAATGGCTTAATAGGACCGAGGCTGTCGAAATGACCCCTCACTCACTCGGTGCCCATCTTTGCACCTTTGCCTGCCAACTTTCTTCTTACAAGACATTTTCATTTCAGTTGTTCTACATACTCAATAATTAACTGTAAATAGTCCAGCTATGTGTGTTTTTATTCAATTGTATTTATTATTTCATTCAAACATATCTGTAATGATGTTTTGGCAATAACCCTGCGTTGACCCCGTGGAGCCTCGCACAGATTTGTGGAGTTGTTTTACACCGGGTGCCCCTCAAGCAAGCCTCACACAGTCGGGAATCAAACCTGTGCCCTTCCTGCGCCTACTCATTTGTAATTGGGGTAAAATGTTCAGGTAATCGTGATATTGATTTGACTTCATATCACAGAGCCCTACAGTGCAGCCTCTTCATTGATGACTTCATAAATTAAAGTACCTGCTATCGTTGACAGATGTTTCCAAAATGAGCCTAAGACTGGACACCTAATGAGATTTAACCCATTTATGAAGGAAATGAGGGACAGAAACTAGATGTTTAGGGACCAAGCCCTGCTTCTGGCCAGGCTACGTTCACAGAGCAAGTTACCATAGCAACTGACTTCTAGTATTCCCTCAGTCTTTGAAGGAGGGTTGAGTGACCCTCTGTCGGGTTTAAGGTTCCTCACTATCACAAAACCCTGTTTCTTAAACACCCCTAAGACAATATCGGATGGTAGCACAATCTCAGAGCGTGAAAATGGGGATTCCTTTGAAGATATTAATAAACCTGCAGAAAAATACATTTATGCAGGTAAAAACCATCAAGACAATGTCGGGCGTCAAAGAAGGTAGAAAAGGAGGCGCGGGCTGACGGCTGCAGAGCTAGTAAAAGCAGGTGAGGAACATGGCACTGAACCTCGGCGTGAAGGGTATCAGCTCGTGTGTCCGGTGGACGTGCACGAGCCACTTCGAGCATCCAGGAAACGTTTTATCACCATTTCGCCAGACAACGTTGTCAGTCTTCAGCAGGAGGCAAACAGGATGGCACTGAAGTCATTCAAGCGAATCTCCCAGCATCCTTTCTATCGAACCTCCCAGAACAACGTATATATCTGTATAATTGTTTGACTTGCCTCCACAGTGGGGCTTAAAGAAACACAGCAAGGATGCATCAAGGCATCAGAGCGTTGTTACCTTGGCAGCAGTGCTGCTGTTAACGTGGTTTTAGTGTCACAGCAGCTTGTCCCATCTTTCCCTCCCAACAACTGCGGACCTGACAGTGCACGGTCATTACGACATGAGCGCAATCTGCTGGTATGCAGGAGCCAAATAAACAAACCAGACAGGCGGATGAGGGGACTCTGCTGTTCTCTTGATATGATTTAGATGCTGCATGTTTTTAGCATTTCACACTCAAGTGATTCTTAGGATTGTTTTCCCTTTCCATTCTGGGTGGAAAGCCGATTACAGTTGTACACCTGTGCACGGAATTGGTTTTGTTCTGATAGTTACATTTGTGAGCCAGGTTTCATGTGCTCTGTTCATCCCAAAGCAGAGGAACCGACTGGCCAGCAGCACCTGTTCTGTTGGAGTGTAGGGAGGTTTGTTGGGAGAGGGCTCCTAAAGTGTGAAGGACTTCTGTGGCTGTACGCCAACTTTGTCCCGTGCATTGGTGCTTTAGAAATCAGTCATGTAACGCAAGATTAAAACTTGAATGAGCGGATAAGAGAGTGTGTGTGGCAGTTGTTAAAACCAAGTTTTAAATGTTAATATGGGCAAGATTCCTATTGTAAGGCTACGCTTCCCTCCCAGAGCCCCCTAACTGTTTATGATTCAGTAGGGGACGAAAATTGGTAAAACATCGAAGATGAAAAAAAGTCACATGATCAGAGTCTGCACCAGTACTGAGCAAACCAACCAGCCCTTTATCACAGTAGGAAGCAAAGCTCCTGAGAAATACTGTTGGGTTATATATTAAAAACAAAGAACTCCCAAGGAGCGACATTTAATCCTTAAACAGAAAATGTAACATACACCCACAAGAAACCTGTGAAGTTGTAGCAGAACACCGGAACATTTGGGCTAGTAAGAAGGGGATTCACGAGAGAAATGAAGCCAGTGAAAGGCACTTTGGTCAATTTAGCTGCACTGAATTTGGAGGGTTCTTGTATTCCACTCTTTATAGTGTTGTACATATGCAAGATCTTCTTGGATGCTGCTGCACAAACTGACTTTCTAATCAAGAAAGAAAAAAAAAGTACCGACGGGGATAAATTCTGAAAGCCATCGTCATTGAGCTTCCTGATTCCAACGTTACATCAATACTGGTAATTTGCACAACAGTTTTGGATATTCCCATATCTAAAATCCTTATGACTCCAAACTCAGTCAGCTGAATTTACCAAAAACTGATCCACCAGCATTTCTAGGTATAAAAAAAAAAAGCCCCAAAGAAACTTCTGAATCCTACATCTTACCGTTGACTAAGACAAATAAATGACTACAAGCAAGGCATCAACATTTTAGAAAGTGTAGCACTCCTGCAGTCCCTCACGGATCCCATTTAGCGCTCCTTAGTCTTAGGGAGATGTTTTAACTCCACCCCTCAACCCTCGGTACGGACGTAATGAACTGCTCAGTTCAGTTCAGAGAAAACGGTGAAGCACGACTTCCACGTGCAGGTCAAAACAAGATCTAAGTGATGGCTAAATAAACTATTGGATTTATTATAAGAAATGGTTATTTGAATATTAAAAAATCATGGCCCATCTCAAATACTAAAGCCCACCAGTTATGACAGAAGACACAAACATCATTAACATCCCACTGTGACAAGTGAATATTTCTTCTTCAAAATAGCTTCCCCGTTTGACAAATTGCCATCATAATTATGTTGATTTTTTTCCAGGTGAACACACACGTCTCCATTTGCAAAATTAAATTGGTCAAAAGTAATCAAATTATGCTGCAGGTGAGTGCAAGTACTCGGTTGCTACCTTGGTGACTGGGCGCGCTAATGTGATTGTTTTGTTTGGTGAGATGACACATTAACACCCCGCAACCACGTGCACACGCACACCAACCCTCCCCACGTCCCGATAGACGAATGGGGTCGTTAACAAGAGTCAGACTTCGCCAGGAACACGCATATCGGTACACGTCTGATGTAAGAAAAGTGGGTCTGTATCAGTGACAGGTGGATCTGTTTGGCAACTCTGACAAACATCACAGCCAGCACCTCAGACACAAACGTAAAAAGCCTGGTTTCCAAGCGTGCGCTCGCCCTGAATGAGGGCACGGGGGATGAAAACACGTATGATCCAGTGTAGCAGTGCAGGAAAATCAAGGTCAGTCTAAAAGCAACACGTTGATATTCAAATATTAATGCATCTGCCAGGCTCTGATTGTAGGCTTACGACGAGCAAACATGACACACAACAACGGCCTCTGTGATGTTCATTACTTTTAGATTACATTTGATCCCGATAAACTAGGATGCTTTTCATTAATAGTGTATGGTAAAGCCTCTTGTTTAAAGAGTTCAGAAGGAAAAATGCAGATGAGTGTCCTAAAAAGTCAAGTAACATAACTGATTTTTGTTTTTGTTTTGTTTTTTTAAGGGGGGGGGGGGGGGGGGGGGGGCTATGCATAACATTTTTTAAGTCATTAAAACATCGAGCTGCTACTTGATCTTAATACATGTTTAAAGTGTTTTATGTCAATCATTTTAATAGCAGTTTGGCCTTGTTTAATGGCAGGTATTGCCCTTTAAAATGCTCTGCCTTCATTGTCTCATAGTAAATACGGGAGTTTCCTGCGTGAAAATGCCACTGAGTGTCTGAGTAACAGTTAACAAGCAGATAGATGGAGGAGTGGAGCTGACAGGAGTCCATCCCAGTGGGGTGGAGGATTTCAAAGGCAGAGAGGGATCAAAATATCTGAGAGACATTCTGGGTCAATTGAGCCGAGTTTGTCAGCTTTGCCCTCCGATTCCTGTCAAGCAGCCATCCAGTCATCCAGAGGGAAACGATGGGACTAAGGATGGAGGAGGAGGGACCCACTGAAAGGAAGAAAAGGATGGTCTAGCCAGAGTAATACTTCCAGTGTTTTGACCCGTCCTTGTCCCGGTACATTAGATTATGAAATTCCTGGAGAAATTGTGGATTGATTTCTACAAGGAATTGAAAAGTGACATCGAGGCCATGCATTTTATGAGACAATCACCTTTTATTTAACATTAAATTTCAATATTTAAGAGTTTAGATTTCCGTGAATACACGTCACATTTTGAGAATTGACAATTTTGAAAAATGGCGTATTGGCCTGTGTTTTCCGTTGCTATGGTAACAGCAGTGGTAAACGTGCAGATCTTTGGAACGGTTTTGTGCTGATGAAAGATAAAAGGTTTTTTACTGCGTTATGCGGCCACACGTGTCACCGTGTCTTTGTCGTTCTTCTGCTGATCTGGACGTCTTGGCTGCTTCTCAAATCCCAAGAACGTATTTACAAGTTTGTGAAGCTTAATGTTGATTCATTTCTATACGTTTATCATTTAAAACTATCAACTCGTCACACTATATGGGCTGGATATGGGCTGAAGTTGTGATATATTATCACACTAATGTGCCAGAAAAGGGGCAGAAAGGGCGACTAGAGGATGTAAAAAAAAATAGAATCATCGTCAAATTCATGAAATTACAGACGTGCGCATTCGGACGCATTTCAAATCCTCTCCTGACCTCGGTGTTTGCTGAAGTAGCGTAGGTAATTTACGGTGGAATTTTTACTTTATAAATCACACACATGTCACGATTAAAGACACAGACGTCCTCTGTGACTATTACAAATAACTGCAGGTCCCCAGATAATTTTAATTCTTTGCAAATGGGTCATACGAAAATTAAAAAAAAAAGCCTTGTTTCAAAATAATTAGAAGATTATTTTGCTAGTTTTAAGAATTCTAGTTGAGAAAATGTTCCGACCCCACTGGGAAAGACACCATACCTTTGTTAAGGTATGTTAAGGTAATTTTGACTAGATTTAAATATTAGGCTCATTTCCAGAGGGGCTGGTTTTGCAGTGTAGAGTCGTTTGACTTATCGTGACTCAACAACTCAGAACGCGTAAATTAAAACTCCTGAGCATTTTGTTCGGCTTCCCTCTTCACTCTGCTGTCACTGCTCGTCTTCCTAAACCAGACACGTTAATGCCACCCACATGACATGTCGACAGAGAACTGCAAGATGCTTCATTTAAACTCAATCACGCCTGGTTGGGGGATGGGGGGAGCCGACCCTATGTGGGGATATACACATGGGCTGTTTTAGTTTGTGCTTGGAAATTAGTGGAACAATCCACACATGCTAATTCTGCTTAAATGGAGAGAAAATTATTTTGGGAAAAGGTTTCTGTTACACCTGCTCTTCAAAATATTTACTGCATCAATCATGCACCTCTTCCAATGACAGCTAGATGGCTTGAAAACTGACAAGTCAATTTCGAACCATTTAAAGTCAGGAAACGCAAAATATGGAAGCTTTAAATAAGAGTCTGGCTGGCTGGCTAACCTAATAAATAGTTAATGGAAAGGTGCATTTTGACTATCTGACTGCGAGGCTAAGTAATTACTGTATATATACATTTTAAAGTTGTTAGATTTGAGAGCGGGACGGGCGGGGGTTGTCTGAAAGCGTTGGCTGCATTACTGATCCAGTAAGCAGTTTATCGAGCAGAACGACATACTTCAAGCTTACATCCCAGGTTATTTTCATAGTAGTGCTTTTTACATGTATTTTCCATTTAGCATTGCCATAAACTATACATTCAAATTGATAAAATAGTTTATTGTCCAGGCCTAATTTACGATAGTAATTATTAGACTGAATATAGTTCAGTTCGTAGTGCAGCTTTGGTCCTGGTGTAGTATGCACAGTGTATGAATTCAACTAGTGTGCAATAATTCTGACCATCCAACATCACGATTATGCTGAAAGACTGTTTCCAACTACATTTAAGTTCACCCAGTCTAGGGCTGCAGCCTTGTAGCGAGCCGGCAGTGCTTTGGTTTTTGTGTGTTTTATACAGCAGCACACTTCCTGCTGCCTGCGACTGGTATTCTGTGCACTGTGACAGTGAATGTGCTGAACTGGTCACTTCTGCCATGTGTTAGTCCAGCTGTGCTGAGGATACGGTGGCAACGAGATGACGTGAAACTACTGATTCAAGTAAACTTTACAGTTATATAGACATCAGTTGTCTCATATTTTGACCAACTTCGCTGATCAAGTCAGCAGTTTGTCAAGCAGAGGACAACATACCCAAGTATACCCCTCCTGTTAGATTTTCATAGCGGTTTCTTTTTTTGTTTCATGAAATCAATTTTCTGGCCAGGGATATTAAAGCAGGTTTCCACCTCCCCTTAGGAGTACAGCCAAAGTGAGAATGATGCAGCAAAAGGCACAGGATGCTTTGTCAGGAAGACGAAAGACGGTGAAAGGAAGGTGGAAGGGAAAGGCACTGAATGGAGATGCAGTCATCATTTTTCTTTTTTATATGTACATCCACACTGGAAAAGGTAAAGCTGAAATGCAAAAACAGTATCATTCACAGCCCATGTAGATATATGGTTTAAGGTGACTGAATATATGCTGACTGACCACTTTATTTTGTATACCTAAAAGTGGTGAGTGTATATATATATATATGAATCATCAGAAGGGATTAAGTTTCTCTCCCTGCAGTTTGTTTCAAGGAACACAACAGTGGATTTAACTGTGAAGACTTATTGCTTTTACTTTGCCGCAGCGACTTGAAAATCTGGTTGAGGGGGCGTCACCATGGACTGTTACTACCCACAGCATTTATTCAACAATCTCCATATTATATCTTGCTCTCTGCCCCAGTGCATCTCCAGCCTTGTGTTTTCACACCGTCTTTTTGGGAGCGTAGATGTCCCCTCTTATCAAATCTCTTAGCCTTTTAATACCTCCTCTTTAAAAGACGTTTTACAGTTACACATTTTACAGAGGCTGTATATCTCTGCTGCTGAATGGAGCAGATTAGCACAGGAAAGGCTGCTCTCTGTCTCCTGTCTCTATTGGCCTTGTAGCTAAGCTCAAGAGACAGAGCAAAACATAGCCCAGTCTCATTTTATATAACATACCTGTAGGAGGCAAAGCAAAATCAGGTTGAGGTGAAGTGGGTTGCAGAGATGATGGCAAAAATTATATTCATTTCCCCTTAATTCCAGATGCCCTGTCCATCATTGCAGGCCACTGTGACTTTGACTCAGTCCCCAGTGGACGAGCTGTCCTTTCTCCGAGACTTGCTCTTAAGTGAAAATTACAGTGAACAGCCAACACATGGTGCCCGACTCTGACGGCAGCTGTTGGGAAGTCTGAGTGCAGTGAGTCACCTCTGTTTTATATTCGTTTACTTGGGAATTTTATTTGGCCTTTGACTGCTGATTGTAGTCTCATCTGCCTGTTCAGCACCAGATCGGCCTGACCTAACCGCAATTTTGCTTTCAGAACGCAGCTTAACCAAAAAAGGAAAGAAGTCTCACCATGTGCATTTAATTCAGAACCAGTAATGTGAAGTAGTCTGTAGACAGCTGCTGCTGTCAACCAGTTATATGTAAGATTGTTTAAAAATGTGTTTCGAGTCTGTTCTCTAGTCATGCAGCTCTAACGCTGTCAGGGAAATTTGTCAGATTGTAGACTGCCTCTTTTTGTTATGAGACTGGACTGCTGTTTGGACCATTTTCACTTCCAAAGAGCCACAAGCACGGAAACATTCATGCTCTGGACCTATCTGAAGTGCTGCAATGATGAATTCTTACCTTAGGCTTTTGTACCTTAAAAAAAAAATGTACAAGGTTGTTTTGTATTTCTATGGAATAAAAATATGGTGTGTCACAACTCTTACTTGTGTTTAAAAACCCAAGTGACCTCTCACAGTTCAGATTAGTGTAGTTTGGAGCTGTGTTTGTTGTTCTTGACGTGACGAAAACAGTTGTGCATATTCACGAGACGCTAACCAGTCAGAGAACACCAAGGACGACAACATTTTCTTTACCACTAAATAACAAACCGATGGGTGTGAAGCTAAAAAAAAAAGCAAGTGTGACTGTGAAAAAGATGGATTATCTGATGGGTATCTGACACACTGCTCTGCTTGGACCACAGGTGTCAACCACCTGTCCTCGAAGGCAGCTGTCCTGCACGGTTTAGATGTTTCCCTGCATCAACACACCTGATTCAGATTTATGGATCATCCTCAGCTTCTCATCAAGGTCTGCACGAGTCTCACATTCATTCACACATTCATTCATGGTGTGTTGAAGCAGGGAAACATCTAATAGATGAAGGACAGCCGCCCTCAAGGACCAGAGTTTGACCAGAGTTTGACACCCCTGCCTGAAACTGTTGAGAGCTTAAAACAGACTTGGAGATGCTGTAAACTTTTACTGCGTGGAGGCAAGGTGATACGATGAAGAAACACCACACAAAAAGAGAGCAACAACACTTTAAATTATGGGACTGAAATTATTCTGTAGGATTGGGCTCGGCTGTACAGTCGGATAGACACTTTATTAATCCAGAGGGAAATTCAAAAGTTTGTGCTTTTATATGTAAAAGGGTCAGTCAGTGATGCCACCGCAGGGGAAGAGAGCCAAGCAGGACAAGACGAAGAAAAAGCGCCTAGAGCGGTGGCCCCCTTTGATTTATGTGAAAACTTTTCCGCCCCTCAACCATGCAAACTTATTTTGTTAACAAACTCTGTCGCCATTTATTTCACACCGTACTAAACTTTTTTTTTTAACAATTTAACAAATGAAACAAACTACAACCTCCTTTAAATAACAATAATATCATTTCAAGAGTAACTGTTTCTATTCATTGTGTAACAACAAGTGTATCAGGTTTCTTTTTCTTATTCAAAATATGCCTCTCTGTACAAATGTGTTAAAGACATTGACACAACTCCCCGTCAAAAACGTGTCCTATATGCTCAGAGGCGGTTCTAGAGTCTCTCGGGGCAGAAATTCACAGGGGGCCCCTCAACTGACGAATCAACCTTCATATAGTAAATAAACTGACAGTAACAAAAAAACGTGAAAGAAAAATATTTTTTTTAATAGTGAGCATTTGTATTTGTTCAAAATAAAATATAAAAACCACTTGCACACAATGCACAAGAATTTCCATCCGTGCACCTTAGTAGCACATTTCCTAAATTTTCTAAAAAGTCTATAATTTAGCATTGTTAGCGTGACAGTCAAGTTTAACTGGACGCAGCTTTGATTTTTTAGCTGAAGAATCAGTTAGATTGTAATTTTATTTTAGCCTGGGAGCTGAGTAAACGAGTTGGCTCAACATCAGCAGGACAGACTGAGCTGCTCTCAGCTAAATAAGCTTTTGTGTTATCTGAACTACTTAACACTTTCTTGATGCTTTGTTTTGTTTTTCTTGTTTGTTTTTTGCCTTTCGTTTCTCACTGCCAGAGAGTTTCTCTATTTTGATCTTATCAGGTTTGTTTACAAGACGCAGCAGGAGCAAGAGGTAAGGCCTCCTTTTTAGGGAGTCCTCCGCCAGCCGGGCGGGGCCCTCATCTTTAGGAAGTTCTCCGTCGGCTGGGTCGGGCCCCCCTCTTTAGGTAGCTCTCCGTCGGTCGGGCCCCCTCTTTAGGGAGCTCTCCACCGGTTGGGCTGGGCCCTCCTCTTTAGGGAACTCTCCGTCGGTCGGGCCCCCCTCTTTAGGGAACTCTCCGTCGGTCGGGCCCCCCTCTTTAGGTAGCTCTCCACCGGTTGGGCCGGCCTCCCCTTATTTAGGAAGTTCTCCGCCGGCTGGGTCGGGCCCCCCTCTTTAGGGAGCACTCCGCCGGTTGGGCCCCCCCTCTTTAGGGAGTTCTCCACTGGCCGGGCCCCCCTCTTTAGTGAGTTCTCCGCCAGTCGGGCCGGGCCCTCCTCTTTAGGAAGCTCTCCGCCGGCTGGGCCGGGCCCCCCTCTTTAGGGAGCTCTCCGTCGGTCGGGCCCCCTCTTTAGGTAGCTCTCCGTCGGTCGGGCCCCCTCTTTAGGTAGCTCTCCGTCGGTCGGGCCCCCTCTTTAGGGAGCTCTCCACCGGTTGGGCTGGGCCCTCCTCTTTAGGGAACTCTCCGTCGGTCGGGCCCCCCTCTTTAGGGAACTCTCCGTCGGTCGGGCCCCCCTCTTTAGGTAGCTCTCCACCGGTTGGGCCGGCCTCCCCTTATTTAGGAAGTTCTCCGCCGGCTGGGTCGGGCCCCCCTCTTTAGGGAGCACTCCGCCGGTTGGGCCCCCCTCTTTAGGGAGTTCTCCACTGGCCGGGCCCCCCTCTTTAGTGAGTTCTCCGCCAGTCGGGCCGGGCCCTCCTCTTTAGGAAGCTCTCCGCCGGCTGGGCCGGGCCCCCCTCTTTAGGAAGCTCTCCGTCGGTCGGGCCCCCCTCTTTGGGGAGGACTCCGCCGGTTGGGCCCCCCTCTTTAGGAAGCTCTCCGCCGGCTGGGCCGGGCCCTCCTCTTTAGGGAGCACTCCGTCGGTCGGGCCCCCCTCTTTAGGGAGCACTCCGCCGGTTGGGCCCCCCTCTTTAGGGAGCTCTCCACCGGTTGGGCCCCCCTCTTTAGGGAGTTCTCCACTGGCCGACCACATTGCAAATTGTTGCAATCCAACGTTGGTCGGGCCTCGGGGGCCTTCCTTGGGCTCGGGGCCCTAAGCATTTGCCTGGTATGCCAGTTGGCAAGCAGGGCCTCTGATTATGCTACCAGTGTCCAAGCATCCCTTTTTTCCACTCATTCATACCGAGCTCCTGGTTCCAAAACCACTCTTCAGAAAGCCACAGAGAGTTTGTTTTTGTCTTTTCATCAATTGTCTGACCATATGTAAGAGTTTGAGGGTTGAGGGATGAGGGAAACAGAGTGAGAGCACTTCCACGTGCACTGCAGTGTTTAAGAAGATGCACACTGTGTGATTGACATTGTTTGTGTTTTTATGAATGACTACTATGATCATAACAAATACTCTGATCCCGACCTAAACACAGACAACCGCTGCCTGGAGGCTGGAAACGCCGGCAGGAATCATCGTTGCTTCACTGATCTGATGAGGAAAAAATGCCAGAAAAGCCTGATTGTCCTCCAGCGAAGAGCCTGATTAAAATGACCAGGCTTTTACCAACTCAAGATTCATGAAAATAAATCTGCTGCTGCTGCTTCAGTGATGTGCAAGTATCCAAATCATTGGTGATTAACACAATGTTCTCAGATAGTTTTAATCAGCACAATTTTTCCCTGAATACAACTCAACAATTCGGCTCCTCAGTGTGGGACAGAATTGGCACAAGCAAGTTTTAATTATTTTAATTATGTTTAGATATAAATAGAAATCCATTTTTTTCTGTAAATGAGAATAAGATGTTCACAATACATTGAGCAGCATCACTGAACGAAACAATACAACATGTTCCACCATTAGAGGCCGCTTTTCGCACACACAAAGACCATTAACTACTATTTACAGAAACTCATAAACTCCCTAATGTTTTTCTTTTAGGCATCAAGAAGCTTTTAGCGAGTATACACTGCGATTTTGACTCTTTCCAAGGTTTTCATGTCAGGATTTCTTCCTAGCTGACCCAAACCCATCTATGTTTTCATGTTTGGTTGTTGCGCTGCTGAAAGACAACGCCATAAACCTTAAAACTGATCTATATTTTGTCTTTGTGCATCCACTGTACTTTATTCCTAAAGAAGAGGAAAAACCTGGCTAATCTTTGAGTATTTGAAAGCTCCAGGCTTTCATCCTAAAGAAAGTGCTTCCTTTTCTTTCCTCCTCGCTCATTTCCTAATCAAGGACCTGGACCAAAAGCCTTTCAGAGACCCTCCAGTTACAGTTAATGTAATGAAGACTAAAACTACCGACAAACTCACCGACAGCAGCCTCCCAAAAAGGAAAATAAAGGAGAGTAAATGTAGACATATGAGTTAGAGGAAGTATGAGAGGTGGCAGCGAGAAGATTGGCCTCATGCTGACGGTGCACAACACCGCGGGCCTTGGCGGTGTCCGTGAGGAAGTGCTGCTGTCTTTTCAGTTATTTCCACAGCCTTTTGGTGGTCTGGAGCGACTGGGGGATATCACATGTCGTCTCTCTCTAACACAACATGACCTCAGACATTGGAAAGTCAGGATGTCTCATGGAGAGAACAATTGATCCAACAGAAAGTGTTGGAAGGGAGCCTGGCAGGTCCAACCACATCAGATTGACTTTAAGGTGCCATATGTCAAGAGTTTCTCTGAATAATGCATTACGCAGATGTGAAGCGCACAGCAGACTTGCTCCTGCTAAAAAGCAATGATGCAGCTTATCACAACATAAAACATTTGGGCTATTACAGGTATGTGAGAACCTGAAGTTGCCTGTTGTAATAATGACAGCCAGGAAACATGAAGCAGCTTTTTTATGATGCCGTCACAGTTTAGTGTGTTTACTTCTTGAAAATCGCCAGAAGCTGCTCATCATGAAATCTGAGAGGGAGCTACTTTCTGGTCTGTGAGAAGCAGCATTTACCGCATCTGGAGCTCTTTTAGATGTCATTGACAACAGTTGAGCTTTTAAAAGCATCACAGATGATGTGAACTTTTCAGCGTGAAGCTACAATAATAAAGACGTGGTTCAGAGACAGCTGGCTGTTTATAACAACAGGAGCAATCAAATCAAAGTGGCGACATAACCAGGATGAGAGTTGGCGTTACGATTTACCATAAAAAGTCACTTTGGCTCAACTAGAGTTTTGTACAGGCACCATTAGTTGTTTATACAGCAACTGATGTATAATATATATATTTATAATAATAATAATAATAATAATAATATATAAGGGACCAAATAAGATATTTGACTTACTCTAAAACAATGGGATCCACAGCTTTAGTTCTGGGGAAATATGGGGGCGAATAAGTTCAAAACCAGGAGGGATTGCTTCACTGTCTATCGTTAGGTTGAAATAACACACATTTAGTATGTGTGTGCAGTGTGTGAGGATCATACCAGACTGTCCAGGTGGAGGTATTCCAGACGGGAGTCTAGGAAGGTACAGCAGCACGGTGAGAACGCCAGCTCTGCTCCCCCAGCAGGGCTCCATGGCTATGGGCTTCGGCACTGCCTGCGCACGGGAAAAATAAAAATGAAAATTCAATTAAATCGTCAGTGTACAAGCGCATACTTTGGCAGCATAAAGTGAGGCATTTTTATGCCAGCACAATTATTTAGATTACTTTCATATATCAGAAACGGACACCACAAACACATTGTGTAAATTTGTTTTGCATACGTATAAACTCACCAGCCACTTTATTAGGTACAGATCACCAGGGATACCAAATAAAGAGCCTTTTTATGAGCAGCGCTCGTGACCTTCACTTCACACCTTAGATCGACCTTCAACGCAGTCGTGTGCATTTCTCAGATTTTAACAGCAACAGTGACAAATGTTTTAATAGACAACACAGTCACTCAGTTTAAAGCAGTTATATTTTTAATAGTTCTATGTCCCTTGAACATCATGAATTGCAGTTTTTTCTTTATAACAAATCATGCCCCCTGTATTTTATTTTCCTTTGGCCTTTTATAAACTCTGAATGGTTATTTCCAGCCTACAAAACACACATATTATCATTATTTGCTCTATGTTTTTTTTTTTAATGTTTGACCAGGTATTGTGTTTTTAATTATGACCAACCAGGTTCCGCAGCAATCTTTTTCCCGCTTGTTTTTCACCACACCGAGACCAGAAAATCTTTTTTTTTTTTTCTTTTTTCTTTTCGTGGATGCATGTACTCTAAACAACAACTACAGCATTGGGAGTAGGGTTGGGACGACGCGTTGACAAAACCAATCAGGTAAACTCATAGACCTAAATAATCTGTCAATGCATTTGTCAATGCAAAGTTTAATAAATTAAGCTTTTCTGCAGTCTGTGGTAACAACCATGCTGGTCACCTGCTCACTGCAGCAGCTCAAGCATGGCTTCTCCAGAGCAGCAAAAAAAAAAAAAAAGCATATCACACTAGAACTACAGAGATGCGCAAACAGTTGAGAAAACATTTTGGAGCGTTTTGACAATCTGGCAAGAAAACAGCGCGACTGCTGTGAACTTGTTTGTCCCTTTCCGACGTAGGAATGTTAGATGATCAAATACAGACACCGAATCTGATTTTAGTAGTAGTGAAACGTTGTTAGTCGGGTTATTTGTTTTAAATACACCACCGTAAATGATGTTGAGCATCATCTGAAACTGTTATCAGCCCTGCTGCATTATTTTGCACTAATACGCTTACTTGGATTTCATTTCAGGTTGGAAGTATTTTTGTTGAGTAATGCTCCACAGATCGATGCTCAACTGCTATACACAGATACTGACATGAAGAAGAGTGAGACAAATTATTTGGATGTTTAATGCACCAAATTTCTATAAGCTAAGTCTCAGTTGCCTTTTATTTCCACTTGATTTTTATTTTCGTATTGCAATATATGTTGCAATACGAAAACATTCAATAAAGACGAGTCCCATCTTTGTCCAACTCTGCTCCATTTACCCATCACACCAGTATCCCATGAAGACATACATTATGTCGGATTCAAGCATGTTTCATATGCTGTCAGTGTAGAAATATACCTTGAAATACGAGCCGATTATTTTTACTCCTTATGCAGAGCTCCTCTGAGACTGAGACTTGGATATACTGCATCTTACTGTCTCCTCAACAATATTGAATGTCTGGGTTAGAGATTCCTTTCATCTGAATACATAAGAACAAAGGTCACCGAGGTATTGATCCAGCTTGACCTTTCAGCCACACTCAACCACAAGGGTCACAGACTGGTTTGTCTGTTAGAAAAAGACATACATGCTGCATAGAGGTGCAACGCCTTCAACCCCACAGACCTGCTCCGGGCCAGAGGTGTGATACTACATGCTCTAGTGCTCTAGTGGTCATACATTTGTTGGGGACGTGAAGCCATTCTTCATTAGTTTAGGTGTGTCCGTTTATGGGAGCCACATCATAGCCTTCTCGAGTACCAAGGGTTGAGCCCATGCCTGTCCTTTTTTTCTGACCTGTAACTCATACACTCATACACCAGGTTGCAGACATATAATCTTCTAAATTCAATCACTGATTTTTCCTTGATTTTCTTCTTTGTTTCTTAGTTCAGATATTTCCTCTAATTCAGAACGATGACGAAGAGCAACAGTTTTACTAAACAGAAGACTTGTTTCTACACCATTTACTATGCTGTTATTTCATAGTAATGACAGTCTAAACCACTTGTTTTGTAGTCTTATGCTATTGAAGTATGTTCATATCCAACAATACACAAGCTCAAACCCTGCCAATCCTGTTTCTAAGACTTAGTTTAGACTGCAGAAACATCAGATGCATTCATCTCTATTGTTAGTTAAACCAGGTGAATTTGTATATAACGATCATTTTTAAGATACATGATGCATATTATCTTAATTTTGGGATTCCACAGGGCTCAGCACAAGGGCCTAAACTGTTTCACAAACTCAACGACAGTATATGTACTGATCAGTCTGTATATGTGTGTCTGTGTATGATTGACAACAATTTTTGATGTAGTTATCCATGTGGTACTATGTGCAACATCAATGAGTTATTACTCTGTTTTGTGTACATATCATAAAAAAAATAGAAAGCTTTGCTGCTTGATTTATATTTTTTTCATTTAGCTGTTAACAAGCAGAACATAAACATTGCCTCAAAAATCATTGAACATTCCAATTGCTTTCTATCCTCTGGGATTGGTTCAATACTGCAGTGTTATTATTCATTTTTCATATAATACTTTATTTTATGTTCATAAGTTCTTAAATTAGTGTGGAGACACCAAGTAGTTTTGAAATCTGACAAGAGCTGCTAATCTGAACACAGTCCTACAGACACGGTCATATTAACCTTAAAATGAATTTAAAAAAACAAACATTAGGATGGTTAAATATACACACTTGGCAGAGTGATATAATCTGCTTAATTGAGTTGAAACGGTCAGACATATTTCACCATAAAGTTCATTTTAAAAAGGTCTTGTGGACCAGAGGCTCACGTGAATAAAACTGTTGTGTCAGTACATTTAATCTTTCACGTAAATATTTATTAATATCAATCATTTTGATGATCCATCCTGGTGCCACGGACAGTAACTCCGGTGTTCTTCGACATCGCATTTGTATAGTTTGTGCTCTTTCTCATGCTTCCACGGCTGGAACTTTATTTTTTTCACACCAGCACAGTTTTCCATTGATTTTTGGATGGGGATGCAGCGGCTTTGTCAGGGATTTGTCCGAGACCACAAGGATTATGTGCTCGGCTTCTGTCTATAGACCTAGCAAACATCCTCTTCCTGGTTAATAAGATGAATGAACTGCTGCTACTCAACTAAAAAAAGACAAAAAAAAACAAGCTCAGATCAGCTGTCCTGCGTTTCATTAAACCTGCCTCGGGGAACACATCTGGGACGGCACATTACAGCTGCTGGGATGCAGCTTTTCTGAGCGGACCGTGTCACAGAAGGCCGCAGAAGTCGTCCTACATGTCTGCACTTGGAGTCTTTCTTCATTACTTCAAACAATTATATTTATTGCTGCAGTTCTCCTCGCTTGTTCTGGGTCACATTTACATGACACCTCAGGCCTGTGCAGAGGTTATCCAGCATCTGTCTGAGCAGATAACAGATGTGGAGTAAAGAAAACCAGACTTCCTCCTCATCATTCTCTGGGATTTTAACAAATCAAACCTCACTCACCAACTACCAAAACACAGAGAACACAAAGCAACACACACACACTCAGGACCTCTGCTTTACAGTTATAAAAGGATGCTTATCCCTCTGTACTCCATGCAGCTCTGAAACTCTCTGCTGCATGTCACACTGAGCACCGTCTGCTCTGATGCAGGGTTGTAAATTGGGCAGGAGCATCTTTACAGATGCCTCAACATCCTTGACACAAACTGGTCAAATTCTACCCTCCAGTAATCATTATGGAGCATTAACACACCTAAAGTGGACACCGGTACTGTACTGTAGTATAACACAACTGGAGGCACAGACGTCACACAAACCCTCTGTGATGTCACCCAGGTTTTCTGAAGAGTCTGCTCGAAGCCTAATGTTTGGGAATCTGGGCCAAAAATAAATTAAATTTATCCATATATTGAAATTATCAGAAATAAATGTAGTTCGACAGCTGTTGTTCAGACACCTCTGCCCCCCTTGACCCATTGATACCAACCTGAAGCTTAAAATATGAATTATCATGTTCTCTAAGCTTTAATTTCAAATCTCTATTTTCAAATTCACTAAAAAGAAAACAACAACAACAAAGTGATAAGCAGTTAAAGGTATGGCAGCGGGCCGTTAAGGTCACTGAATCCAGCCCATACTTAAAAAGCAGAGTTCCCAATTATACATAAACGCATACCCTTGTATAATTGTACCCGATGAGGTGTATTAAAATTCACCCCGTGTTCAGTTGTCATGAATAAGAGACCAAAACCATTTTTGTACAGTATCATCCCTTTTCAGCAAAAGTAAAGATGTTCATTTCTGCTGTAAAGTTTGACATTTTAACATGTGGTTTCATGAAGATGAACTCACTTTTGGAGCCAACCCCTAGTGGCCATTTCAAGAACTGCAGTTTTCCCTACTTCCACAGGGCTGTCGGCTCTGAACACCGGATGTTGCCCCTTAGTTTGAATCTGGTCTACTCTGATTGGCCAGCTTAACTAATCTCATTTTACCGCCCATCACTGAAAATAAATTAAATCAGCTGGAACGACAAGGGTTCGTTAAAGCAAATCAGAATTTGTCCTAAATACAAAGAATGATGAGTGAACCTTTGTGTTGTCCAGAAAAATGACACTCTGAAGTACCATCAAGCACATCAACAATATGACATTTTTGGGTCAGATACTTGTGTTCAGGTTATGTGCGGTGTAAAGTCTACAACACTAAATGAATATAAATCCTTTGGGAGCTCACAAAGCTGTTAAGTAGATCCTGTAATGAATCATGTTTGTACTCAGGTCAGCCATCAACACATTACATGTTATCACTTTTTAAACTTGCTGGATAACAACATGCTTTTCCCAGATGAGTCACTGTCACCGAAGTGTCTGTAGTGTTTCTGTACCAGTGTATTCCTTTGCAAGTGTGTGTGTGTGTGTGTGTGTGTGTGTGTGTGTGTGTGTGTGTGTGTGTGTGTGTGTGTCTGAGAAGCAGAACTGTGCTGTGACGTCTCCAAGAGCGCTCTCTGGCGCCTTTCCCATACTAATCAAAGTAAGTGGGGTTGGGGCAGTGGGAAAAAAGGAAAAGGCAAAAGAGGGCTGAGCAACGAAGTTGGGGAGGTTAGAGAGGAGAGTCGAGTGGGTGGAGTCCAGGTGGTCCTTTGAGTTGATGGTAAAATCCTGCTGAGCTGTGTGTCCACTGTAAAAGCTTTCTCTGCTGACAGCTGCTAAGTGGAGCTGAGGAGAGCAGAGGTTCTGACCCATTAGACGAGAAGATCAGGGGCTCCTGTGCTCCTTTTATTTATATTTTTAATATGAAGCCTCACTGAAGCCTAAACAACAGTTTCTGCTGACTGTGTGCAATGCTGAAATTGGCAACCTGGCAGTACTGAGCAAATTCAGTTCTGCAGATCATTCAATAAAGAATTACTGGATGTAGTCCAGTAGGTTCGTTGTTTTTAAAGTGTTTTTACTGCAGAGCTCTGCGTGAGTCAGAAAGTGCCAATTCCAGAGGTTTTTATTTATTTCAGTTTTGAGGTTTCTGACATTTTCTTCATTAAATGTAAACATACACATTTCATGCTTTTTATAAACCTATGCTACCTCTTTTTTTTATAGGGAAAACTGGCCTAAAGCACATTTTGCACACTGACTTTTTAATAATAAAAGTAGTTCAGAGGCATTTTCATATTTCGTAGAATCCCCTCTCTGCAGATCCAATCCGCACCGATTCATGACGTTTTGGTCAAATAGGTGTCAAATAACAGACATGGCTCTACATTCCTTCAAGGACACCGTCTGAGAAAAGTGAGAAAAGTCCTTGTTTGGAAATAGAGGGACTGTTGGAGGGATGAGTGAAGAGCTTCCTTATGGAGTCCGAGCTGATGATGGGACTGGTGCCCCAATGATGCATACCTGGCTCTGTTTTCAGTCTGACTGGTTGGAGGGTTTGTGCGTTTGTTTTGGGGGGTTTCCTTGGTTCCCTCTAAACGTTTGGGGAGGTCTTTGTTGCTCTGTTGACATGTTTTTCATGGAAGAAATCTTTTTTCTATAGTTTTTTTTTTTTTTTTTTTGACCTGAGCCTCTCAGTAGCTGGAGAAGAGCACCCAACAATCACCTCTGGGAATCATAGCAACCAATCACACTCATCAAATGGGCTGATAGTTTTAAGAGCATATGAGAAAAGCCAAGCTGTCCTTCTGTTTGCCCTTTAATCCTATTTGCATCATTTGGTCTGTGCTGGTGAAAGAATGTCCTCTGATGGTTTTTCTTGCCATAAAACAAAATGAAACACTTTGTGTTGCACTCCAATTCCAGTAAGTTTCATCTGTTTGCCTTATTACTATTATCAAAAATAACAACAAACAGAGGACAACAGACGTTTCAGAAGAAAGTGAGGTCTTCCGACAAGGAATCAGCCTCACCTTTCCCTCAGGCATCCTTCCTCATCTCCTCCCCTTTTCTTTTTTTTCTACACTAAATCCATATTCTCTCCCCTATTGTGTCTTGTATTTTCTACAAACAGTTTGTCAAACTATCTTTCCATTTATGGCTCCAGATGAACAAATTGGTCACGTCTGTAATGTTTATAAGTGAGGGGTAGTGTGGCAGCAGCATTAGAGATAAACTGTCTGAAGCCTGAGGAGATGGAGCCAAAAGTCCATCTTCCTCAAAATGACTTTTCTTCCTGTCGTTTTTGCTCTGAAGTTGTGTCCTCTGACAGCTTTCATTGAATTTCTGTGAAGTTGCAGTTTTGGCAAATTGTAAATTTCTAATCCAATCACCCACACGTAAACCAGTGGAGAGCAGACATGCCATAAAAACATTTATATTCCCTTTTCTTATTTTAGATGAGCATCGACAGAGCACAGATAAGAGAAAGCAGAATGATATGGATGTAAATAGGCAGCCATAAATACATTTAGGGAATAATCATTCAACAAATAATCCTCACCAGGTCCTAAATGAGATAAATATGACCTTAGATGAACATCAACATATTATACCATGACATTAACAAAACCTAAACAGCAATGAAACGAGAAGGCAGTGTGCCAGAAATGAGCAGGAAAGGATTTCTCGCCAATAGAATTATGGTACTTTAATATTTAAAAAAAAATACTAAGAAGGTGAAATGAAAAATCATCAAGTCTCTCTCAAAAGAAAGAAAATCTAAGGATTAAATCTACAGCAGTGAAGACGGACCGAATGTTAAATCTGTTTCTGTGTTGATGTCAGCTCAGATTTTACATGCGAAGATAAGAAAATGCATTTGCAGAGGAATAGTAGGGGCTGTTCTCTCTTAAATGTTTGCAAACCAGTTCATGTGTAATTTTATTTATACATCTGTGGATTTACAGATTAAACATTTTACTAAATCCCAACAGCAGAATGTTCAACCGAACCTAAAGGCAAGAACAGTAAATACTACTGACAGAGAGAGAGAGATCGCCTCTCCACTGCTCTAGAGTCCGGTGGCGGCGTGCTTTATACCACTGCATCCAACACTTTTCATTGCACTCGGTGATGTACGGCTTGGATGCAGCTGCTCGGCCATGGAAACCCATTCATGAAGCTCTGCACACTGTTCTTGAGCTAATCTGAAGGCCACATGATGTTTGGAGGTTTGTAGTGATTGACTCTGCAGAAAGTTGGTGACCTCTTTGCACCATGCGCATCAGCTAACCCCGCTCCGTCAGTTTACGTGGCCTACCACTTCATGGTTGAATTGCTGTCATTCCCAAACATTTCCATTTTCCTATAATACAGCTGACAGTTGACTGCGGAATATTAAGGAGCCAGGAAATTTCATGACTGGATTTGTTGCACAGGTGTCATCCTATCACAGTTCCACACTGGAATTCACTGAGCTCCTGAGAGCGACTCATTCTTTTACAAATAGTTGTAAAGAAACAGTCTGCATGCTGAGGTGCTTGATTTTATACACCTGTGGCCATGGAAGTGATTGGAACACCTGATTCCCATTATTTGGATAGGTGAGTGAATACTTATGGCAATACAGTGTGTATGTATATATATATATATATATATATATATGCATCTTAAGTGGCATCCTATTCCTAATCCATAGGGTTTAATATGAGGTTTGTAACTATAAAAGCTTCTCGGAAGGGTGTCCTCAATGTTTAGGAGCGTATTTATGGGAATTTTTGACAATTCTTCCATTCTTTCAAGAGGAAGCAACAATAAATCAATCTTGAAACACAACTCGGTTCACTAAAGAATAGATAAAGAAAGTCCTGGCCTTGTTTGGGGAATCTGTGCTCTGCCAACAAGACTAAAGATCTGTGATCATCATTTGAACTGTTTCTAAGAACAGCTTGATAGAATATTCGGTGGCAGCAAACCGGACGAGCAGATTCGCACCACAACCAAAAAGCTTCCATCAGCTGGGACTCCATAGATCCACACAGTGTAAGAAACACCACTCTGCAACACAAACTCGCTGATCTAGCAGTCCAAGAGATGCAAAACGAAGCAATGACAACAGAACAACCTAAACAAAAGAAGAACACCGCGTTTCACAGCCCAATTATGAGTTTGGTCTTGCATTTTGTGTCTCGCCATCATGAATAACGTACCAATAAACAACTCCAAGTCTCTGTGACAGACCAAATTAAAAAAAAAAAAAACATCTTTAATCTCTGACTGTTTCTGCTACTGTAAGTGAGTATAAAAGGTGTACTGCTAAGAATCTTCTGAGCCAACATAAAATCTTTGTTTCTTGCTGATTGTATAATAGCTGGAGTGATTGTGTTGGCTGTAAAACGTTACTGCTGGGAAGAGGAGTGATTCTACCGGGTCACCGACCCTCAGCACTACCGGAGAAACCGTCTCGGGTAAACAACCCTAAACTCACCAAGCGCTCAACCAAGTGGCTCATGGCACAAAACACTGAAACGTGTCATTGATAAAAACCCCAAAACCATTTATTTGATATACATGCCACTAACTACCAATTTATTTTAAATATACCCAAATAATTTTTTTTTGTTCGCTAAAAATAAAAAAAGAGTAAGTGGCAATTATGTCTGAATGTGACAACATGGCCATTTTAGGAAGTCCATTTAAACATTCAAAAAAAATAAAACAACTCTAAAAACTGTAACATAGTAGTTATAGATATGGTTAAGCTCTTAAAAATTATTCTTATCTTTGTTCACATCAACAAAAGCCTAGGGCACAAACTCAACGTGCAGCACAGACTTCGCTCTGTGTGACTTTGTGATTGTGTTGATTTTACACTTCTAATGCGCCTGTTCGAAGTGTAGACGCACCGATATGGGGGTTGGTGTTTGACAGAATTTTATCACATGTTAATCTGAAGAGGAGCCTCGTCGCTAATCTCCAATCAACATGGGCTTAGTGCGTAAAAAGGTTCATTTTAGGTACAAAATTATACTTTAAAGGAATTTAAACATTTAACTTTCTAAAAGACTGTGTACACGTCCAGATTTCACTCTTTGCATAATTATTAGACCAACTGCATAAAGTCTGTCTCCAGGTATTGGGCAAATCTTACTCCAGGTTCATGTTTAATTATCATCATCATTTGGCTTCTTTAGCTTGACCTCATCTCTGAGTACTTGACACTCGTTCAATTCAAGTCGTTTCTGCTGCCTTTTTGTTCCAGGTACATATGTGACCTGGTTCACTGCACTGAAATTGTCCAGTTTTCCATTCTTTTTTTTAGAGCATTGTTAGTGTCAAATAATTTTTTTAAACCTCTTTATTAGAGGTAATAAACATGCTTAATAATTTGTATAGACTTTAAAACAAAAATTCACACACTCCCCCATTATATAAATACACATCACCTGTACATCATCAGTCCAAGCAGAATTCATGTTTTTGGTTCTGAGCTGAAAATTGCGCATGAAACTGTTCTTTTTTTAAAATAATATATAGACATTGAATTATTTTTTATGCTTGAACATAATCCCACCTTATTACTGCCACAAAAAATATTGCCTTTGTTGCAAGTGAATGTATACTTGGAGTCTGACTCAAAGTTTGTTCCAGCTGATTATGGAAATGTACCATAATTTTTGTTTGTTTGGTTTTTTTTTTTGGTTGGCCTGATTAACAAGGAAGGCAAAAGCACTCCACTCTTTAAATCAGTGAGTTTTCATATTACAACTAAGAAAAGCAGAAAACGAACATCAAGGTTGTGACTGCAGGTGCGAATGCTGTTCACTGCTGCCTGTACTTGAGGTAGCTGCTGTGTGACATAGTCAATACTGCATAGTTAAAAACATTGTTCTAATCTTTGGTAAAACTAAAGGGCAGTGCTTTAGCAACCTGTGAAATATTCCAGAAAAATCACTCATCCCAACCACACTGCACTGTCTTCATTGTTGCTTATAGCTGATGTCTCTTTACCAACCGTGCAGTGAAAATGGGCAGCAAGACATTTAATTTTTGCATGAATCATGTCTATCTCCTCTACTAGACTTGAACATGGTGAACAGGGAATGGACAGGAGTTCTTCTGAAACCTGGGCCCATGCAGGAGGAGACTTCATCCTAAATCACCACATGGAGAAGAAGGCACCCGCGATCTCTGCTCAGAAGACATCAGAGATCGACGATAGTAAGAAAGACAGCAGTAAGAGATCAGAGGTATACTGGGATGCCTGCTGTTGAGAGCTCTACAGGTTTGAAGAATTTTAAAACTGATCCTCAAACTGCCGGTGAAGAATTTATGAAACAACCGTAATACCATCAAGTCCCTGATGTTTTATTCAGATGGGTTAAACCGAGAATTACAGTTGTCCAGCCATGAAGAAATACAAGTCTGATCACATAATCAATCATTTTTATACACATGCAAAGTGAAAAAGACCTTGGTGTGTCTGTAGGGACCGTGTCTACACTATCGCTTAAGTGGAATGACATTTTACAGAGTTGTCAAATGAGTGAAATAGCAATTTAGTTTCACGTAGGCCCATTAAGCCTAGTGCCAACATTAATTGTTGTTTTGCTGCAAACTAAGTGAAAACATGCGTTAATTCATTTTGGTCTCTAACAAAAGTTAACACTTCTTACCATCTAAAAACAGAGCCAGATTCTCTAAAATAACGGATCATTACGGAGAGAAAATGGCATATTTGCATTTATCATTTTAAAATTCTTTCCAAAAGATAGATTTTTAACAAAAATAAGATATATTTGCAATCAAGTTGAGTTTAAGTATTGTGGTAGAACCTCAAATTCCAGATTATCACAATTATAATGTCATGCGATAAATCAAAGGGCACGATTTAGAAAAACCTTTCACCCGAGTCAAAACCTCCGTCATTGGCGGTTGCCATGAATGTCTGTCTGGGACTTTACCAACCTCTGAATCCAACAAATAAGCTCCTAAAGGACCGTTGATAAGACAGGCGCTTATCTGATGTGGCCATGGCTTTGAACTGTACTTTGGTCAGGACGTCTGATGGCTTAGATCAAAAGAACGTCGAAAAAAAGAAAAAAAAACATTCAGAGGGGAGTTCTGCTGAGGAAATGAATTCTGAGGAGTAAGAGAAACACCATAAAGATGGGGTCATGAGTTACCACTCCTCCCTGCTTCTCTCTCATTCTTCTCGGTGGCATTTTAAGTGACTTTGCCCTGATACAAAAGGCTTGCTGGTGGATTGAACGGCTTTGAACATGCTGCACCCCTGGAGTGGCCTCGCTGTCAAAGACATCTCAGACCAGCCTCTACATTGGAACACCAAAATACACAAAGCCTTACTCTGTGACCCCCCCAAGGAGTGGAGAGTGCCCTCACGTCGTGCTCTCCTCAGCCGATTAGGCTGCCCATGGATGTCCTCCCCTGCAGGGCAGAAAATTGTCGTGTCCAATCCTCTCTACATCCAAACCCCCTTTTCCATTTCCTCCTCTCTGTATCTGTCGCTGCTCTCTACAGGGAGTCTGATGGATTGTTAGGAAATGGTGCTGATCTCTGATCAGGGAGTCAGTCTGTGGGTGTTTGTGTGAGTGTGTGTGTGTGTTTCAGAGAGAGAGAGAGCGAGAGAGAGAGAGAGAGAGAGAGAGAGAGAGAGAGAGAGAGAAGAGTGAAATGGATGTGTTTAACATTTGTGACATTTAACTTCAAGCGGGAACATTTCTTGGAAGTTAGGTTTTCTTTTCATGTGTCTTCAGAAACAAGCCCCAACAGACCGTCAGTTCCACCATCCTCTCAATCCCACCGAGTTTCTGATCACACTTTGTTTAAAAAGTTCTCCATGTGGACCCGGATAATTATACAGACTCAGAAAACACAGGCCTCAAGCCAACCGCTGCTTCTGCTGCATGACACTACAATTAGTGTTTTTATCCAAGTTGCTTGGTCCAAGCCCAATTACCTTCCACTTTAATTTGGGCAGGGCCTTACTGTCACTGGATCCATACTGAATCAGGCCTCGCTCGATGAAAATACGGATTCCCTACAGTTTGGCAAATGTGAAGAAACACTTGGTTGTATTTGAAAGTATGAAGTTGATGCTCAAAGACTCTCGAGAGAAAGCTATAAGGGGTCATCCAGGACTGGAGTTCAACTGTGGCATAAGTCACACACACCAACCCTCTCTGGCCACTTTACTGTCAGGCACACCTGGTATACCTAATAAACTGGACGGTGACTGTATATGTATATTAAATCCCAGAGTTCAGTCTGAAGGTCGGGACAAAAACTAAGCCATGAGCATAAAACCTAAACCCCTGGGTGTTCCCCGGAGCACGGCAGCCATGGTAATTGTAAAATTGATGAAGTTTGAAGCCACTACCATTACAAGAGTAATCGAGCAGGAAGGGCATTGTTCATGAGGTGACCAAGAACCCAACACCAGTCCAACAGTGACCTGGCTTCCATTTGTTGTCCTAGCTGAAGAAACTAATCATGTCTGAGCAGTTCTGGGTCATATGCAGGTGCACAGTCTGTGTGTAGAGTATGAAGAGCAGAAAGCCTTTGCCAAAACCTCCAAATGTCCTATCGGTCATCTGGTTTGATGACAAATTTGCTTCTTCAATCATTTTACCATTTTTATGTATTCAGACAAGAGAATGAAGTATTATATGTTGTTGTGATGTCTTTGCCAGGATACCCTTAAAAACATTAAAAACATTTAAGTTGACCCAAAGGATATACACCCCCACCCCCCCAAAAAAGAAAAGAGAAGAAAAGAGAGTCCCTGACTGTAAAAGCAGAGCACTGGAAGTTGCCTACAAAGACAGAAAAACCAGCTGGAAGCCTGACCTTCTCAGAAGGACTCCAATGATTCAGCTTCTAATGAATAATAATAATTAATGTCTGATTGTAAAACAGCTGGTAAAGAGGTCATCAGATTTCAGTGGTTAATATTGACATACGAATGACCAATGTCAATCCAACGTTGTAGGTTTGCTCATAATGGCAGGGGGAAATACGTGCCACGCCGGTGTTGGAAAGGTTCTTACTTCCAATTCTAACAACTTTGTCAATACAAAAGTCACATTTCCAATACCTCAGTGTTTATTACAATTACATTATTTGCAGGCAGCAATGACAAAAAAGTTCTGTTACTTTGACAGATGACACTAATTTTGATAAACTGTTTCAGAGTTGGGGAGCAGTGATAAAGGCCAGGTCCTTAAGGGTCTGTGTCATACCTCTCTTACTTTTCAAAGGTTCAAAATTGACCCTCACAGCGACGCACTAAGTCATGTTCAGCAACGGCTGTTTCCTCCGAGTAGCGTTTACAATGAGCCGTTTTCTATTAGCAACTGAAACTGGTTTCCGTTGTCGCCCCGAGGAGGAGGTCGTCAGGTATAAAACAAAAATCCCTTTGAGCTTTAAGAGCAAGAGGAGATTTTCGAGCACAAAGTGGTTTCTTTATCCCAGTTATCAAAGATTTAACTGGAGATATGTTGCTCTTCGTCTATTCTTCCTCTCCTCCTCCAATGTTCTCCTGATCCTGACGAGGAGAAATAAAGAGAAGAGCCGAGGTGATGAAGGGAAACAAGGAAAAGAGGCAGGATGAGCAGGAAAACTTAAAGAAACTCAAGGGAACTGAAGAAGACAAATCAAGAAAAGTGAACTTTAAAGGAAAATTAAAAAAGTGAGGCGAGATGATAAATGAATAGGAACAAGAAGTTCAGAAGGAAAGGAAAAGATGGTAAGCGATAGTTCAGAGGAAAGAAGGTGGACGGGAAGTGATGAAATAAAAGATGCACAACCAAGAAAGTAAAATACGAGGGAAGCACATTAGAAAACAGAAGATGACAAAGGATGAGGTAAAGGGAGAGGAAACAAAGTAAAAATAGCTGAGTAATCAAATAGAACGGGAGGAAGAAGAGCAGGAAGTGGGAGGAGGAAGAGAGGCAAGAACCTTCAGGATGAAATATGCAGAGAAAATCTGCAGAAGAAGGATGAATGGGCAGAAACCAGGAGCAGGAATGAGGAAGGACACTCGTTTAAACTCTGGCTCTGAGCTGCACCGCCGGGAGTCGGAGGCTCACTGTTGCTCTCCGTCTTGGTGGCAACGGAGCCGGCGGCTCGTCAAGCAAATCACTTGGTGGTGTTGAAGGCTCCCAGAGTGAGAGCAAGATCGAGCGTCATGTTGAATCAGCTTTTCTGTAACGACTGCATGGATTCACATCTCTGCAAATTATCCCGTTTTTATGCATTTGTGTAAATCTACAGAATCTGCTGCTTTACGACAGACTTCCTGCTCACTGCTCTTCATCATTTACGTCTCTTATTTAGTCTGCATGTTTTTAATTCACATTCTGTCTGTACAAACTCTTCCTAATATCCATCCTTTCATGCTCTTTGTTGTAGTTAGTGCACGGCAGCATGGAAAACTATTTCTGAACACGGTTTGAATCATGAGTCTGAATCCAGTAAGTTAAATAAAACGCGTCTAAGTTTCATATTCTTTCACTTTCAGTACAAAGGAACCCAGCATAACATATCATCGGAGATCAGTGAGGAAATTTAAATTTCTGCAATAAATGTTCACCTACTAAGTTTACATCACCAATGGAGACATGAACAAACAGGAAACCACAGTGAAAGTTGAAACACCCGTGATTTCCATCCAGTTATCTTCCATATCTGACAAAGCTGGTAGAGTTTTTGACATAAAACTTACTTTAGTATCGCATCAGAAGAGAATACTAGTAAAAGTTACAGAATCTTATGAATATGTTTATTTGGAGGGTGGAAGTTTTCCCAGCAGATCCCTCGCTCTCAGGCTGCAGACTCACTTGTGGTTCCCAGACTTCAGAGGCTTCAGTTGTGAGGCTCCTGTCTTAGGAAACAGCTCCCAGTTTGGGTTCAGAAGACAGATTTGTTTTCTACCTTTAAGATTAAGTTCAACAGTTTCTTGAACTCTGCCTAAATTGTCACCAGCACAGCTTAATATGATACCAGGCTTGTTGTATTTGGGGTGGTTTGTACCCGCTTTCATGCTGCTCGTGGGTCTGTGTAATCACTTATAAGTCTGCTTTCTTCTCTTCTATACACATTCATCAGGATAAGTTTTCATTACATTCTGTTAGTTTGTAGTTTTTAGCTATTTTGTTTATTTTTTGGTACTGCCTTTTTCTTCAGGACCCGAGGAACATCAGAATGAAGTCTGGATCATTGATCCTGGAGCCTAGAGTGGAATGATTTAGGATGAATTGGATTAGAAATAGATTATAGTGAAGTGGAAATAACTGATTATTACAGGCTTTAACTGGACTGGCATTTTGCTTGTTTACTCTACAAAACTGAAATGTAATTGAAGGGTTCTACGAGTTAGAAAAAAAAACAGCCTCCTTTGGCTGGGTTTTATCTAAAGCTTGTCCCTTTTACTAGTATAGTCATTGAATTTTATTAGACGCCAATGATTGTTCCATTTACTATTTAAACCCTCAGGTGTCAATGGATTTCAATGAATCATTGAATTAGATGGTACTTTTGCTCGTGGAGTCTGTTTATATAACTCCTCAGACTTCGCAACTCGTTCTACAGGCTTTTCTTAAGTGTCTTTTGTTGTACTGTTTTCATCTCTCTCTGGCCTTCCCTCTCCTCCGCATCCTTTCACTCTGCTCGTTTATTTCTCGGCTGTCATTCCCTCGGAGCCAGACAGCAGGTCACATCCTGGTTTCCACACACACCTGCGTATTAAGCACCCTGGATGATGGACTTGTGCGTGAGCAAAAGAGCGATGCATCTGTGTGTATATGAGATGGGACTTGCATTGAATTTCCATTTTAATCAGCACCCCAGTAAGTGAAGAATCCTATTACCGCGAGGGAGGACAGAAGGGCCACTTCGCAGGCTCTCCCTCCATCCCTCCATCTTTCTCTCAATGAGACAACAAATTAATCATCTCTCTAATGCCTCATGAAAGCTAAACTTTTTTTCTTAATTTGGGAGACGAGTACATCTTTCATTCACCCCCTCCTCCAGCACCTCCACACAAACTTGCTTTCTCCATCCTTTACGCTTCTCTTTTCACTGTTATTGTTGGAAAGATTAATCTTTTTTCTGGCTGCCAAGGAGGTGCAGTTGTATTAACAGAGGAGGGTTTGCACTAATTATATATATATAAAAAAAAAACTCGTTCCTCACCCTCCGTGGGTGGTGTCCCTTCTAAGCTCGGGTCCTCTACCAGAGGCCAGGGAGCTTGAGGGTTCTGCGCAGTATCTTTGCTGTTCCTAACACTGCACTTTTCTGGACTGAGATATCTGAGGTTGTTCCGGGGATCTGCTGCAGCCACTCTTCCAGTTTGGGGGTTACTGCCCCGAGTGCTCCGATCACCACGGGCACTACTGTCACCTTCACCTTCCAGGCCTTCTCCAGTTCCTCTCTAAGCCCTTGGTATTTCTCAAGCTTCTCGTTTTCCTTTCGCCTGATGTTACCATCACTTGGTATTGCCACATCCACCACCACGGCTTTCCTCTGCCCTTTGTCTACCACCACGATGTCTGGTTGGTTTGCCATCACCATCCTGTCTGTCTGTATCTTGAAGTCCCACAGGAGCTTTGCTCTGTCATTTTCCACCACCTTGGGAGGTGTTTCCCATTTTGACCTTGGGGTTTCCAGCCCATACTCCACACAGATGTTTCTGTAGAGTATGCCCGCTACTTGGTTATGGCGTTCCATGTATGCTTTCCCTGCCAGCATCTTACACCCTGCAGTTATGTGCTGGATTGTTTCCGGTGCTTCTTTGCACAACCTACACCTTGGGTCTTGTCTGGTGTGGTATATCTGGGCCTCTATTGCTCTGGTGTTCAGAGCCTGCTCCTGTGCAGCCAGGACGAGTGCCTCTGTGCTGTCCTGTAGGCCAGCTCTCTCTAGCCATTGGTAGGACTTCTTGAGATCAGCCACTTCAGTTATGGTTCGATGGTACATCCCGTGTAGAGGCATTCACTGAGTACGTCATCCGTTTGGGCCTTGTCCTTGATGTACTCATGGAGCTTGGCAGTTTCATCCCGGATAGTGGCTTTCACACTCACTAGTCCTCGGCCTCCTTCCTTACGGCTTGCGTACAGTCTCAGGGTGCTGGATTTGGGGTGGAACCCACCATGCATGGTGAGGAGCTTCCTTGTCTTAACATCTGTGGTCTGTATCTCTTCCTTTGGCCACCTTATTATTCCTGCAGGGTATCTGATCACTGGCAGGGCGTAGCTGTTTATTGCCCGGGACTTGTTCTTGCCATTGAGCTGGCTTCTTAGGACCTGCCTCACTCGCTGGAGGTATTTGGCTGTTGCCATTTTCCTTGTAGCCCCTTCAAGGTTACCATTTGCCTGTGGTATTCCAAGGTACTTGTAACTGTCCTCAATGTCTGCTATTGTTCCTTCTGGGACTGAGACCCCTTCTGTGTGGACTACCTTGCCTCTTTTAGTCACCATCCTCCTACATTTCTCAAGCCCGAATGACATCCTGATGTTGTTGCTGTAGATCCTGGTGGTGTGGATCAGGGAGTCTATGTCCCGCTCGCTCTTAGCGTACAGCTTGATGTCATCCATGTAGAGGAGGTGACTGATCGTAGCTCCATTCCTGAGGCGGTATCCGTAGCCAGTCTTGTTGATTATTTGGCTTAGGGGGTTCAGACCTATGCAGAACAGCAGTGGGGACAGCGCATCTCCTTGGTATATGCCACATCTGATGGACACTTGGGCAAGTGGCTTGCCATTTGCCTCGAGAGTGGTTTTCCACAGGCCCATCGAGTTTGCAATGAAGGCCCTTAGAGTGCTGTTGATCTTGTACATCTCCAAGCACTCAGTGATCCATGTGTGTGGCATCGAGTCGTAGGCTTTCTTGTAATCAATCCAGGCAGTGCACAGGTTGGTATTTCGGGACTTGCAGTCTTGGGCGACTGTTCTGTCAACCAGGAGTTGGTGTTTGGCTCCTCTGGTATCTCTGCCTATGCCCTTCTGTGCTTTGCTCATGTATTGCTCCATGTGCCTGCTTATCTTAGTCGCAATGATGCCTGACAGGAGCTTCCATGTTGTGGAGAGGCAGGTTATTGGTCGGTAGTTAGATGGGGCTGCACCCTTTGTGGGATCCTTCAGGATCAGGATCGTTCGCCCTTCGGTTAGCCATTCTGGGTGAGTCCCATCTCTTAGCAGCTGGTTCATTTGTGCTGCCAGGCGCTCATGGAGTGCTGTGAGTTTCTTTAGCCAGTAGGCCTGGATCATGTCTGGGCCCGGTGCTGTCCAGTTTTTCATACCTGAGACTCTTTCTTGGATGTCTGCCACTGTGATGGTGACTGGTTTCTGCTCAGGGAGGTTGCTGTGCTCTTCTCTTAGGGAGACTAGCCATTGAGCACTGCTGTTATGTGCTGCATCCTTCTCCCATATGCTCTTCCAGTACCTCTCAGTTTCCAGCCTTGGTGGGTCTGCTCTGTTGTTATTACCCTGCCATTGAGCATACACTTTCGCAGGTTGAGTTGCGAACAGCCTGTTTATTCGTCTGGCTTCATTGTCTCTAGTGTATCTCTTTAGGCGGCTAGCCAAGGCTTGGAGCCTTTGTTTGGCAGTTTCGAGTGCTTCAGGTATGGGTATCTGGTTGTACTTCTTGGGTACTGGTCTTTTCATTGCACCTTTCTGGGCCCCTGTCAATTGACTCACTTCTCTCCGTGCCACCTTGATTTTTACCTCCAACCTTCGTTTCCATGGTGGGTCATGTTTCTCATGGTTCCCATGGTTGCTCTTATAGCCAAGCATCTCCAGGATCACTGCTGCTGAAGTGTATATCAGCTCATTGGTCTCGGTGATTGTTGTGGTAGGGATCGCTGTCAGTGCTGCATTCACATTGTCCAGGAGACTTTCAGATGGTGCTTCACTTGGTCTTGGTAATCGCTGCCGGGGTTGCCTTGTGTTTAGTCTCGCCATGATCTCATTTCCGCCTTGTTCCAGTAGCCCACTTCTCATCAAGGTGCTCTGGTTCCCCAGCACCTGACGCAGACCTTGTTTGGCCGGGCGACGTCTGAGCCGGCATGTCATCTGTTTCATTGTCTCTCATCATGGTATGAGGTAGGCGGTATTAGCGTGAAGGGTCTTGCCCAAGGACCCGCACTGGGTGTTCATAGCTCATGTTCCCCCCGGGAATCGAACCCCTGACCTCCTGTGTGCCAGTCCTGCACTGTACCAACTTCTATATATATATATATATATATATATATATATATATATATATATATATATATATATATATTTGCATGCACGCACTCCTTCAAGTGTCCACAAACCCTAAAAACAAGGTTCCAACGGCCTCATTGTTCCTGAAAATGTTTTTCTTCCTCCAAATTCAGTATTGATGAACTGTGGAGGAGGAGGGGTGCAGGTATCGATCAGGGAGGAAAGTGGAGAACAGAGAAACACACTCATCATTAAGAGAGAAGGGAAGAAAAGGCTGTTTGTGGAGGAAATGGCCAAATGAGAAAGAATGTGGTCGCCACACCTCTGAGCTGCAGCAAAGAAGTACAAGATCTGTCAGTTATGTTAAAGTAGTTTGGTTTTGCTCTGCAGTTCCTCCAGTTGGAAGATCTAACATGTCAACAAGGGTCAGAGGGATTAATATACTGTCTGGGATAAATTAGGGATAGTTTGCCATTTCAACATCATATCATAGAACCTTGGGTTTAAAAAAATGTTTACTTCTAAAAGCAATAAAAACTAATTTTATGGTGTTGACCAATCTCAACTTCTCTGATGCCATGCTTTTATTTCCATTCAGAATCATTTCAAAGATAATTTGTCTTTTCTGTAATTCATCACATTAATTGGACAGCTTACCTGCAGCTGGTCGACAAAATCTAAAAGGGTTAAAAGGTTAGGGTGTATTTACACCTCAGTTTGTTTGCTCTGATTTAAAAACTTGATACGTTTACTTTTTCAGCTTGGTTTGGTTCCTTTTCACAAGGACAAAAAATCCAATCGTACTAAAATGTGTCACCTCAGTTCAGACTAGAACTGCTTGTTGGTCAGATGTCCGTGCAGCAGTAAATACAGGATGAGGGTCCGTTGTTATTTTGTCTACACACCATTTTAACAGATCTATAACTGATATGGCGTGCACATTTTCTCTGAATACTTGATTCCTCCAGATTATGGTTTTGACATGAAAGTAATTCTCATTGAGTCGGAGAGGTTAAAAGGAACGTCTGCACACTTTGCATGGCTCTGGCTCCAAGTTCACAATGATTACATCAAGTCCGTGTTTTCGCCTCACAGATGTATAATTTTCCGTGAAGTGTGTAATTTTTGGCGACATGTTTTCCGAGACACCAACACCTCTTCATGACACCAGGTTTGACACGCAAAGATGAGATTTGACAAATTCACAGTGAGCTGCTGATTCGGTCATCTGAGGGCTTGGGGGAACATAAAAAAGTTAAGCGTGTTAAAGATTTTTTAACAGCTCCGTTCTCTCTGCACCTATTTATCTGCACACTGTACTTTGCATTTTCCATCAATAAGTGCATTTTTTTAGAAAAGGCCAATAAAATAATTATTGGTAAAATTTGGTCTATTAAACAACGTCTTTAAAGTCTTTAAGCTGCTGCAGTTCACCACTGAGATCTACGAGAGCTCATCTTGTAATTCAATCCAGAAAAACCACAGAACCACCTCTGCAATGAGAACTGGAAGATCCTCACTCAGCTGAGCGAGACCTGCTCTGGGCTGCGCCAAGAAACATGGGCCATAAAATCTACAAACAGAATCTGTGTCTGTAGCCCAACTTCTACGTGGAAGAAATTCCTAAAACTATCCTAAAAATTGGATTCTGAGTATTCACTTTGATTGCTTTTTTTTTTTAACCATTCATAACCAAAAATACTTAACTCAGAAATACATACTTGTACTTCAATGCATACTATAATGTCATGCATACAATCCAAACACCTACAACATTTCACCTCTAACCTGCAGAAATCCACTCCTCATAATACCAGTGTGTTCCCACGTCACCTGTGTATAAATAAATATTCTGCTGGTTCTTCTTACTACATAAGCTTCACTCAGCGAAGTCAGAAACCAGAGTCGATGCTGGCTCGGACCCACACATACTAAAACACGATGTACTTGCTGGCTGAATGTTTGGGTCATAATGGGCGCTCCTGCTGGGTCAGCTGAACCTGAAACTGGCACTAAAAACCACGGATGGAACCAGACAGGGGGAGGAAGGAGGAGGAAGACAGGTAGGGAGATTGATTAACAAGAAGGGAGTGAAAAGAAGGAAAAGGGTTGCAGTATAGGAGGGGAACGTGGAGGGATGTGGAGTACAGATAATCCAACAACACCGTTGTTTGAATTGCATAATTACATTAGAAGCCAGCGAGCTAAATCTTTATCCCAACTTTAGATAGCCTTCTTTTGTCCTGGTTTTAATGCATGAACACTTGTAAACCAAATAAAACAAGACCCAGTGAAATGTTCAAACCCACCTCACCTTCTACCACCCCTCACAGAGGAGGGGAGAAGTGCCTCTCTGGGAAATATTTGTGTCCCGACACTGTGCAGAGCATGACACTGCTTTTGACTGCAGCAGAGATTTGCTTATTTAAAATAAACTTGACTTTCAGACAAATAAGCAACTTTAATATTCCAGCGAGGGTCAGATGAAAACAAACATCAACCCATCTGACAGAGTTAAACAAGCCTGAGGTTCCTTGTGTGGCAGGTTAGTATTGAAGAATGAACAAAAGACAAAATGCTACTCATTTACTCATTTACAGTACAAGCTTGTCAAGCTCAGATAGATTAAACTTCATTGGTATGTAATATGATGAATACATATTTGTGTGATACTTGAGATGAACAAATAACGGCAGGAAAGGAAACACTGTCATGACTAAAAATATATCAATGAGACAGCTGTAAAGACTCAAGAACATGAAACGCTGATAGAAACACCGCTGTGAGCAAGTTCCAGGGAAAATACGCTAAAAACAAAGAAGGTTTGTCAAAGATAAAATGAAACATCTGTTTGTTGTTTCAAATATGTGGACTGTGCAGACGGTTTAACACAGTGAAAAGGGCAAGGCGTTCTTTAAAGCTGGAAGAAGAAATGTGTCCCTGGCTGATAAAAATTGATACAAATAAATGCCAGGCAAAAAGACAAAAAAGCAACCTCTGCAAAAGTCTAAAATTTAAGACAGAGAGCCAAACATAAAATCTTAACTGCCGTATTGTATTGTTTCTTGGGCTTCTAGTCCTGAAGAAATTGTTCCCCGCCTGCAGTTTAAAGGTAAGTCCTTCACTGCAGGGAAGACTAAGAAAACAAATGAACAGCCGACTAAAACTGACTTTGGTTTGTCTTCATCGAGAGAGGCGAAGCCACAAGCACACCTGAAATCCAACACACAGGTGACCCGAAGATGCTGCATGGCCCGTTTTGTCGTGACTCTGACCCTCGTATGTCTGAATCCTTGTGCAAGCCTAACAACACACACTAATAAGCCTCATAAACGAGTGGTTTCATATATATTCGGCAGTATTAATGTTATCCTATTCAACCACCAACCCATTTGCTGCAAATCCAACAAATTGCCTGCACCCAGTTACTGAGATTTTTACTTTATTTAGGACAAAACTAAATAAAATGTGCCCGCAGTGATGCCTTGGTGTTCGGGTCTTCAGCTTAATCCATAATGACAATGTCAATAGAGGTTCTTCTGCAGACAATAAGTGCTTAAAAAATAAACCGCAAGCGGAGCTTAATCTCCACTAAGTGATTAACTGTTTGTCAAATCAAAAACTGCAGAAAATGGCAGGGATATACGATGGAAATAATACATTTATCTAAGTTTGTAGGTAGTTAATTTTACAGAGATGGATAAAAATGCAGTTATAACTCTGGACAGCTCAGATAGACAGTCAACACATGTGGATGTGGTGTAGCAATAGGGACTGGACTTTTCAACTTTTTCATCATAAACTGCTGCTTATGTGACATTAGGTCACAGAGGGCAGCAGTCTGAGCAACGAGGCCCAGACCTCCATCTCCAAAGTCGTGTCCACCAGCTCCTCCAGGGCGATACCATGGTGCATCAATGAGATGACAAAGTTTGACATGTGTTGAAATATGTGTGTGTTGTTCACACAAGGAAAATGTGTTTGAAACTGGTACAGTACAATAAAATAAATATAATAATAATAATAATAATAATAATATAAAAAAAACTAATCAACATCACCACATATGGGTCAGATTAAAGCCACCATATTTAGCAATTCCATTTCTGACCACATGGGGACATGGGGATATACCGGCTGTCTTGACAAAAGAGCAATTTAAAACACTAGTGATGAAAAACATCTTAAAATATCGCATCGTCCCACTAGAGGTGCACTTTTTGTATCTTCGACCAGGGGCTGTTGCATGAACTTTGTGATATCGGACCATGGATAGAAGTGGTTAGAAGTAACGTGGGTACATAAGGTGGTTTAAGACTCATTTAAACAACCTTTTTTATTGGTGTAGGTGAAAAGCAGTTGTTCATTTTCTATCCAACAGCATTACAACTTTCAATGTAATGTTTTTCAGCTTAAAACTTCTATTTTTTTTTTCATTTTTCTTTTATTGCTGCACATGTTGTGCTTTCTGATGTGGTTCAATCCAATAGGCTCCATTTAAACCACCCATGAGGTTTCCAAGCCTGTAGGGATTGGCTGGCTGACTTGTAAATGTATTTGTTTCTGAACTTTGCATCAAGACAGCCAAATATACAGACCACACAAGTATATTAAATGCAGTCAGGTAGAAATACATGAATGCGAATGAAAGCAGTGGCATGAAATGCGGCTCACATTTGACCAGACAAACTGGACAGTTCCTACATTTATTTAAAGAGTTAGAACTTTAAAAACAAGACATTTTAAAGAAGATGAGCAAAAAAAATGTTTTTCATTTGTTTTCTTCTCCTGCAAGAATAAGTTTGAGTCTCTGAACACAGCAGGCTTCTCAGGAGGATCTGGTTATTGAGGCGTTTCATCTGGCCTGGGTCGGCAGAGTTCAACCTTAATTTTGCAGTGCCATAGCTTTAAATCACCAGCTTCTCCTTGACTGAGCTCTTGCCATATTTGTCCTCAACCTTTTGTTCATTGAAAATTGCAGAACGGTGACAGTGATGAAGAGAAACCTGCTGGTGTCCAGAGCATGTTTATTCATTTACTGTCATTTTTCTCTGGAAATAAGTAAAAAAACTAAAAGAATCTCTCTCTCTCTCTTTATATATATATATATATATATATATATATATATATATATATACATATGTATATGTATATGTATATATATATATATATGTATATATATATGTGTGTGTGTGTGTGTGTGTGTGTGTGTGTGTGTGTGTGTGTATGTATGTATGTATGTATGTATATATATATATATACATACATACATACATACATACATACATACATACACACACACACACACACACACACACACACACACTCACACATTTACTTGAATATAGATATATGTATGCGTGTATATGTCCAAGTCCTATTTATATGTAGATATTATTTATTTGCATCTCCACAATACTCCATCTATAAAACATACTGCGCATGCTTGTACATAGAATATTGGCTACTGTTGTATACAGTATTGTATTTTTATCTTATATTATTTTATTTTATTTTATTTTCCTAACTCTGTAACACACAAATTTCCCCTTGTGGGATCAATAAAGTCTTATCTTATCTTTCTGCAGGTGCTTCTCCTCCAGGTGGTAAACTAACATGTAGCCTGAGCACTTTTTTCTGATTTGCTCCATGATAAAAAGAATAATAGATCCTTTTTGTTAAAGCGCAAAGAGAACATGAGAAAGAATGTGTTTGTTTTAGCCTTGTTAGTGTTGACAGAGGTGTGAGTTATTGAGTTAATAACAGCGCGCCGTGTTTGTGTGTGAAAGTTTGCAGCCATGTGTTTTCATGTGTGCGTTTTCTCCTTCATCCTTTCTCTGCGTTTAAAGCTTTTGTGTTCACCAGTCTGTCCTGCAGTGGTGTGTGTGCTCTGTGTGAGTAAAGGCACTCAGTATTTAGTTGTGTGTTTTTCTACAAAACATACATTACTCCCAGGTGTCATAAATATTCTTTATCTGCTTCTTTTCCCTTCATTTCCCTGCCTTGCATCCATCCCTCTCCACCCAGCGACCCGCCTTCCTGAGCCATATTAAATCCCCACAATTGAATAATAAATACGCCACATTAAAACACAAATTATGAAATTGATTCCTTCTTTGCTTTAAATAGCGTTATGAAAACAGGAGACCGCCGTTAATCAGCAGCAAGGTGGGAATAACTTTTCGAAGGCGGGGGCGTGCAGATGCTAGTTGCTGCGGACTCATCAGCTTTACGACCAAGCGGCAGTACTTTGTGGAGGCAGTGGACGCATCGATTTATGCTGATGACTCGGACTGAGCGCCGTAATGCAACCAAGACACGCTGCAAAGCTCAGATCAAGTTAGGCAGTCCTGGGGTTGATCTTTAGCTGCAAGAAGAGCCTTCGAACACTGATGTGGTGGCAATTACTGATATTTAACATATTTATCTATTTAACAGCCCATCCTGTGATTTTAAAACAGCAGTTCTAAAGACTTTTGCCAAAGCTGAGTAGTTTGCTTCCAATGTTCCTTTAACAGAAAAAACCCCAGAAGACATTTTTGATTCATAACCCACTCCTATTTCTTTTTTCTTTTATATAAATGTTTTCCTTCTAAAACTGCACCATCTGCCTGCCGCAGCAGGTCTGCTCATGTTGAATCTTTCATTGTAATTCATTTAATAATTTTTTTTTTTTTTCCAAATCGAATTCACTCATTTTTTAAATTTGGATGCTGTGGTACTAAAAGGATTTTGCTTGCAACTCTGGCACTTTTCAACATTTATTTTGACTAACCTTGACATGGGGGACATAGTTTACATATGGGAACAGCTAACTAAGCTTTTTAAAGGCCACATAACGCCCACATTAAAACCCCAAAACCAGACTGATTGAAGAAGAGACATCATGAAAGTAGGTCAGGAGTAAAACATGTAACACGACTGTGGACTCGTCTCATCTTGCAACAGCTAGTTGTTCTTTTGCTACGTTTATGTGCTCCTTCCAACCCTCAAAGCACTACCACACTGTCAACTGTCAGCTGTATTATAGGAAAATGGAAATGTTTGGGAATGACGGCTTTGCCCCTTAGTTCCAGTGAAAGGAACTCTGAATGCTTCAGCATACCAAGACATTTTGGACAATTCCATGCTCCCAACTTTGTGGGAACAGTTTGGAGTTGGCCCCTTCCTCTTCCAACATCACTGTGCACCAGTGCACAAAACGGGTCCATAAAGACCTGGATGACAGAGTCTGGTGTGGAGGAACTTGACTGGCTTGCACAGTCCTGACCTCAACCCGAACACCGTTGGGATGAATTAGAGTGGAGACTGAGAGCCAGACCTTCTCTTCCAACATCAGTGTGACCTCACAAATATACTTCTGGAAGAATAGTCAAAAATTCCATACACAGTTCAATATGAACCAACATCATATTGAACCCTATGGATTAGGAATGGGATGTAACTTAAGTTCATATGCAACCCAAGGCAGATGAGTTAGTACTTTTGGCCATATAGTGTATCTGTTCCTGCAATGGACTGGCGACCTGTCCAAGGTGTTCCCCTGCCTTTTGCCTGTAACGAGCTTGAATAGGCTCCAGCAGACCCCTCTGACCCCTGTGACCCAGGTATAGAGGATAAATGGTGGATTGACAAACAGATGGATGGAAGGATGGAACACTTGGGCTTTGTGTACCGCTGATCTGTTTCAGCCCCAAATGTTAACACAACAAACTCTTCAGCATATTAAGACGCCTGCAAAATTATGAGAAATATGCATTAATGCATACACGAATCAAGGCTAAAGGGCATCCAATTATTGCAAAAGAAAGAAATCAATCAAGGTCAGATGTTGCAGAACTGAGGTAGAGTTCTTGAAAGGTTAGTGTGAACATCCCTTGGAAACTGAACAGATTATACAAGATGTTGGATGGAGATGGACAAACAAACACATCTGTGACACAAGCAGCTGCTATCTATGTATCCCAACACAATCTTACTGCGCCAGAGTACTACAGGTATTCATTTATTTTTAAGATTACACTGTAAATCTTTAAGGTACAAAAACCAAAATCTTTCCGGCTGTGACTTAATTTAAAACTGATTAAATTCACCAGGAGCTGCCTGGATTCAGTCAAAGTAATACAAGGCTTTTCTTCCAAGAGCAGCTATAATTAAACATCTTCAGAGTAAAAAATAGATGTCTGACAGAAAACCACCTGGTGAGCATTTTAAATTCATCCTTGATGTGTTCTAAAAAGTTTAAAACCACCTAAAAACATTTGTGGATTTATGAGAAAAAAACATGATGGATCAATAGAAAAAAAAGTTTGGTTGAATAGAAAAAGCAAGATTTTAAGCAGGGGACTGAAGCTGCCGAAAGGAAAAGTCAAGCGATATATTTGACTGAAGATACTGTGTTTACCTTTGAGAAAACAAACAGTACAAGAGTCCAGCGTACGAGGACTGATCTTGTAATGTTGATCCATCAAACACAATTCAAGAAGGTTTGAAACCAGCTGAGGAATTTTTTTCTCAGCAAAGTCCATGTCTCAAATAATTCAAGGCTTGTTAGAAGATATTAATTCTTTATTGTTTAAGAATATTTCACAAATCCAGAATAGTTAAGTGTCAAAAATAAAAAATAAAAATCTCATCCCAACTGGGATTCGTGCCATTTAGGTTTTTTTCCTACAAAATTAAAGATCTGAATGAACATCCTTCAAAAGGCATGAGCCCGAATTTTACATGTTAATCAGAAAATTGAAGCTAAAGATTTATTTTAAAAAGTATGCAAATAGTATTTTAAAAGCACAACTCATGCATTTATCCGCCATCACTTTACTTTCCAAGGTACATCAACCTTTCATCCACACATCTCCTTACACACACCAAATAACTGTCCATGTTTAGACATGGGTGCCGTTCTCGCCGTTTGCTGTCTAAACATGGTGGAAAATGGGGCGACGATGATTATTTGTTTAACTATATTCTGCTGTTCTGCATAAGCAGGATGAAATGTTCCCTTTCACTAATTACACCATTATGCTAAACTGCATGCTTGACTATGAACCAGATGTTGTGTAATTAATCCCAGTGTGAAGACAGCGTTCTGCCCCATTGTCTCTCACCTTCAAGAATGAAACAATATAGGCTAAGGCAGAGATAAGGAAAGGCGGATCAGAGGTTTTCTACAGACACGTGAACCAAGGCAAAGTGAAGCAAAGCCAACCAGGTCCAATCAGAGCTAAAACTAATTAAATGCATAGGCAGACAGTTTCTTGTACTATTGTCTCTATAACCTTCGTCAGTGATAGGAGATGGGACGCCATATCTCCGTAGAGGAGATATGTGCACGTGAACTGTTCATGAGCCGGCGGCAGGGTTAGCAGGCTCTGGGCATTTAAAATGTCACCATACCCTCACCAAACCCTCAAAACTCTCATCACCAGTTTAGAAACCCTTAAGAAAGAAATTTATGTCAAAACAAACATTTGTTATGGGATTAAAATAGTGACGGAAGCAACTGAAATAGTAACGATCAACTGTGAAACTTTGGACCAACTGTTTGCCATGTCCCCTTTACTCACGTTGGACATTCTTTAACTCGCTGAAAGTGAATAAAGGAAGATGATACGTCATCAGCGGTCACAGCTTCCAGATGTTACATAAATAGGTGTTTTTGCACCAACTCGTAATTTTGTACAAAAAACAGAATGTAAAAATATGTTTTTAAAGGTGTTTGTACATTACCAATATGAGCGAACTAAGTTTATGAACACAAAAGCTAAATTACATCCAGAAACAACTAGAACTTAAACAGCATACACAGCAGTACTGATGAGATCATTTTGGAGTTATTTGTAAACTGCTGGTACACAGTGTTAGAGAGGGTGGCACGCTGGCTTTAGCACTGGTGCCTCACAGCAGGAAGGTTCCTGGTTCGACTCCTGGCAGGGCTGGAGCTTGTGCTCCAAAAACATTTATGTCAGATTAATCAGTGGTTCTAAATAACCCATGGGAGTGAGTACGAGTGTTAACAACGGGTGAACCCCTGCCTTTCGCTTGAAGAAAGTTGGGATAGACTCCAGCAGATCCCTGTGACCCTAAATGGGAATAAGCAGGTATTGTTGATAAATGGATGTAGTTAGAGAGATTGGGGAAAGGGGTAAAAAATTAGAAGTTTAACAGCATTATTTCATAATGCAATCTGGTTATACTTAAATGCATACATTTGATATTCACTATTTAAGTTAACTGCTTGCCTTGTGGGTATTTAGACGAAGAATGTCCCAGGAAACACTGAGATGTTAAATTTTCCAGAAGTCATTATGGTCTCATTAGCTAGATTAATTCCATCTCATCAGTGTGCTTTTGCTCAGTCTGAAAAAGGTTTCATTAATCAATAGGTCCAAGTCAACAGCTTTTGGTTTGTCTTGTTTTGTTTTTTTGTGGATGGGACAGATTCATTGGTGGAATTGGGTACTGGCCAGCTTTTATAACAGCAAGTTTGAATGAATTACTTAATTGCCATTTTAACCTGATGTACCAAAAGAATGAAAAAAAAGGTGTCATGGATGTGAAATCTGGCTATGAAGACCAAAACAGCTGTATAAACCAAACTGTAAATATGTTGAAATATGTTGTATATGAAAATATATTTCTGGTGCCAAGTTGGACATTTTAGCGAAGGTCAGAGGATTTCGACACTCTCTTGGAGCCAGCCTTAGTGGTCAGTTGAGGAACTGCGATCTTTAAATGTTCAAATGTTGCTGTTGGGGTCAACATGACACCATTAGATCACAGAAAGGCATTTAAGTGGAGCGTTGACTGAAAGTTAACCATTTTTGGATCAGCAGGGGTTTATTTTGAAAAATAAAGCAGGGCTTTGCCAGAGATGGAGGGTGTAAGATCATACAGAATTCAGTCTGCTCTGAGGCTGGCTTGGATTTACTTTTCTGTGTTTATAGATAAATTGAACCGCATCACATTCTGAACATCTCCAGCTCTTTTTTGATTCAAGAAGCTTTTGATGGTTTCCAGCGTTTGAAAAAAAAAAAAAAAAAAAAGAAAAAGACCTGGGTCTAATTCTGGCCCACAGAGGGACTTAGAGTGGGACCGAGAACATAGAGAACTGTCTTCATCTAGATCTTTACGATGCTTGGCATTAAACTTTGTCTTGTATTGGACATGAAGACTCATAAATGACTAGTGAAGAAAACTGAACGATTTCAAATCTATATGTAATTATTTCACTCACAATGACCCATTTATTCATATGCTGCAACAGCACTGGTGTTTGTTGAACATTTGAACTCTGAATAGGTTGAACAGGTTCTGGTACCATTAAGTTTTAAAGTGATGGACCATCTGAACCTACTTTAGTGATGAATTCTGTTCCAGCGTTGTCAGATGAGTGATTACTTTTTTTGTTGTATACAGAGCAGATGGTGAAGTTTAGTTCACAAGTGGGAGATGTTTACACTCCACCAGTTAGTTTAGCAAATCTGTAAACATGTGAGCTGTGTATGACGAAACCTGAAATGTTACACAGAAGTGTTGAACGGATACTCCAATGAGCGGTTTGATAAACGAGTCTTATTGTTCTTTTGGCTGTCGCCAAAATCTCCTACAGCATCTGTTACTGAGCTCCGCTGTGGCTTCAGGGGGGTAACGGAGATGATTCGGGGGTAAGAGTTCACATCTCGTGATACATTGCTGCCATCGGGATTATTAATTTGCTTAAGTGAACTACATCAAAGCAAGGACACACAAAAAGAGTTGATCCAGTTTGCTATTCTACACATTGAGTTTACACAAGCTCAAATTCAGATGATTCGCTCGTACTAAGCAGAATTGTTGCCTTCTGTTTCCTTTAAAAAAAAAAAAAAAAAGTCTCAGGAAGCTAAAAACTGCACATTAAACTTTTAAAACTGTAAATCACAAACACAGCAACACAAAGATGCGACCACTCGGCATGCGTCCTCTCTAAAGTCCACCCAGCTGTGAGCCCCTCACATCAGCCTCACACCGAACATGTGGACACACTTGCTCTTTGCGAGCCATCAGTCCATCCTCTGCTCATTTATCCTCTGCAAGCAGAGCCAGAATCACATAGAGGTGGCGAGGCCGCCTTCCTCTCCCCCCGCAGGAGACGGGCACAGGTGATTTGATGCTAACACTTCTGCTAAGAGTACTTCTGTCATGCTACATGCTCTGTAATCTCTTTGTACAAAAGGATGATACGAGCGGTTGGGCCAGCTGTCTCCCTCAGGGCCGACACTCCAGCAGCCTCGCCGCCGCTGGAGGACCCTTCAGAGCTGGAAGATGAAGATGAGGAGTCCTCAACGGTGACTTATTGAAGCCAGCTGCACTCTGTCCCTTTGGCTTTTTGCCTTTGGAGAGGAACATGGATGTTTGCAAGGGATGACAACTGCCTGCACCTGCTTGGCACAAATTCATAAATGCCATTTTGTGTCATCCTTTTGTTACACAGACTGACTGTATTGACACAGTTACACAGGAAACTATGAGCTGACAAAATAACCCTATACTGGAATCGCTGAATGTTCTGAGAACGACAGGCAGTTGTGATTAACCTGAGATTCACCTTTACACAGCACCATGTCCTGGGCTTCGGAGAATCATCTAAATGCTACATCAGCACGTTTTTCCTCAATGAAAGCAAGTTCTTACAAATGAACAGGCTTCAAATTTAAAAGTGAAGGGTGCATTGGTGGGTGCGCTTCTCCAGGTGAAACTGATTTGATTCTTCCATTGAGATCCTTTTTGCGTTTTAGTGATTTCGTCTTTCTTCTGACCTGAAGCAGCTCCTCTTGGTCGCCGCCCACCTCCAGCGCCACGGCAACCGAAGCGAAGGGACGGCTGGCCATCTGCTGCCGTTCTCTCATGAGCTGCTGTAAAGCAAAACGGAGAAAAGGGAAAGAGTTTTAATTTAACTTTTCATCTGCCAGCACATGGTTATTTATGTAGAGTTGGACCACTTTTCACCCGATCAGCTTTCAATACGATACTCAAGTGAATCTCAACAGTTGAGCTGAAATTTCAAGCAACAATAAAATAGTACCCATCCGCTGTTTTAACTAAAAGCTATATGCAAATAAAAACAAACGAAAAAAGGTTAATCGTTTTTGTCTGGGCAAGAAAACGTGGTCAAGAGTGATGGGGTCAAAGGGAAAAAGGAGGCCACTGTAAATGGGATTGTATCAGACCGATATGGTTAAAGAAAGCACACAGACAGAGAAAAGGGGGAGATTAAAGGAGTAGGAGGTGAGAAGAGAATGGAGGGCAAACATCAAAGTAGAACGCCTGATGGATGCACAGAAGGGAAGTAAAGAGGAGTGGGAATAGCAGCTGCGAGAGAGGGAGTCATAGTGGAGGAGAAGGTGGGCCGACTTCATTAATGAGGAAATATGAGGTGAACAAAGAGTCCATACCCAAAAACACACATACAGTGCAGTGAAATGAGAAAGACTACACAAAAACAACCTCACATAAACTAAAACTAACATCAGAGATGAGAATTATTTGCACTCCAATTTGTGTGAGGGGACAAGTCATCATCATCATGCCAACTGCAGCCTCCATCATCAGCCCCATTCCCTGGCCTTCTCCACTTCACCACGGACCTGTGAAGGGGGTTTTAGCTCGGGGGTGAGCCACCTGCTTCACACACCAACAACACACTGACATCATCGCTGTACTGCCTGTTTTTTGTTTTGGCAGAAATTCTGCATCTCCTGTTTCTGTGCCACAAATTCAACACTGGCAAAACCTCAGTTTGTTTAAATCAGAATCAAAATGCTTTATCGATCAATTGGTGTGAATTGTTCTGTTGCAGTGCCCCAATTTACAAATAAGAGAGTGATAAAAAACATATATAGTAAATAATGAAAATGAGATAAATGAGTAATAACTAGATATTTACTGTAATTTATGTACAGGATCGTAGTCAGATACTGGCGGGGGTGGTTCGTTCTGGGGATTGATGGCGTCAAATACTCAATGAAAGTAGGAAAATCTAGAAATTGAAAGGAGGTTGTCAAATTCTTTCCCACACCTCCTGTCAGGGTGCTCCAAGTCATCCGATAAATGTAGAAACTATCCTGGAAAGAAGATGAAAATGGCAAAACAGAACAAACAACAGGACCAGCAGGTACCAGTGTTTAAAAAATAGAAGACAAACTAAAAACATGGATAACTACTGAGAAAAAGAGGTAAACATTAAACCGCTAATGTAAAATAAGAGGAATACAAAACCAACAATGAGAACAGGAAAGAACAACTACGTGTGAAAGGACGGGAACAACTCAAAGCAGGAAGAAACAAACCACCCTCAAACGAAAACTGCTTCCATACTCCGATAGCGCTGACTAAACCGAAGCGCTTGTCGTGCTCCCGTGTCTCTCCGGTTTCTGACAAAAGGCGGCGCGCTGACATGAACTGGCTGTCAGGTGTTGGGCTAGCATGCCGCCGGCTGCTCGCCTGCCGGTGTCAGGCTCTTTAAGCATGAACGGATACCACACCTGTAGCTACACAGGCGCAGTCAGGCGGCGGCAGCCTGCTCTGCTCACACGTTGCTATGCCTGCTGATGGGATGTCTGTTCTTGTTAACCGTCACCGCTTTGCTAGCGCTGCCCCGCTGACAGTTTGTGCTTGCTAGCGTTGCTGTTAGCCTCCTGCTGATGTCAGCTCCGATTTGTGGGAGGCGAGTAGTTGTGGGGCGATGCAGGTGATGCAACACCTTTTTAAAAAATATATGTATTTCCGTGAGTACATCATGTATGGCATAATGTCTGTGTGTGGCTGTTTTCTCCAACAGAAAAAGTGCTGTGAACGGACAGTCGCAGTTTTTATTTAAGACTTCGGTCTGTTTCAGAGAGTGACTGGCACTTTCAAGACTAGATGTGGCCACTTCGAATTTTGTCTGCAGACTGTAACACAACTATTCAGAGGTACTAGAGGGGGTGGGGGGTGTCGGTCTGTCGAACCTCTGATTCAAGACAAGCAGTATAGTTTTATTCCTGGTCATGGGACAGTGGACCAGCAGTACACCTTCAGTAGGGACCTGGAGGGGTCATGGGAGTTCACCTCATCAGTCTACATGTGCTTTGTGGACCTGGAGGAATAGTTAGACTGTGCCCCTCAGGGACTCCTGTGGGGGGTACTCTGGGAGTATGGGTTTCTAGACCCCCTTTTAAGTGCTGTCTATACATCCAGTGTCAGAGCTTGGTCCGCGTTGTCGACAGTGAGTCAGATTTGTTTCCAGAGAGGGTTGGACTCTGTTCATTAGTTTTAGGCACAGCTGAAGGGTGGAGGGGGTCCAGTTGGGTGACCTTAAAATTGTTTTTCTGCTCTTTGCAGGTGATGTGGTTCTATTGGCTTCACCAGGCTATAACCTTAAACTCAAACTGGAGCGGTTCGAAGCCAAATGTAAAGCAGCTGGGATGAGAATTAGCACCTCCAAGTCCGAGACCTTGGTCCTCAGCCAGGAAAGACTTGGAGTGCCCTCTGCATCAGCCTGTCGTGATAAAGAAGGAGCTAAGCAAAAAGGCTAAGCTCAGATTTACCATTCGATCTAAGATCCTACACTCACATATGGTGATGAGCTGTGGGTAGTGACCAAAAGAACAAGATTGCAGATTCAAGCTTCCAAAATGAGTTTTCTCTGTAGGGTGTTTGGGCTCTTTTCTTGAGACAGCATGAGAAGCTCACCCTTCCAGGAAGGACTCAGAGTGGAGACACTAGTCCGCTGCTTTGAGTGGAGCCAGATGCTTAAGCATCTGGTAAGGATGCCTCCTGGACACCTCCCAAGTAAGTTTACGGGCCCATGCCACTGGGAGAAGACTGCAGGGAAGACCCAGGACACACTGGAGGGGCCGTTTTTATCGGTCAGCTTGGGAACAAATTGGGATCCCCCCAGATGAAATGGACAAAGTGGTGGGGAGATACCAGTCTAGGCTTTCCCACCCAGAATACTGCCTGTGATCCAACCCCATCGTCATGTGCAGCCCTGGCTCCATAAACTGGACACAAACCCAACAACAGCAAACACTTCTGTCAATCACTGAGAGGGGGAGGGTTCATGCTCATGTACATTAGTGTGGGAGGGGATAAGATTCTTGGAAAGAGCTACATCTCTGTGTTTTATTGATTCGCTGTTTCAAATATCAGACATGTTATCCAGAAATCCCTTACCCCAAGTTTATTAAAAGTCCCCATCTTGGGTTGCACTAGTCGATCCTGGATATTTTAACATTACCTATTTTAAAACAGACATTAGATTTGACATTACAAATTTCAGCTTGGACAGGTCCACCATGACCTTTCCTAAGATTCGCCTTAACAGAATCGCCTTAATCAGATCTGACAAATTCAAATGAATAGAAATATATTTCTTCTAACTATAGTAAGATTTAAAGGCTAAACATGGAATCCAGCATCTCATCTTACATGACACGCAGTGCCTCCACTTTTCTGTTGCTGTGATATGTCAGAGGTCAAACAGGCAAGTGCATTGCTTCTTCATTGGTAAACATTATTTTTCATGCAATTTCACATGAATAAAAACATAATTATGGATATTAAATTGCATCAGTGCAAACAGATGACCCTTAATATGACAAACAGGGTCATATTTAGAGCCAGAAATATTCAGCAGTTTCAAAAACTACAACTCTCAGAATTTGGTTAGAAATAGATAGTGGTCAAAGAAAGGAGAGACAGGTCAATAGTTTCTGTTGTTAAGGAGATGCAAGACCACCACAGTGCTTCATTTTAGAGGTTTATTAAGTGTTTGTCTGCATCCATGTGCGAGTTTCTGTCAGACTGTGTGATCTGTTCTCGCCGGAGTTTCTTCCTGAAATCTACTTGTCTGTTAGTGTGATAAAATGAACTGAGTCACTTGTATGTGTTTGTGTGAGTTTTGAACTGGTCAGTAAGTGTTCATAGTGGAACTGATTGGAACTAAAAACTAGGAGTAATATCTGGTACTGTTTCAAGTCTTTAAGCACCACCATTATGTAAATCTTCATGCAACATATTGCATGCAAATACTGACTCCACATGTTTGTGCATGTGCACATGAATGCACATGTTCATTTGGGACGAACAGCCCACTTGTGTGTGCTCTCGTGCATGTGTTTGGTGTTAAATGCCCTTTTTGACAAAGTCCTCGAGTGAGCAACAAGGACAAGACAGCGATCATCTTCGTGGTCTGCCTGTCGGGCTGCAAATCAGCCATAAAACGCCTAATTAACTCTGCTGTGCTGTAAACAAGCAGCGCCGTGCTAGACAGCATCACTGGATGACAAAAAAGGTGTGTGTGTGTGTGTGTTTTTTTTTGGGGGGGGGGGGCTTACTGAGATGATGCTGTGTATTTAGTCATATGGTTCTAGCAAGAATTTCAGCCTGGTACCTGAAACTCAAACTGAATCACAGTAAGTCTTTTTAAGCTTTCACTCCAATATGCTTGTGTTTATTTAGCCTAGAGGGGAAGCATGACATCTAAACATTCATTTATCTGTCCTTCCATCCTGCCAGCCGTGTCAGCTGGACAGACAAACGCATAAACAGCCTGGAGAAAAATGAGAGAGCAGCAACAATGAAGCCAATCACATGGCGAATTATGTTTCACAAAACACCGCTCATCGAAAGTAGCACCTGCAAGCTTGAATTGCCAGTCCTGTTAGATGGATTGGAAATATCTGTGTAATGTGCCGTTTGCTGATTTTGGAAGTACTCCTGTGCAAATGACAACTTTCAAAACACAACAATGGCTCTCTGCTATTCCGGTTGCAATAAAACACCCATTTAGCTCTTTAAAAGCACAAGTACAGTAAATAAAAGATCTATTTGTCAGTAGGTAAGTGTGGGAATATTAAAGCCAGAGGTCTTCCATAACAAACTGCTTTCAACACAAAATAGACTTTGGGATGCTTTTCTTCATATTTCCAAATGTCTGTTGAGTTTTCCCTCCTGTGGAAAATCTTGACTGGCATGTTAAGGACCCTGATTTCAGACCCATGCAGAAGCATCTGGAAGACCTTGCCGTTGACAGGCATTACCAGTGCCGAAGCTCATGTAGATGAGTGGGTGCAAATCCCTGCACACAAGCCTGAAACCACACGAGTGGAGGCAGCAGAAGCAGATCAATCTCCACGGTTTGGAAATGGCGTCAACAATCTGTGTATGGCTGTGATCCTTAGTTATCCAAAGCACTTAAACCATGTACATGGCTTACTTCAGTCGCTTAGTTTTGCATGCCAAACGGTCTGTTAAGTCAAGGATGACTAGAAAAAAAACAACAAAAAAACCTGTAACCTTTGAGTTTGCAACAGCTTAGAGCAGATATGATGAAAAATGGAGTGCGGAAGATGCAGAGATACACAAGCATAAACAAACATAGAAGTCATGATTAAATCACCAAAAAAATTAATGTGCTAATAAAAAGCCACTAAAGAACACATTTTTCATCTGACATTGTTACCTCCATTTCCGCTGGAGATGTAAAAATCAACATCTATGTTCCTCCGTTCATCTGTAACCCGACTAGATGGTTTAATCAATTCCACAGAGGGCTACTGGTTAAGTCTGATGGATGTTTTAATCAATGGAACAAGAGAAACCACGCTTCCTGGACAGGGTGTAGTAATTTTTACAGACCCAGTTTTATTAGCTGCTATGTATGCTTCAAAAGGAAGGTTAAAGCAAAAGACAGAAATGCTCGGATGAGCACCAGCTAGGATGTCGCCATGATGCTGCAACAACTGTGGCGACTAGAAGTATTTCATGTTCCAAAACATCCCTGCAAAGTCTTCAAACAGACCATCCCCGGTGGTCCTGTTTGGACATGTCTTTGTCGTGTTTCCAAATGTTTCGTGAAGAGGGCTGCATCCTCCTGAAGTGGTTTCTGCAGGTTCCTCAAAAGTAAATGCAAATGTTGAGGTAGAAATGAACGGAGCGACTTTCACAGGACACTTTACAGGTCAGCCAAGCTTTAATTTGAAATCTGGTCAAGTGTTAAGTGATTCTGCAAGTCTACTCAGCTGTGAGGCTCAATAAATTACAATTTCAGTTGTCTTTTTTTTTTAAAATAAAACAGTTGGTCATGTGTTAAATAAAATACAGTATCTCATCTGAAATGTATTTCAGTCCCCTTTAGGACATTTCAGGTTTTTTTTTTCTTTTTTCAGTCCAGTGAGTGAGTTTGGATGAAAGACAAGTGTTTAAGTGGTGACATTAATATATTTACAAAAGACTGCAATAATGTGAAATGTGAGATGATCTAAAGGTCATGTTTCTTTACGGTAATGACACAACACCCCACCCAACACTGACATTTAAGGCGGCCATAGCCCTTCAGCTGGTGTGAAGATGATAACACCAAATAGAACAAGTGGAAACATAAAACTAATCCTAAATGAATACCTGACAGAGCATCACACTGCTGAGCATAAAGTTCCAGGAGAGAGGCTGAAATAAAGACTAAGAGTAAAGGGAAAGTCACTGTTTGACAGTATTCCTGTATGCAGATGATCATATTTCTAAGAACAAACGTTGTAATTTGCAGGTCAGACCAGTACCTGAGATAAAGAGGCTTCAGTGTCTCAGTAGAGGAAAATCAGCAGTTTCCAATCAGAATTAGCTGTGAAGTCACTCAATCACGTTACGTCTGCATCATGAAATTCATAGATTTGATTCAGCTATCACAACAAACTGAAGAGGAACTTTTAAGCAAGCATCAGGTTTGACTTCTGCAATTTCTGCATCCACAAAAAACTTTCACTTCACAACCATATGGATGCTTTTTTCTTGGGCGAGATGAGTGTACTTAGTGGGTATAGTTGAGTTCATAACTGCAGATGTGGGTTGGATCATGATCTGAAAACTTCCCCTTGAGGTTCAGCATCTGATGAGCCTTCATCATACCATAAAACAACCAAATTTCTTTTCTGTTGGTACACAAGTAAGCTGCAGGCTTTGGACCACAATGTCATTGGCCAGCACAAGCTTTGTAGCTGTAAATTTAAATATTAGCAAACGAGGTACTAAAAAGACAAAAGACGGCTGAGTAAAAGGAATGCTTTGGGACGTTTCCGGTTTCCGTTATCTTCCAACAGTCAGAGCACCACACAGTTTCCAATGTTGCACTAAGAGCATTTTGAACCAAGGGATTTTATTTGACACGCAGGGGTATGATGGTGGGGTTTGGGAATAAACTGGTTAAGAGACAACAACTTGACAACCAAACTGTAAGCCAAAAGATTCCTACATCACCCAACAGTCCAAGAAGCACAAAGTGGGAGAGCATTCTTGTCTCAACCTGATTCATGCAATGATGCTGAGACTGATGGATGATTTAAAAGTTACCTGAAACACACTACAGTCCTCTTACAACATAGCTCTTTGCACTGCCACAAAACCATCCAGACAAACAACATACACATATGAATACAACCATGTTTTAAATTAATAAGTATTCAATTATTCCTTCATTATGTGGCTTTCAAGCTCAGTGCTGTGACTGGCGACAGATAGTATTGCCAGCTCTGGCTCTCAGCATAAAACTATGATATTAGCCATTGAAAGAAAAATTAATCTATGCAGACGTGAGATCTGCAGAGACATTGCTGGTGTGACTGTTGCATACAATGCAGCTTCTTCACAAAGGATGCACACATGGGTGCACTCGCAGATTTACATCATAAAAAACACTTGGCAAAATTGACAAATATGTGGAGGCAAACAGGTGTGAGCTGAGACTGAACGACTGGGAATCACATACACGCACTTTCCTGCCTCTCCAATTTGTATGCATGTTAATCTGTGAAGGAGGGGTGATAACAAATCTCATTTCCGGCATGTTTGCCAAGTTTCAGACAGCATTTGTCTTCTGCCTGAATGTGGCGAGTGGGATCAGAGTAAATACAGGCACAGATATCCCTATCTGACAGAAGCCACTACTTCATACCAGCTTTCAAATCACCATCCCCATGGCTGGGCAAACACGCGAGCATCTTGTTCAGCATTTGCTGCAGGCCAAAAGCTTTGGAGTGTGATTCCAGTTGAGCCAATCCCACCAGAAGTCTGTCCATGGTCCTGTCAGGAGCAGGATATCCAAAGAAAAAGGATGTTTTAAAGCTATCGTAACTTCATCAATCACTTGAAAGACGTGTATTTTGGCAAAACTCTGGACAACAACATATTCTTAACAACCACCATGATACTAGAATCCATCACACGTTTCAAATTAATTATAGGTGTTTGTACAGACAAAAAAATATTCCTTAATGCCAACAAAGGTTAATAGGCCGGTATCTGATACTTAAAACATATTTATGTGGAATACTGTGCATTTGTTGAGCAATTATTGCATGAACAATGGCAGGTAAAAACTCCCCTAGTGTGGTCAGCCCCCACGTGGTCTCTCCTGTTGATTCCTGTCAGCATTCGCGCTGCTGCATTTTGGATCAGCTGGAGGATATTCAGAGAATTACTTGGACATCCTGCTAATAATACATTACAGTAATCTAGTCTAGAATAGTTCATTAGTTTTCAGCATCACTCTGGGAGAGGATGCTACTAATCTTTGCAATATTATGGACAGGCTTAAAAACCTGATAAATATGATGTTTAAATGACAAATCCTGATCCAAAAAAAAAAAGAAAAAGGTCATTGCAACACCATCTAATCCATTCCTAAGGTGTTTGGGAACACAAACAACAACCTCTGTTTTTTTTTAGAATTTAGAAGTAAAAAAATTAATGGACATTCAGTCCTTGATGTACTCAAGACATACCTGAAGTTTGACCAATGGTTCTGTGTCATCTGCCTTTATAGACAAATACAGTTGCGTATCATCAGCATAGCAAAGAAAATGAATGCCGTGGTTCCGGATATACTTCCCAAGGGCTGCATGTATAAACTGAAAAAAGGATTGGTCCCAGCACTGAACTCTGCGGGACACCATATCTGAACCTCATTTGTACTGAAGAAACCTCATGAACACGAACAAACGGACAAACAAACCAACCTAGAGCTGTCCCGTTAATCCCAACAACATACTCTAGCCTGTGCAGTAAAAATGCTGTGATCTACAGTATCAAAAGCAGCACTGAGGTCCAGCAGAACCAGTGTGGACACTAATCCATTATCCGAGGCCATAAGAAATCAAACCTTGTGACTAACCAGTGCTGTTTCTGTGCTATGATGTATTCTGAACCCTGACTGAAAAACTTCAAAAAGATCATTTCTATACAAATGGTCACACAGCTGGCTTGTAACTACCTTCTCCAGAATTTTAGATATAAATGAAAGATTGGTTATTGGTCTGTAATTCACTAAAATGCCTCAGTCAAGAGAGGGTTTTTTTTGTTTGTTGTTTTTTTAAGTAAAGGTTTAATTACTGCAACTTTAAAAACCTGTGGCACATATCATAAGTTTAGGGATATGTTGAGCTGGTCCAGTATTGTCGTACCAAAACCTCACGACCTACAGTTTCTTCATCATTCAATGAATCGGAAAAAATGAGCATGCTACTGTGACTCCACCCACATCTCCAGAAGCAGCAGGTGATGCTGCAGGTCTCCAACTCTGACTGTTGTCAAGTTTTCATTACCACAAGGTTTTTCATCAGATGTGTCAATATTTCAGTTTAGCTCAAAAGTGTATTGGAAACACTTTTTTTGCGTTTGCACATCCTCTGGCAGCGCTGGATGTGACAGTCTGTCAAACTAAAGCCTTTCAAACTTGGCCTCATTAATACAATGTTGTTTATTTTTTTTCAAAGAACTTAATCATTATGCATTACTGTATTATATAAGGTCCAAAAATTAAGATGTTTTCTGCCATCTTCTTCCAAGTGAAGATCAGTACTTCTTCAATCAGGTTGTGGGTTGCGGTTGGTGCTACATAATCTGTTAAGTAGAAAAATGTCAGACAAACTATTGGATCCACGAATGGCAATTAGTCACTAAAAAGTTTTGAAGGCCATTTAGGTGAAGGGAGGATTGAAAATTGCGACAGAGGCCCAGAAGTGCAGCAGAAATCCTGTTGGTTCTGGTAAAAGAAGAGCTGATGCAACACAGTGGTAAAACGGTGATAAACAAGCCATTTCTCAGCTTCAGCGTCTGATGTTTTTGTAGTACTTTGCTAGGGCTCAAATGATTGTAAATAATTGACTTATGCATATAATAACATTTTAAACAAGATGTTATTTTGTTTTTTTGGAAACAGGCTTGTAAAGCTAAAGCCTGCCTGAGCCAAACAATCTGATGGCGGCAGAATGTTTCTGACACGCATCCTGGCATGGTGATAGAATAAATCCCCATTGATTTGGAGAGCTAATTAGAGAAGGCCTGTGAGACACAGGGAGACAGAAAAGGATTATAGATCCAATAGCTTGTAGCTGTAACTCTGAACAAGGCAGAAACACTCTTGTAGTATGACCAATAAGCCCTACTCACACTTAACTGTCAATTACTGCTAACGCTTTGACTGGGGGAAGGAGGAAAGCAAGTGCAAAGATGGCACAAAGAGAGAATACTGAAATATTCCAATTCAAACACAACAGAAATAGACCAAATTACTTCCATATATGAAGCAAACGTAAACACGAACAGTCTGAATGCATGAACATGTTCTAAACTTATCCTGAATGTCACTCTAGGTGAGTAAAGTCCTCTCCTTGCTACATTCAGACTTTATCTGCCAAAGTCAAATTACAGGAACTGAAAGGGGATAAAATTAGAGGTTTATAAAGATGACATCTTTTCATATATGAATCCCTCTGAAATTTGGATCTATTTATTTACCCAGAGTACCACCCGGCTGCCTTCTGTTGCATCCATGTGACATGACAGGAACGGCAGCCTCTGAATGGTTGTATGTAAACCATAACCGTGTATAATTTTCTAATCCTAACCATTCATTATGTGTCGTCTCTACCAAACCGTGCATCTAAATTCTGACCATAAGCATGCATTTTCAGCTAACACCACAAGTCATTTATAAGTGGGAGGAAAGCAGCAAAGTGAAATGGTGAATCTTTTTCTGTGAAACTGCAACTTTTTGCACTGAACCCAACAAAGCTACTATTTGTGGCCAAAGAACAAGTTGGAACAACAGTGGGACCTTCTCTTGAAGTGCTTCACAAATATTTACAAATATATACATTTTAATAGATAAAGAAGGATCATAGCGTAAAAACTATGTTCAAGGTACAAAAGGCATGTAACGTTTATATAAAAAGGAATATTGCAGAGTTAAAAAAACTACTAATTTATTGGTAAGGAATTTAAATTTTTGTTATGTTCCAAAACTATACGAACAAGAATCGGTTCGAATCAAAACAGAAAATACATTTGCAGCAAAATTGCAATTAATGTTAGAACTTGGGGCCATTTTAACTGTTTTAAGCCTCTGACGAGACTTGATGTCCTCCAATTCAGTCATGTGTTATTGGGATCCCTACAGAGAAACAGATATTTTATTATTATTTATGATTGTACCTTACAGCGTGTATTTATCAGATACTAATTATTTCTGAATGAAAATTAAATAAAGTTTGAATACAATCAAGCCATTGTAGGGACAATGACGGAATGGTAAAGGGTATTTTTGTGTATTTTGTCACACAGAGCTATAAGCCAAGTAATTAAGTTTAGCGTTAATCACATCATAATTAAAGTGAACACATAATTCAGCCTCCTAAATGGTGTGATTCTATTTTTTTGGTCCCATTTTGGTTCGATACGAGTTCTCACCACTTCTCACCTCTGTTTTGGGCATCTCAGTCTGAATGTGTTGGTCCACAACTGAGTAGAAGTACTATGTTCATGCCAAACAAAAACTGCTCCAAGTGGGAAAGTGAACCCTAGTTTAAATGGACTAAAGCCTGCAGGTCTCAAAGCACCCCAAGACTTTTCCAGAGTGCATGCTGATGAAATTTGTCATCGCCTCCCCCTCTGTCCATCCCTGTGTTTCTCAAACACAGTAACCATGGCGCTCAGCGGTGTAGTGACCTGCACTGCATCACCAGCTGCTGCCAGAAAGAAGCAGAAACACAGAGATGGAGAGAGAGAAGGAGAGAGACCTGGGACGCAAGAAAAGTGGGGCGTTTTCAGGGGTCATCCATTACATCCCATCATATTAACTCTCATCATTGGCCAGCTCAGACAGCCATCATCCATCCCCATTTTCTACAGACTAACACACACACACACTTCGGCAGAGTGACAGGACAGCCAGGCTGTGGGTGTTGGTATTCTCAGCACATTTCTCCATCTCATTTCTTCACATGACTGATAAAAGCAGCTGGATTTAATCTGCTGTACTTGGCACATCTCAAACTTCTTAGGCAACAAACAGAAGTTCAAACACAAAAAGTGTTTGAAAAAAAGATGTGTTTTCCTGTTTCCCACAAAACATTTTAGATATATATATATATATATATATATATATATATATATATATATATATATATATATATATATATATATATATATATATATATATATATACACACACACACATACGAATGGACACTACATCTATGACATTAGTGAATAGTTTATGAACTGCTGTGTTTTTGGCGTGCACTTCTTTGAGGACGTAACTGATGGATTAATTACTTTCAAAAGGATCACCAGCAACCTAATCAGATAGTGTGTGCAGCTAATGAGGCAATAATGAATTGTGTTACATGTGTTTTTTTCCTTTTATTTCCAATTGGGTGTTTTGAAAACCACTTTATTGGTTCTACTTTAGGGCACTTCCTAATCAGCTTACCATCTAAGAGCTTTATTCATATTTTTATTCAGTCTTATGTATATAAAAATGACACTGAAACTGTAAAAACATAACTGCTAATGAAATATGAATACTGAAATAAACCGTCAGTGGAATTAGATTGGAAGACATTTCCTCTCCATCCATCCTCATGTATGAGGGTATGCTGCATGTTCAATTGAATTCAATTTTATTTTTATAGCGTCTATTACAATACAAATTGTCTCTAGGTGCTTTCCAGAGACCCCCGAGCAATTATTACGTAAACAATTCAATTCAATTTTATTTATATAGCGTCTATTACAAAACAAGTTGTCTCTAGGCGCTTTCCAGAGACCCAGAACATGACCCCCGAGCAATTATTACATAAACAATGGCAGGTAAAAACTCCCCTAGTTGGAGAAAAACCTTCAACCAAACAGTGGCAAGAAAAACTTCCCTTTAAGAGGGAAGAAACCTGGAGCAGGACCTGGATCATAAGGGGGGACCCTCCTGCCGAAGACCAGCCGGGTAGAGCAGAAAAGGGAGAACAGAAAGAGGAGAGACATTGACACACCGTCAAACGTGCAGCAGCATGTGTCAGCAGCAGAAGTAAGAGTTCCATGTATATATGACTGATACACGACTAAATAAACAGGTTTAGACAGCAGACACTGAGGTCGTCTGATCTGAAGAAAGGAAAAAGAAGAGAAGAGAGGAAGGGTGAGAGGCACCAGTCAGTGGATCATGTTGGTGCCCCCCTGCAGCAGGTCTACAGCAGCAGATCCAGGATGAAGCTTTGTTGAAGACCAGCTGCTCCAGTCTGGTCCTGCAGCTGCAGCTGTGACTACTGGCCCTATCACACTAAAGTTTACACCAACTATATGCTTTATTAAACAGAAATGTTTGAAGTGTGGTTTAAAAGGTGGAGGTGGTATCAGCCTCCTTAACCCAAACTGGAAGTTGGTTCCATAGTGATGGTTCCTGATAACAGAAAGTCCGTCCTCCAAATCTACATCTGGATACTCTTGGAATTAAACCTGCACTCTGAGAACTCTATTAGGAACATATGGCTCCATCAGGTCATGCAAACATCATGGCGCTAGACCATTTTGGACTTTATACGCAAGTAATAACATTTTTAATTGGATTCTGAGTTTTACGGGGAACCAATGAAGGGAGGCTAACACAGGAGAGACGTGTTTTCTCCTGTTGACTCCTGTCAAACGGCAGATAAAAACTCTCCTAATGTAAGAAAAACCTTCCAGGCGAGCTTTTTCTAAAGAAATGGTTTCAACCTCTGCCAGTAGGATCCCAGGGTTTCCCCCAGGCTGGTTAAGGTGTATAAACCCCCCACAAATTTCCGGGTCTACTCCTTAGAAACCCTGCGTGATGTCAACCAAATGTTTTCTGGAGAGAAGTTCTGAAGCCTCTTTTTCCTCGCACTGCTGCGGAGGTCAGACCCTGTTTCAAATATAATAACGACTAGGCACGATGAGGTCTTCATTCCCAGCTCAGCCACACCAATACTAAGTGCCAAGTACTGGCCACTAATCAAAAATCCATGTCCCCAATTACACCTAAATGTGTTGCTTGATATCATTTCACGTGATGTAGTTAAAAAATAAAAACTGCTGTTAAACAGTTCCAAGTGAAGTTCAGAAACGTGTACGAGCTCTGAAGTCGGTGCATCAGCCAATAACAGTACTTGTTCCTAGTTCCAGTAGGTGATCACACGTTTTTCACCGTATTCAGCCAAATCCCGGCCGAGTATGTGTAACAGTGAAATACGATTTCAAAGGAGTTTTGTTATATAACTGTCTCCACTGGATTTTCATTCATTACTTGATTTACTGCAATGATTTTGTGGCTGAAAACAGATCCTGGTTTGTTTTTGTTTTTTTTTTTGTTGACAAATGCAGAACAGTTCAAAAAGTAAGAATGACTTTTGGTTTTGTTTCCACATCACCTCATCCTGAAATCAGAGTTGTGTAAATGTGCCTACCAGTGGAGAGTATTGTAAGCGGTTGTTATTGCACAGACAGTCTGATTTACAAGATATAAACAACACCGCATGCCGTAAATCCAGTCTCACACACACTGGCCTGTAATCCCAGCAGTCCCCGACCACACACAGTATGCAAACATGCACTGTAAACACAGTTCCCCTTCTCTTCTTCAGAAATCTCTCGTTTCTGCCTCTCTCACACGGTTCTTTGGTTTCCTTGGGAACACTGTTTATCCCGTCCATTTAGCCCATTTAGCCATGTGTCCCATTAACTTCAAGCTCCCATCTGTCTGCCCCGGCCCCTAGAGGGGCGCCAGTGCGCGTTTGTCTCCGCATGTACCTTATTACATGTTTGTAACTGTGTGTCTCTGCATGGCGAATTTTACATGCATTTGCGAGAAGTTAGTGATCCTGATCACAGCCCCTCCCCTCCACAAACTAATCAAATATCAGATTAACTTTCATCAATCCCCACCTGCACTCACGACACTGTGTCTAATCTTTATGTCTGACCTCTCTGGTTGGATGGCTGCCACCCGTCCCATCCACCAATTACACTTCACAGCTGACGGGCCAGCTGACAGCCACTTCCTGCCCTGTGTCCAATTAGATCGCAATCGGGGAAGCGACCCCAGCCGGGATGAGTTGGCCGTCGTCGTTGACCCCCAGGTCAAGGGGAGCGGCTCTAAATGGTTGTTAATGGGCCAACAACCACACAGGCAAACCTCTTCTTAATGGGATCATTACATCTTCATAATGTAGTAATGTGAAGGGATGTTTAATCTTTCTGGATCTAATTCACTGTCAAAGATGATTTTGTTCACACTGAAACAACTTCATGGTTCATTCGAAGGGATTAAAAGACAATGAACTCAACGGAGGCCTTTACGTAATAAAGCCTGGAGAGAAGTGAAGCATTTTTCAACTAAATGTGAAGCAGAAATTTGGAAAATAGTAAATAAAGAGTTTTCATGATATTAGCATGTGTATAATTGGAAAACACTAGTCATCAGGACATCTAGGAGGATGAAGGCCTTCTTTATACGTGCACAGACAACTGCCTGCAGCTTGTTGGGTTTGTATCAGGTGCACTAGACTCCACCGGATGAGCATCTCAGAGTTATTTTGCAGGACCAGTTGGTTAACAATCACATCACATATAACCTATGATGGAGGGATTAACACCAGCCTGACCAAGACGCATGTTTTTATTTATTTTTTTCTAAATTCATTTGATCACTTTTTGTTTAAATTTATTTTTAAGCTCCTTTAAACAGCTTAAATATGATGAATATCAAATACATGCTTTATTTATTTTTTTAATAAAAGTCTGGAGGTGTTTGTGAGAGAGCTCCAAGCAGCCACCAATGACATTACGTCCGAAGGCCCTTTGCCAGTGATCATGTCCATCTGTGTCAAGTTTACAGTCACTTATCTTATTTGTGGTCATATCAACAAAATCTCCCACCAAAATGAGTCAAACGTCAGCTGCTACACGATTCAAAACATTTATTTTTTAGTCTTAAAGAGACATCGACCTTGTGTAAGAAACTTGTCAGGTGTGGAAAAAAAAAAAAAAACTGAAGAACTAATCTTGAGAGTAAACTGTATGAAGGTATAGACATACTATATGGCCAAAAGTATTGGCTCACCAGCCATCTCCAAACTGTTCCCACAAAGTTGGGAGCATGGAATTGTCCAAAATGTCCTTCCACAGAGTTCCTTCCACTGGAACTAAGGGTCCAAGCCCAGCTCCTGAAAAACAGCCACACACCAAGTTTGGAGGTCTGTAGTGATTGATTCTGCAGAAAGTTGGCGACCTTTTCACACTATCCGCCTCAGCATCCGCTGACAACGCTCCGTCAGTTTACATGGCCGCCACTTTGTGGCTGAGTTGTCATACCCAAACACTTCCATGTTCTTATAATACAGCTGACAGTTGACTGTGGAATATTTAGGAGTCAGGATTTTTACGACTGGATTTGTTGCACAGATGTCATCCAATCACAGTTCCACGCTGGACTTCACTGAGCTGCAAGTCGGATTACAACACCTGATTCTGATTGTTTGAATGGGTGAGCAAATACTTTTGGCAATATTGTGTATTTCATATTTGTACTTAAGTCTCTTCATAATTCCTTTTTTTAAGAACACTATTAAAATGAAATTAGAAGGCTGAACAGCACAGAAAAGCCCAGGTTTTCATTACACACAGAACCAATCAACAATATATAAATCTGGACAGCCTTACATGCAAATGATCAAGCAGTAAGTACAGTTAATGTTTATTAACTGTGCATTTATTATAGCTGTTACTGTGAAACATGCATGTTTTTAGCTGTGGACAATGTACCAATTAGGAGTCATTGTGCGGTGACACCAAGCTGAACCTAATAACTGTCGAGTAAACCTGGCACCAGGTGACAAGTTACATGTTTTTTTTCCTTCCTTGGAAGAAGCCTCCGTCTCCTTAAGTACACCATTAAATTACAACTTGGGCTCACTGTATAAACATTTTTTTTAATCCAGCTATCCTCCATTGCAGTCTCTCTCTCTCTTTTACTCATATATTTCCCCATCCTTCCTTCAGAGCCAGTGAAGGTTGCAGGTAAAGCTGCAGAGCCCAGCACTACTTACACAACAAGCCCCCATCTCATTAACAATGGCCTCAGGTTGCCAATATATACAACTCATCAACTGTGCGCATGCATTCTCGCGTACGTGTGAACCATCACTGCATTTTCATGTGAAGGAGGAGTCAGCAACTTTACTGGCCAGCCTGTGGGCCTCATCTGGAGATCTTATAACTGGGAGCCGGTCAATCAATCCCTGATCGATAACTATTTGGAGCCCGCCAACGCAAAGCTGTGTACGCGCATGTGTGTGTCAGGCTGACTAATTCAGGTATTTCAACATACACAGCAATGAGGCTGCTGGACCCCTTTCAGCACCAGCTGTGGAAATGAAAAACCAGCTGCATCTTGTGTTGAGCTATCGGCATCCACGCGGGAAGAGCTGGCAGAGAGGGAGAAGTCAATAATGTTGGGATGGACAAATATTCTGAGAGGCTGGGGGAGAGAGGTATAGATGGGCTTAAACGCCAGGGTGAGAGAGCGAGGCAGTAAGAGCAGAGTGAAAAGCCTACACTTTTGCCAACAAACAAACCAACACAGCACTATTTTTGATTGCAAGAGCTTAAGTAGAAGCATTAGTCCGCCTGAACGGAGCATTGCAGCAAGAGCTGATCCTGCATCCGCGTAGAGGTGTGCACGACTTTTTCATGTCATAATTTTTCATCGAAAAATATCCACAAACTTTTCTCAAATTAATACAAAGCAGTTTTGCATGTTAGAATATCAATTTCAATTTGATTTGAAGGATAACCTGATTACTTTTAGGATGCATCATCAAGTTCTCACAGTCTTTCCGCTATTCGCATAAAAGCGCCAAAAGACTGAACATCTTTTCCAGGTATCTCCTATGGACAACTGAGTATTGCTTTATGCCAATGTCACACATTCAATGATATTTTACAGAGCTACAATTGACATTATGGCAGAGGCAGCTAAGAGACTTAAATGACCGAACATGAGTCCCAACAAGAAAAAATCTTGGACAGTTTCCCAGCAACTTGCAGTCGAACAGAGGAACTCCAGCGTTTTCCACCTTGGGTCCCCCATAGGCTGCGGAGGTTCAGACGCTTTTACAACACTGTTTAGGATCGGGGGTTTTCAAGTCTGGTCCTCAAGGTCAGCTGTCCTACATGTTTTAGATGCTTCCCAACTCTAACACACCTGATCCAAATGAGCGGGTCAGTACCACACCGGTGCAGGTCCTGATCACAAGCTGACAGTGATCAATTCATTTGAGTGGGGCCTGTTAGAGCTGGAAATCTTCTGAAATATGCAGGACATGTATCAGTCATATGTTCATAGAACTCTTAGTTCTCCAGTTAACAGATAATTACTACTAATGTGTTTTGTCTTATGTTGACTATATTTATTCTTCATTCTCTCTTTCTGATCTTTTGTTTTTTCCTGCTCTACCTGACAGGTCTGCAGGAGGTCTGCAGGAGGGTCCCCCCTTATGATCCAGGTCCTGATCAAGATTTCTTCCTTCTTAAATGAGAGTTTTCTTGCCACTGTTTGGTTTGAGGTTTTTCTCCCACTAGGGGAGTTTTTACCTGCCGTTGTTTATGTAATAATTGCTTGGGGGTCGTGTTCTGGGTCTCTGGAAAGATCCTAGAGACAACTTAGGTTGAAAAAGACGCTATATAAATAAAATCAAATTTGGAATGTTTGCTTACTTTTAGGAATCTTCATCTACATTTTCTGGGTCTTCAGTCACTACTGTTGATATAAGTCGACCAAAGTAACCTTGCTTTAAAAAAAAAATTTAAAAAAAAGCTAAAGTTCTGCTGTGCCAATTTAAGCTCTTCTGTAATTGCTAAATCAGTTCCTTTTTTTTTTTTTTAAATAATTTCAGTTCATCTCTTAGAGCCAAATTAAGTTTCTGTGATTATTAGAAGTTTATGAAACATTTGCAGTGTTTTCAAATTAATAAAATACTACTCAAATGAGGCAATTTGATCTGATTTTCATCTAAATGGCATCAAATTCTGACCCTCTGAAGTAATAGTACATATCGGCCCAGATCTTGTTAAATATGCAGTGATCAGTCATGACATCATGACCTTCCTGCGTAACATCAAATAAGTCTCCTTTTTCCTCCAAAACAGCTCTGACCAGTCAGAACATGGTAAATGTACATTGAGGATCAGGCTTGTGGGCCCTGTGGGCTGTGGAGGTCTCTGTGGACCAATACCAACCACAGATGCCATCAGCTTGGTATTTGAAGAGTTTGGGTCTGGTTGAAGACCAGAAGGACAGAACCAGGTCCTGCTCGAGCAGGAGTCTTGTTGCCATGTTGGGAGTGCGACTGGTCTGTGAAAATATCTCGTTACCATCCATGTTTTCACACCAGAACACTGTTGAGATGAACCATGTTACTTTATCTGTAAGTACTTCTGCTGTCTGTTATTTATGTTATTAACTAAATTAAATTAACTAAACAGCATCATAATATAGTTATGAAATAAATGTGACTGTTCATCTTTTCCTCACATCTAAAATCCGTATCTACTACAAAAAAGGAGAAAAAGAAGTGAGATTTTTTTTTTTTACAGGAATTTACAGGTTTCAGTTTTAAACATTTTTCAATAAAAAAAAATTGACTCGTCCTGCCATCCCACATGAATGATAATTTATCCTGAACAACTTCAATTTTAACTTGCAGCACATCTTGTACACATCATTTGTCCTTCACACTGTCCTTAGACTGATTGTTCTGGGAAAATTTTCCATTCTGGTTCAAGGGGGAAAAAAGAAGAAAAGAGGGTGGAAAGTAAGGCATTATCATTTTTGTGAAAGAAAAATGTTTCAAATTTATCTTTTTTTATTCCCCTTAAGAAAATCAATTATTAAACAAACTGATTTAAAACAACCCTATAGACCAAAATCAGTCCTTTCATTGCTAAGATGTTTAACTAAAATATAAAATTTTTACTTTGAAATATCATCTGTTACACCTTCAATGTTTCTCTAAATATTCTCAATGTAATAAAAACAGGCCTGGGATCAGAACCTGCCCGGAATGGTGGAACTGAAGGAGTTCAGGATCTCAGGGTCTTGTTGAGACGGATAGGCGGTTCGGTGCGGCGTCCGCAGTGAGGAGGACACTGCAACAATCTGTCGTGGTGAAGGAGGAGCTGAGTCAGAAGGCAAAGCTTTAGATTTACCAGCCAGTCTTCGTTCCTTCCCTCACCTATGCTCACGAGCTGTGGGTAGTGACCGAAAGAACAAAACTGCAGATACAAGTGGCGGAAATGAGAGGAGCCAGATGAGGTGGCTCAGGTGAGGATGCCGCCTGGACGCTTCCCAGGTGAGGTCTTCAGGGCATGTCCCACTGGGATGAGACCCCGGAAGACCTAGGACACGCTGGAGGGACTAAGTAACGGCTGGCCCGGGAACCACTTGGGATCCCCTCTGATCAACTGGACAAAGTGACCTGGGAGAAGGAAGTCTGGGCTCCACGCCTAGGTTACTGCCCCGCAACCCAACCCCCGATAAGTGGATGAAGATGGATAGATGAATAATAAAAACAACACAAAACCTTAAAGTTGAGGCATGTCCACATCCATAATTTTGTTAAAACTTTAACATGGCATTGTTAACTTTAAAACCAACATGCTGGTCAAGAAACATAGCGAAGCTTTAAATAAAACGCAAAAAGAAATGCTCCAGAGTAATAGTTCAACTCCACCTTGAAATTTATTTAGTAGATTTTTATATTGGAGGCATTTTTATGTGCAAACGGTGGAAAGAAGTTTAAAAGTAAAAGCAGAGCTGATCAGAGTTCTGCATCGAAACTCTCTGAAGTGAGTTTGTCTTCAGGTAAAATAAAAAGTCGATGACATGAAAGCATCTAAGTGCACATAGACGTCCTCACATACTCTCCTTATTACCACTTCAGTAAAGTGAGTGTGTGAGAGCAGTGTGTAATGTGTGAGTTATTATGTGCCGCCTTGCAGCTTTGAGTAGCGGCTCATTATCTGCTCAGATTCTTATCTTTTGTCCCTCAGGGCCGTAACAATCAGAAAATCATTGATTCGTTCTGCTTTCTAAAACAATGGACAGTAAATTAATCTGCGATTGAATAGATTCCAAAGCTGCCTGGTGAATCTGCAAATAAAACTTTGGCTATGTTATTTTGTTGACTTTAACTCAGATTACATGGAGGTTTTTTTGCCATTTATTTCAGTGACGGTTCTCATGAGGTCAACATAATTCATGAAGTTAAGTTTCAGAACTCTTGAGCAGGTTTGTGATTAGTGGATGACCAGTTTAAAAATGATATGTAAAGTTGAGTACCTCTCCACTAACAAAAGATTTCCTCCTTCAAGCAAATCAGAAATACATCTGCATGTTGTATACACTTATCAGATGCATCTTTTCAAGTCGCCATCATGTGTTAAGGAAATGTTACTATCTTATAAATACAAACTCATCAAAACCGACCTGGCTGAGTGTGAAGTCAAATTTTTAATATAACACTTTAACCACATTGTATTTATACATTTTCCGCAGCAGCACGCGTTTATCACACTGAGGACACTGGCTTTACTCTCAGCAACAGCATGTCGTCCTCTTTGACATTTATGAGTGTTAAATGACAGTGAGACTGAAGATGCTGAAGAGCTGCATAAGGAGGCAGGAACTGACTCAAACAAAGGACAGACACTGAAATTCAGCAGAGGTAAAGTTCCACGGTCAAAGCCACTGAAACAAAGCTTTGTTCCTTAGAGAAACATCGAGTGTGTGAGAGTGTAAGTGCACAGACTGCTTATTATTTCACAAGTCAAACAGAGGTAAAGGACTCTCAGACTGAATGCTGAGAGCTGAAAAAGCTTTTCTGGGCAAAGAAAAACAGTAAGAGAGAAGTCGAAATGTTTGTGGTTGAGATAAGGGAGGACTGCTCCATGTGACAGAGTTCAAAAGGAAAAAGTGTATTCAGAGTTTCTCTTGAAATCGGAGGAAACATAACTGGAGGATGAGAGAAACAACCAGCAGAGAGCTGAAGACCGACATGTGCTGGTAAAAAAGGAGAGAGGAGATGGGGGATAAGAGGAGAAAGAGGGGAGGCAGCGAGGAGATGGAAACGGGAGATACGGTGCCTTAACGGGGCATAAACAAAGAGATGCTGGCGACAAAGTGTTGCACGTCGACAAAACATCGCCACTCTAAAAACCGGGAGAGGAAGCTGTGGGGGGTGGACAGAGGACAAACTCAGACCAAAAATAATAACGTAGGTGAAAAAGAGCAGAGACTGAGAACTTTCTGCACAGAACAATATTTTTATGCAGTTTCATGTTTTTGTGTTTTTACTTTTGTCCCTCAAAAAGAAAAAAAAAAAAAGAAAAATCAATACTACTGCTTTCGGTCGCACTGAAAACAGAGACCAAGACTGTATGAGCTCCTTTAGTATTTATTAACTTTAAGTCTTAGACATATGGTGATATAATTGCACACTGGCCCTTTAAGACTGGTGAATCCATATCTGTGCTGAGCAGAATAAAATGCTGCACAGCAACTTTTAGGCTCTTTTGTTTCAAGCCATTCATAAATGCAGCACTAATGCACTTTCATTCATCTTGCTCAAAGCCTGATGTTAACTAATATCCAACCCATTCTTGTAACTCCCTCCTACATCTCAACATTCAGCATGAAAAATAACCCATTTTCCCACCACATATAGACAATTTTTCTGTTTAATTCAAAGCTTTTGGACATTTAAATCTCTTCTGGATTTCATGAATTTTAGTCATCACATCATTTAAGTTTAACAACAACAATAATAAATAATAATAATATATAATAATAGCTCTCCCGCCAGTGCTGCTGTTACAGAGCTTAATGTTACGTTTTCTTGACAAGGGCCTTCTTGAGGCTGTGAAAGTGTAACGGTCCACCCTTAGACGGAGATGCTGAGGTTGCGCTGTTGATTCTCTGTGGAGGGAGGCTGAGACTGTGAAGGGTGGACTATGACGTGAACCCATCAACAGAGCCAAGTTCTGGTGTTATTTTGGGTGTTTTCACACTGGTACTACTAAGGTTGGCCTAAACGGTGTAAAAACAGCTTGGCCTTGGTCTTGGCACAGCTGTCTCCAAACTAGTGCAGTCGTTTATAAATTGAAAGCTGAGACCCTAATTCGACCCACCTATCGAGTGTACGCCACATGATTGAGTTGTCATGGAAACCTGACACTCTGCAAAGACTAATATTTACCAGTGACCGCGCCGGTTGTCATCACCTGGCTTTGTGGTGCCATGTTTGGTCTATAGTAGAAACATGAGCTGAACCAAGTGCAAAATGATCCGATGTAATCTGGCGTGCAACTGAGGGTGGTGCGTACCAACAAATGTAAAAGAAAAAAACTTTGTTGGGACCGTTCAATTCACCATTCCTGTCACATATCAAACATAACAGATCACTGTAGGCTATTGTTGACCGTCGCTCGTATATGGCTTCTCATGATGCATCATGGGATACACGGTGCACTTGTTAGGGTACAATAATTCTCACTACATATTCAGATTATTTTGTGCACTATATAATGAAAAGATGCTGGTTGTGTGTCAAACGTTGCCCTGAGCAACACCTTGATACGAGGCAGCGTTCAACCATCCTATGTTTTAGTTGTTATATCATCCCCCCCAAAAATGGGGTAAAATCATGCTGTAGCGGGCAAAAAAAAAAAAAAAAAAATCACTGAATTGATGGATGTATTATTATTCGTTTTTTCATGAAACAGCTTTGGCTGGAATAAGTTGCTCCCTTGTTCTGCAGTTTCACTGTCTGACATTGAGGACCAATTTCCAGAAAAGTAGCTCAAGAGTTTTAATTGTAGCGACAGTAACAGCTGCTGTCAGCTCAAACTGCTCATTTCGTCTGTGCCTCATCCCACACAACAACACGGTAAAACAGTGAAGAGGAGAGGAATTAGGCTCTTCGAATCCCTTTGGCGTTATTTAGCTTTAACTGGATTATTATTTTATTATTGTGATTGTTCTCAGTTATTTTTCCATTTGGTTTCAAGATCTTTATAACTATATAAAAATGTAATTTGAAGCAGACAACCTATAAAAACATACATGGTATGCCACTTGACAAAAACACCCACTCATTCAAGAGTTAATTAGCTGTGAGTGGGAGACAACCGTGGTTTTCTGAAAGCACCGTCATACCTTTAGAGCAGCTGCCCTTCCCTGTCTCACGGAAAAAAGAAGAAGAAAAAAAAAGAATGATACTCTATGACTGGATAATTGACCGATGAGGAGCTGATGTCCTTTTGCCTGATTGGCCAATTGCCTCAGGAAGGAGGTTTGCTCTTGGCTTTGATTGGCCCGTGGGGAGTGGGTGCTCTCGAGAAGCTGCCGAGGCTCTCCAGACAGATAAAGAGCAGATGTTGGCTCTCCAGCCAGCTGCATCACTGTCCTCCCTCTGTGTAGCCCACTTTTTTTTTTCTTTGAAACTCACATGTATGTTGGCATAGCACGTGCGCGCACACACACACACACACACACACACACACACACACACACACACACACACACACACACACACACACACACACACACACACACAACTGGCTCAATTTTTAAATCCTGAAAACATGATGCAGCAACTACAGCCAATTCCTGAGCCAAACCATTAATTTTGCAAGGTTTTCCTGAATAACCAATTAAAAGACATTAAAAAAAAGATTTGCATTGGAGAAATATAAATGCATATACCCCCTTTACCGTCTCTTATCCCTCTCTGACAGGAATTCCGCTTTGGCTATGCCTACAGACAGACTTCCATCTCTGATCTTACACCTTAGGCTCTCGCATCCCTGCAGCAGAATTTTCCAGTCCCAACATCATCCGCAGTTCACTGGGTGAACCGCTGTTTATGACCTGTGCTCTCCATCTGGCTGCCAGCACCGGGAAGAGGTTGGTCGTGCCAAGTGTCCGTCACAGCTCGCCGCCCACAGCAGACCCGTTACAAGACAGATAAAGAGGCATGGGTCACAAAGCGCGCCTCTTCAGTCTCGCCTCACTGCTCCTGATGAGAAGTTTAACAAAAGCAGCATCCATGCAGTCTGATGCCCGTGATCCATACACACACACGCGCAGTGGCTATAAAACACCTACTTACCCTCACCTGACTCAAAGTACGTGCAAAAACCATAAAGTCATACTCATATTGTATGGTTCAGAGCATAACATCCTAAAGCTCTTTAGGGTAATGGTTGGGAGAGTGGACTTAGTGGCCGTAGTTGAATCAATGGGCGCGGTGGAGATGTGATGAGGCCACACAGGCTAAACCACCAACAGGACCGGGTGGAGCGTCTGAAAAAGCTGGCTGGTCCAACACACAGGCAAGTTTTTAACCATGAGTAAGTCTGCATGGATACATAATGGAAAATAGTGTCTTTTCTGTTCTAAGATCATCGTCCTGCACTTCAATAGCAGCGTCCCATATGCTCTCGCCAGCCTGCCAGAATACAACTCCAACCTAATGAGCCACGCTGAAGCTCAGTATCCCGTTTTAAGGAGCTCACAGGTCAAGTTTGTCCACTTTGGTGCCGTTTCCTGTGAGTACAAAATAGAAGGAGCAAAGAGTAAATGATAAAAAGCAAGGGATGAAAAAAAGTGATAAATTCAACATCGTTGCTCATCAGCTCTTTTCAGTGTTTCCATTAATGTGACTCTATTAAAGCGTGTGTTCATATTGTCAGACGGGGGTTGTTGTTGTGCCTCGTCTCCATGGATGTGGAACGCAACAGCATCCTCCTGAAATCTGCTCGTTTAGGATGAGGTTTGCTCTGAATCTTGAAATGCCAACTCTCATCCTCCATCTCGGTGAATGGGCCTGCTGTGTTAAAATGAAACATGGCGAGCTTAAGTTCCTACTTTCTACTCCGTTTTATTCCACAGATTTATTTTGCTATTTTAAAGAGCATTTGTTTAATCCCACCAGTTATCACAAGCACATTGAAGGTCTTTGTGCGTCTTTTGCTCTGCTCTATGGCCTGTTTCAATTATTTATTTAATTAATTTAATTGTTTGTGGTATTTTTTTTCTCCTTTCAATGGTTGTTTTATTCCATTTACACATGCTGTGTGGAACAATTTAAAGGGTTTATCTCAGCAAACTCTATTTGATAACATATCTTAACCTCCATCTTCCTCTGATCTCTTCACGTTTGGTTTCATTTAAATCTGCCAGGTTCAAGTTATAATTAAGTTGTAATTACATAACATCCAACAGCTAGTTATGCTTTAATTTTTTGACACCCCCTGAATTCAACAAATAAAATAAGTAAGAGCTTCCGTTTAGTGAAGTGATTAACGTACTTCACTCTGTAATTTATTTAATCCCAACTGATGCAGTGAAGAAAATATTAAATGAGAGCAAAATAAATGTTCGATAAAGTTTGATTTTTTTCTGTCTGAAGTGACTACAAAAATTAAAAAGTGAACACAAACATTTACGTGTCGTCATTTCCAACCTCAGCCTAAAACCTGAATTTCAGAGAGCGCCGATCAGAGCAGAAGTGCTCATCCTCCATGTATCTATATCCACCAAACCAGGCTTCACATCTTGGGGTGGAGTCAAGGAGAGGCTCTGTCTCCACCCCCTAAAACCAACTGCTATGAACAGCTGTCAGTAGAAAAGGGAGCTTTTCTGCTGCATCTCTGGTATTTTTAGCAAACCATAAACATTCCATCAAGACCTCAGAAAACTGCATCGATTGTTTAACTATTGTTTTTAAAAGAGTGTATAATATGTCTTCTTAATGAAACCATGTCTGAAGATGCATTCTACAGTTAAACATTGTGCTGATTCACCATCTTGGAATACGCTGTCGGAAGTGGGAGAAACGAGTGTCACATCTGGGTTTCATCTGTTAAACGGATGTCCGACTGGAAGACGACGACGACGACTGTGAGTGCTGAATGATTTTAGTGTGATGTTCAGCACTGAAAACTACAAAGCTGCAGAAAAGCACGCCGCCATCTAGTGTTTGGCAGTGTGAATGCAGAGTAACACTGAAGAAGTTTAACTACAAGCCACGGCATAAGTCCTGAACTCAGCTTAGAAGCACAAATCACACCTAATTGAAACTTTTTTCTCCCCAATGTGTGACATATGCTGTGGTCTGACTTGTCAAACAATGACACTGCCGAATGTACGGAAAAAAAATGGTTCAGCAAAAAAATTTGTGAGAATGAGTCAAAGCAGTGTGGACATAGTTGGACTGACATGGTGCTTTCCTTGTTAACACGCTTTTCGATGCACAGCCAACAACACGTTTTGTCAGTAAAAGGCGTCTTTTGTTTGTCATCCTCCATTATTCATAACTACAATTACTTTGTAGGAATGAATGTCAAACTTTTAATAGTGGCTACCTAAGTACTTGCATTCATTTCATAACAATAACAACTATGTCAAACTTACTTTGAATCATCTTTTGGATATTAAATTGCATTTTTTCTGTGTGGCTGGCTGGATCTTGAAAGCCCTGATGGCTGAAATGTTAATAAGCCAGCTAATAAAAGGAAAAGAAGAGTATTTAGGCGGTCATGGCTGGCTTCTCAGCTGCAGGGGCTCTGTTGTTTGTTTTGAAGCACAAATAATGGCTGCGCAGACTTATAATTATGAACTTAGTGAGGTGTGGAAATTACAAGAGATGGAGACAGCAGGGGAGCAGATTGTTGGAAGGCAGATATCAGAGCTGTTCCTGATTCACTCCAGTGACAGGAGGTGGAAGCGAATGAGCCCCAGTCTGAAAAGATATTTATAATCTACGAAAAAAAGATAAAAAATTAGCCCACTTACAGCTGGAGTGTTCTTTTAGAATAAAAGCCTAAAAGGAAATTATTTGTCTTTGTGGTATTGACAGGGACTTTCATTAATATTAATACTGATGAAGTTCTAACAACAGAAAAAGTGAGATAAAGGGATAAAAGAAAATCTGAATCGGAGTTGAGTAGATCTTTTTTTCTCTCCCAAACATTTCTGGGAAACAAATGTTTCCTTGTTAAGATTAAAATGTATACAAAGAGGTGCTTCAACAGCTAATCATACCACTGACTCTACACAGTCACTGTGGACAATATCTGTTCTCGTTTTAGGTCAACTTTGATTTTATGTTTAGATGCACTTCGTATGTTACCACAATAGTTTTAAATGTTTAAGTTTTGGAAACGTTAGCTGCAGAGGTGGTTGGGCATCGATACCAAAGGGAACCCTGCGTTGAAGTGACTGTTCCATGTCGAAAGTTGAGCTGGTTCACAAACATTCAAATGCCTCCTTTGGGGTCCATTGACCATGCCAATTTGGGATGAGGCTCTGAGGTAAACCAAGGATTTTCTTGAGGGATTACTTATCCCTACAGGCCTGGAAGAGCTCAGGGTACCTCAGGAGGAAGTGCAGTGTTTCTGGAGATCAAAGCAAGCTGTGCTCATCGTAGACGTCACCACAGTAGATCAGAATGTTCCATGTACTCATTTGGCGTAAGTTTCCCTTCCTGACAACCTTTGCAATTTATCCGGGCTTGAGATTGCTACCAGGGCAACAGAGGAAATGTCGGGATCTGTGTCCTGCTCAGGTATCGTACCAGCGACTTTACAGTCTTCATCAAATCCAATCCAGAAATTAAAATTATGTGAATATCTGCCATGTTGTATCCCACTGATTTGTTTTAAAAGGGACAAGTCCATTTTCATGCATCTGGATGTGAAAAAAGCTGCATATTTTGTATGTACAGCTTCATAAAACTTTGAGAACCTGTTCCTAAGAGATCCCCTTTCTTGTCCAAACACGTTTAAATACCTTGGACAATATTTTGTTTCACATCTCTGACTTGATTTAGACAGTGTGGTTATGGTTGAGCAAAAATCATGGCTGTTAACATGAAGCTCCTGCAATATCAACTGCATGTGAAACATCCATCCAGTCTCCAAATTCTCCAATCTCAAAACTGAGGAATGTTGCTACCTGAAGCACAATGTTTTCTTGTTTTCAGATTCTCTTCCTTTGACTAAACTACCGCCGGCACCCCCCCCCACATCCTCCATGTACCTTAACAGATGGCAGCTTGTGGAGGAGAATTTCACCAGGTGCTGTGGGCGGTGCGTCTCCACAAGCGTGTTTGTGTAAAAGCTGTGAATGTGCATTTGCTGATCTTGGCTCATTATTTACATTTACAGGGCAGCAACGGCGGCTGTCCGAGCGTCCGGTCTGTCAGCCAGTAACGACACGGAGCAGCAGAGCTGCAGAGCTGCAGAACCTGCAGGTCTATGTGGTGGCTTGCTCATTTTTGTCAGTGTTACTTTGGAACTTTGGATACAGTGTTGGAAGAACAGGTCGGAAAACACTCAGAACCACCTCAGATTCTGCAGAGACTGTTTTCATGCCGTCTTTTATTGCATGCAAACGTTGGCTTCATAGCAATCTTTTGGATCCTTCACGCATCCACACACAGACTGGAGAGAAAGAGCAGAAAAGAGACAATAGCACAATAACCCTCAATGTAAAATAATAGATCTGGAACGATCTGGAAAATATTTTGATTTAAATTAAGTTAGTCAACGTATACTCTTAAATTTGTCTTTCAAGCTTTAACTAGTCAGCAAATCTTAAGTACATAATATTTTATTGTTAAAACAAATAAAAATACCAGAGTTCCAGGGATCATCTCTCTTATATGACAATCTTGTTTTAAGTATGCATGTAAAAATACTTTACTAGCGTTAAGTAACGGACACTTATATTCATGAGCTTCTTTTCTTGTTCCTTGGTCTTTACATTTTTCGAGAAACATAGAATTAAGAATTATTTGCTAATAGTCGATCACTTGTTACTGTGCTCTAAGAAGTCCTTTATTCTTAAATATGTTTAAAACCCTGCAAACATGATACTTGTCAATCAGCTACTTTGACAGAGAATTTGAATTGAATTCATTCGTCCCCTCGCGTGGACATGCACACGCCCACAGAAGACCCATCATACATGATGCGACAAGCTGGTGTTTCCAGTCTACATGTCTAAATGCCTAAAAACCCTTTTAGGAACATGCCTGCCTGAAATGTCATTTTATTTTAACATTTTATTTTCGTCAAAAGATGATCTGAAATTTTAATGTGCTCATCAACCTAAAAATGTGGAGTCTGAAGAAAAGAGAAAAAGGAACTGTTCATCTGGAAGAGATGCAAATCAGGGAGATTGCCTCTCGTCAGCCTCTCCATCATTAAACTCTCAAACCATGCATCAGAGATTTAATCAACCATGAGGATTTTTGTAGCGATTTTACAGACAACACCGATGTGCTGATACATGCACTGATTAGCCAATAACAAAAAAAAAAAGAAACATCTGAGAAGATCTCCATTTCAGTTATAAGAAGAGTGGAAAGAGCAAACTTGTTAACATACACAGTTGATCTACAGAAATAGATAAAACTGTAGATGTACTAGTGCAAATCTTCAGAATGAATCCATGACTCAGCTTCTCGTTTCCACTGCTGTCATGTTTGAAATGCAACCTCGCTAGAATTTATCCACTTATTCCAGATATTAGTAACTCATCTCGGCGAGTCCTGTGATGTGGCCTCTAAGAATGTGGAAGCTTTACTAACAGGTCTCTCTGTGGCGACAATAGCTCTTAATGATGTCAGATTGGCTCCACATCAACATCACTGAGAGTAACAATAAGCATCAGACTAATGAGACTGTTTTCTATCTCATATCGTCTGTCGCAGTGTATCTGTAGAAGTGAGTGGAGGTGTGAGGCCGACTAGAAATTCCAGTCGACAGCTTCATTAAAAGTGAGATTACGGCAGTTTAATGAGGGGCAGTCACTCGTTTCCAAACAGGTCATACTGAAGAAAGATAAACGGGGGGGATGAGTTGCTCACTAGAAAATTTGTCAGGTATGTTTGTCCATGTGTGACAATTTATGGTTAGAAATTGTGAGATGGTAATGTTTCCTTACCCCTAAATAGTTTAGTAGGAGATAGTTTCTTCTAAGCACGCATGCATTTCCAAGCTTAACCTGGTTTTCTCTAACATTCAAGCCTAAGAACTATAATGAATCCAGACGGACATATGCTGGAGCAAGTGTTGCCATTAGCTCCACATTCAAAACCATTTCAGTCACTGGCCTGATCCAGAGATTTATCAAGACAGCTGTTCAGGACCCAACTATTCACAAGTGGCATCGACAAAGAAATGTGAGCAATATCAAGTGTGATTACAGTGACAAAGCCAAAAGGAAAAATCTTGGGATGGGTGTGGAGCTTGTAGTTTGTTCAGTGGAAGAACATCTTTTTTGCTGCTTTAAGGAAAGAAAACAGAATTAAATTCTATGCTGCTAAGATTTGTGGGACAAAGGAACTTGTGTTTATATAGTTTTGTTCTTCCTTGGCATTTTAGACAATTCAACCAGTTCTCAGCATGGTTCCCACTTAAGGTACATGTAGATCCTTTTACTGAGAAATAGAAAACCTTATTAGTGTGAAAAAACAACCACTCCATCAACAAGAAAACAGACCAAACTGTAATAAAAAAAGGTGCAATCACCATGTAAAGCACAACTAAATTTCATTTTCACCACTAGAGATGTTAACTGGATGTTATGGTTCACCGAGCGGCTGCATTCGCTCACTTCCGTCTCTTTTCTGATGACTGTTAAAAAAACAACAGAAAAAATAAAGCTAAAAATCTGACTTCTACTTCACATTGAGAGAGAGGGAAAATGTGTTAATGAAGACATTAAATCTCTATGCATCATTAAGTCATGCATAAATAAAGACAGAAGAAACTCAAGTGTTTGATTAAAAGAGCGTTTGTCAAAGGCGCCGTCAAACACATTGGTACATGCAGACACGAGCACAAAGATCTGCACGAACAACAGAACCTAAGGAAGCACTACTCTTCCTTGAGCTAATGATGTTAAATGTGATAAAGAGCACACACGCACGCACACACACACACACACACACACACACACACACACAGGCCTGTGTCCCAGCGGGGGGTTAATGTCATCTCCGTTTGGTTGATTGTAGAGGCTTTTCTCCCCTGGAGACTTTCCCACTAGTCTCAGAGTTACACGGTTTATCTGCTCTTCATCTCCATATGCAGGCACATGACACACATGCACATGCGCGCGCAAAGACACACACAAACCCATGGCACGTCTGAGGTTCAGCTGCCTTCCATGAAAATGGAAAAACCAACAACTTTTAAAATCTTTCATGAAATTATGTCTTATTTTTCATACGATCTGTCAGCATCTTTGGGGTGCTTGGTTCCAACAAAGTTAATAAACTATTATATTTTTCTGCTTGTGTCGAGTATAAACTTTTATTTTAATATTTAAAATTAAGAATCACAATTGATATGTAGATGTCAATGAATAAAAATGATGATCAGACTGGAAGGGGCCTTTTATACATTTTAAGCCCATCAAGAGCCACTTCATAATCCAAGGTGATGTTCGCAGTATATGCTGCGCGTTTGAACGACTGTGTTCTTATTACGTGACATAACTACATCCTGTCACCGTTGCCTGTGCGTGCTACGTGTCTCAACCATCAACTCTGAGATTTATGAAAGGGAGAATGACAGGGGGAGGCGTGTTGGTTCATTACAGTCTATTGATTATAATTCCAAATAATGGAAATAAATTAAACAATTAACTCTGCAGAATCTTGGTTGCAATCATGAACAGACGATGCATGGCTGTTTTCTACTTCTGTGTTTATTCTGATTTCACCCATGAATGCTGAGGTCCATCTGTTCACTCTAGAGACCACTTACGATCCTTTTAGACAAACACTTGTTTGTCTAGTGAGATCCTGTCATAAATCTGCACAAAGAACCTGAGCTGGACAGAAATTCTAACATGGAAACTCTAAACACAATTTGTTTGGCTCTTAAAGATAACTTGTATAATTAAAATTGATATAATAAATGGAAATATGCCAGAAATCAAGGATACGGGCTATAAACCACAGATAACAGGTATAGCTGCTGACAAACACAGAATGTTAGAAGATTTAATCAATCTAAAGATCTGAACTTCTTCTTTGTGAAATACAAAAATAAGTTTAGTTTGTTCAATTTTTATAAGTAAGACATCCATAATCATGAGCTCTATTCATTGTTCCAGAATCAGTTATTCTAGTTACCTGGTTTCCCTCGAGAACACCACAGACATTTGGTTTCTCTCTTCACTTCAAAACATCAATTACCTCTTCAAGCAATCAGCAGGAGACCTTTATACTCACATCCCAAAAGAACCTTCGGTTCTTATGGCTGTGTTAAAGCGTGTCATAGCCTGCAACAAACAGTCAGCGGCTTTATCAACCTAATGCCTAAAAACTAATGTCGTTTTTCAAAGCATCATTCATGTTAATCTGGTATTGAAGAGCATCTTTGCAATTACCCGTCTTTGGTGGAACGCAACACGCACCTAAGAGGTTGCTAAATTGTTTAGCAACTTCTGAAGTAAGTTAAACAGCATTTTATATTAAAAACACTCACCAAGTTTCCAACAGTAGCATATTTTCAATGTTAAAACCTACAAATTTAAGGACATAGACTCACTCCACTTGTTAAAAAAAACAAAAAAACAAACTCAAAATTATCATTTAAAAAGACAGTTGAAATTGTGTTTAGGCAGGCATCCCTACTTTTTATGCACATGCACACATTTGATCTTCTGAGTAACTAAGCTGCCTTGTTAAGTTGGCATCTCAAATGGAGATGCAAAGTCTTTATATATAGTATTTATATTCAGAATTACAACATGAATACTTTTGCAAACAATCACGGCTGTAGAAAATCCTTCAAGAAGACATACTGATGGTGTAAATGTGCATGGACTTGCATGTGTTAGGGATGTTCATAGTTACTAGGCTTTTGGATGGTAAATTGTAAAGAATAAATTAACATTTCAAGTTTAAAAAAGGTCAGAGCAAAGAAAGAGTTGTGAAGACTTAACTGTCCATGCTCATGCTGCTCTCTATGGAAGCCCTCAGTGGAGTTTTTTCAGCAATATTAAAAACCATTCACATATCTTCAATTAGAAACCATTAATTTGCCCAACCGCATTCCCACTTCAGCCATTAGAGGGTTTTTAAATCACAGCCAATTACCCTGCCACCACAGCACTCTGCCGACGTTACTGAACCAATCATTCACAAAGAAAAAGAGGACCGTCCATTATAGCTGAGCAGGAGCAGTCCAGGCTCTTCTCTGATCTGGCCTGTCCAAGAGCAGAAAGAAAAACTATATCTTGAGTCTCGTTTCAGATTGACATCCCTGCTCTAAAGTTTTGGGGGATAACTGCTGAAATTACAGCTCCAACATAAATTATAAAAGAAAACATTTTAAACATGCCTGTTACCTGTTTAAAATAACACAAACATAACAGTGCTCTTAAGCATGATTTACAGCTCTGATGGCGACAGATGGCTTAAAGGGCGGAGTCAGCCACTCTACTCCAGTCCACATGTCTCCTATACAAACTAGGCATGTTTTGAAAATGGTACAGCAGCTTTCGTCGTTCCACTTCAGATGAAGAAAATGTTGCACGATAGGACATTTGGTGTAGAAAAAGATGCAGAAGAGGATAATTGTACTCGGGAGTTGTTGGTGCTACAGAGCCCTTTGAATAAATAAACATATTTTGAAGATATTTTGCATAATCAGCCACTTGGATGCAAATCATGACAGTTGTTGATTTGTTCTGGCTGCCACCAACTTGAGCAAGACTCATGATTGTCTACTGATTGTAGAAGTTTACCTACAACCTTGTAAAATCCTTAAGTGTGAAGTTGCTGTGTAATCTGTTGGTTACTGGAAACATTTGTATCCATCAAATGTCTGATGCCACCATTTAATCAGGTACTTAAGATCTTGGACAGGAAATCATATCTCAAAAATATTACTATATATTAATATATTAAGATGTCTACAATTAAATATGATCTTTTTAATCACATTATATAATCTTAGACTTCTGGCTCCTGGGGTGCCCAGTGACCTTGTGCTTCAGTGATTTGTGGAGGTTCTGGTGGGGAATCGGAGGTTCCCTTGTATAAATCATTCAAACTAGTCAGATGCAAAATTAGAAGAGTCCATGGCCTCCAATATATTTCTGGTTTGTCAGAAATATTGGTTGAAATCCAATCATTTTGAAGCAAAGGCCATTAACTTCTATCTTTGGAACTACTGGAGGTTGAAGATAGTGAGCCTAGTGGTCGGATGGTGGGATTGTGGGCCAGGGCCCACCGGAGCTCAGCTCCAGCACCCCGGGACTCCGGCACCCTGGAGCTCAGTCACCCCACTGTGTTATCATTTGAATCAGTGCATGTGCATCGATTCACAGACAAATCTGCAGCAGTTTGAAAAGGCTTTTAGGCCAAAGTAAGTGGATTGAGTTAAATTGACTTTGATAGTGAAGATTTGTAATATTTAACAATTCAAATAGGCCAATAAGGAGAATTGAAATTTAAAAATGGCTAGCTGCTTTAACAGTTATCCAAATGAGGAAGCTGTCTAGGTTACCTATGGCTGTAATGGTGAGATTGTTATGTTCATGAATATTTATGAACATTTATTCCCATCCCAAGTTCATGGAGTGGGCGACCTTTTACAGCTTTGTGATGCCCACTTCTGTGGTGTAATGAAATAAATACCAGAAAAGAAAATTAGAAGAGTGTGAACATGAGGCAGAAAGGAAAGAGATGTGCACTGCAATAATAGACTCGTATTAGGGCCACTGATTGTCTTCCTGGCAATGGAGTCACTCAGGCCGTCTTACATGGAGTAAACGGCCAGGTCTGTGGATCTACCTCTGTGCGGGTTTACAGCATCTCATTCTTGTTGCTAAGCAATAGGAGACAAAAATTAGCATGATATTGTTTATGGGGAAAGGGCAAAATGCCCTTCATGCCCTCCCACTCAACATTTTTTTCCCTTTAATCCAAACATGTTTGTTGCGCATTTAACTTTGAATCCAAATCCAAGAGTTTATGCATTAAATACACTGTCATCATTCCAACTTTTTCTACCAGAATCAGTTAAACTGAACTTTGAAACATAACAGTAAAAGTATTAAAAAAAAACAACCCAAAATAAATAATAAAAATGGCTAAAGAAAAGACAATGTGATAAGCATCAGAAACAGGAGCATGTGAGTGACAAGACCATGTGGACAGATGGAATAAAAGTGGTAAAAAAAAACAAAAAAAACAGTTGAACTGCCTCGGGATTCTTGGAAAGCAGCATGAATGATACCTGGAATATGCATCACTTGGAATAAGTGGTACTTTGCATCTCAAAACATCTTTTCGTCATGACTAGGAAGCATCTTCTAGCTAATGGATCTAATTTTCACCATCTTCAGCTTTCTCAGTTCATATATATATTCATTTCTATTTTTCCTTATTTGCTTTTAGAGAACTGCAATTTCAGTTTCACAGAAGCATCAGTGTGTTTCCAGCAGAGTAACTGGTTTCTTATCTGAATAATGTCTCTTCCAGGGCCACTGTTACTAGATTTATGTCTGCATTGTTAACACCACCAGACACAGGAAATGCATTTCTCAAAATATTTTGTCTTTATAAAAAGTAGGTAAAACATTTTGCTCTGGTTTGAGACTTCAATCATCTCAAATTATTTGTAGTGGAAAACTATTTTTTCCTGAAAGAACAATCAGCACAAGCAAAATAATAACAAAAAAATTAATAAAAAGAGAGAGGGACAAGAAAAAAAAAGAATGAAATGTCAAAAATAAAATGTACAATGCATTATGAGAGATTCCTGAAATGCCGAAGTAAATATATTTTTCAACCTCGATTTAAAACAGCCGAGTGTTTCAGCAGCCCCGGTGACTTCTGGGAGTTTGTTACACAGGTAAGGGGCATAAAAGCTGGAAGCTGCCTTCTGGTGTTTGTATTTACCACTTAATACAAAAAAGTAGGTGTCCCCCTGATGACCTGAGGGCCCTGGTTGGTCCACAATGGACCAGGAGATCAGAGATGTATCTATTGACAGGCAGGAAGCCAGTGTAAAGATCTAACAACTGGAGTTACAATGTCCAGTCTTTTGGTCTTAATAAAGACTCGGGAAGCAGCGTTCTGGACTAAATGCAGCTGTTTGATGGATGTTTAAGGGACCCGTGAAAACAGCGTTATAGTAGTCCAGTCTACCGAAGATAAAAGCATGGACAGGTTTTTCCAAGTCCTGCTGAGACATCAGTCCTTTAATCCTGGATATGTTTTTTAGGTGATAATATTCTGACTTCACTACTGTCCTAATGTGGCTGTTAAAATTCAGGTCTCTGTCCAGAACCACTCCCAGATTTCCGGCTTGGCTCTTGGTTTTTAGATTCAGTGTGAAGCTGAGCGCTGACTTTTATTCTTTCTTCCTCTGCTCCAAACACTATTATTTCTGTTTTGTCTGCTTTGTCCTTTAACTGAAGGAAGTTCTGGCACATCCACTCTTTAATTTAATCAATGCATTTGATTAATGTTTGGATTGGATTAAAGTCTCCTGGCGAGATGGTTATACAGATTTATGTGTCATCTGCGTAGTTATGGTAACGCATTTTGTTCTTTTTCATTCTTGAGCAAGTGGGAGCGTTTAGATGTAAAACAAACAACCGAAGCCCCAGAAAGGAACCTTGAGGAACTTCACACATATTTGTCAGCTCTGATTCGTAGTTACCTAAAGACACAAAACAGTCCCCGTCTTTTACATAGACTCAAACCACCTAGGTGCTGTACCAGACAGTCTCACCCAGACAGTCTCACCCAGGTGACTGGCTCAACTTAGTACCCACAGACATAAAAACCACTAATGTCAGGCAGAGCTGCATTTCTGGAGTCAAACCACCTGCACACTTGTTTGTGGTGTGTCACAATAAATGATTGAATGAAGTTCATGGTTTTATAGTGAATGTTAATAAAACAGAAGTCTGATATGCATAATTACAGCCTGTGTCAATTATGATTTGTTTTTTTAAAGTAATTATGTCCTGAACAGAGCTTGACAGAGTGGGGGAAAAAAAATCATGTTTGAAATCTGAAGACAGCAAGAAGGCTGAAAGAAAAAAAGAAAAACAGTCACTTGTCAAACACAAAATCATTAGCACAAAGAATAAGGACTCAATTTCACATTCCAGTCTTTGCGGAACTTTAAATATATTGGAAGAAAATGACGACAAGGATTATAATGCAAATTTAACCGTTTTGTCTCCATATTCTTTATTCTATTTCCTTCTTTGGGTAAAGTCATCATTTTGAGGGATTAAAGCAGTGATGTGATGGTTTTTTTTGCTTTGCATCGCTCCATGTAAAACTGCTCCCCTCCACGGCCTCACCTCCTAGTTGTGTGTGTGTGTGTGTGTGTGTGTGTGTCTGTGTGCGCACATTTTCCCTTGAATCTACAAGAGATTCAGGTTTATGAAATGAACTTTGGTTCAGCTGAGAATTACTTTAATCGCTTCCCCTAAACAAATCAAGGCCGCTGAAGCAGCACAAGCTCCACTCCTCGCTTTTGGATGAATTACTTGTGCATGAAGCTAATTGGACTGCGATTGTTGAGCTCTTAAAGAAACATTGTGAGTTTGGATTGTTACATGTGTGCCTTAAAAGTTCATTAAGTGTTCAAAACAGCAGCAGGGTATTAACAGTTTTGCAGGAGCTCGATATGTATATTAAGTGTAAATAAGTTCAGAAAGTGGAGTGCATTAAAAAAAACAAAAAAACTTAAGCATATTCTCTTCTGTCTATTTTAGCTCTACTTACTGTTACTTCAGATATCATCTCAAAAATAAAAAAAACATGAATTAGGCACAAGCAGATTCCTCTCAGCCTGAGATCTGTAGACTCTGCAATATCTTTTAAAAAGCAGCTAAAAACGCATCTTTTAAAACTTGCTTTTGCATAGTTTTTGTATTTTACATTTTGTTATGCGTTTTTTTTGTGAACTACTGTGATTTCTTTCTTGAAAGATGCTATATAAATAAATTCTTTGTACTATAAGCAGGAGATGATACATTTGTGCAAATCTGCAACATTTGCTTTGTAATTTGCCTCATAATCACAGCGATCCAACATATTTTATAGACCAACTGCTCCCTTTCATCTTTTCTGTTTTTTTACCTTAAGAGTGCACCATTTCTTTTTTCCCAGTTAATGCTGATTTTCATCTCCAGGGTTCAAGTGCTGACTGAAAAGTTCACTCTTAAAGCTGACAGAGGCCGTTTAAAAGAACTGACCTTCATTAGATGTGCTTTTCTTTCTTCTCCCCCCTTTTTTTTGTAAATACTTTGGTCTTCTTCCAGGTTGACACTCATGGGTTTGTTATGCCCCATTCTCAAGGGACCGGTATTACCTTGGGACCTGCAGTAATTCAAAATGACACCCCAACCTCTACGGGATAAATAAAGTGCATTTTACTATGATTTGATGATCCCTTGTTGTATCGTTGAGACTTACTTAATACAACGCTTTACAGCTGGATTTCAATGACATGTCACATTTTGACATGTGGCAAAACCTGAAAATGGCATAGGTGCATGTGCTTAAGGCTGCGTTAACACTGTACAAGCTTCCAAGTCTTGTAAGATCAGTAGCAGTCCCACTGAACGCCATCTGCTTGATATTGGATCTTAGGGAAGATGTCAAGAACGGTGTGGACAGACTGCACGATGCCCTCTTGTGTCGTAGCTATGAGCTGATGTGGTGGGATTTATATATACATAAATATAAATATATATATATACATATATATTTTTTTCAGTTATTTTTATATAATTGAGCTACATCACATTGACACATTATTTAAGGTTGCATTTTAATTGGTTGGTCAGTAGATGGATTTGCAGGATTTCTGATCCTGGTTGATATCTGTTGCCTGAGTTTGGAAAGATGGTTCTGCCATCTTTGGTCCTGTTTCACTACTGTTCGACCACGGTGGTTGAGCTACATGGGCAATTTCCCCTAAAATCGTGCATGTTTTGTGGTAAGTGTAAACTGAATGATAACTAGAGCTGAGCCGAGGTATTGAGCAGAATTGACGCAAGATAGAGAGAGTCTTATCACAATCAGTTGCGCACGTTATCCAATCTGTCACTTCTCTGATGATCTGAGCCTCTTGGTTTTTATAGGTGTCCATGTGAAGCTTAACCAATCTATAAGGACTGAGTGCAGGATTTGAATTCATACCACCCAGACCTCAGCTTAAAAAGTTAGGTACTTATATTAAAAAAGACCTCAACATTAATTTATTTCAAGTGATGATTTGTGGAGTACAGTGCAACTGTATTTAATTTTTAGTCTCTTTATGAAGATACAAAACATAAAATACTACAATAATAATGGTGGTGTTCAGAAAATTAAACAAGTAAAAGATGAGAATACAATATCTGGACTGAGGTTATGGATCAGTATCAATACAGTATAAGTTCAAACATTACTGAAAGAGCCAGGATGCGTCAGGACGACTGATCAGGGCTGCCAGCCCTTCCCTAAACCACCAGCAGATTGGCAACCCTGCACACGTACCGTGACAGAAACAAAACAAAGACAGCTCAGTGACAAAGACAGAAATGATAGTTTCAGTTGATGGAGGAGGAGGAGAAGGAGGAGGACAACATGTTTGAAGTGAAGGGGGATGAAGATTTATGGTTAGTTTTCATGACTGCCGAGAGAGATGGGGAACAAAAAGTTGCAAAACAAGTATGGATGAAGTTTCTGCTTCTCCACATTAACCAGACTCACTTCTACTGACCAATCAGACAACAGTTCTGAGACGACAGAAAACAAGTGCAGCCCTGATGATGTATCGAGAACAAGCTGCAAGAACTCCCAACCCAGGTCCAAGAAACACAAAATTAAGTCATCCTGCCACCTCTAGAACAAGTGCTCGAAATAACAACATTGTGGATACAAGAAAATGATTTTCCTCATCTGGGACTCTCCCTTAGAGATGGGGCGAGATGCTCTCTGAGACTCCCCAGGAAGGAGCCCAGCGTTGAGCAGCTGCTCCTCCGCATCGAGAGGAGCCAGATGTGGTGGCTCAGGTATCTAGAGAGGATGCCTCCTGGACGCCTTCCGGGTGAGGTCTTACGAGGACGTCCCACTGAGAAGAGACCTCGGGGAAGACCCAGGAGGAACTTTGCCTCTCAGCACAGATGAGCTGGACAAAGCGGCTGTGGAGAGGAAAGTCGGGGCTGCCCAGCTTAGACTACTGCCTAAGTGGACAATGACAATGTGGACAGATCTAGACATTATCTAATGAGACTTTGCTCAGCCCGCTGCCCATTTTTCTTTTCAGACACTTTTACATCCTAATGATTTGGTTGTACAAGGTTTAAGTGTCTTAACCATGACATATTCCATATGAAGAATGGACGGCTGTTGGCTGTTGAAACTTCCAGAAAGTTGTTCTAATTAAATAAAACTAAATAATAAAAACTAAAAGAGTTTACAATTAAAACACAAACTGACTAAAATGCGTCATTGTCTGCGTGTTCACACACAACGTTAAAAAAAAGGAAGTTAATCAAGTGAAGGGCCACAAGTAATTTCTGAAGTCTCAATCAGATCTTTCAGTCAACATCAGTCGCAATTCCGACAGTGAGCTGATTTCAAAGTTATCAGCAGGGATGGACAAAACGAAAGCAGATATGGTAGAAGGTGGTGAAAATGGAGCAGAGGGAGGGATTTATATTATTTGTGACGGATTGCCCGCGGCACTTTCCCGGTAAAAAACCCTAAACTGAACAGACAGACAAAAACAACCATATAAAACCATCTTAGCCACCATATGGCTCCGGGGAGATGTCCTTGCTGCGTCCCTCAATAAAGAGAGAAAACACCCCTCGCTCCCACTTCCCCACCACCAAGACACCACCCTCCTTCATTCCGGTGCTTTTGAAGTTCTGTGTTGTGCATCTGAATACCTTTATGCTAATCTGTACCTCTGATGATGAAAACGGTCACCTGGGCCGCACTGATAACAGTGAGGCATCATTAACATTTACAGCGTTTTCCTGCTTTCACGTTTTTGAAAATCAGTGACACAGTAAAAATACTATTGGTAGTTTGACTGACCTGCGCTGGCTGCCTGCCTGTTGATCAAGTGTCCAACATGAACTACTCTTTACCTGTTCTTCATTCTTCCTGCATGCTTTATGATTTTACCCTGGAATAATATAAAGAGGGCATTTCTGAATGTTACTTTTTCAATTTGTTTTGCTGCAGATTTCCATCTTTAAAGTCCTTTTGATTTTCTTCTTTTGGTGAGTCCCACTAATTCCATCCACTGATTTGTAAAGGTTTAAAAATTCAGCGAGCATTAATTGATCCAGTTGACATTTTTAAATTGGAAATGACTTTATTGGATGGAACCATGCACAAACAAAATTATTATTGCTGTTTAAAATCATAATAAACCAGTGTTTTTGATTATGCGGCTACAAAGATAATGAAAACTAGACAATAATGTCTTTGCTTTGTTATTTTATTGAAAATTCTAATGAGACCTGATTATGAATTGAAATAACCTTTTCCAATGAACAACACGGTGGCGTGTTGTGGAGAGTGGGGAGGATGACCGAGCCCCTTACGCACCCCTGAGGTTAGTCCAGTACTTCATTAATAGACATGTGCAGACCTTGATGACAACTAGTAATGATCCATTATTTAGAATCAGGTGTGTTGAAGCAAGGAGACGTCTAAAACATGCAGGACAGCAGCCCTCCAGGACTGGATCTGCCAGCCTGGTTTAGAGAGAGCTCTGTCTGGCAGCTTGTACTCGCAGCATCACTCTTCCAGTCACCAGGATAGACGAGGTTCGGAAGAGTGATCGACTGGTAAATTGAGAAGCTTTCTCTCTAAACTCAACTCTCATTCTCTTTGACAGACCTTTGTCATAATGAATATCATTATAAACAAACAGGGGGTGTTTAAACTGATTAAACAAGTCAAATTCATTGGGTCTATTAAACATCTGTTTGATATTCATGGTGCTGGAAAATAAAATTAACTTTATAGAATAATTACTTAAATGATGGCTAACTAGCGTCAGTAGTTCACAGAGAATTAAATGATAATAATGGTCAAAATTAAGAAGAAAAAACAAAAAGTTTTGTTCAATAAAATACCCAAACTTAGGAAAAGTGTGTCTCTCACATTTATGGTAAATGAATCCTGTAAACCAGTTAATTTTCTTGGATTTTCTACTCTGTATTTATGAAAAAAGGCGACATGACCTAATGTAAACATGTTTAAATGAGCTGCAACATCTCCACCGCCTACCAACATCAGATCTTAAGTCCATCTCAAGTCAGTATTCACCTTCCCAATTTGACAGTAGCTTTCAAACACAGAAAGTCCAGGGTTATATAATATATAATTTTCTTCCAGCTCCCTGTAAAAATGTGTGCATTTGTGTGTTTCCATGACTACAGATTGGAGGCTGGTTGTCGTGTTTTATCGTCTCATCATTGTCTCTGACCCCCCCCCCCCCCCCCCCCCCCCCCCCCCCCCACACACACACACACACACACACACACACACACACACACACATCACACACAACCGAATTAAACCTCTTCTGCTAATCTGCCACATCGATAAATGCCAGCCACATTAACTGACATGCAAACACATGCATACTGTAGAGCACACACACACACACACACACACACACACACACACACACACACACACACACACACACACACACACACACAACAAACTTGCAACACACGTACAAAAGTAATTTGGCATTCACTGCACCAGACAGACTAATCTCTCCAACTGCAGATTGCAGTGAGTGGTAGCCAAGGACTGAGCAATCAGAGCATAACGTCACCTCTGCAGCACTGTGGAAACCGCAAAGACAGAGTTTTAATAAAAGCAAAGACAAACAAGACAGGAAAAGTGTTTAGCTTGAAAATAAAAATAAAAAAAAACCTCCTGAAGCAAGTCGCATAGAGAAATTTATTCAAGCTCTTTGTATAGAGTTTAAATGAGTCACTGCCTTAATAAGAGACCTTTGGCTCAATATCTCCATAATTTTGACACAACCCTGTCATTAAAATTAACTTTAGCATCTTTACTCATCATTTAGCTTTTAAAATGAGACTGCAAAACCTCAGGAAAACATTTACTCCTGCGTAATTAGCTCCATAAGCCATCTTGCTCGTTGCAGCGCAGCACTGACAACTCCTAAACAAACTAAACGGCACTAAAACTTTAATTTTAATCAAGCTTCCTTCATTATGCAGAGACTTCACACCCTCTTGTAATTGAGAGTGGAGTTACTCCTTAAGGAGTGGTGGGGGAGAAATGACAATATGTTAATTGCCTCATAGAAGATGAGTACAAACATCTAATTTAAGGAAATTAATGTGGGAGCTTCTGTAAGAGCAGTGGAGACAGCGGAGGTCAGGCAGCGCTGTTAGCCAACTGGAGACTTTATACTAATCAGTATAATCTGTTCAAAGTGAGCTTCGCTTTACTAGATGAAGCCGGCTGCGCTGCAAAGTACTGAAAAGTCCTCAGGGCATCTTATCAGAATCGGAGCGAAGTAATATATTATCCAGGACATGAAATTAAAAAGAAAGGCTCCACCAAGAACCCATATAAACAAACCCAGATAAAGTCTTGTACCAAAAGACATGACCAGTAGGTGCATTGTCTGTTGGAAAGCCCAGAAAATGTAATAACCAGTTTTAATTTTAGTCTGGAAGTGGTCCTCTGGGTTTTGGATCTAAATTTTTGTGTCTTTGTGGGATTTGCTTCCCGATTCCAAATCTTTCCTGCTTCCTCTGTCTCTTCTTGTATCAACTCTGTTTCCTGTGTAAGATCACTAGTTCTGTTTTTGCCCAACTTGTTTGTATTCCTATCTGGACTGCTGTCGGGTTTATTTCCTGTCAATGCAGCAGCATTTTAATTAAACTTGAAGGACCAAGCAACTCCATTTTTTTAATCTACCAGCCTCATGTCTGAAAATCCTTCAGTTTTGCTTTACATGTTTTCTCCTTTTAAACCATTTCGTGGAAAGCTGTAATGCAGTTATTTGTTGATGCACTTGATACATTTAGATAATATAAAGGCGCGTTTCCATTAGCAGGCGTTTCAGACTGTTAAGACCATCTCCGTTACCAGGAACGGCCCTGCAAAATGGGCCTCCAGGAACCTTTGTGGGCTTTTCTTTTAATCTCAGTCGCTACCACCACGGTGTGTTAAAAAGCAAACAAAAACTAGAAACATCTCTTCTGCGTTTGTTTCTTCTTCTCTTCCTTGTTTTGGTGCGTTATTCTTTTCCCCCTCCTTTAAGCTGTTGGCCTTTTCTGAACAACAAAACAGGCGTATGTGGTCACTAGTGTCATTTGTTTGGTCAATGGTTCTTGCTGCGGTGTAATGGAAACACGCCGGATGAAGAGGCTACTGAAGGGGCTAAGGAGGGGGTCTGCCCAAGAGCTAATGGAAATGCACCCGTAGTGTCCTCAACATATAAAAACAAACACTAAGGGTATTGGTGAGATTACTTTTGAAAAATTAAAAATGTCCATTATCAAGATTAACAGATTCCACACTTTGGAATCGCTCAATAATACGTCATACTTTTGGTTCATCAAAGGAGAAAAAACACCAACGTAATCATTGTCAGGTGTCTTAATGTGAGCAGAAATTAGTCAAAACTACAGTTTTAAAAGGGATCATGTGAAAAAGTCACTTTTGTACTTTATACTCAAAAGTCAGGGAGAGGCTCCTTTTACTGTTTTAAGTTAAGTTGTTTACAGGCTTTTACAATAAAACAAACAGATCAGAGTAAAGGTATACAGCATATTTATTTAAAAACCTAGACAGCTGGTCCCATTCGCTCACCATCTGAATTAATGGTTGGATTTTCTATAAACTGATTTTTGGTCACAAATGACATCTGCTTACCTGAAAATGACCATCTCCTTGAGATGATTCAAGCCATGCAGGGTTCTGGAGTTCAAGCAGATGTGGTGTTCTGTCATGATTGATGACTGAAAAATGAAACCAAATTCTTTCCCCTTTTGAAATCAGACACATGTCAGATCGAAGTTGGGAGACACCGTGGACATCTAAAGTTTCCCGGTAAAGAAAGCGGAGAAGCGTATTACACATGAGATGTTTTGCTTTTTGTTTAGTTTTTTTTGTTTAGTATGTGGTAACAGAATCTAAACTGTTAAAACAGAATAAAGTGAGTCACGTGTTTGAGTCATTTCAGAAACAAGTGGTCACAAACCTCATCGCACTTAACCTGAGAACCTGCTTCAAGTTACTAACCTTACAAGAAGCTGAAGAGCAGGGATCAACACTGGCATTGGCTCTTATACGGGGGGGTGTAATGTAAATGACATGCAGACGACTGCAGATCCAAGGATTTCAGAAGATTATCCTCTTTGACTATCTCAACTGACTGATTTGAGTTAGAAATGCTAATTTTTTTTAGGAATTCTTTCTGCACACGACAGACACGGTTAGCTGTGGTGGATTTCAAACCCTAAATGAGGAGTGTTCACAGACGCTCTGTTGGAAAAACCAGCTTTGCAGCTCATCTCTTTGCTTCAGCATTTGATTTTCAAAGTAGTTTTTGATTGAGCTCATATCCAAAAATGATTGTTTTCAATAATCTTTTTTAAAAAAGCATAAGAAAAAGCAATTAACTTGAAGCTACGGTTCTATTAATATCCCGTTTTCTCTGTAGCCCCAAGGCTGGTTGTGATCTTTTAACATCTAAGTAGAGATCCCATTTTCACCTTCTACTGTGGTTCCCCACGAGACCTGCTCTCTGGAGAGCGTACCGTCTACAAAGAACAGTGAACCTCGCGCTGGTGGTGCCACAACCTGACGGACAATTATTTTTAGTACGCATGTACTAGCTTCCTCTGCTGGCGGACGTTTCCTCTGCTTGCTTTGCTTCTCTTTTTTCTTTTTTTTTTTACCCATATCTTCTTACCTCTCAACCAATCAGAAAAGTTGGAATTGTTTTTAGGGGCACAAACTAATCAGTGCAAGATGCCTCTCTTTTCCACTGATGAGTACGACAAACTTCCATAGAAAATAGCCGTAATGGAAATGAAAATTCATCGGCTTAAGGTGAATGCTGAGTTAAATGCTCTATATGGAGATGAAACGACTCAACCGATAAACCACAACGACGAGCTGGCTGACAACAGTCCTCCCTGGAACTCTCTCAGTGCAAAACCTAATGATGAATCGGTTTCTTCAGACCTGGGAAGGAGGCTGACAGGAGGAACACAGCACCTGGATGAAACGGCTTGGCCAGCACTAAAGACAAATGGTTCTTCAACCCCAGCACCAAGGAGAAAACAGCAGTGGACAGGGGAATTCCCCTAGAAAACAGGTTTGCTCCACTTCTACAAGACCATGACTCCCTGTAGGAAAATGCATCTTCGAACAGCAGAGAAAGGTATGAAACCAGATCAACCCTAAACAGCTTCAGAAAGAGCCGGGCGCTGGGCCTCAAACCCTGATAGTGGGTGACGGAGCTGTGAATGAGCTCAAACGCTTCTGCAGCAAGATAAACACCAAAGTACTCTGATTTACCAAGGACATGGTGCCTGATATTTCAGAGAAAATATTGATGATCGCTGATGAGCATCCAACAGTAAAAACCTCATCATACACACAGGAGCCCTCGATGTTGTGAAGCAACATTCAGACATCTTGTAAGAGGATTTTATTTATCTACTGAACAAGTTTCAGGAACTAAATACCGAGGTGTTTGTAGTGAACCTCTACCGACCGAGTCCAGTGTGGAGATGAGAGATTCAGCAGACTCCTAATGCTCAACGAGTGGCTTAAAGATATGTGTGCTGAACAATCAGTGAACTTTAATGACAACTTCAACATTTCTGAGAAATCTTTTTAAGGCAGATGGATTTTGTCTTAATAAATATGGAGCACAGCTTTTCACCTCAAACATTCTTTATTCTGTGAATCAGACACCAGCAGCCTCCGCCAAGAACAGGAGGCGAGGAAATCAACAACAACTGATAAGATGGCGTTCTGAAGGACAACTGTTACGGCCTGCTGAGATAAGGAAGAACCACGGAGGACCCAGAAGGAGCAGACCCACTGAATGGTTTAAGGCCAAAATACATCAGAGACTTGTTTTCTCTTCCAGACCATCCAGACCTCTCAGGTCTTCTGGTTCAGGTCTGCTTTGCATCCCCAAAATCCAAACCAAACGTGGAGAAGCAGCATTCAGCTTTAATGGTCCACAGATCTGGAACAAACTTCCAAAAAACTGCAGGAATGCTGAAACCCCTCAGTTCCTCAGTTCCTTTAAATCAAGGTTAAAAACTCATGTGTGTGGTGCTTGACAGTCCTGACAGTGGTGGGCTTGGGGCTGGAGGACCCAGGTTCAAGTCCATGGGCTGGCAACGATGGTGAACAACAATGTGGGCCCCTGAGCAAGGCCCTTAACTCCCAATTTCTCCCCGGGCGCTCCGAGTGGAACTAATGATGGGTTAAAAGCAGAGGTATTATAAGTATTATTCAACTTAATTGCTCACTGAAGACATTGTAGACAGGTCTCCATAAGTGGATCATTGGCATGCATCTCCATCAAGGGGAAACTGCCCACCAGCAAGAATCTTCCAAAACCTAAATGGCACTAAAAACCAGTTGGTTGTTGAAGCCACCGAGGTTTGACCCCGGACCCTGCTAATGTCACCTATTGTACCTCGGTTTGAACAAAGCTTTCACATCTTTTAAATGACTACGGTTCCCTGAGGAACCCCAACAGCAGCAGTGTCTCCATTATTCTCAGGTCACAGCTATGTGCAACACCACCAGAAGATAAACAAATGAATTCCACTCCGTTGGTCAAGACTGTCTATTTCTCCCATGGTGCTGCAGGATGAGTCGCTGCTGAGGCTTGTTGACAAGTCTCGACTCTGCAAAAAGCAACTTCTGTTACAAGATGCTGTTTGCATGTTTGACTCACCATTCTTGCAGATCTCCCGTCACAGATGATACAGAGGAAATAAAGGTCAACGTCTGCTATAAGGTTTAGTTCCCCTGAGGAAAAATAGATAAAAAGCTGTGACGGTTGTGAATTCCCCCCCCCCCCCTCTTATCGACTTCAAGGAAAAGACGGCTTCATAGTACTCGGATAGTCTCGGGTAAAATCACAAATCGGTCCTTCTAGCAACGTGGAGCACATGTTACAGAGAAATGGCAAGCAGTCAATGTTATGTGATCAGTGGGGTGTTTTAAGGAAACTGACCATCTGTGAGTCCGTTTCTGGATTCAACACAAGTTCTGTTTCCAGCGAGATGTTTATTTGTACATCAAATAACCTTTAAAAATGAATTTTAAAAAAATCTAAATGAATCTTGAAACATTTAAATAAAAGATTCATGCCCATGTATTTAAGCATAATGGAATATATTTGGAAATAAAAAAAGAAAAAAGAAAAAGATTAATATGTGTATGAAAACCCAGCTTTAAGTTTGCCACTATTAACCCTTTAAAAAACGTTCACCCCAAACCCATCGTGGACATCACGTGCTTGCTGTCGACGGGTCGGGTCCATCACATCGGGGATCAGCTTCATGGAGGTTTCTACACCACAGACATACGAGAGCTGAACTCAAAAACTGACTGAATGGACCAGAATCTCACAGGACAGCGAATTCCTCAACTTCACACATGCTTCTATCCTAAATTACCTTAAATGAGAAACATTTATTCCAATGTTTCATTTTCAAAGCTGTTATCTATATATGATTTCTTGTAAAAGTAAATATTCCCGAGCACCAATAGTCAGCAACATCTCCAAGTCTACTCCATTTACCTCACCTTTGAAAGCTCAGATGAATTAATTATGAAAAAAAAGTTACCAATTTCATTTCACATTTAAGTACAGATAAGGAGAAAGTGAAGCTGAAACCCCAGAGCTTTTTATGTGATGCTTTTTCCATCAAAGGCAAAAGTCTTCACTTATGAGGTAGCAGAGAGCGCCAAAATAAATTAAAAAAAGAAAAAAGGCAACTCAGAAAATACAAGGAGAAAAAGGAATTCTGTGTAAACAAACCGACTGTGCAGCGAATGCAGCATTGCGGCTCTGCTGTGATACGAAAGCGGCTCTCATAAATAATGGAGCTGCGAGTCGGCTGGCCTGCCAACAAGCTCAACGCTGCTCCTGATTGAAGGAACGAGGCTAAACAAAGAGCATGCTGGTCGGTTACACACACTGCGCAGACGGGTATCAATCACTGCACAGGAAACACACACCAACACACACCTGCGTATAAAATGATATTTACAACTGTTCAATATCTTCCGTCTTTTCCAAGCAGCAACAGATAAGACAGATGCCGGGGTCCGAAAAACATCTCTGTTTGCAAAGATTTTACATAAAACAAATGCAGAACAGTGTTCGCATTAAGTTGTGAATTACGAGTCCAAAACATGATGGATTTAGAGTCATAATTAAGCCTCATTTGATTTAACTTCCCGTTCTATACCATACAATCTTTTTTAGATTTCTAGTTTAAAAATGCAGATTAAAATCTTCTTGGCTGTTGCCCATTTCCAATTCTGGGATGATAACACACAAAAAGAAAATGAACGAAACAAAGAGGAATCTCAGTCCATAAAGACGTCACTGCATCAAGAACCATCAGTCACAGATTTAACCACACGGATGACGGATAACTGTGGGAAAGTTTGGCCACTGACTACAGTGCAGGGTTACATTCACAAATAGTGCAAACTTGACTGTTCAATAAAGAAACCGCACGTCTACATCAAAAGAATGAACCATCACACTGACGCAACCTGTCTCATGATCCGATGAATCAGTAGTCCAGATACTTCTGTGGAAGAAGAAAAGTTCTGTGCTCAGACCAAAGAGGAAAAATACCATCTAGACTTACCAGCAGCAAGTCCAGAAGACAGGCTTTTTGGTGGTATGGGGTTGTATCATGTATACCGCTGACAAGACTCACTAATACTTCACTGCAGGCGTTGAAACATCTTTTTCAGGGACATCCACACAGTCTTCAACAATACAATGCAAAATGAAGTCCTACATACTTTACAAGTCATGGCTCAAGTAAGATGCTGTTAATCTGGTCCCGACCAGTCCTCAGCAGAGAATTTGTGTTGGATTTTGAGAGAAGGCAAAAGAAAATAATTTAAAAAAAGCATGTCTGCACGTTACTGCGATTCATAAAATATATTTAAAGGAAGAATAAGACAAAAAAAACTGTCACTTTGTTGGTTTATTCAGAGTTTTTGCATGTGCACTGTCCATTTTATTTAATTTTCTCACTAAGGACTAAGTAACTGACAAAAGCAATCTGGCTCAGTGTGAAAAGTTTACGCCACCAACAGAAAAAGGCGTTAGTTAAATAGTTTGCATAATTAAGGAACAGCAGTGCTAACAGGAAGGGGAGGTGCTAGAAACCATGGTTGTTCAAACACAATAGCTCCCAGTGGCATCTTTGTGGATCGCACCGACAACTGATTACTTATCACAGGCCGGCATTTCCAACACCGATTCCTTAAACACCACACACAAACGTAACAGAGGGAAGTGGCAAACAGACCAGGAGTTGTTACTGTGAAGTTAGGATGTCAAACAGTTGTACAGCAGGATTGATTCGGAGGAAAAATGGGTGTTTTTTGGGGTGTGAGGGGGGGGTCAGAATCCAATCTGAAATGATGCAGCATCTGTTGACGCCAAGAGTGATATATCACTACATTCCACTTCGTTTAGCATCACTTCATCTGAGTTAATTGGTTCATGAGGAGCACTAATTAAGGGGAATGGCCTTGTTTATCGTCATGGCGACGCTCATTAAGCAGAGAGATTTTTTTTTTTTTTCCTATTGGGACTCGTGACATTAACGCACCCTTCACAACTTGTGTGTGGAGAAAATGCATCAGTGTCATTAATTTCAGGTCTTTGATGAGGCACCTGCACCGAACAGCTCGAGCAGAGAGAGACCTGCACACGGCGTTTAAGCATGTTTACAAACCGACACACATATGGATGCACAAAAAAACACATGCAGCTCCTGAGCCTGGATGTGCCTTACCTCTCGTCTTCTCGAGGCCCAGCAGGTCTGCTTGATTTTCCAAACCACGGCAGCAACCAGAAGCAGTGACAGGAAGCAGCTGCAGAAAGGACAGCGGTGTTTTCAATCAGAAACCATTGAATTCTCAGCAGTACATCAAGAAATGTGGCTGCTCTTGTCTGAGCGAACAGATATCAGTGTTTTCACTTTCTTGGTTGCCGTGAAAAGTTCAAATCCAGTAGAAAGTTTGCTCTGTGCGAGTACTGTGATCAACCCCCCGATGCTTTTCATTAACTCAAGACCAATAAGCTCTTATCAAACTCAAAAGTTGTTTGTTCTCTTTTGTGCAAGAGAATCAACACATCACAAAAAGGTTTGTGGTCAAATGGCCAAGACAAAAAAAAACTCCAAAACGGTTGGAAATAATCTGCTACTTAATTAGAAACCAGCTTCCAGCAGAGCAGCACTTATCCTGAGTTGAAGGCATTGCTCAGGCTCACTTTTTAGATATAAACTGCTCTCTGCTGAACTTCCACTGAAAATGTCAAATGTCAAAGTTTAACTAAAGAAAATAAAAAGGCAAATTAAACACTGAAAAATAAGGAAATTGAAAGAAGTGGAAAAATGCTGTCAAAGTGAGCAGTATTACATCATGTGGGTAAACAATGAAAATATCATGCAGAACTGAACGGGTCTGTGCAGTAAAGCTGAGCAGGTGAGTGGAAACACCGACAGCCATGACAGGAGGGATGCAGACTGCTTCATCACTGCTGTTAACTGCAGGCGTGTTTACCAGCTTAGTGTTGATTTAAGCATCTGTTCAGTCATTTATCTGCCAAGAGCGTACTCGGTGTTGGTGTAAATAAAATGGTTTCTATGCGACCTGATCATAGAGGTCTGAGCACAACAAAGGGATTAAAAATAAAAAAAAAAGCCCTCATGTCGAGTTGTTTGCAGAGCTCCAGCTTCTGAACAAAAAAGGTGAAAAGGAAGAAAAGCTAAATAGAATGGAGGTCAGTAGATGCAGGTCAGTAGAAGAAAGGTCCAACCAGGCATCCTTAAGGCTGTGGAAGTCACTGCCAACACAAATCTAGACAAATTCATTTGTAGGCATCCTCCTGACTAATCTTTTACATCAGCGCTCTTCAGCCCTGATCCGCAGGAACCACTGTCCCTCATGTTTTAGATGTTTCTCTGCTCTGCTATATAAAGAAAAAAAAAAGAAAAGAATCATGGCCCCCAAAATTTCTGCAGCAGGGTTGGAAACCTGAAGTCTGCATGGTTAAAGGTTACGGTATGTGCTGTGGCAGCCTAAGCACACAGAAACGATGTAAACAAACCCAAGTGGAGGTGGGAGAATTGGATTTGCTACCACAACAAATGGTCGATGGAGCTGCAGTGCAAATGTTACACATGCTACATAAAAGCCAGTAGGAGGAGACCACAGATACCAGCAGAGACAGCCGACTACAATTAAGCAGTGCAAAGTAATGTCCAAAGACGCTTGACAGTTTTCAGAATATCAAAACAGCAAACAGAATCGCGGGTGCGCTGAAGTTGTCAATTCCATCCAACTGATCAACAGTATTTCATTGCAAATGATGCAAAACTCAGAGATCGAACCTTTGAGACCGAGACTGCAAAAAAAGAAAATAAAAAAAAACTGCAAAACTGATTCCAGGTAACTGTTACAGAGTCCACAATTACTGAATTGTGGAAAAAAAGAAGCACACCACGTTTTTAAGCATCAGGACTTTGAACTTCAAGATTTTCTTCACTTCATTTTAAAACGTGCAATAATATAAAAAGTTCAGATGGTGTAAATCCTTGAAGAAACATGTTTTGGGGTTCTAACTGAAGGAAATTCACAAAGCTTCTGCTATTAAAACAAAAAACAAATCATGAGCGTTAATGTGCTTTTGCTTACTTTACAATTTTAGCTGTCCTTTTGAAAATGTCATTATGCTTTTATTGTGCATTGGTGCATTATATAACTGTACTCTGGCCCCAATATCTGTAGATGACCAAAAATTCCAAAACATGACATTTCCTGCTTTTAGTGGTTTTTGTATTTGTGGGAAACCAAAAAAAAGAAGGTGTGTGTGTGTGTGTGTGTGTGTGTGTGTGTGTGTGTGTGTGTGTGTGTGTGTGTGTGTGTGTGGTGGGGAGTGGAAGCATCTCAATCCAACATCTTCATACCATTTTGCTGCTTCAGTTTCCGGACAGCAAAAATGAAAAAAGAAAAATTACATTCTTGGGAAATCTGTGGTGAGAGACAAAACCACAGTGACCACGGGCAGCTAGGGGTCTTAGGACTGTCAAGAGCAGCGAGGGGTCAACGAATGGCATGATGCTCCAACAAAGAACAAGCTCTCCCGTAGACAAACACACACTGTTTTAAAGTTCAATGTCCAGAGGGGCAAAGCTTCAGACCAAACACAAAGATCTTCTCTCTCCAAAGCTTCTAACAAGAACTCAACATAATGCCACAAAGACACATCCACAGGAAGTCCCTGAGAAGCTGCTGAGGACAGCAGTTCACAGACAATCCTCCTCTTCATCCGTGTGTTTGTGTGTGCGACAGCGTGTGTGCACGTCTCGTGTGTCACAGTGGAGATGACAACACTGTAAAGGGTATTAGTGCAGTAATGAGCCTGACATTTTCAAAGTCAGTGTGTTGAAGCGGCGCTGGTCATGGCTTCTTCAATCCACCAGACCTCTGAGCTGTGCTCAGATGCAGCACAACTGGGAAACCCCCTCCATCGAGGCGAGTGGTCTAGTTCATCTTTAATCTGCATGTGCGGCGATATGTGGTTTTTACTCAGCTCTAGGATGAGATATGGAGCAGTGGTTCAGCAAATGCTGCCAGGAGGGACTAATTATCACAGATGTACCAGATCACTTATTAATCCTCTCCTTCCAGTTATGCAGTGGCATGCTGGAACCCAAGGAAAACGAAGACCTGCAAACAGCATACCCCCATTTTTTTACAGTTAAGCTTAGAGCTTAATGAAATACAAGGTGAGGAAGCAGGTGATTGAGTTGTCTTCCAGGCAGAAAAGATGACGGCCAATGATTTTTGTGTCATCTACAGTCAAGAAGCCCAGACACCACACTGCAACACGACGTGTCAGCAGATTAGAGGAGCAGGAAAAGGCCAGCAGGAGCTTTGCAAACAGTTTTTACTTAACAGATGTCCCTGTGTTTATTTTTTTTTTTTTGTAAAAGAAAGAAATCCTAGGACCCATATTTCTTTAAAAAAAAAAAAATTATAAACTCAGGAACAGTCGTCACCATACCGACAGTTTTTGGACCTTATTCCAATTACAATTACATATACAAAATATTTGTTTAAATTATTTTGCTGCCATATTTTTTTCCTAAAAGCAACAGAACCTATGTGATGCTGACTTTAAAACAACAATAAAAAACAAAATAAACAATAAATTGCTGGTATCGTAGCGATTTAAACCTCAAGATACCATTATTGGCTCCCCTGCGACGACTCTCCATCCTCTAAAACTTGAGCACCATCCATCCGCTGGAATTCAACTCTAATTAGACCAAAGTTTGCTCACCAACTCTGTTTTACCTGAGTCCTTCATTAAGGGGCTGTGGGCCCGGAGCTTAGCCATGTAACCAGCGGAGCAGAGTGCCTAATTGTCGCCATTACAGAGACATTAGGAGGGATGAAGAGGAGGAGCGTATCTTTTGGGCTTATTAACACTCCACTGCGCTTCTTGATGGGTACTTTGACAAGTCGGGAAGTGAAAGTCCCTGGACATCACTGGCTCAGATGGGTCTCAATGTTTGTTTATTTTAGGTTTTTAAAAAGTTAAAAGCATTGCACCAGAAGTCGCCATTATTAACGTATTACAAATTTTTGAGAAAAATTAAGTATGGATGCACCGACTCCACTTCTTGCATCTCTCCATCATGAAATTAATCTGTCCTCCCCACATGCTCCTCTGTCTTCCTCCCTTCATCCATTTTGCATCTGTATTCTCATTTCAACATGAAGGAAAATAAAAACAGAAAATTGCTATAATTATACTGCGTGTATATCTCAGCTCTCCACAGTCTCAAATGCTAATTGGTGACACTGCAGTTCAGTTTCTTCCAATTACTTCCAGCTCCCACTCCGCTGATTAGCAATCAGTTTTCCCTTTTCGTTTCCAAAACAGAAGAAGTGGAGCTACTCAACACTAAGTGCCTCATGAGCTTTCAGGAATTTGCTTCAGATTGTATTTTTAAAAAAATGACCATCTCTGTTGACATCAAGAAAAAAGGTTGGAGGTGGTTTGTGTTTATTTGATCAACTGCGCATTTCTTTCTGTAATCTTGCAGGTTTCAGTATAAATGAGATCATGACTAACAAGCTATGAATTTGACAGTTGAAGCTCAAACTCGACCACTTTCAGCAAAGCCTCAAAAGTTTTAACTGGCTACACATTCTCAGATCCAGAATAGTCTTCACCCACAAAAGACCGTTTAACAAGTCTGCCTTTCAAAATCATAATATGCACATGTTCGTGATATTGTTGCTGTTTTCAAATGTTACATGCACACGGTTTCCCCTGCAAATTAAACATGCCCGTTTTATGTTGTGTGAACCTGTTTGGTGATATAAACACAATTACTGCATGTAAAATAAATTAATAATAAGATCCAACGAAGTTGTGATGCTGCGTAAAATGTAAATAAAAACAGTATGTAATAATTTGCAAATCTCAAACTCAAACTATTTTATTCCTAATACAACAAACAACATATCAGATGTTGAAACTGAGACTTTGAATTTGATGGCAGCGATACATCTGTAAAAAGTTGGAAATGGGCGATGGGTTCACTGTTGAGTGGCATTCGCTCTTATTTTAACAACCGTCTGACCGTATGAAAAGTTAGGAGACCAGTTGGAAGTCTAGGAAAGGAATGTTGTCCTGTTCTCTGATGCAAGAAGATCTGGACTGCAGGCAGGCCAGTTCAGGGACCCAGCCATGCTGTTGCGAGTTTGGCATCGTCTTGCTGAAATGTGCAAGGCCTTCCCTGAGAGTGACATTGTCTGGATGGGAGAAAATGTTGCTCTAAAACCTCAATGAACGTTCCTGCATTGATGGAGCCTTCCCAGATATGGAAACTGCCCATGTCATAGACACTAATGCCCAAGACCATCAGAGCATCCATGGTTTCAAGAAGAATTTGATGTTGATTCATCTGACCACAGCACAGTTTTCCATTTAGCCTCAGACCATTTTAAATGAGCTTTGGTCCAGAGAAGAAGGCAGCGTTTCAGGATGGTGTTCACATTTGGGTTGTTTCTCTGCATGACAGACCCGTAGGCTGCATTTGTGGACTGTACAGTGAACCGTGTTCACAGACAGTGATCTCTGGCAGAGTTCGAGTCTCGGCAGTGATTTCAAGTCGAGAATCATGCCTGTTTTTAATGAAGGACCCGAAGATCACGGACATCCAGTTTAGACCTTCAGCCTAGTTTCACGTGCACAGAGATTCCTCGTGATTCTCTGGATCTTTTGTGGATATTATATACTCTAGAAGGTAGGACCTTTAGAGTGTTTGCAATGTTATGCTGGGGAACATATTCCTGAAATTCTTCCACAGTTTTGATGCAGATTGTCCCCGACTCTAACCTTCCATCTGTACATCAGATATACAGAGGATGTTACCTCTCTTAAATGCTCTTTTCCTAGCCAGTCATGTTATTGACTCACTGCCAATTAACCTAATTAATTGTCAAATGCTCCTCTAGTCATTTTTGATTTGTGTCAATTACTTTGTGTAGCCTTCTGCTGCTCCTGTTGCAGCTTTTTGTTTTGACTTGCTGCCACCATCACATTTAAAATGAACTATTTTCCATGAAATGGCCAAAAATGTCTGTTTCAACATCAGACATGTTTATTTTCTACTGAAAATAAATTTGAAATTCGTTATGTTCTGCTTTAATTTACAATTTTACAAAGCGTCACAACTTCAGATAAAACAAAAGGTCCTGCAGTTGTAAATCGTAACCTTTTCTAGCTGAGAGTCTGGTGCACTGCAGAACAGAGCAAACTCAAAGAGCGCAGAAACGGCGCACACACACAAAACTCTCCTGGCTAGACCTCACATTGTCTCGTAATGATGACATCATTCATATACGTAGACCTGAAAGGTCGCGGATGTCCGGGAGCCGGCCCTGAGCAGTGACACAGCTCACTTCTTCACATGGCTGCACAGTGACACATGCTCAGGCTTAAACAGTCAGCGGACACAGGAAACCACATCCGTGTGAGGACGCGCACACGTGCACCCTAGCACGTGCACGCGCTCACATGCACGCGCAAACACACGTGCAGAGACAAACTCATGGTTGTCTGGTGCATAGCGGAGGTGCAGAATCTTGCTTGAAGAGAAAAGACTTCATTCCTGACTTCTTTCCCACTCATTACACCCACTGTATCTGCAACACAAACCACTCTCACCCCGACCAGAGAACTGATGGTCTTGTGTGGCTGTTGATTTCACTGATTTACTGAGGAGACGGGACTCAGTTTTAACTTGAAGAAAATCATGTATTATTAAATCATTTATAACTTTTTCAATATTGAGCATCAAGGAGCTCAGTTATAAAGGTTATTATGAAATTCAAACTGAACTGTAAAACTTCCTGGTAAAATGGTGAGACTGGTTCCTGGAAACCAGTCCAAGAATGATCAAGTCTGATCTCCATAATTAACTAAACAAGTGTAGTTCCTTATGAAGATACATAGTTCCTATCCAGCTGAAGTCAAAGTCATTTTTGACCTCTGCAGTGAGTTACGTCTTCACTGATGCTGCACTTTGGGTTTTAGATTTGTGATTCATATGCAACATCACTTGAGGGAAAATCTTTTTTTCTGCCTCCCCAAGAAGTTTTTTCCATCCAGCACCACCACCGGCAGCTCTTCAGCTCCAGTTTGGAGCTTTGTGTAAAGCATTTGTAACACAAAGCAGTAGCTGTCAAATTCCACAGTTTGTCTGAGAAGGAGATGGGATGCTCTCTTCAGGTGGAACAATGTCCATCTGAGGAGGAGACGCTTGTTCATTGCACCCTTCACCTCTTGCTATGAACTTTGGGTAATGACCGAAATAATAACATCACAAACACGAGAAGCTAAAATTGGTTTTCTCTGCAAGCCGACTGGATTACCTCTCCGGGTCGAAATGAAAACCTCTGAAGTCTGGCTCCAGGTAGGGCTGCTTCCTCTGCACGCTGAGAGGAACTACTTGAAGTGGTTTGTGCACTCGATAAAGATGCTTGCTGGTCGCATCCCTACAGAGAGTCATCGGGCTCGACTAACTGAGCGGGGGCTCCAGGGTTAGCCCAGGACTGATCACGGGATTATGTGTCACAGCTAAGCGGGGAGCTGGTAAATTCCCTCAGGAGGAGCTGCAAGAAGTTGCACTGGCCAAAAAACGCCATTTGGAGGATGATGAAGCTGAATTCTAAATGACTTTACATTTCATCCAGTCTTTCATATTTCCCCTCTTCAGTTTTGGTTCTAAACAGCTGTAGCCTCATTAGTATTTACTGTTATCACTCGTTTAGCTTTAAAGAATAATGCAATTACTTATATTTAATCTTTAAGTTTAATCTGGTTTTATGTGTAAATATGATTTGACTCCTCTTAATCAACTGCTGGCTCTGACACAGATGTGCTGTTATATTTCATATAACAGTGGTTTCTGTTGTCAGGATCAGCACTGCTGAGGGTTAACTGTCTCGCCTGCGGCTGCTGCCCTGCTGTAACCCAGAAACTTCAGTTTGAGGCCAAGTTCCGCAGAGTTCCCGGGAACTAAACCACTGAGCAGCCAAGTCCAGCAAGGAGCTGCAGAAAATATAATGTACACAGAAAATGAGGCTTACCTGAAGAAGGTTACGAAGAACTGCACCAGGTCCATGATGCTGTTGTGTTGAGAGAAAGCAATCTGTTGGGAAAGGGATAAATAACTGAGACAAATTCACATAAGCATGAACGAATACTGCTAACAATAAAAAACTGTGGTCTTGACCTTAAAAATGTATGAATAATGGGTAAATCAGTTCTGTATTGTAGCCTTGATCCTCCAGAAAAACTTTAAATGTTTATTTTTGGGGAAAGAAAATCCACAACCTTCATAACACAAAAGCCCAGTTCAACTTTGGTTTGGCTTCTTTGGCAAAAAAAACAACCAAAAAAAACATGTCAAATCTACATTTTTGTTATGTTTCACCCTCAACATTACATCAAATATGTAAAAGAAAATTAAAATAAATCAGACCAGCAGTAGGAATACGTAAGAACTGTATGTCTAAATAACGGACACTGATGATTGATCTGTCACGAAAGCACAAATATTTTTTTCCCCAAAGTTCATTTGAAAAATTCATTGTCTTATATTCAGACTTCAGACCTCCAGTGGTAGGGCCAGAAACTTTATTTCTGATAAATACATTCACACATTTGCCCAATTTCCTTCTTGGTAAAAACAAATTGAAAGCCTCCACCGTACAGTTTGTCCAATGCTATCACATAAGTTCAGGAAAAAAAGTGTCCGGACTGCTTTTTCGCTTGTATTCAGCAGTAATTTATCCAACTGGATTCCAGCAAACCTGTAGGATGCTGCAGCTCCCCTGACTGTATCATCTATCATGTCTGCGTGGCGAGATGCTGGTACACAGTTTGACCTTCTGGAGTCCAAAGTTACAGATATGACACATGTCGACACCAAACAAATCCAAACCCAAGCACACCCTTAATGCTTCTAAGGAATCGAGAGGGTCCGTAGCATGCCTGAGTTTCCTGAAGTCAAATAGAGCATCCGTGTGACAGCTTTAAGTTTAGATTCAGATGGACCATGCAGCAGGACAGTGATTTGAAATACACCGGCAAATCTACAGAAGGATGGATAAAAGAAAAAAAAAGCAGCGAGAGGTGTCCAGTCAAAGTCCAGACGCCAGTCTGACTGAAAAGGTTGAAGGATGTTAAATCCGTGCACACGTCAATGAACTGAAGCGACACTGAATAGAAGCATGGACCAAAACTCTTCAGAAGTAACGCAAGATCGATATCTCACAGAAAATTATTGCTGTAGGTGGTTTAACAAGCTACTGAGTCATGCATTTGTTTTTTTTCATACATTGCTTCTGGATTTTAGCTTTGGTTTGTTTTTTGATTAAGTATTTTTGATGTTTTGAGATGTTGGGCATTGTTCATTAGACATATTTGGCTGAGTACGGTGAACTGGCGGAGCATTTGGTGAGCAATCACCTCATCTTTATACACAATATGAACAAGACAAAAGAGATGATTGTGGACTTCAGGAGAGACAGGATTAAGTTGAATAGTTTCTCCATCATGGGAGAAGTGGCGGCGACGGTGGAGGAGTATAAATACCTCGGTGTTCACCTGGACAATTAACTGGCCTGTAGACGCAACACTGATGCTGTTTATAAGAAAGGAAAGAGCAGACTTCATTTTTTAAAGAAGCTTAGGTCCTTCGGTGTTTGCAGCAGGATGTTGAATATCTTCTATAAATCTGTTGTGGAGAGTTCGATCACATCTGGGGATGCATGCATCAGAAGTACTCAGCATCAGGCATCACAATACATTCAACTCCATGCATTTAAAATGCATCCAACATGTTGCAAAGGCTGCATTTAAATGATCCTGATAGTTGGAGTGCCTGTGTCTTTGTCCTCAGTGAGTCTTCCGAGACTACGTGGGTGGGGAGGAGAGGGGAAAACTGGGCAGAATAGGCTTAAGAGGTTTACCGGCATTTATTCAGAAGGTAAAATGGCTCGACAGTGAAAAACCTGCAGAAAAGCTGATTGAGGTCCAGAGGGACTTTGCATTAATACAGGCATCAGGGAGAAAAGAGCCTGGCTCTGCACCCGGGCTCACAGTGCCGCAGTTTACATCATTACCCGCTGACAATATCAAGAGTTATGAGTTCACCCACAGTAAAAATAATACACATGCATATAACCTAAATAAACCTATTAGCATGCACCAAGAATAAAAGAAATCCAACACATATCAATTAAGGACCACAGTGCAAACTTGCACAGTAGACAAATTAATAACAGTAAACATGGTAAGCTTTAAAACATACTCCTAAAATTTCTTTCCCTCGTACACGCACACACACTCCAGCCAACAACCATCATTTCAATTTACAACAACTGCAGTCGTTAAACACAACGATAATCAATAAGCTGTTTAGGCTGCACCCTTTTCTCTCCAGCAAATATCGCTGCAGAGCCACAAACACCAGTCTAACACCCCTAAAAACACATGCTCAAGATATAAACTTTATTTTCACAAAGACAAAATTCATTTTGACCATAAACAAGTACAACTCACATAAATGTCTACAGTTCAGTAACAATTGCACATTATTGCTCATTCTGTTAATGTGGTCAAGATCAAGTGAAATTCTACACTTTTTTTTTAGGGTGTACATAGAAAGCACACATCAGCAAACCTCTATCTAATTACTAACTTAAATTTACCAACTAAAACAATTAAAGTTAAACATAAAGTGCATTGGTGTAATACCACTGGCGGCCACTCGTCTGCTCCAGAATCTGTTTCCAACAGACTCCATTTAAAAATCGGGAACTTTTCTTGTTAAATACACAGTAAATGATATGCGTTTTTTTTTTTTGTTTTTTGTTTGTTTTTTTCAAAAGTAATTTTAAGTCATTAGCTATGTTTGTTTTTTTTCTGGTCACTGGCCTGGGAGTTTTTCAGAAAATGGCTACGTAACTAAAAAGATTTTAACTCTTTAAGATCTTTGTCAATCCCATTGATTTGGATCCTTATCATTCAAGCCTTATGAAGACAAAGACAGGACGTTCACTTCATGATAAATGGTTCATATTTGTTAATGTTCATCTTTTCAGTAAGTTATATATATATATATATATATATATATATATATATATATATATATATATATATATATATATATATATATATATATATATATATATATATAAATAAACGTATACTTTGTAAACGTAACCAAGAAGCCTATCACAGTCCTGATTTCTTCAGGTGTAAATGTTTAGTCTTCTCTTATTTAAATAAAATGTGCACATGGTAACCAACATTTTAGTGCATGTAAACCACATGATATCACCATCTCACTCTTTTTGAAAGCAAAAGAACTTTTTAGACACTATGGCGAAGTGATGTAGTAAAACGCGTCTGATGATGCCGTGGTGACAAGTTAGATCGTAAAAGCATCTGCAGTCTTGGAAAAGGGAAGATGCATTAGCTAATCACTGCTTTAAAGTGTCAATGATTGTCGGAGACTCTGCAATTTAAAGAGAGCTTGTGAGATGGATTATTTTGGTTTGGGAACGGACCTCGGATCAATGATCCAGAGGGGTTTAGACATGTATGAGTTTACGAGAAAGGATGGTAAAGACTCGTTCAGCACATACACTTGTAAAAATGTAAATAATTAAGCAGTTTAAGACAGAAAGGCTAATTTAATAAACCATGCATGCAGCATCAAGGTAGGATGAGATGATTTTCTGTTGAAACAAAGTTAGTTCTTGTACAGATGCCAGCCAGAGAATTACAACAGATGGGAACTGAAGACTCACACATATAAAACACTGTAATAACCTATACACCACAGCACAAACACAAGAACAATAGAGTAATTGTTTTGAGACCAGGGGTTAACCGACTCTTTCTGGGGATTTTTATTCCCTTTCCCCTGGAGCCTGAACTGCATTTACCGCGGGGGTATTGTGAGAATAAGGAGGTAAGAGCGGAGACAGAGGCAGAAGATGAGAAGGATGGGAATGATGTAAAGAAGGGCTCCAAGGACCCTGATTCTACAGTGCAGTCATTATGGAAGGCCTACGGTAGCCCTCCAGGGACAAGCTTAGGAGCTGTGACAGCAGTGGGCTGCCTTTTATTTTCCTAGCCTTGAACCGAGAGCTGCTTGTTAAAGCCCAGAATAAAAGAAAGTGCTTGGCTAATCAATAAGAGAAGGGAGAAGAAGAAGAGGAAAAAAAAGAGGAAACAAGAAAGGAGTGCGAGGAAAATAAAAATAAAAGCAGGCCAAGAGAACAGAAGCTGGAAAAAGAAAGACAGAAAGGACAAGGTAGCAGCTTAACAGTGATCAGAGGAGGGATAAAGAAAGAAAAGGAGGCAGATTTGATGCGTTTACTCTTCTCACATCAACTCTTATGTAACCGATTACAGATGAACAAATAATTTAAACTTATGTTAAGCTCAGAGCATGCTGGAAAAATGCCACCCAACCACCCCCAACATGAGACGATATTGATTACACCCACTACTGAGATGCAGTAAATGCTGGGTGAAGATGAAGATGTTGAAAGGTCATACATCAACGGAGCAACCAGACAAATCTGAACTCATTCATGTTTTTCAGGACAAAGTCAACCCAGAAAAAGAGGGACAAAAAGAAAAAAAAATCTCAAACTTAAGATATTTTCATGGTACGCCCTCTACATGTCGTCCAGTTGTCTCTCATGTGCTGTACAGCTAAAAAAATAAAATATCTACATTAAACTGAAAACTGAATTGATTTCTGTCAAACATACAGCTTCATGCAGAAGTAACTGAAATGATTAAAGATGTTGAGAATATCCAGATGTTATCTTCTTTTTGCATTTAAAGCGACAAGTTTCACAAGATGTTTTATTTTAGATAGAAAAGTCTGTGAAACGGTTGCATGTGGCAACATGGAGGTTGACTCTACCTGACAGTGGAGTATACGAAATAAATAAAACAAATATGCCGCGTTTGGGCTGCAGGTTGATGTTTCTAAAGCACCTGTTAACGGAGCTACATCTGTGAGCTTTCAACAAGTGCACGCACGTGGAGCAGCTGGACTTGTTTGCATAACTTGTAGGTGGATGTTGGTCTTTGCAACTGCCTCACGTTGGTTGCCAGGTCCTCATAAATATGCTAATGTTGAGGATGTGTGTGTGTAAACAGACACCTCTTCATTTGTTAAAGTGTGCACGTGGCCTCGAGGTGGGTTTCTTTAACTTGCACAGCAGAAAGCCGCTTCGTCTCTGATGGCAACAAGGAAACAGAATGGTTCAAGCGCTGATCACATTTAAAAACATTCATAAAAACCTCAAATCTGAGACAACTTGAATTTCAGCCCATTTGATTTCAGTTTTTTTTTTTTTGTTTGTTTTTTTCAGAATTGTGTTTGCAGCCTTTAAAGTCCCAAGGTTTGTTTCAGCCTTTTACAACATAAGGTAAGACATAAGTCTTCTTACGAGATGACTGTATACTTAAAGATTGATTACTGGCTTTTGGGAAATTATAGACTAAATGGAATTAAATGCATCCAAGCACAACAATCAACAGTTAAGGAATATACTGTTTTTGCGGGGCATAAGTTGATGGTTTGAAGAAAGCATGACAGGGATTCGTCTGCTTATTACTTACAAGAGTATTAAGTGTTGAAAAGGAAAAACTCCAGAAACCAAACAGTTTGAGGCTTTTGTTTGTTTTGTTTCCTCTCCAAATAAAGAAAGTCAGACGGACCAGCCTCGACACCTTTGGTCAGAGGTTTCGCATCTTCTCCACGACATTGTCCCCTCCAGCCCCAACACGTCCATTGTTCTGGATCTTTATACTTCTGAAATATAACAGAAAGTTTCCCTGGTGTAGACTCTCATTTGTTCAGTTCATGGCAACTCTCAAAGGCTTAAAACAAGGAAACGTGGCGTTTTTCTTCTTTTGTTTCTTCCTTTTGTTCTTAAAGATGTTTCACCTTCCTCCCAGAAGGCTTCTGGTCAATATTATTGTTCAAGTTAACTTAAGTTGAATGTACTCAAGTTCATCTTTTTTTATTTTGGAAGTATATCTGCAACTGATGTTGTTTGTAATAAGTTTTAGTACCACACATGCCCAGCAAACACAAGCATCACCAGCCTAATTTGTTTTGATTTTGCTGATGACTTCCTGCCTGGCTAAATGAGCATTTCTCAGTCTTTCTCCTCCTCTTCCACACTATGACACACGATACTGCCTCAGTGTGATGCATTAAATAGACCGGCTGCTGCTCTGTGCGAGTTCACTTATTTTTAATCTAATAATGGACACTTTGCAGTCGACCTGATCAGAGGTGCTGTTTGTGTCAGATATCTGATTAGGGGAGGTATCCTATTCAATGATGGCAAGAGCAGAGGATAAATAAGTGACTCAGCATGGCGGGGTGAATCAAATCACCACCACAAGTTCTTCTGTAGCGAAGCGGCTGCCCACCTCTGACAGAAGCTTTTAATGAGCTGGCCTGCAGGCTGCGACACACGAAGAGATGTAGGAGAGGGTTAAGACTGGATGGAAATTAATTTGAAAAACAGTTTTTCTACTAAAAGAAAACACAAAGCATAACTTGCATGAGCAAGAATGGGTGGTGATGTTTCCTGATCTTCATTTTAATGCATCTCCATGAAGAAAGAAGCTCTTGCTTATAGCTAAATCACACACAGTCATTTTAAAATGTAAATATTTAAAAACAGTGGTGGCCTTGAACTAAATTACTGTACCGAATTAACAAAATTTACCAATTATTTTAGCTCAAAATATTATAAGTAGAAGCCTTGTTTCTATACTGTTTGAGGAATCAAACATTATTTGATAGTTTATTCAGAAACCAGGAACATTTGATTGCATAAGAACCTTCAAGAAGGGGGGTAGAAAATGTCAAATGATACAACACAGGGCTAACTGGAAATGCATGACTGCCCACTTTGTTTTAGAAAAATCTGATTTATTCAGACAATTAGAGAGCCTCTTTCTTTACTGGTGTTGTGTAGTTTCTGCTGTACAGGGAAGATGTGGAACAGCGGCTCAAAGAAAGATGCCAGAAGAGACCAATGGTCACAGCTGCAGCAGATCACCAATTAGTTCCCTCTGATTTAAACAGTAGTCATCATTAAAAAAAAAAAAAAAAAAAATGCCATGTCTTAAATTACACTAAAAAACGCTAGCCATCTTCATCATTTAACTCTTTGAAACAGGGATTAGTGTGGTTCCCCTGGATAGAATTTTGATTTTCAGGTGGATGTACCCAAGGAAGAAACTTGTGCTGCATTCAGAGTCAGTCAGAGAACCAACGCATGCGACGGGGGCTGCCTTGGTTGCTATGATGGTGGCTCTAGGACGCTCCTGTACAAGTCATTTTATAAAGTCAGCATGTGCCTTGTTGTAATTGGTTCTGGTCGAAATAGCTGTGGCTAGGAGGTGTCTCGAACCCATTTCACAAGAATTTTAGTTGAGTGAATGGGTATGGGTATGGCTCGCCAGACTACAAAAACGGTGCCATGGGCATTTAAATTCCCACAGAAAAGGTTTCTGATTAAGCGTCAGCATGTGAAGGACTGGAAATATCAGGCTGATAGAAACCCATGTGAAGAGAGTTTTGTCTTATTTAAACACCTGTATGAGTCATCTTACAAACATGAAACCCAATTTAACAAAATATTTGAAATGCATCCATCTAAAATCACATCAAATAACCGTTGAATGAAATGTGTGTAATCACAGTTTTGTTTGGGTTTAATCCAGACCGCTGGTAGCTTATAGCGTTATCATAACCTCAGTGACAGAAACACACTCACCTTTTATTAGTATTAGACAGTTTGCCTTTTTATTTAGGTTAAAAAAAATAGTTTAAAATGTAGATTTCATGAATATTTAAACCTAATTAATTCAGTTTTCTTGTTCAACAAAAAAGGTCGAAACAAAAAAAAAAAAGCATTTCAGATGGCACTTCGAAGCAGGCCAAGTTTAATACATGTCCAAAGGGGGAAAAAAAACGGTCCAATTATAGTCTAATTTGTTATAATTCACCACATTCAGCACGGAAAATATTTAATAGCATAAACTTTCACCTCTATAATTTCTGCTAAGTGCTCATTTCATTCTGAGCAGTAGATTGATTATGTTTCTCATTCCTTTTGCCTTTTAGGATTTAAATTGCGGCAGTGCCAGAGGACAACATTTTAATTATCAATGAACATTAAAATGTTTGTATTTACAAGAGCTCAAATAAGTGGTTTTCAGAAAGCCTTCGGATTTTAGGAGGCTCTTGTCTCTCTCTTTTCTCAAACACCATTTCAGGAGAGGCTAAACCAACCTGATGCAGATGTGTCATGATGGTTCAAGCGACAACGAAGGTGTGAGGTTTGAAGCCATCAAAGCCCGAACCGGCAGAAAATCTAAACACCTTCTCCTGCCTCTAACAGCTCCACAACTCCCAGCAGACAGCCGGACAACGCCAAGGAAACACTCAGTTCATGCAAAAGGCAACACGTGTACATATGTGTTTGTGTGTGTAAAACGTGAGTTGATTTAATTTACCGAGAAGCGAGGTGAAAACGTCTGGCACAAACCCGGGTTTGTAGGATCGTGTTCACGTGCTCGCTTGGTGTCAAAAGTCAAGTCAAGTTTACTAAAATATGATGTCTCAAAGCAGAGAGGAGAGAGGCAACACCAATGCAAGAGAGAGAAAGAAAATTAAATTATATAAAAGAAGGTTGAACCACAAAGAAAAACATTGCGTAATTGTCAGGAAAAGCTAAATATTTAAAGCTTCTAAACAACGCTTAGCAGTAATAACTGTTCTTTATTAATTGATTATTTTGCAACGTAAACAGCAGGTTGCAAAATGAAAAAAAAAAAAAAAAACAAATGTGAGGGAATGACAGACAAGATTTACTCAAATTACTTTTAATCCAAGGTTATGAATATTTAATAAATCTTTTTACAGCGATTACAGGTCTCCTCAGGATTTACACACATACAAACTTAGTAAAAGAGTTTTCTTACAAAAAAAAATCTGAAAAACACCAATTTACTAACTCAGTCTCCAAAAATATCCAGAGTCTCTCAAATTCTGACGAAAAAATTAATGACTTAACAGGCAACTGTTCATTATTCAAAACAGGCTTTTGTTTGAGTTATTTGTGAATTTGTTTTATGCAAAAATTCACAAAAGAGAAAATAACTCTGCTGAGTGCTCCAAAGCAATTGTCATCGTGCCCCTAAAATGAACAACTATGAAATAATCAATTAATATTCACCCAGAATGCCAGGAAAGGATCTCGCTGTTGTCCCCAAACAGCCTGTTTAAAAATAAAAACAAAAGTACTGCTCCGTTTCCTCACATCAGCATCATGACCCGACAGCAACGGAAGCAGATCAGAACATACACTCCATCTTCAATCTCTACTTCCACTCTCGAATGATTTAACTGCATTTCAGGTCCAAACCAAGACGGGTAAACAGGATTTAAATATACGGCCATCTCCAACTGGAACCGGATCCAAACCCGCCCAAATCTGATGGATCTCATCTTACAACAATAACTTAAATATTCCTGATGCTGCAGATGTAAAGATTAACCTCTGCTAGTATGTAATCAAGATTCTTGAAGAACGTTCTACCACCTGCTGCCGTAAATATAATCTTAGACTTCAATGTTTTTGTTGAATTTACTGCTGTTTTATGATGTATAGGAAAACATTTTTCACCCATCATTGCCCTTAGCAGCTGCCTGTCTTGGTAAGCACTCTTGAAAAAGCTTTTTTTTTACAAAAAAAAAAAAATCTAAATTAGTCTATGGGAAAGTTCAGGACTGACAAATGTATAAACAGCTATAAAATTAATTTAAATGTTGGTACCATTAAATGTTCAGGTTCCACAAGCCCCTACAATGAACTGACTGGACAAATGTGCCCAGCAAACCATGTGCCTCCATGACAAATAAATAAATAAATAAATACTCAAATAAGCACAAGGAAGTAGATTCTGTGGTTCAACAAGACTTCAATCCCAAAAACTCCAGAACACACTTTATCTGAAAGTTTCTGAAAATGCGTCACAAACAAGGGGTACAAAAAAACAAAAAAAACAAAAAAACACCGGTTTAGATCGTCAAAGTAATCTGGAATATTTTCATTACATCTGCGCTATATTTCAGTAACTTGCAAGAAATGTCAGATTCTTCCTCTGGGAACAAAATATTCACTGCACATTTCACATCACTGCCAACCAGTCTTTGTCCGTTAGTCACGGACCGATGTCAGCACCGGACCCAAGGTCATAAAGGAAACAACAATCACATGGAGAAAGGAAAAAAACCTCGCCTGTGAGTAATGAATTCCACATTTCCTGAAACTCTGGCCAGTAGCTGGGGAGATTTGTTGCTCTGCACCGTTGAGTGTTTGTGTGCAGGTCTGTTGGATCAAATGGATCAAGCCGGGTCATTATAAATTCTCCGGACTATTTGTCATGCTCGCCCCTGTTCAGGCATCGGAAGCCACCAAGGTCACGGGACCCGACGCCAAGTGCCTCTCATGTTACCCACAGGCCTGTCTGACAAGGGGGCGAGATTGGCTTCAGTGTGGTAATTATCATATCATGTTTCAACCTGCAGTTATATGGAGCTCTGATAATGCAGCATTAATGGGAAATGCATATGAGAGGAGCGATCGATGGACAAATGACCTGCAACGAGGTGCAGGACACTCGGCAATAAACGTCAACATTTATACACAGTAGATAAGATGACTGGAATAAAGTTCCCAATTATGTTTCCCCTGAAATCCAATTTTTATACATCATAACTTCCAAAAAGCAATCAGAAGTCATAAGATAAACTTGTAATTTAAAAAATAAACTGATGATGATCTTTTCTTTTAATATGCCCCTGAACATCCTGGGGTGTAGCAAAAAAAAGAAACGCAACTGCGTCATTCTCACTCTTACATCCACCCAACAGTCCTCCAGAACTTCTGTCCATCTCGCTCAGCTGGTCTCCACGTTCTGGACGTTTTGACTGCGAGGCATCTGCAAGATAACCAGCTCGTCTTCTCTCCCGCCTTTTTTCCCCTCCCTTCTCCCACTTCTCGACTCCATCCATCAGCACACAGCGCAGACCATGCGACAGACATCCTAAAATATCACCGCTAAAAGTCTACTTCCATTTAATGGATCATAAGGCTTGAGCGTGAATATTTAGTGTGGGTGGCTGCCGCCTGGAGATTTAATCCAGCGCTGCATAATTGATGGAGAGACACTGGGAAACTCGCAGATCATTAAATGTGATGGCAGATTTGCCAAACACTTCTCAGAATAGTTTATGCTCAGTGTTCTGTCAGGTCTGGATGTTGAGCAGAGAGATATGATGAGCTTGTCGCAAACCACACATATTAACATATTCTTTCAAACACCTTAACCCGCCGCCACAGGAGGTCCAACACAGACAGCAGAACTCTCTTTCAGGAGGAAAACAATGTCTCATCAAGTTTAGGATTAAAAGGCACCACCAGTTTTTTTGTTGTTTTTTTTTTTTCCATTATTGTCATTACAACAGCTGTCAATTAACTTTCAATTGAGAAAGAATGAGTGCAGAAATAAAGCAGTTATCATGCATATTCAATTCAAAACATCACTGAAGAGTGAGTACTTGAATAATGAATTGGTCTGAAAAGCACTTGGAAACAAAGTTGGGAAAGAGAAAGTTAAGAGGAAGATGAACTTTGCAAACCTACTATAAGAAATCTTCTGTGATTCAGATTTATTACAGATCTCTGCGGTCCGAGCTGACCTCGGGCCAACCGGCTATAAAGTGCAAACTTATCATTTGCTCGTGATTATCATAATCATCATCCTCATGTCCACAATCAGAGACAGAGTACTTTCAAACCGGTTGCATTTTAAAAAAGGGGGATCAATGAGGTGATTGTGGGAGTAAGAACAATAATCACTGTAAATGAGCACATTCATGGGGTCTGGAACATTTCAAAGTAATTTAGTGTGAACTTGTATAAGGCTGCTCTGAGCTTGAAGGTGTCCACATCCTTGACAGGTTCACACTTTTAGTGTTAATATAATAGAAAATATATTTAGGAGAGTTTATCCCAAGATACTTAGAAAAGAGTAACACATGAGGGGAGCTCAAATCGACTTTACAGTGGACGACAACTGATTTGTTCATCAGCCATTTATCGCGATTGCTTTCATCGAAACTGTTGTAACACCTTCGCTTCACTTTCATTTCATTTCTGGGTCCAAACTGGGACCGTGATTTGACCAAACCAAACTGCCCTCCACCAGGAGGTTGAAGCTAATGACTACTTTAAAAAAACACTACTTTTAAAAAACACTACTTTAAAGAGTGGAAACGTGCTGTAATTATCAGAAAGCCCTGGTCAACCTTTGAACAGGTTACTGACCTGTATCTTGATCGGCCAGCTGAAGTTGGACACATACACGTAGAACGTGATGTTGTGGTGAAGCCGGAAGTTGTACTTTTCGCAAGAGAAACTGTCTCTGTGCTCCTTGATGTTGGTCCTCACTATGATGGGCATCTCTTCGCCAGAGATGGTGCCAGCTATGAAAGAAAAAAAAAAAAACAGAGACAGGTTTTATTTTCGTATCCCCTTGTATGTTTGGACATTCTTGAAAACATGAAAACGCTTTAATTAAGATCCCTGCACTCCGGAAGTTAAACAGCTGCATCAACACAGTGCACACATTTAGACAGTTGTGTTGTAATGTGTGATTGACGGTTTTGCACATGTTTACTGCTCCCTGGTCAGATCAAGCTGTTCAGAATTTAATGACACCAAGAAAATCCTTATGCAGGACAAGTTTGGGCTGCTGGACTAAATCGAAGGAAAAAAAGATCTATAAAAAAAAAAAAAATATATATATATATATATAAAAAAAAGTCAAGTAAATGAATCCAGTTTCCCCAACACAGAAGTATGAAACAAAAATCAGTAGACTTGTTGACAGATCGACGTGTAAACTTCCAGCAACTCTGCAGCTGAGGGAAACGCTGGTTTTGCTGCAGTTTCGTGTCAGATGCAGAACTTGATGAATAAGAACATTTCTGTACAAACATTTTGGCCCAGTTTTTTGAAGTGCAGCTAACAACTATTTTGACAGTTGCATAACTTATAAGTTTTTGCAAAAACGAAAAAAAAAAAAAAAAAAAAAAAAAACCAGTCAACCATTTTGGGGTTATGTAATCACCCAATAAGTCAAAAGAATCGCATGGAGTTGGTCGTGTAAGCACTGCCAACACGTGATCCAAGTTACAGCGATCTCGACGCCACCTCTCCCTTTCGGCAGCAACATAAGTAAATGGATGAGGTAAAGGAAACCTCTATGTAGCACCGGCGTTGCATCGACCTCACACACAGATGTAGGAACACTGACACTTTAATGAGGTTAATGACTGATTACTGCCAGGAACTCCCTCATCGCTACGGAAACCTAAAGCAGGTCAGATCTGCTTCTGGTGAACAGAATAACCCCTCTGGACGACACGTCAAACTCCAACGACTTGACTGTTCAACTGCAGAGTCTGGACAGTTGGCTTTCGTACGGTTACAGCGATGTCACATGACACGATTGAGAAAACAAAGCTTTTGTTACTCAGAAGTATAAGCTGGCTGCGTCGAACTGTTGAGATGATTTTCCTCATCAGGACTTCTGTTATTGAAGAAATCTGTGATAAGCATTACGTGTTCGGTACTCAGTTTATTCTTGAAGCCACACTGAAGTAAAACCACGTCTGACCAGATGAAGAAACGTATGACAAAGTTCATGACTATGTTCCAGATGGTCCTTTTCTGAGCACACCAACTGTGTAGCATGTACTCAATGAGTGAGTAACGCAAATAAATTAAAGGTCCCATATTTCACTTTCCTGACTTTCTAAAGGTTCACGATTTATCCAAACTGTAATAAACCTCATTTTCAGGCTGTCAGGATGTCATTTTAAGAAGTGCATGACTGATGAAGCAGTAAATATAAAGTTTTCAAAGAATAGACACACTAGGAACATTTTTTAAACCACCTCCTCAAAACAGCCTTTGTTGCATCTGTGAAATGGTCCTCTGGACCCCGAGCAAAGGTCAGGCCTGCTGCCCCCAGACAATTCAGTTCAAAGAGAAGCATCCTTCGGTTGTCTACATGTGGTTAAGTAAGGAAAGAAACCAAGGAGCTGAAGGGGACGAGACCAAACATGCTGCTCACTAGAGCACACAGAAATAGAAGATTACGCCGCACCATGTTTGAGTCGCGATCAGAATAAGACAACAGTTGTGGTGCTTGATCAATATGTTTTAGGGATCAAAATAGCATAATGAGACCTTTTAAATGTGCAGACTGAGAAGAAAAAAAAAACAAAAAACAGGTCCTATTTTAAAATGTCAAGGCATTCCTTTAATGTCAAACAGCAAAGTTAATATACATAATTTTCATATTCAACGTGTTTTCATGACACACTGCAGTAAATCAAATCGAGCTTGTTACCGTCTCACTGAGCTGAAGTGGTCCAGTTTCAATATCCTTATAGCTTCATCTGCATTAATGGTTGAGTATTTCAGATTCTGAGAATAAAATACTCATACTTCCTGCTTTATCAGGGCCATTAAAGACTAACTACTATAATAGTCTTCCCACCATCACACACACCCAGTCGAGCCCCAACGACTGAAGAGGCTGAGGGCCCCAAGACACTGAGACAGAAAGCCCCGGGCTTCTATCTTAATTGAAATCAGAAGGGAAAATGTATAAAACGCCTACATGCCAAAATTTAAAACAGCTTCTGATGCGTTTTGTCAAGGGGTGGAGGGTGGAGGAGGTGATCGGGAAGTGGATCTACACATTTCAGTGAAGCACACTCGATCTGTGCGAAATACTGAAGGTGAGATATCGCTGCCGTTTCAGATGCACACAATCAAAAGCAAACTACAGGAGCCATCCCAGCTCAGAGGCTTCATGCAATGTCAGTTAAGCAGCCTTTTTAAAGACCAAATGCTATTTTCCATTTAATTTTCTTAAAATAAATCAGAGTGGCAAACAATGTCTGCATTGTAAGTATTATAATTAAATAAAAAAAAAAAAAAGCGCAATCTTTAAGATGACCGTGTTGCGCACAAACCTTGATTTCAGCTGGCGAAGGGCCTGCAGAGCCCTGCGGGTGTTCCCAGTTAAGTCCAGCTGATTATATCACCGGCTCATAAGGCCGAAGGTGAGTAAAACCCCGCTAACAAGCTGACAGGAGAGTTAAGAGCACCGCACACAGTTTTCTATTTAAACTCACACATGCGATGTTTTCTCAGCATGGCTGCATGTGAAAGCTTTGAGAAGAATCACTTATCATCACGTTTATGTTACAGATCAGGACGTTGAAGCTGCTGCAGGAATGATGAGATAAATCTCACTGCAACATGTGTGTTACTTCAGCTGGATGTCAAGCCGGATAGGATTTCTCAACATCAATCAGCAGCATACTGAATAATTCATTACTTTTCAGTACCGAGCTATTTTAAGCCAAAAAAATCTGAGCATTGCATAGTACAAACCTGTCACTTAACATTTTGTTTCTGTGTTTACAATAAATAAAGTTCAAAAATAACCTTGGACTCCAGATGTGAGTCAGAACACAGTTGAGGTCTATTAGGCTGAAATAATAAAGTCACTTCAGTAGCTGAACACTGCTCCTGCAGAGCCTTTTACTTTAGAAATGTTATCTAGGATCTAAGACAAAATAACTGGAACGGCCACAATATGTTTTAAACCTGTTAAAATCTCCAATTGTTTGTGCGTTTCTTTGGCTTTTATTGCATTTTTACCTCCCATATGAAGTCCTGTCCTACACCGCAGTAGAAAGACTGGAAGTAACACAATTATAAGATTAAATTTGATTATTTTTTATTAGCAAAACTTCAAAACGCAGAAGCTGGTTTTGGGTTTAGGGATTAGAGTTAAAAAAAAGAAAAGAAAAGCAAGAGTAGGTTCTTTAAGATGAACATGAACTCATGAGGATGTTCTCTACCTGTTGAGCTCAATGACCAAGTGATGTTGAGGTTGAAGTTGTTTGAGGCGTTGATGGACATGTCCAGGTTCTTGTTGGCCTGAACAAAGGAAAAAAAAAACAAACTTGAGTTAATCTACTGGACACAGACAACTTGACATTTTGGAAGAAAGTGATTCCTGGTATGAGTTATGAGTACTGAAGACATAAACTATAAATTCCAGTTTTGCAGTTGATGTTCAGTACTTTCCAGACCTAATCATTGTCCTCTGAGATACAAAGAATTAGTTTGGTTCCTCTGGATTGGACTTTGATTTTTAGGGGGCAGTACCGACAGGTCTGAATGTTACAGAACAGCCATACAATCAATCAAAGAAATTAATCAGGTGACTTGTATCAAAGAACAGGCATTTTCAGGCAGTTTGGTTTGCAGTGAAAACAAGTGATACAAACTGTTATCGAGTCTGCAGCAAATGTTGCCTCAAGATTCCACTTTGAGTCGCGTCTTGGCTCACCGTTGAGTTCAAACAAGGAATATTCTGAATTTACAATCCCTGTGTAAGGTCAGTCATGACACCAACTCATCTATGCTCCCACTTGTGCGTCTTTTTGTGCACTTTTTACCTGTTCGGGTGTGGCCATGAAGTTGATGGCAGTGTAGTAGCGGTCATCCTCCTGAAGCAGGCTGAAGGTGAACTGGTAATCGATCAGGAGGTTATCTAAACAATACAAAAGCAAAAAATGACACAAAGTACATGTCAGAATTCTCTTGAATAATTTAGTCTCGTAGATGGGGCACATTTTTGTGCGTTTGGCCTACAATAGTGCTCATTTTCTCTTGAACGGCAGTCCAAATAAAACTTCTATCATCACTCATGTCAACGATGCTGCTTGAAAACTAAGACAGATTTATGAGAGTAAAAACACGAGATGCTGACCGCCAGTCGATATTCAATTAGATGAAGAAAGCTACAGTGGTTGAGTGCTTTAGTAAAAGATCTCAGTGACAAAAATAAACGTCTGAATATATGAAATGTGCATTTTATAAACATGAACAGGAGTGCCTTTATTGTGGATGCCTGTTTTTCAGGCAAACACACAAAAATCAATCAAATGTGAGTGAAATTCTAAATAATCATGTTCTCCAAGAGATGTAATCATTTCTGAAAGCTGCTCATATTGAGTGTCTGGAAGCATCTCTGTCAGGAAGATGATAAGCAACGTATGCTGAGAATCACAGTGATTCAACCTCTGGATGGACAGCAGGAGCAACGCTGGGTCACCTTGTCTGGAATAGGAAGAGGGTGGATGTAAGGAAGACGAGGGAGCAAAAGGAAGAGAGGACGACACATGAGAGCATAGTAGGAAGAGAAAAGCCTTCTTTTCCTTCATTAATCAGCATGACTGCTGACCCCTGAGGTGTGTTTGTGCAAATGTGTGAACGAACCTGCACTGCCTTCGCCTGAACAGTCACGCAGCAGCGCCTCTCCTTTTATTTTTAGCTCAGAGAGGAGTTGACGTTTCACCACTATTGCTGTGTTACTAAAATTCAGCGCGAATAACACCAAATTCCTAATAAACTCTGGTGCAGTTGTGTTAAAAAAAAAAAAAACACACATTAAACTAAAACGCAAACCTTCTCGGAGTTTGATTTCAATCACAACTCATTCTTCCGAACACGGGATATTCAGTTCCGGTCAATACTACTTAAGGGGAAATTATGTTGCAGTAACCAGGTAATTTCCTGTCTTTAAAGGGCTGCTGTAGATGGTTCAGGATGTGGGTGGGAAGGATCTCCTGTGGCTGACGAAGTCCCTGCCTGAAGACGTGGTCGTGTCTTCGTCAGTGTGTTGTGAAGAGGATGGTCAGTGTTTTCTCTCATTTCATGAAGCGTCCTCCTTGGGATAACCAGATCTAGAGGTTTTGTTTTTGTTTTGTTTATTTAAGTCACTGGCTCTGAAGCTTTTACCAAAGTCATGACCGTAGATGAGAAAGACAACATCTTGCTGTAAACGCTGAAGAACCTCAGCTTCCTCAAGGAAGACAGTCTGCCTCGTCTCTGGTAGGCGGCATCAGTGTTCCAGCTAAACACCTACTTTTTCCCCCTCCACCACCCGCACTTCTCCCAGGATGGAAATACTGGTCGGCATATTCCCTATTCCTGCTCCTCCTAAAATCCATAATCCTCTCCCTTGTTTTGATAGGGTTAGAGATGATTGTTCCCACACCGTGCCAGAGAAGTGGTCCAGCAGTTCTCTGTACTCATTAACAAGGTGGAAGAGTTTGTGCTGCTCATTTCAGTTTGGTACAAGCATCCAAATCACCTTCTCCTTTCAGGATATTTCTGTGCCCAGCACTGTGTGCAGAACTTTTCAGAAACTTTAAAACCATGTAAAATATCTGGCTAATTTACCCACAGCTGCTGATTGGTTTCAAAATGTCACTGAACATGAGACAGTAACTTGTTAATAAGCAGGAACATGCAAGCAGCTGCGTTGCTCTTGGGCTTCATCTAACTGTAATTACACTGCACTAGAGGGGAGTAAAAATGTGATTAACGACACCATCTATAATGTGAACAATCAACAACTTACCCATAAATGTTTTGCTCAATAAGAAACGTATCTGTGGCATGCCCAACTTCATGTTACAACTGTTCATCTGCAGCGAAGAGCCAACTGGGCCAAATGTGGACAGTCAGAAACCATGCGAGTTCACGTCTTAGAAAAAGAACCGCCGGTGCTCTTATAAGTAATATCCTGCTGTCCAACACTAAGTGGCAGGAAGCTTTTTAGCTTTCTGAAAATAAAAAAAAAAAAACAAAAAAGAAAAAAAAAAAACTTTGTCACTGCAGAGAAAGGCTGAGAGAGATGTTTTATCACCTCCTCTCAGCTCCATAATCCCGAAGCGTCACCAAGACGAAAGCAAATTATGTTTGACAAACACTGTTGTTTTGTTCAGCCGTCATGGCATGTTAGCACGAACAGCAGATATCATCAGATCAAAGACAATATTTTTCCCAAAGATCTCTCTCCCGTCCCCCCTCCCTCCCAGGCAGACATGCTCTGCTGCTGCTCAGTTGTTTATCCCATAAGGGTCGTAAGCACAACATCAGAGCATTTAAGTTTTATTTTTTTTTTATATTCTACAAAGAGGGTAGGGACTTGTGTGTACATGTACAGCGTGTTTGCGCATTCATCTCTCAACGCAACCAGCGTGTGCGCGCCTGAATGGATTATTACAGCCGTTTGTGAATCTGTTGGCGTGCTCGTGTGCGTTTGTCTGCAATATTAACGGGAAAAAGACAACACAATACAAAAAGACAAATTACACCAGTCACTCCGAGTTTGGTTTCAAAACTGCAACAGAAGCATCAGCCAGGTTTAAACGTTCATCTCAGCTCATTACAAATCCCAGCTGAGAACTCTGACAGCGGTTTTACTTAGACAGTCTTACTTAGGCAATGCGTCTACGTGCAGATTCACACTCGGGCTCCGTCGCATCAAGGTATCACTAAATGTATTAACAATCCCCAGAAGAACTACAGTAGAAATAGTCTGATGCCAATTTCTCAAGTTCACAGACGCGTGATCTTATTTCCATGAAGTGTAAGTTGATGCGGCCCAAATGAAACAAAAGACGCTGATGACGACTTGTAGACAGAAGGCGCACCAGTAACGCGATCCCACACTCCGAACACGGACTCGTCTCCGAGGTCAGTTTGTCAGAGTGTCTCACCAACGTTTCATTTAATGCTCGTCACCAACTCATTATTTCCCATTTGCAACACTTTCCTGACGGGCTGCAGTCCACACAGGACAGCGTCGCGTTTGCTGGGTAAACAGAAAGATGTAAATCCAACACAGAACTGGGGGTCAAAGTACACTTAAGGCAAAACAAGACTGAGCTCAAATGGTCTCAATCTATCACAATTTCTCGGTATAGAGTTTCAATCAAATTTAGTCAAACCCCACTGAAAATCAGGTTTAGTGGAAAAATGTATAAACTATCAAACAAAAACCACCAACATGGCTCAAGAAAACAATTACAAGTCATTTCTCCAAATTCAACACTAAATCCTATTTTCAGTGACTGCGGTGCCATAATTATTGAAACCCGGGTCTCAGGTAGTTGTCAGTGATTTTGGCGTCAGTTGCATCACGTGTGCGCGTGAGACAGAAACGCCTCATAAACCTGGACTGGTGAAGGTGACACTCGATTGCATGTCAGAAATACGGCTTGGAGATAATTAAAAATGCTTCTCATGAAGGCGTGGAATAATTTTGAGTCTGCAGTAGTCTGGAAGTAGGATTTAGTGTCACTTGTAATATTAGTTGTGTTGAGCTTTTTTAATTGTTCTTGTTTGATTTGTTTATTGTAGTCAGTTTGTACATTTTGCCAATAAACCTTATTTGTGGTGGGGGTAGGACAAAGATTTTAAGCAGTGGCTCCGGAGGGCTGAGCGAGTGCGTCTGTTATCAACCGGCAACTAAACGTATGCTGGTGGAACTCGTCACCCAGCCTTCATTTCACACAGTTCGATTTTGATAACAAAAGCACTTGATTGGGATAGAAAAAGACTGTGATTAAAGAAAGCGCTTCAGTGTGACAGTGAGGCCAGGCCCCTTCAGGTCAAAACGATCACGTGAACAGACATCCAGCAGCACCAGTGTCTTTAAACGGTCCGAGTACATTTGCAGTTGGAGCAGAACGGATGCTGGTGAGTCTTTAATCTACAAAAACTATATCTCAGTCTCTCGCTTCCTCCAGAACTGGCTGCCTGTCAGCAAATATTCAGGGATCTTTGGACACTAGACAGATTGGGGAATAATGAACGGCTTCAGGCGAGGACGACTGCTGACTTCTGCCATGGTGATAGTAAGGTCCAACTCGGCTAATGGCATTTTACCACTTGAACTGCAAAGCTGTGAATGTCCAGAATAAACGAGGATATGATAAACACTACCACCGGTTCATGTTTGTATGTGACAGCCGCACTCAGTCTTCCTCGGTGTCTGTCACTAATTGTCTTTTAATTGCGATTACGAGGCTCTCAGTAAATACTGGAGTCGCTCTTATTCAGCTCGACTAAGCTTTCCCAGTAGGCCCGAGGGTCGAGCGCTGCCGACTGGCGACTGGCTGGTGCTGGCTGGCACTTTAACCGACTTCTGGTTTAACAATAGCAGTGGTGGGACACTCAGTTGGCCGTCTCTAATGAGACGTCTCTTGTAGCAGCCTGTGATGAAGTATGACAGTGGTTCATTAAATTGTCGTCGGGGTGATGCCTGCCTATAAATGCTAGCCTGACTGGGGGCAAACTCATTAAACAGCAAAGTTGCTTTTCATCAACTGACTGCTGGTTTAATATGACAGCGTTAAGTGAACCGGAGCAGCGTTCTCTCGCCGCTTCTTCCTTAAAAGAGACATTTTGTCATCCACATACCATAGTCTGTTCTTAAAAGGGCTCATTTCGTATTAAAAAAAGATTTCTCCAGTACACGTTGAGTTGCATATATGGCTACAACCTCCAGCAGCTTCTTGGAACATCAGGGTCATCAAAACCATTTCCAGGGGAGCTTGGTGACCCATCACCAACATCTGAAGAACCATATCAACGTGTGACCTTCATTCAAACACGGATTACAGTGTTTATATGAAGCATAAACATGTACTAGGTTTGTTTTTTTTGTTTGCTTGTTTTTTAAATATGAGTTTTTGTCACGCAAGTTGTGTAGTTTTTTTTTCTGTCTCCGTCCAATAACTGGAGCCATGATTTAGCAGATTTTGTGATAAACGTCTGCCTGCTAAAACATCACAGAACTAGATTCAAGTCCGTCACAGAGTTCTGACACAAACAAACTCCTTCATCCAGCTGTAAGGGCAGATCACCGCACTGACAAGTCAGAGGTAATTCAGAACGACTCGGAGCAGTTAATGAACAGACGGTGAGCCGTTTAAGACGCCGGCAGATGGGTTTTGTTGTTGAAACCGTTTTTCTGTCTGGTTTAGAACATCACTCTTGGAGAGGCAGCTGCTCTGTTCTCTTACTGGAACTGTGTTTCATCTAAATCTTTTACTGGAAAGTGTTTCCAGGCCGTTCTGAACTGCTTTCATCTCTGATACGCGTCGTAGACTGATATAAACCACACAGGTTAACTAGATTCTTGCTTCCTCTGAATGTGACTGTACAAGTTTAAATTGATGAGAAAAATGTTGCATCTTATTGACTTTGAGTTTATATTCAATATTTTCCACAAATTAATTTTCAAAAAAGAGACTTGTTGAAAACTGAGGGCCAAATACTTTCATTTTTGCTGGGGTTTTTTTTTTGAGGTTGGTCATTGATTTAAAAAAAATACTTGGTATACTTTATTAATGAACAAATGATTTTTTTCAACTTTAATCGATGTCCAGAGGACTTCAAGACGTCATCCGTCACTGATGAAGAGCAGCTTTGATGGAAACATTAATAAAAGAGTGAATTCATGCGACGGCTCTTTGAGCATTTTTCTTTTTCTTTTTTTTCCTTCTTTTTTTTTTGAACAGTTTCTGCCCAACACTTTCCCTTTTGTGGCAGGAATTTATTCTAAAATGTGTCTTGGAATAATGACAGGCAAAAAATTGTCTTTTTCAATCATGCAGTGTTTAAGGCTGTCACCACTAAAATCTAAAAACATATATTTGCATTTATGACATTTATTGACCACTAGATGTTAAGCTCAGATGCACATTTCTTCCCAACTCTGGCATCTTCTCATTTGTTCACATTAGCAGAAATCCTCCAAAACTTCTCTTATAAGAAAATCTGTCATAATCTCCACTAAAGACAGCACATCCCCCCTCATGTACTCTGTAATGTTACATAGCAGATATGAAGCTTTTCTTATCAGTACTTTCCATCCAGTGACATTTAAAGCTAATATTGACCTCAGCCACAATCACAGCTCCTTTCAAAGTACAAGGAATTAGATGGCTTTTAATCTGTAATTTGCGCGTGCACACTCTCCGTACGAGTGTGCAGGACACAGAAACTGCATGGTCTGATTACACACATGCACAAATGAGCACGCTTGCTCTTATTCAAACACAGTCATCCCATAATGTCACATTAATGACGAGGCATAACGAGTCCAACACATGCGTGAAACTGGCAGCACTTCAGCCGCAGCCATGGCGACACCGAGGAGTCCCGTTCTGGCCTTGCAGGCCGACAGCTTCCTAAACCGGCATCTGTGTGACTGTGTAGACGCCGACGGTCTGATTTCATTTCACAATACTGAGCGACAGCACTGCGTTGGTGCCATCTAGTGCTTCTAACATCAGCCCTGAAGTTGCTGGAGAGGGTGAAGCCTTCCAGAAATGTCACCATCATGAATCATTGAAGATGATCAGTTATTTTTCTGCTCTTAACAGGAACAGCATTTTGCTCCCACATATAAGATTAAGGGAATTATTTTCCCTTCTTTTCATGAAACATTAACAATTTTTATGCAATTCAATTATAATTATATAGTGTCTATTACAATACAATTAATCTCTAGGTGCTTTTCAGAGCAAATATTGAAGAAATAATGGTAAGAAAAAATTATTTCTACAGACAAGACTGTAAGATTAAAAGTTCAAAAACGGGCATCCGAAGGTTCTGAGACATGATTCGGTTAAAATACCAGAGCAATACAACATAAAAGCACCCGTTTCAACCAGGTCTTTATGGGTTCATTCATAGCCAGTCACTCAACTCAACTTGGATCCACTGTGATCTGGTCTGTGATGTCTCCGAACCCTGCAGACATGAACGATTCACCTCACACAAAGTGACACAAAAGGAGCAGGTTCAGATGCCCCAAACAAAAAGCGTTGTCTGCTAATATGTACCCTTTCCTCGGCAGATCCCAGATGACTTTATGCATCTAAACACAAACCTGAATAAAATATTAAAGTGAACATTTTGGACTGGTGTAACAGTCGTTTGTCTGTGATCAAAGACACGTTTGACTTGATCCCTGCATTCGGAGGCTCCTGGCTGCTGCATCCTGTTCAGCTTTCAATAACCCCAATTTAAGCCAGATTTGCACTTTGGTTTAAAATCACTCATATGACAAAGAGTCTTGGTTTTGTAATACCAAGAATGCCACTTCCTACAGAAATGAGATTCGTTAGTCGTCAACCATTTATTTGTTGTTTGACAATCAAAGGAACTGAGTTGAACCAACGGTGACGTCTTGCTGCCAAGCAACCTCACATCATCACGTAAACAATGAGCCTCTCAGCAGCAAAACAGTCATACACTGAAGCAAAACCCAAAGGAATTTCATTTTTGATTTTGAAATCTTCTCTAAAAATGGTTTGAAACCATGCAAAGCTGCACGTCTAAAACTCCTCAACCTGCTCATGAATTTCAGTCACCAATTGCCCGTCATTACCAGTAGAGTCATTCTTTAATTTAGTCAGCTCATTCACCAACGACATCTCTCTCTCACTCGTCTTTAACCAACAAGGTCATTGATAGTCGAGTCAGCGATGTTCCCATTGTGAGACTTGAGGCTTATTTGGTTCAGTTCAACAATAGTTTATTAACGTCGAAAGGGAAATTGTGCAGCAGCAAGCATTTCCATGTAAAATACTTTTCACTCTTCATCATAGAAATGCAAGTCATTAAATTCCCATTTATGTTTTTAAACAGTAAATTATATAAATCTGAGACAAACAGTCAGAAGGAGACGCTCCAACACGTCGCTCGCAGATTGAAGCCATCGAGCCGAGTCCAAGCCGCGCTGCTAGCTGGCATACGATTGGCTGGGAAACCGTGCACAGCTACAGCGACCTGCTGGCTGAAGAAGCAGCTCTCAACTCTGCAACCATCATGACGGCAAGGATATCGCTCTCATTCCTTTGAAAGATTCAGTCATCCAGATCGGCTCCTTCAAGATCGACACCACCCGACGTTGGTGGCCTAGTTCGGGCTCGTAAAGAGAATCTCGTCTTCCTTTGCTCTTCATACATTACATAGCAGGACTGAACAGTCATTGGCTGCTGCTGCCACCTCGTAGCGGACATGTGAACAGCTACTCAGCCTCGCCGTCTTCGTCTTCCCAAAGCTCACATCATTTGTACTTTGTGTTCCCCAGAAGAAGGTTAGACAAAGCTGTAAGACCTATTCCAAGTGAGGCTCAACCCACTCAGCAAAGTGATGCTGGGTATCTGACTCCACCCCCTACAGCCAGCTGCTATGAAGAGAGCTGTACAAACAGTTGAAAAAGGGAGCTTTTGTACTCCATTTCTGTCACAGACATTTAATTAATACCTCAGGAAATTAGGATTAGGATTGTCTACTCCATGGTGAATGTTTCCATGATGGAAGGATAGGGAAGTCATCGTGCCAATAAATGCTCAACTTAACCGCTGTGGTTGCCGTCACAACTTCTGATTTCTGCTGCACATGGAGCACCTGCTGGTTCCGACTACGACAGCCCCAATTTGACAACAAAAGTAACAAAAAAAAAGTACAGGACAGGAACATAACTTGGTTTTCCCTCCACTCTCATAAATGTGGAAAAATATTTATGAATTGCCCACTTGTGTGTTCAACTGACATTCTGTGGATGCAACAGTGTCACCAACAGTTTACTCTCCTCAGAAATATAGCTGAGTGTTTGTGACACTGTGAATCCGCCTGAATTTACCTTTCAAGGATTTAAGTCTCATATGTGAAGTATATATTCTTGTTTTAGATAGTCCCCCGACTGTAACAAACAAAGCAGAACCTAAAAGTGTTCAGTTTCCTAAATGTGTCGTGGGTGGTGGTGGTGGACGAGACACGCACGCACGCACGCACGCACGCACGCACGCACGCACGCACGCACGCACGCACGCACGCACGCACGCACGCACGCACACAGGAGCTATTTACTTTCAGGCTGGAAAACCATGTTTCTGAATGTGCAGCGAGATTACTCAGCATCATTTACGGCAAGCTGAGGTGACTACCGTGCGAGGCCGAAATCTCTGCTGCCATTAACTGTTCCTGTAAGTGTCAGGAAAATGAGGGGAGGCCTGTGTTCTCCTCACTATAACATGATGGGTTTCTCTTAGTAACTCAGTTGTGTTTGTTTTTGCTAAAAGCCAAAATGGGCAATCATTTTTCTACACATTAAACCCTGAAGAGGTGTTATTAGTGAGAAAACAGTCATTTAAAATAAATAATGCCTGTGAACACAGTGAATGCTGTACGTCATAGAGCCAGGACCGAGATCAGAGCAGAGCTTCATGTCTGAAGTCTAACTCGGTGTTGACAAACCCCGAGTGGGGGTAGGGTAGGTTCTTTCAACTCTGAATATGTTGAGTCCGAGGTAAAACATGCCCCATGACTACTGAAAGACTAAACTGAAGAGATCCTCCTACCATTTTGTTGAATTTGAACTTTTATGGCAATCACATTGAATATTTAAGAATATCATTTTGCAGAAAAGAAAGACGTTTGCTGCTGTGAATAAAAGACATGACGTGGGGGAAATTCTGGGGGCGTGACTGTGCAATGTTTTATACATATTTAATGACTGTTATATTGCAGCATGAGTGACGAACAGTGAAATGTAGGTGTATTATGAAATTACTTAATGCAGGGGAAATCCTGGTTAAAAAGAAAACAAATCTGATTAAAATAAACACATTTCAGATTTAAGAAGTTTAGTGGAACATAACCTGCTCTATATTCCGAGTTACCATGGCAACAGACTGAGCACAGGTTACATCAGTTTCTGACCAGACTTGACTTAACCCTCTATCCAAAGTCACCTCGCTATCCCAAACGGAAAACCCTGAGTCTCCCTCATTTAGTTTTCATTATACTCAAAATATGGACAAAACTTTCTTTCAGAAGTTTCTTTGCAACAAAGCAATTATTGTGCACATTTTATTACGACGGATGTGGCGTACGTAGCAGTGGTGTCAACTGTGTCAGCAGCTGCGTTTCCTCCAAGTTCAAACAAAGTGACAAAACAGTCACCTCCTTGTAGTCAGTGTTAATCCATCACATGGGGGCTTAGTTAGTTTTTTGGAAAAGTTTCTTCCTAAAAGATTAGATTCAAAAGAAACACGCATACACTACCAAATGGGTGCGTGTGGGTGTGTGTGTGTGTAGACCAGGGAGGTGAAGGAGACCCAAGTGAACCAGTGGCTGGATACTTACAATAACATGTTCCCCGGAGAGGGTTACCAAGGTAGCGGTTTTCTGAGTCACATCTGCAAGAACAAAATGGGAAGAGAGAGTAAAAACATCATTCAACAGCCGAAAAGTTCTTACAAAGACCTTTTTTTTGGTTCAGGTGTGTGGTTGTGCAGCTTTGCGTAAGGTAGCTCTTTGGAAGGTGATTTCCATCGAGCCACAGCCCCCCACAAACACTCACCGGCCACTTTACATACCAGGTGTGGCTGGTACAGTGGCCGGTTAGTGTGTAAATGCACAATTATACTGGTAATGAAGAAACCACACAGATTATACTTACTTGAAGATTCAATAAAATTCAATAATGTCAACATGAATTTGTTCTGGATATGCAAATGGAAAATTATTCCCTTATAAAAAAAAGACAAGTGTCATAGAACTTAAGTGAGTTGAATGAAAGAGAAAAAAAAGCACATACATGTAAAGAGTATAACGCCAAGTTTGCCGATAATGCAAAAGCCTGATAAAACGTGTGTGATAAAACGGTGTGTCCATCAACGTGTTGACCATGGAAACGGACGAGGAGGAACAAGGACGTTCGCTGTCATCTCTGACCCTCTCAAGTTCTATGTTGTGCCAGATTAAAACCCAAACAATTTTTGCTTAAACTGACCTGCACAGTAATCTTAGGCATGGAGCTCCAGTGTCCACAGCCACAACGTTCATTTTGAACCGGAGTCTGATTTACTGGTTGAAATTCTCACTCCGAGGTCGTACAAGAGTCTGCTGGACTTTTCCTCTGCTGATTTTGCTGAACCTTAACACTTGATCACTTTATGATTTCTATTTGACCGAGCGTGCATTTCTATCACAACCGCAGCATCTTCAGGACTTCAACACCAGCTCTCCCGTTTACTGGAACTGCAACACTTTTTGAGCCACAGCTGCTTCCTTTGTTTACTGGTTCATAAAGCTTTCACTCATGCACGACTCTAGATGTGTTTAAAGAACCAACTTGAGACTCGCCAAGATTATATATTCACACATGCCAAAAACAGCACAACAAACAAGAGCCTTGAAACATTATTCAGAGATCCTGGTGCAAACTGATATAAATCGCATCGACACAGTCACTCTGGCTTCAAGTTTCACCACATCCCAACAGTGCCCTGGTGGACTGAGATCTGGTGACTATGGAGGCCATCTGAGAACAGCATCGTCATTTTTACGCTCAAAAAAGCGTCATGATTATTTCAACTTCGGGACATGTCTTTACATCTGTGTTCAAACAAGGACTTTGTGAAACAAACATCACGTTTTCCATATGCACACGAAGTGGAGGCAAACTGCACAACATTAAGAGACGACTAACAAAAAAACTTCAGTCAGAGCCTGGAAGGTGAACTTCTCTTTACGGCGAGTAAAGAACTGAAGCTACAGAGAGGAAGGAAGAGGCTTATTAACTGAACAGTTGGCATCCAGAGAGGAGAGCGTCATCTCAAGAGCACTCCGACTTTAAAAGCCTTGGACTCGCTCCCAGCCGTCTCCAACAAAGGAATAAATCGAGGACAACAGTAAGCCTGTTTCAGCAAAAAAGGGATTTGTCATAAATGTGGTGTCATAAATTTCACTGGCCTCTATTTGGAACAAATCCTCAATATGAAAAAAAACATGTCATAAATATATTATTCATCTTATTTTTCTACATTTAAGCTGCGTTTATCTTTTCAAATATTGTGGAGAATTTTTGATGATCAGCACCTGAAGTCAGGAATATTCTTCAGCGGATACGCGCAGACCGCCGGTCTGATGACGCAACATTTACGCTTCGACTTAACGGCTGATTGCCTGACGTGACAGCACATCAACCCAGCGCTTATGTCTTATCAAACAAACACTCTGCAGAGGCCAGAACAGATTAAGTTGTCTCATGATGTTCTTGTTTGGTAAAATAACAAGATTGTTGCCAAAAGCTACTACCTCACTATGGTTCCCCCGTGTAAAATCTAATTTCTCATTTCATACCGAGTTATGCATTTTGATTTCCTGCTTAATATATTAACCCAACTCCTCTTTATATTCCTCTGCAATTTAGAGGCAATGTAATAAGTCAGATAATGAAACATTTTTCTTGAGTCAATCAAGTGACCAAATCACGAAGTCTCACATGAGGGGCTTCTGACAAATTCAAACTCGCAGGATGTTGTGACATCACAGACCATGTCTAAGCAAATCCGCCAGCATCCCTGCATCTATCCCACCCAGTCACGTTGCCTTTGCTGAACCTCACATGGTGGGTGGTGTAAAGTTGTGGGACCACTTTCTAAAGATGCACAATCAAGCCAAATACAAAACCAAGGTGCAATTAAAATAAAGCTGTGAAGATGTGGTTAAAAGCTGCTGCATCGCTGATATCAATGAAATATCTGCGACGTTCTTTGGTCAGAATGACAGAGGATATTGAGCTATCTGTGGGGGGAAAAAAAGTTAAAAGTATATCAAGTTCTGGCGTACAGGGACGATGCATCTATTTAATGGAGGTGAATAAAAGACTTTGAACAAAAGGATTAGAGATTATGAGCTTACTTTCATTTGATTAATTAGTAACCATGAAGTGAGCTAGTAAGTAAAAAAAGCAAAAAAAACCCAAAGATTTTTCAACCCCCCTATTGTTGTGTTAAATCCAGTGTGTAGTGTCACAGAAAACAAGGATGAGCAGACTTGCAGGACACAGCGCCGGGACCGAGGACAAGCCATTTTCTCCTGAGGGGACACTTAAGTCCTGGATGCAGGACTCCAACAAAGAGGAGGGCACATGCTTAAGCTGCTTACGGCAGCCGTAATGGGAAGAAGATAAGTGCCACATGAGATTGGAGTGTGTCATCACTTAAAACACACCGTGACTCAGCCCCACACACACACACACACACACACACACACACACACGGTTTGTACAAGTGACAGGCGCTCAGCTTTGCTCACTGATGTCAAACTCCTAAAACAATAAGCACATGTCTGATTAAAGGTCGAGATGATGCTGGTTCTGTTTGTGTGTGTTTTTTTTTCTTTTAATAGACTGATGATTTCTGTCATTAATTAATATAAACATGGCACAATATTGAGTCAAAAAACTAAAAAGTCCTCTGCTGTAGAGTTTAAAAGAACAATGTTCAGATGCAGAAACACTGTCAGCTAATAAATCATTATTACTGGAGCGTCCACATTTCAAGAAAAGGCCAGTTAAACCCACATAAAAACACTAGTATATAGTCAAACAACACAATCAAAGGATCCAGGAATTGAAATACTCAAACATGCTTGATTATAATTTAATCATTTAAAAACAATCCAAACTGATTTGAATTAGCAGGAGGCGACTTCAGCCTCCATCATCTGCAAAGGTTCAGTTTAACATTTGAACCTGCCATCATTTTCTTTTATGGAAACGTCTGTTATTGATGAGATCATCTGAATGGTAATCGTTGGGGATGTGGAATGTTTGATCCAGCAGGAGATGCCCTGGAAGTTGTTGCATGCAGAGCGGTTGTCCTGAGTAGACGATGACCACCTTAGACATTCTTAAAAGCAACATGTGTAAGTATTTTGGATTCTGTATTGTAGAATGGAAAGGATGTTTGCAGACTCTGTAAAAGACATTTGTCTTACCCTTCCACAATAAAGGATCACCAGTTGAAATAAGACCCAAATGAAGTAACAAAGTCAGTTATGCCCAACAAATGGAGCAGAGTCAATGTGGCGTCAACCAGGAAGCGTCACAACCAGACCCCTGAACCATTAAATTGCTCGGGGGTCCTGTTCTGGGTCTCTGGACCTGGTACCAGCAATAGGAGCAAACCAGAAAAGAAGAGGAGGAGGAATTCGCCGTCCACATGCAGCAGAGTATTTCATGGAGGACACAGTGACAATGTATTCATGAACTCAAACACACACAGGGGAACAGAAAGACGCCTTTACCTAACGGAGCCTTTTTTCAGATTTCTTCAGAGTGACATTGCGTAGAGCACACATTAGTACCCTCAGACCTGCAACCCGAAGCCGCCCACCATCCACCCACGAAGGGAGATTATCGTTTTCAGTCAGAAAGCAAAAACAAATGTTTTTCTACTTGGCACAAAATGTTGGAGTGACTCAAGCACAACAGGCGGCGCTGAGACAGACAGAGACATTTAGACAGAGAGGAAGATCAAGAGCGCTGCAGCCAATCAAAGGTGCACGCCACTGCGCCACAGCGGCTTAGAGATGCTCAAGTGAACTCAGACAAAAAGCACCATTTTCTGCTTTCAGCCTCTGTGTGTGTATTCACCAGAAGAATTAAACATTTATGTGCATCGAAGAGACGAAATGATCCAAAAGCATGACATGAAGCTGGCAGGTTCACAGACTCCATTCATATTCAATATGCACTCGCTCTCAGCTGAAGTACAAGTCTGAAATTTGCCAACATGTTGCTGGTGTGATATGTAAGCTGGGGAGCCTCCGTCTGCCATTAACTCCAACATATATTCATAATAGTTTTCCACTGGTGAGGAGTCACTGTTTTAGCTCTAATTAAACACTACCCCTCTCGCTGACATCGTTTTTAGTCAATACAAAAGATGTGGCAGCTGTGATTAACAGCAGCTCATTTTCTCTCACAGTTAAATTTCTAATAGTTGTTTTGGTAAATTGACTTCAGCAACACAGCTGCATTGATGCGAAACCCCATTTACGTGAGAGTTTTTACTCATTTTCTGGTTATGACACTTATACATCATGTTTCCATTCTCCTACTGTACAACATTAGACTGGGATAGGTTGTGGAAATTATCCATATGGGCATGTAATGTACATTTTTCAATCACAGGAGAAACTGAAGAAGTGGAAAGTTATAGAAAAATATTAAAATTGGCTCTCAGGAGCTTGTAGATGCTGCAGCTCATTGGTTGCAGCTGCAGTCGGGCTGTGTACCGACTCCAACTAAGATCAAAATGGGTTTATTTATGAAGCGGTACTTTTAATGTTTGACATTAGAATCTCATATCTGTTGATAAAAGCTGTTATAATCAAAGTGCGAAGCTTAAACTTTTGGCAGTCGCCTTCGAATCCGTCAAGGATTTTCATCAACAGCTGCCTACAAATAAAATATGAACTAAAACTAACACTCCTGGCTAGAGCAGGATCCTGGTGACCCGTCTCAGGGCGAGGAACATTGTCATCCTAGATTCTCCTTTTCTGTTTAGGTCGTCTAGTGGGTGACTCCCTAAGGGAGGGGTTTCGAGCATTAAAATCAGGGCAGACCACGCACCAGCTTGGAGGGATTACATCTCAGCTGGTTTTAGGAATCTCTCAATTTTTACTCCAGAGGAGCTGGAGGAGGTGGCCATAGAGGAGGGAGGTCAGCTGCGCTTTGGTTAGGCTGGTGATCAATTTTAGTTTGAATTGGAAGTCGTTTTAGATGGAAGCACTGATGCATTCTCCGTTGCTTTGGAGGAAGGTGTCTTCCAAATGAGTAAAAGTATGTTTACTAGTTCAGCTAAGTATGGAGGTCACGAGTAGAGCCACGTATTTGGGTATGAGACGTCTTGCTTCACTGACAGTATGAATAGGCTGCACTGATTAAAGCTGACAGTAAGAATGTGGACAGGGGCCTCCTTTCATGTGAAGGGCAGGTTGCCCCGTGTCCAGTCTGACTCACGTTCATGTCAGGAGCAGACCTGAGGTCTGGGATCACTTAAATGTTATGCTGAGGGTAGCATCAGGCAGCCAGCGGCGAGGGTCAACGTTGTGTGTAGCTGTGTCAGATTCAGGATGTACGAGTGCTTCTGTGAGATCAGATGTACTTTCAATGTGAAAGCTGTTTGTAGGCTATTGTTTGTCTTATCTGAAAACATCTGTTTCAGGTCCAATAATTGTTTAATAAAAAAAAAATAAAGATAATGCAGTAATATTGGTGGATGGTATAGATGGGCATCAGTACAGAAGAAAGAGCTGCAACTCCGATGAGGAGAAAAATATATAGTCAAATATGTAAAAACAATCTGTTCTAAATATCACCTACTTTCAACACATAATCAGGATCAGGCTGAAACTGGTTGTAGGTCATTCATCATTTCAATGCTGGAGAAAGAATCCAAGCTCACGTGTGCGGTTGTGGAGTCTATACACCGTCAGGCGTATCTCATCATTCAGCCTGGTCCATTCTGGAGCTGCCTGGTACGCGAGATGTGGGGAGCAGGGTCAGAGCCCCGTTTTTTGTCTTGGTTGCTTGTGCTTATTCACCCTACACCAGCTTGTCGCAGCGAGTCTTTGATGAAAAGCATGCATCGTTCCCCTACTAACACCATGGCTGCACACTGTTTGACAAAACTACTGGACTACTGGACTTTCAGCCACATCGGCAACTAAATGGAAGCAATCTAAGCTGTGAAGGATCTGCGTAAGGACAGTTATTGACCCAAGGCTGTGACTGAGTCAACAGCTCAACAAGGTCCTATTGGATTGTTTTTAATTGGCCCTGTGGGACCAAAAGGCCCAGTTCATAGACTGCAGTCTGCAACTTATGCTACTAGATGTCACTGCAAGCAACTGAAAAGCCACCACCTCACCTGTGGTGGCAGCGGAAAACGACACACTATGGACGAGCCGTTTGTCCTTTCTCGTCTGCCGTATGGTGAAAACATAACAGTTCCTTTTTTTTAATTATTTAATTCATTTTGTTTTCTGACAAAACATCTCATTAACCTTTACACATTCAAAGTGATAGTGGCAAAACCATTGTTTTTGTACTGTTTGTTAGCTCGTGTTAAGTGTTATTTTAAACAACACTAATGTATTACATGACCTGTGCCACTCAATATTAATGAAATACGTCTTCACTTTTTTAAAAGATCCCAAAAGCAACCACTTTCATCCTGTATCATCACACTTTGTGTTGCTTTACATGGAGAACCACAGGAACACACACACACACACACACACACACACACACACACACACACACACACACACAGCAGTGTACTCTGCTTTCTAACCTCCTCTGCTCTCCTTATTGATGAAGCAATTTTCAGTCCGTCTCTGTGGTGCGTTGGTTTGCCAAGCCATTTAGAATATTGTAGTGCTGCAGCGGTCAAGTCCGGCACAGTCAGGGGAAAACACACTGACCCCACACACACAGTTCAATCTTCCTCATAAACAAAAAGAAAAAGATTTAAAGTTAAATCTCACTTCCTTCCACCAAACCCTACTCTGAGTTTCCTCAAGTATTCCCATAGTGCAAACTTGGCTGCAATGTGAACTTTTAAATGTGGCCTGTCCTTTTTCAGAGTTTTGTACAATGTGTTGATCCCATCATCTAATAAATCAGGTTCTGGAGGATGAGTGTTTACTAATGTGGTCACGTGGCGGAGCACTCACAGCTGACACTGGTCTCCTTTGACGCCTTTGGTGGTACAGAAGCACTTCCCCGTATTCACGTGGCAAACGTTGGCGTGGCTGTTACACTTGCAAGCTGCAACGACAAAAAAAGCAGGTTTGGGGTGGGGGGCATAGAGAGAGACAGGAGGACAAATTTTACTCATTTATTCTGAAATCTCACATGGAGTTTCTTGGTGTTTCCAGACCAGTTTCTTACAGTAAACCGGAACAAATACTGATGCAATTCACTTCAAAAGACACACTACTCTACATCTGCTGCAATGGAGCTCTTCAGAGTCTGGCACCAAGACATAGTATCTGTGTTTGAGCGCCGTTATCACTCAACAGCCTGGTCAACGATACTTCTGGTGTGGAAAAGAAATGCAGATTAGAGAGAGGAAGGAAGGAAGGAAGGAAGGAAGGAAGGAAGGAAGGAAGGAAGGAAGGAAGGAAGGAAGGAAGGAAGGAAGGAAGGAAGGAAGGAAGGAAGGAAGGAAGGAAGGAAGGAAGGAAGGAAGGAAGGAAAAGGGGGATGAGGATGGTGTGAGCAAAAGGGAGGAAGACTGAGTGAAAGAAATGGGAAAACACCAATGGGATGAGATGCTGAATACAATTTCCTGTTTATTTCCTTTTTTTGCTCACAAGTGAACCGTACGCTTCTTCTGCAAACTGTTGAACAAAGAGTCAACTTTAGGGAGTTGGACAGTCAAAACAACACATCCAAAGAGGAATTCTCAGCACATGATTTTAGAAAACATCATGAATTTACAGGTGTTGCTTTCTGCAACAGGCGAAGCCTCTCCTCACCGTGTTGCCATAGTGATGAATGACACCTCAACGCCATCATTGTAAAAGACCTTTAGCTACAGTCGCACAATGTCTACTTTGGAAATTTGACAATTTTCACTAAAATGTACCAGATTATTTTGTAACTGATAAATTGCACTAAAATGCAACGGGATCTGGGACAGCCTTTACGCCTGATGAGGTGAATGTGGAACAAAACACAAAATAAATCCTTCTAATGCATACATCTCAGGGTTCAATTATAAAACATTAGTTCACTCAGTGTCTGCAACACCTCCCACCCCCACAGCAAAAAAAAATCACAAGCATTCAGGTTTCAAGTTTCACTTTATAAAAATAATCAAATATACCAAGGTGACACTTGCAGCTTCAAAACAGCAAGTCAAAAACTAATGGTGATGTCATGGCGATGCCGTTTATTTTTCATTTGAAATCTTGTGTCCTACACTGTCGCTTCCTGCTGCTGATGCCAGAATAAAAGCAGGTCTCTAATTCAGGCACCAACCATCTAATCCTGTTAGATTTTGACCGCTGTGACATTATCAGAGGACGCAGCCATACAAAGCAACCTGAACTTAATATTTCTGTGTACTCGTGTTGTCAAGGGCTCTCAGATCTTGATCTAATCACTTCCAGAGAATTCACCTTGTGGTTTTATGTCAGAGCAAATATATGTACTCTTAAAGTACTCCAACAATGTCAAGAGAAACATTTTCCTCCGTCTTTTCTCACTGGACAAACAAAAGATGGGACATACTGAAATGTTAATTCCTGGGAGGAGTAAAATGCATTACCATTAAAAAAGTTCGATATAGCTGATCTTAGAGGCAGGTGAGCGTGTGCTCAGTTTGTGGGCACGTCGTCTCCTGTACTGCTTCCCATCCCTGCCTGGCCGCCTTCTGTTGAACATTTGTTTAATCCCAACCGTTTCACTCCCCACATAAACTGTTTAAATCCAGTCATCCTACCGAGTAAGAATGACGAGTTGGGTTGAAACTAATAATTTTATTCTAAGTCTGGACTTCCTCTTTTAGTTTGTTATTTTAGGTTTTTTTTTGTAAATCTGATTTGAGAAACTCATTACTTGCTGCTCTATAGCTGAAGGACACTGTCGAGCCTGTCGTGCAATCATGGGGTATCTTCTCAGCGGCACCATGGACAGGAGCGGAGATCAGCTACCAAATCAGCTGATCTGCAATAACACTTCTGATACGGATCATCAGGAAAGTGCACCTAGCTCCAATATTGGCTTCTTTTTACAGGCTTCTTGTGAAATCCAGGAGAGAGTTTAAAAAAATCTCCTCGTACGTAAAGCACCAATGATTTGAGCTCCTTTAATTAAAAAAAAAAAAGACCTCATTGTTCCAAGTTATTTCATTAGGACTTTGATTTACTGCTTGCTGGTATTTTCTAGAGTTTCCAATGGGAGGCGGAGTCCTCATTTATCAGTAATATATCGTATAACAGCTGGGCTGACTAAATCATCTGTTGCGTTATGCTGTAATAGATCTAGACTGCCGGGGAACTCCCATGATGCATTACGCACTTCTTTACTTTTTAATGTTTTTGTTTTTGTTCTTTTTTTAAGAAATTTGCATTACGGAAAAAAACTAAACTGGAATTAATTGGCTCATACTGCATTTGAATCAGTATTAATTGAGCTGTATTTTATTGGACTTGGTCTAATAGTTGAGCTTGTTTGTGTGTTAACCGACGTGATTACTGTTGAAAGTTGCTGGTACACAAACCAAACAGTGAATCCTTTCAGCGTGTACGGAGCATGGTTGCATTGTTGTGTGAACTGAAGCGGAAACTTTGAATCTGTCGTGCTGGACACAGAAACGCAAAGATCAGAGTAAAATTATTTGTTAATAAAGCTGTAAAGTCTAGTCACATGCATAATATCAAAAACATTACACTGGCAGCATGAACCTGCAAAGATCTAATTCATTTCTGTGACAAAGCCAAAACTCATCTCTGAATGTCTGAGTTCGGATGGGAACATCCTGCAGGGTTAAATCTTCATTTGTCTCAGGTTTTGATTAGAGTCATGGAAACTGGAGGCACTTTTTGGAGTGTCATATAATCTTTTTAATTGTTTTGTTTCATGAAAACAGGGCATGATGTAGACAAATGATTCCCATGGAGCTGAGCCTGTAATTTAAACCAAATTACTTCTAAATGAAACTGCTGCAGACAGCGATGGGAACACTCTCTATACGCCTGCGTTTATGAAGCCACTCGTCACTGTGTCCCATTCCAGCTGATACATTTCATGCTTATTTCTTCTGGTTGGCTCAGGAATAAGACCTACAAAAACAACAAAAAGTCTAAAGTAAGGTCAAGGAAAAGCCAAAACAGTCACAGCTGATGAGGAAAATGATTAATTTCCTTCTCCTCTACCTGGAAGAGGGCCTGATGGTGACACAAATGCACATCGACCTGGCCATAAATATGTGGATTTTGGAGTGCACAAGCTGCATAAAAAGGCTTGTGCAGTGGAGCATTCACATGTCAGCATGGTGAAAATTAAATAACCAGTGCTCAAGGTATAAAAAGACAAAGTGGAAAATAATTCTAAAATGAACCGCAGCGACAAGATGATCTCAATCTTTCCCTTGAAATAAGACGCATGATGGAAAGTCAAACCACTGTTCAGGAGAAACTAATACAAAGTTGACTTGATGTAGTTGACAAATCACTGGTTCGGTCCAGGTGAGGATCCCTCTGCGGTTCATACAGAACCGATATTAAAAGCCTTTCATAAAAAAAGACACATCCAGACAAACATTCCTGCATCTGCTCACAGGTTTTGCTGGCAGCACCGAGTGAGCTAGAGACGGGGAGACAGGTTGCCTGTGACAGGACAGCAGTTGCATTTGAGTTGGGAAATGTGTCTACTATCATATCACGCTACAATGTCTGGGGGAGAAGTGGACACACATGCAGGGGTCTGTGTTGCTGCATAATGCTCACAGTTACCAAAGAGTTTTGACATCAGTACAGAGTGAAATGCCACAAACTAGATACATTACACAAGAAGGAAAATATGCTGATAATGTATAAAAGGCGTAAATTCTGTTGGAGCAGCTTTGATTATAGCATGCACGTGATGGGAAATCATTTTGATAAGTTCATGAGACATTGCATTTATTTTCATACAGTCTTGCAGTTATGTTTGGGAAAACTCTTGCATTGATGTGCTGCCTGACGTCTTCTCCAGCAGATCAAAGAGATCCTTAGGAAGGTCTGGACTCTGTGGTCGGCAAATCATTTCCATGTATGACAAGTATGCTGAGCTTAATCTTTGTGCACCTAAATGACTAAACATGAACTGAACAGTTAAACCAATCCCAGACCATAATACTACCACCATAGGCAGTAGAGACCACTTCACCCACCACTCTTCCTACCCTGGTGCGTTCATCATTTTAAAGGGGAAATCTGGGAAGATCTGGAGTCATCAGAAAACCTTTTTCTCTATTGGTCCCTCACAAGTTAAAGCCTGTTTTTCCCAGATTCCTCTCACTGATACATGGCTTTCTTAAGGCTGCACAGCTGGAGCTCTTTTACTATTAAAGTAAAGTGCAGAAAACAAACTTTTGATGAAGGAATACTTTTTCGTTCCATCATCTGCAGTGTTGTTTCCTCTCCCAAATGTGTTTCTGAAAGATAATGGTTCATTTTCCTTCCAGGTTTCAACGAGGCTTCGGATGTTCTCAACCTGGTTTTTAATTAACTCCATCATCTGGGTTTGTTTTCTTGAAGAACTTCAGTAATCTGACCCTCCTGAAACAGAGAGAACTCTTTTCCACGATCACAGGATGTGTCTTCTGACATGGTTGTTTGAAGAACAAGAAGCTCCTCACTACATCAGTTAGGGTTATGTAAAATGTCAGCTGAAACAAATTAATCAATGTAACAATATTTTCAGTTGTCTTTTGCACCTGCTTTGTTAAATCCATACAGTGACTCTTTTTTGTCTTTAATAAATAATTATAATATATATATATATATATATATATATATATATATATATATATATATATATATATATATATATATATATATATATATATATATATATAAAGGTCTAAAAAGACACTAGACGTAACATTCATGCTGAAACACCATAAAAAAAATGTTTTATCTGTGATAAAACAGAAATAGGTTTTCTTTCTCCTCTTTAAACAAATATAAAACTTCTGAAATCGGAGCAGTAAACTCTACACATTCCCTGATCAGGATTCTCCGATGAGCTAAGGTATTCGATTAAAAGTTAGATACGGTAAAATGACGGCTTAAAACTCAAATTTTTAATGATACAAGGCAGATTTACTGAAATCAATATAGTCAATATCATTATGGCTTAAGTCTCTCTCTAACTATAAATATATTCTAATTATTTACGTCTTTAACTAGACTGGAGCACCAAAAAAAAAAAAAAAAAAAAAAAAAAAAAAGTATATTTGCTATTAAGCATTCAACAAGATGTCATGTTAGAGCATACATTAGTGAAGTGGGCCCATAGACCAAAATGCTGATTTTCACAATAAAAGCTCAAAAATTGTGGAATCACTCATTTGCTCTCAAACACAAACGATCCTCATGTTACGCTGTTTTATGAATCGCTACCAGATCACATAGCTCTCAATGTCTCAAGACATTTTTTACCATACTATTATGTACAACATCTTGCAAAGTGTGTTACTAAGTACTGCGCCGCTGACTTGCACAGTAACGAGGAGGAAGAGGTGGAAGATGGCATTACAACTCTTGTCTTCAGGAGTGAGCTTGAGACAATGTTTCACGCTCATATTACATTCATGTTTTGCCTTTTTCGTGAATAGTTACTTAAAGTACATTGTTAAGAGTTAGAAACATAAGATTAATCCTTCAACATCTTAATTTTTCATACATGATAACTGCATCCATATTGAGTCTGCAGGTTAAGGGCTGGTCCGAATACCACTTTGCTTCCAGGGGCCCAACGGGGCTGGAGCTCTGCAATTTTTCTTGTTAATATTTCAAGTAAACCATGAGGAGTGACATCCTATAGTATTAAGACTGACTAAAACTATTGTTTAACAACAGTCACGAATTGGCATCAGCAAAGGTTTCACAACCTCAGATTCAGACTGATGAGCAAATCCAGACTTTCTGATGCTTTGAGCTTTATTTTAATACTGTAAAAAACTGGGCTGCATTTGTTGGAATCCAACTCCGTGTAATTCTGAAAACAAGAGGATTCATGTCAAGATTTATTTTTAATAGAAAATACAAAAGTAAATAATTCTTTTAAATCTTGCCGTGTGTTTACTTTCTATACAGTTCATCCTCAGCGAATGAACTGTTGTCATTTTATGGAATCAAATATTACTTTCTGAACAGCTTGCCAAATTATAGTTGTAGCAGCAAAAGGTTGCCGAAAAGTTTTCATACTTTACTTTTACCAAGCATTTTTGACTTTATCACCTCAATTCACAGAGCAGCTCTCCTTCCATGTCTCAACCTCCTGATTTACAGTTTAAGCACCCGGTTTGTCCTCAAGGGGAAGAAAAAAAAAAAAAAGACTTTTCCACAGTTAACTGGCAATGTATCTAAATAATTGTAAGCAGGCTTGCTCACATGTGGAGATAAACAGTGAAGGTCAGTTGCAGTCGAGCAGTGGACGGAGGGCCACGATGGGGAAGTACAGAGTTGCAAGACATTTTATAGCAGCAGGAGGTTCATTTATTCAACAACCAAATAATTCTTTAGAGTTTGCAAACTTTCTGTTATCTGGCACAATCTTTACATTATTTTGCACCATTTTCGTGTGTGTAATAAATATATATATATATATATATATATATATATATATTTATATTCAGTAACAAGAAAGACATCTGATGGCAAAGAAATCCTTGATTTCTAGCACTAATGTACAATAAATCCATCTTTTCAGCCATGTAAAAGTAATCTGCAGAGGAGGCCATATTCAAGTGAACTGAGTGAGGGGCTGCAGGTGAAGTGTGGGAGGAGCAAAGGAAGCAAAGAGGAGGAGATGGCGGATGAATGAAACGGACGGAGGCACAGCACACTTGCTGACAATACAGAAATACGCTGTGGGAATAAAAAGTATGATCTCTTGGCAAAAAAAAGGCTGATTTGACATAAATCATATTCCCTAAGACTTGTGTAAGCCCCCCTGGAGAGTGCACTGTTTTCTCAGCCCACTGCCTCTGCATGTGCATACGCAATACAAAACAGGCCTGTTGTGTGTGGGTGGAAAGTGGGCTTTCTGTGGGCGACTGCGCATGTGTGTGTCCCTATGAGTCATTCTAAAAACAGGTAAAAAAGAAATAAATAAGTGAGGAAATATCACCGAAGTGAACCTCTTATCTGTTTCTACAGACAGCTCGGTCTTTTTCCTGGAGGTTTAGAAGTTATATAATGTAACGAGCGGGACAGGAAGCAGAGCTCTTTGCAGCTGGAGTTCAGAACCAACAAACCCAGAAATACACAAAACAGGTATCTGTTTCTGCTGCCTTTAAATATTACAAAGTGGTTTGATGAATGCACAAGTCCATTGTACTTATAGGATAATTTGGAGAGGGTTAATCTTACATTTTTAAATCTCTCTTTCACAACATGTACACAATGAGCCACGTTTTCCTGAATCGATAAAATCCTGATGTGGCAAAAATCGGATTTGCTGGTTCACAGTGTCTGGCGTCAGGCCTTTATGTGAGCGTCAAACTCATAAACAGAACGCATCAGACCAAATTCCTGTCAACAGGTTCCATATGTATCAACAGAAAACATCATTTATGAGACTATATTCAAGCAGGAGAACCGACTGAGCCAGGATACAAACAGGTCACGATTAAACCAGTCGTTTAGCTCTAGAGGACTTTATATGGAAAGATCAAAAGTGAGGAAGCTGATTTTTGCTGCACACCTGCCGGGATGCACAACCCAACCCCAAAGTGAACAAGTAACAGAAACTAATGTACATTGAATCATCCAAAAAATCCAAAAACTTTAACTGTCTGAAATATTCTAAATAGTACACTGACGGAGAATTAAGCGTTTCAGACATTTATACGGCGCTGTTTAGTTGTCGCAACAGATGATGCACCGCAGGAGAAGATAAAATGGCAACAACTTAAGTTATCTTGTTGATTGTTGTCTGGTGTTTATGAAGGTAACGCAGCCCACCGCTGTTGGAAAATTAATATTCACATTTTGCAAGATGCTGCAAAAACATGCCAGCAGGCAAAATGTAATTTTAGCATGTTGTATTATATGAGAAAGAGCTGTGAACTGCGTGTTCAGAGTGAGACTCACCTGAGAGATCGTTCCGCACCAACTTGTGTACCGATTGTTAAATACTAAGACAAGATTAAAATATTTGACAGGCGAAAGGCTCTTACTGTAATCCACAATTCAATAAACTAGGAAACCTTAGGTGTCATATTTATCCTCATGGTCTCATTTACTAAATAAGCCTCTAAAGCATTGTTAGTCAAGAATGAATCGTATTTATTTTCACATAAATTCTTACGAGGCAAAATTCTGTGGCGATGCAATTACGTTTTAGACAAGTGTGAAAAAGCCGTCATGTTAATTTCACTACATCAAAGGATACTTCATTTTACTACATTTTCAGTGGGACTGATCGTCTTGCACGAGAGCACATGAGCTAATTTATTAAATGCATCCGAGTGACCGTCAGGTTGCATTAATTAGTAAACACTGCAAGCCGCAAATAAAAGAACACGGTCTCTCACAAAGCAGCTTACTTTCGATGAGACGAGTTACAGCTGCAGAGACACTTCAAAAACACTATTTACACCGACTGCAGATCAAAAAGGTTTCAAAAGCAATTAAAAAAAAAAAGTTCTGTTTGTTTTCCGTTGTTACGGTTGTGTGTTTTAGCATCTGTGTGTTGACCAGTTGGAAGTCAGGAATAGAGCTGCCAGGGGGAAGATGACTGGATAACGCTAAGGATGCTGGGTATTTTGCAATTACGCCACAGGGTCTACAGGTAGACAAATGCATGCAACTTTGATTTAAGGTGGAAATATTCATGCATGCACGCACGCACGCAGCCCCAGTCTCTGGTCTGCCGGGTTACCACGTTCTTGTGGAGGCAGCAGTCAGCTGCTCTGCAGCTTCTGCACGGAACAAGTTTAGAAAGTTCTCCTGCTGTTTCATCTTCCTCAGAGATTGTAGAGCGAGGCAGAAAAAAGAAGAGGAGGGAAGAGCCGAAAAGTAAATGTGTGATCAGCTGGGACACGAGGCGCAATCATTTCTGAAAAAACAACTGCAAACAGCACAGGAGTATAATAATGTGATGTGCATTAAACCTTATATTAAAGACTGGTAAGTCTGAACCATTTATGATCAAGTCTGTGTCCATCACCTCACACTGGTTTCTTCTTCACACAATGATGACAATGACACCCAACTTATACGCTTCAACTGTTTTTGCATGTGTTAATGTTCCTCTAAAAAACATTGCTTAGTGGACTTTTTCCTCACCGTTAATGTTTTACTTCTAATTATAGTTTTATTAAGATGGAATCAAGTGAAAATGAAAACGGTTTTTATAACTTTGGATCTAGTTTCTGTGAATGTGCTGAAATCCAGTTTGTAACGCTGCTCTTTTAGGTTCTTATCAGTAAGACTGCTAAGAAAACAATTTAACCACACAAGGACCTGTGTGTGACCCAGTTCAGAGGTGGTAGAACTTTAAAACTGGTAACGAACCAGGCCTGAACGTCTCTCTGTTCCACCGCATCACTTGGACTTTCCTCTGTTGTCTGTCTTTGGGTTTTTTTGTGACGCTAGTGGACTTTGCTTGAAAGAGGACAAGACATAGGTATAGAGAGGGAGAGAGATAGACATCCACCTAAGAGCCACAGTCCGGGACTCGGACCTGCGCTGCCTGCATGAGAGCGACAGCCTCTGTAAATGGCATCCGCTCAACCTTCATCCACATCTTGGTGAATCTCATATTACTGAATTCCTGATACTTGCCTGCACTTACATCAGTGGTAAATAAAATGAATAAGCTTTAACATTTCCAGTTAAGACCGCGGGAGAAAATGGTTTAAAATCTTGTGTCTCTCTTTATCTCACTTCAGCTCTACATCCTTAATGTCTCCTCTTCAACCCATCTGGATTTGGTGTCTTATTCCCAGGCTTTGGAAAGCTGAATTAATTGTTCCCACATGTAAACAACTTCTCGTTGTCACGGTGACGTAAGGTCAATGCTAAAAAGTCAGAAAGCTCGGAAAGGTCTCAAAAAGCCAAAAAATGGAAAACTATGACCAGAGCTACTCCAACAGGCTGCCACTTGTGCAGGGCCATTCCACGATCATAATTACCTCAAATGATGGCGTTTATATGAGCAATTGGTTTGACGGTGCCATCGGTCTCACAGAGAGGAAGCATGAAGCAACACCAGCTGACTGAAAACAGATGCTGAGGTGTCTGTGGCCAATTTCACGCATGAAACTTCAAGAGATGCTTCAGAGGGTCTGCCTGCAAGGTTGGAAATGTCTGAGCTTCTAGAGGTTCAAATATGGAAAGTATTATTGTCAAAACATAAACAGAGAGCCTCATCAGTCATCCTCAGCATATTGTAATAAGAAAACAGTGATTTATACAGTAAAAAAAACAATTCATTTACTGCGTACTGACTCATGAGGTAAAGTTTAGAGCTGCAGCCCATCTGTAACTGGCAGAAGTGAATAAATGCACCGTAACTTGGTCTGTACCCTCCAGCTCTGATGTTAAACCTGTTCACATTTCCTGTGTTTCAAGTATGGGAGCCAGATGTGGCCATCAAACAGACTGTGGGATCTGGTACCATGTACCTCCCAGAAGAGTACAACCGTAGCTGTGGTACCATCAGATGTCCGTAAACGCGAGCGACTGGCACGACCGCGACAAAAGTGTTTACTGATACGCTTCTGTCAGATCGGTGTGTCCGTCTGCTGTAAAGATTTTTGTCTCACTGAGTTCTGTTCTCCATCGAGCGCCTGAAAGTCTAAGCAGACATCCCACATGTTGCCAGCTGCAGCTCTGAAGGTCGCGGCGAGCGTGTTGGATTTTATTTGCATGCAGGACGAGGTGAATGGTACAGTTAGAGAAAAGGGAAGCCGATGCTCGGCGCACACACACGCAGCAGACACACATTTCATCCAGATTTGACAAGGTTAGTTAATCATCTGTCACAGGGACAGGGAACGGACAGGCTCTCCTCCGTCTGTCCTCAAGCTCTCCCACTCCACTCTTCCCTCCATCTCCTCTCCTTTTGTCTCTTCATCCAAGGACATCTGTCTTTTTCCACAGATATTAACCTTGTATCTCTCACCACCTGACTTTATCCGAATCTCTTATGTCTGCCCATCTCTGCCTTTGTTTCCGTCCCTCACTCTTAACTGAGGGAGCTGTGAGCCGAGGCCTTCTCCCATCCTGCTAGAGACAAAGCTGTCCATCATTCAGCCCTCTAATCGGCTACGCATCACTGCCTCCAAGCCGTTCAGCTCAAGGTAAACCTAGTGGTCCATTTTATGGAGAAAATGGATTTTAAAAAAACTGGATGAATGGCTTATTGGACAGATGGAGACAGTGTGACTCTGGTGTGAGAGAAAACGGCCAAGTCTAAGGAGGTAAAAGGCAGGAGGATATAAGAAAGAAGGATACGGACAGATGAGTTTGTATCTGCCAGCAGACTTCATAACAACACTAGAGGAGCTTCAGAGGAGTAGATGACAACAATAAGTGTTGACCAATTCAGTTTAACTAGCAGCTTTGTGGAAAAGATGAGAGGAGGATGAGAACGGGGAGGAAAAAGATGAGCAAAAGCAAAGATTTAAGGAATGATCAGAAGGTGAAGGCCAAATAAAAAAAGGTAAAGGTCAAGAAGAAAAACATAAAACAAATGGAGGAAAAAAGATAAAAGGAAACCACTTGACAGGTAAGGAGATAAAACAGAAAAGGAAGAAAAAAAGGAATGTGAAAAAACTGAACAGAAGGGAGAAAAAGAGGGAATGAGAACTTGAAAAGGAAAAAAATAAGAACCACAAGGAGAAGACAGAGGGGATGGAGTTAATAAAATGTAAATAAAATCAAAGTAAAAGAGAAAACGGACGTGTGGAGGGGCGTGCGTTCATCAGAAAGCGCTTGTCACTAAAAGAAAAAAAAAAGAAAAAAAAAAGCCAGTTTGGGACAGAGACACAAGTCAACTCAGGAAATAAGAAAATGATTAAGAACGATTTAATGTCAGGCCGCCACCAAGCCACAACGCACACGCGTTATTGAGACAGATGTCACTGCACCTCCCTCTCTCCGTCACTCATTACATCCTCTGCTCCCTCCATGACCCTTCAAATCACAGCACACGCCCCTTTCCCTGTGGTTTCATCTGACACACACACAGATCCTCTTATTCGTTGTGATGTTTCCTAAAACTTTGGATCTTCTCACTTCTCTTCATATCTGCAGACTGCAGTTTTGCACAAAACCACATGCGTTGTTTCAACTTTTTTTTTTTTCTTTTAATATTTTTCTGCTGTTCACCAGAAGTTTAAGAGAAAACGAATCAGGGGGAATCACAGCTTTTAAACACTGCCCCCATCAGGTGGTTGGTGCCTATTACATCGCTGTAAACTGATGGCAGCGTGCATCTGCTGTTACGTCAACGTGTGCGTGTGATTTAAAAGCAGTGCACAGGAGGGCTAAATACTGCAAATGGGTAGAAAGTATTATGCAGCTTTTAGCCGACACATTTTGTGTTTTTCTTGGGTGTGTAGGGAGTCTTATTTACGGGGAAAACACAGATGTCGAGTTCGTCACAGATGTACACCCGCATTTGTTTTCAACAAAGATGGACACATATTTAAAACTCAGGGACCTCCAGACTCACCATTACACTTCCCTCCATTGGTGGGGTCGCCATAGTAACCAGGCATGCAGCTTTGACAGTGTGTTCCTGCCGTCAGGTTCCCACAGTGCTCACACACACTGCTGTTCACACACCTGCTGTGACCGTTGCACTGACAAGCTGCAACAGGAAAAAAAGAAGATGCTCAGTACTCGGAGGATGCACACTGGTTTGGTTTAAAGGGCATAATACATTTATGAACCCATTTCTTGGCCGAGTCCTGCTCCAAAATGATATACCTAACTAAAATGAGTGCATCACAGCAACTAAACGGTGTATTTGAATAAGTGTGGTGTAAAAAAAAAAAAAAAAAAAAAAAAAAAAAAGGCAGTACATGAGATTATACCAGGAGCCAACGACAGGCCAGCTCTCAAAGTCTTGGATCAAGACTTTTCTTTTTTCTTGAACTTTCAGTGAGGTTGCCTTCTGGATGAAGGAATAAATGTCTTTAAGAGTTCAGATTCAAGGCTTTGAAAGTCTCCATGACCTGGAGGACTGAAAGTCTACACCAGCAGCTGTTCGCGCATGCCGCTTTTCTGTGCCTCAGTGCCGTATCATCTTTTTACAACGTGTTTATGTAGCTGCTTGGTGTTGGAAATAGGTTTCGTTTGGGTAGTGATGTACTGTTTAAAAATTATCTGTGCGTCTATACGGCGGATGTTGTCTGTGTTTGAAATTTTTTTACAAACGGTGTCCTGCATCACCAAAAGATGAAAAGTAAGAAAAAAGTCTCCAGTCGTCTCAGGACACCAGATCTCCAAATATCCACACAGGCTTCAAACTGGATGGCTTCTTCAGGTGAATCAGGTGTCATCTCGCGTTTCACTCACCGGGACACTGGATGAAGGCCCAGTTGTAGCCTCTGTCGGACAAGCAGAGACTCTGATCCACGCTCATGTCCCTGTTTCGCAGTCTGTCCCGGTCCCTGGGCCCAGGCCTCGTGTTGGCAGGCTTCATAGGGCCCCTGTAAGAACCCTCCATGCACACGCCCTTGCCAGTGTTACTGGGATCACCACACCAACCGCACTCCACCCTCTGTAGGCAGTCGGCACATGTCCTCAGACCTGAGCAGTTCTGGGCTGATGGGGAAAAAAGGAAAACAAAAAACGAAGCAGAGGAGAAGGAATCAAAGGTTTGAGTCTACAAAGATTTATGCTTCACCTGGTACAGACAACAGTGGCGGGTGTAAGCAGCCTGCGTCCCTGTGGACCTCTTAACACATGTGTAGTTACATGCTCATTCTCGGTATTTTATCTTCAAATACATGAGGACATGATTGAACAGAAATCCCATTTAGGGCCCGTTCTGCAACCAGTCTGCCTTCATACCGTTACAATATCTACGAAGCATAAACACAGAAGTCTTCAGCATTGAAACCTGCCCCCTCAAGCATGTTTTACTTTTTTCTTCTCACCTTTTCAACATTTATAAAGAAATTGACTTCATTCCCACATTGTTCCATGTGTCAAGAAAAGCATTTGTATTCATAAACTGGATGTGACATTCAAAAACACTTCACAGGAGGAAATTAAAAATGACGCATTGGTTTACAGAACGGCATTCAGAGCATTTTCTTTTTTTTTTTTTTTTTTTAAACACATTCACCAACCGAGATAGAAAGCAGGTGATCAGTGACCGTTTATAAAGCGCTTATTTGTATTCTCGGTAGATTTTAGCCCGCTGCTGCCTGCTTTGTTGGTTTTGTTTTGCCTTTCGTCCCGGAGAAGTTTCACCAGGTTGTTCCTCATCTGCCAGAGAGAGAGAGATCATTCACATGTAGGATCAAGCAGAAGTGGGCTTTTCACACATCGTTTCTCTTTTGAACAGAATCCAGTCCTTCAAGTCCCAGATGTTCTTGCTGAACCAGTTTCTCTTCCTGCATGTGGTCCTGCCTGAAAGACACGGCCATCCTCTGTTTTGTGTTTGCTGCAGTTGCATTATTCAGCACCACAGAAGCGCTGATTCATTTCTTCCCTCTCCAAGTTCAAACTCGCGCTCCTCTGTCTTCGATTCACCCTCTCTGCCACATTTTTCGTCTTTTCTCCATTTCTATTTACTAATTAAGCCATCCTCCCATCTTTCACTCTTTCAGTGTGTTTATTTTCATCATTATACCCTCTCACATCCATTGCCTCTCATCATGGTTTAATTAGATTTAATTTTTTCTGTCCAACAAACACTCACAGCTCTTATTATTTACTGGTGTGAGCAAGAATGTGGTGGTCAGTTCAAATCGGTCTCCCCTGAAAATGCTCTGGTTATGCACACGCTCAGGCTCTGTCAGCACAGCTGGTTCTTTCATAAAACCCTGACACGCCGCAGCTTCTCACAGCTTTGCTTCAACTTAGAGTGTAGTATTGATTATTACAGTATGGTAATACGTTAACATCCATCCCTGTTGGAAGCTTTGGGCAAATTTTAATGCTGTGTTTGCAGTAGTCTTAAAACACACCCATAGAGGTTTTGTCTGGGATCACGAACCAACTGCTGCCCTATTTTACACAATTACAAATGTAAGCTTCTATAATATGGGTATGTTTTATATCGAAAAAGACAAGAAGTGAAACCCGAGAGCCTTTCATGATTATGTTCACTCCTTAAAACACATATTCTGACGCAGACTTCATCTCTCCACACACACCGAGGTGCATCAACAGCTCCTGGGAGCAGTTTATTTTTGAAACGTGTCAGAAGAAAATAGAGTAAATTAATCACATATTTTAGCCATCTACACATGTGACAAAATGTGCCCCGAGGACTCCAAATGTGCCTTTAAAGTCTTTAAATGGTCACTTGCATAACTCGTGTAACAGATAGTTTAAGTAGATAATTTTGTGCAGCCGAGTCTTTTCTACTTTTAATAGCATTTCCAATTATCAGGCTTCATCTGTGCTCCGAATCGAAAGAATTGAGAGGTTATTCAAGTCTGTGTTTCTATGCGGATAAACTGTTTTTTTTTTTTTTGCTTTATTTTGCTTTAAAGTGTGTGCCTACAGGTTTTACAAACCTTTTGTGTTCATTAACACCAACAGTTTATCCATCCTTGTGCCACTACGTTTTAATCCCTGTAAACATTTGTGGAGCTAATGTTGTTTGTACTGGGAGTCAATTTCACATGAGGTTGAAAATATAACTGGTTTAAAAAAAAAAAAACACCACAAAACATGACTACGAGAGATACATGTGTGATTGAATCATTGCCACAGATCTTTGCCTACAGGGTATTTTATTTCTGTGGCAACTAAATACACAGCAGCACCCATCTGTCCACACATCAAACTGCTTATGATCGTAATTAAATAATTTCTTCTACAATGACGACTCTTTCCTCGCTGTCCCGCGTGCACATTTCAACAGAGAAACACTCTCCAGCACTGGCAACTGATGAGCAAACAGGCAGCGTTTTGTTTTATCACACCTTTTTTCTACAGATATGTATATATAGAAATTCAAAGTAGTATTTGTTGTTTTTGTGGGCCAGCGTGAATAAACAGTATCTGCAGGGTTTCTGTTGCCTTCGTGTCAATGAGACTGAGCAGAATTTGTAAATATAACTAGGTTGCATGGGTTTGCATCTCAACCGGTACCACAAACATCCGACTCTTATAACTTTGTCAAGTTGCCATTGTCACTCTGAGGTCGAGACTTTACAACCTTTAAAGTTCTATCCAACTCAAACCGGGAAAAGTAGATATTCCATACTAAAAATACTCAAATCCCAACTCATAGTACCAGTTGTCATCAACCATGATGGATAATAAATGTCAGCAGGACGTCACGCTACGCGTGTTGCACCAAAGACGGAGTTGCTCATTGCTGCTGAGGAAGTTTTCTTCTCATCATAACTTCTCTCAGCACAATCGCCTCAGTGCCACTCTGCTTCTGATCATACTGGGTCTGATTTTTGTCGTCCCTGGGTGGCGCAGATCATCTGGCTTCATCTCTGTATAATCCATTTGCTCCAATAGTTGGTTGGCATCGCTGCAGCCAGGACATACATAGATCTGTGAGCCTCCATACATAATACATCAAGTGTCAAGGCCATAAGCTGCCTTCGCTCTTCTCTGGGCATGTGAAGCTGCACACAGAAACTGCATAGTATAGATGCACAAACACCACACACACACACACACACACACACACACACACACACACACACACACACACACACACACACACACACACTTCAGAAGATTGCCACAGAGAAAATAAGGCCTTCTCTCTCTCTCTCAATATTAGTGGCAGCAACATAACCATCTGGCCTGAGTTGATACTAAAATGCCAGCAGTTGGTGACCCAACATTAGAGAATTGTGTGCTCTGTAATACTAAGACACCTGCGTTTAATAGCGGTTGTACTGCGGAAGAGCAACAAGCTGCAGATTCCTCTATTGTGTTTTCTGAGCCTGAGTGTTGGACATCATCATGCTGGATACTTTTTAATTTTACAACCAGGAGCCTTTGTTAAATAAAACAAAAAATATTGGCTGAAGTTTCATCTTTGAAGGTGGCTATTGAGTTTTAGGTTTTTCACTTATAGACATCAGCTTGAAAAACAAAAAGAAAAAAAAAACGTAACAGGAATCCTTTTGTTGTGTCTTCATGAAGCAGAAACTAAAATGCAGAAGCAGTGTGTGGAGAAACTCGGTAAACCCTTACTGCTTAATAACGTAAAGGAACTGAGAGGGAAGCAGCAGCCAGATGCTGCTAATCAAATTTCCTTCAATAACTGATCACTGTTCATTAAGTGTAGGAACATCTCTACAAGCAGATGCGTCGGCAGCTTGCTGGTCTGAAGCATTCAAGGATGTGATAACATAATGCCAATGAGGAAACATCATACAAAAGGTTTTTGGAAAAGTGTCCTTTAGACAGATGAGCCCAAAGTTTAGCCATTTGGTTCATAATGCACAGCACCACTTTTGGTGAGCAAATCAGTAAATCACCTCATACCACGGTGGCACGGAGGAAGGTGATTGGACCGACCTCATACCAGCCGTCAGCCACAGTGATGGAGGGCGGATTATTTGGGCGCGTTTTGCAGTCAGGTGTGAGATCATTTGTCCAACAGATAAATTTTGGCTGATATTATGTTGTGGAGCAGGAAAAATATCCCAAACCTGACAGCCAATCTACAACACAAGGATGAAACAGAAAAGAAGTGTAATGGAACAGTCAAAGTCCAGTCATCGATGTGCGAAATAACGCCTAAACAGAGCTACAGTACGAAGAAACCCAACATTTATCTTTAGTAAGCTGAAGCAACTTTAGGAAACCGAGTGAATCCAAACTCTTCTGCAATAACATGATGAAACTGATGTGAAACATTTCAAGTTACTGCTGCTAAAAGGCCGTTCAGCAGGCTACTGAAACACTGAATTCATCTCTTCATTTACTGCTTTTTTTCCCATATTTAATTAGTTTTTGTTCACTTTCAGCAGTCAAATGTTATTCAATGACAACAGTCTGCATCAAGAGTCATTATAGTTAAGAAAAACTAAGACTAAAAGTATAGGTGTTTGATTAAACCCCGTTATCTCTGGATGATTGTGTTTAATGCATGCTGGCAGTGTAAATGGGAGGCATGTTATTGCCTCCCCGGTGCCTGAAGCCGAGTACCATTCTATCGTCTCTTCCGATAGAGTGGTACGATATCAATAGGTATGATAGAGTGGTACGATAGAGTGGTACGACAGTGGACATGACGACCTGCTGTCTGGTCGGCCTCGCTGGCTGCAATGTCGGAAGCTGGGTGCAAAGGAGATGGAGCGGGTGGAGGAGCCATGCAGATCCATGCAAGCAACCCTGTGTCAGTTATAAAATAAATAACAATAATGACTGAATGAATAATGAATTACTCAAAGAATCTTTGTACTGTATAGCAGCGTTGATCCGGTTCTTACGTCTTGGATATATTTTTTCTTACCATCTGTACATCAACAAATAAAAAAAACTAAGACTTAAAACTAAAGCTGAACTGAAACCAACCGGTTTACAAAACTAAAACTACTAATGCACTCGTTTAATACTAAACTGAAACAAAAACTGAACATGACAGAAATAAAAACTTCAATAACCCTGGTTTGCATGCTGTTGGGACATTATTCCATCTTTCTGCCTTTAAATCCATGTGATGAAAAAAGGATTGTGTGGAGGTATGCAGAAGTTTTTGTTTGTATGTGCCTTACATGCTGTAAATAAATGGGGAAATGACGTCTTTCTGATTTGCTCTGTGACCCTGTAAACAGCACTTCATAGCCTGCAGAGTGGTGGAGCAGGAATGGACAAGAAAAGCTGTGGTGTGGAGTTTGCAAACAGGCTTTGGGGATTTCAATGCCCTAGACTTCAGAACATTATGAACATATTTGTAGACGTTATGGGAAGCTGATCCCCCACCAGCCCCCAGGATGACACGGGATATCTGCCGGCGCTGCGCCCCAGAGTCCAGTCCAACATTTACCGTTGCCAACTAAGACCAGATTTGTCCATAAACCAAAAACTACAGAAGACGTGACAATATCCAACAACTGCTCGATTGCCAAAAGGCACCAAATGTTCCTATGACTTAAAGAGTAAAAGCAGTCTTATTTAACCAAATAACCTGTAGTTTGAGGATTGGAGGTAAGAAGTAGCAGAACAAAAGCCCAATAATCATGTACGGCTCATTTTGTTTCAATTTCAACCAGAACAGTCAATGAAGACGATAATTTGAAAGATAAGACATCTGTAAATAGGAATCGGTAATAAATCCTAATCACAAAAAAACAAAAAGTATTTTTAGAATAATTAAAGCTCATCAATTACCATCCCACCTCAGCGATTAGCTGTTTAGTTCGGTCGTTTTCACATATGCAGACAGCTGTTTTTGATTTTAAATTACATGACTGGTTTAGGAGCAGCAGAGGAATGTTTTAAATCTTTGATTTTGTGTCCTGTAGCCACAGGAGAGGTGGCACCGCCTGAGAGCTGGAGTGCGTGTTTTTGTTTCAGGGTGTGTGTGTGGTGAAGGGCAGCCATGACGTTGACAAGGAAGATGTAGTCTGTGATTACTCCGTCCATGAAGTACTCTCACTGCATCACCCGAGATGAGAATCAAACGCCATGAACATCAGCTCATTGAATTAGACATCAAAATTACAGTTTGTCATCTGTGTCTTCAGATGCAATTATTAGTGTGAAACAAAAGCTTGTCATTCAGTTAATGCAGAAAAAAAATATTTTAAAGAATACCCATCATTATGTGACATTTGCACGTTTTTCACGGAGTAATGAGTCAAAATATGAGAAGTCAAAGTTCAGCCTCAAATGAACCCAAACAAAGCACGCCAGGAACATCAGAAGCAGACATCAATCAACTAATCAGTCAGTCAATTACTCAGATGGATGACAGGTCTTTTTGATTTTTAATCTGCATTGGCCAGTGACTCAGCAGGTGCATCTTTGAGCAGTTCTGTGTTGTTGAATATGAAGCCCTCGCCGTCTTGGCAAAGAAATTAAAGTAGCAGAACACTTCTTCATCGACACTGAGCCTTTAAAAAGCTGCTGCTGGTAGTTTTGGTGCTGAAACACGGAAACAACACCAAGTACAAACTTTGAACTTTTTTTTCTTTGAGACAACAAACACCTTCACTCTTTGGAACAACCATCGTGTCGACAGGAGCTGATGTTGCCAGATGTTCCTTCACTCCAACACCCTCCTCTTGAGGGGGGGTCGACAGTGATGGCCGAATCAGTACCCATCGCTTCCAGCCCTCCAACCGTCTTCCTTTTGTGGCAAAGCCAACAAGTTTCTCTTTCTGCTGCTTCCCCAATCCTGCAGGCTGCTGTCTTCCACTCATTAACTCAAATTCCCACCACAATGAGTGCCACCCACAGTGATTCTTCTGGGAACTGTCTGCATCCCACCTCCACAGGAAAACGCCCTGTTTGCCACCCGTGGTCTGTGCACTCCTGGATGAGCTCCTGGTATTTCAGGACCTTCCTCTCATAGGCCTCGTCACACCCATCATCACATGAGACACCTAGTTCCACCACGACAACCTTCAATCCAGCTCTGACCAGATGACTGGAGGGAAAATCCACCTTCTTCCCAGCAGGTCTTCTCTAATCTCCCACACTTGTAACTCCTGGAAGATGACGGGAGCCGATGAACTGCAGAAGTGGTACATGTGGCTTGTGTGCGTGAACGACGGCTTTCTTTGTTCCACCTCTGCTTGTTAAGGAGAATTAAGCTGATTTCCAACCAGTGTAGATGATGTTGGTATTGTTTTCTGGCGTCCCGCCGGTCTGCAGCCGTCCCGCCGGTCACACACAGCAATGAAGGCAGCTGATGCCAACAAAACTGAGTTGACAACTACACCATTTCAAATGTTATAAAGCTTCAAGCAAGCCAAACCCATCAGGACTCAGCACCTGTTTAAAATGTAGAAAAGCACTACTACCATCTGTAGCTTTTCATATTAAAACAATCAACATTTTACTGGACCAAGCATAACTACTGGCTTTAAGCTGCTAAGTGTGGACAGAAATTTTACATTTGTTTCCATCCGCAAATCTGAGTTCATATAGTGACTCTGCTGGTGTAAATACACTGTTGATACCCGCGAAACTAAACGTAATTCTTTGAAATATGGATGGAACAAGTATATACTGAGAAAAGGGAGCCAGAGACAATAAAAAAAAAAAAAATATTGGTACCTTGGAAAAGAAAATGGGTTAAAAACTGGCCATCAGCCGGCCTGACAAACAAATCCACTTTGATCAACAGTTTAGAAACATCTTGAGAGAAAACAGGAAGTCTGAAGCTCTGCAGATGACGACAAGGACAGCTGACTCTAATAGTATTTTCCCTTTACTCGTTCTACGGTCAAACCGTTTACAATCCTCAACAAACCAGCCAGATTGGAATTTGCATAAAATATGTTAAAGACAATATTTTGAAGTTTAGAAACATTCCGCCTGCTCAGACTCAGCTGCATTGCTGTTTGGATAGTGTTTCACAGTAGCGGCAGACAATGATCCAAATGATGCGGTGAAAGCCGGCCAGGAATTTTTCACGGTCTGGCCAAACATCACATAATCCAGACTTCATGGCCTGCAAAGGAGGCTGGACAGAATATTCTACAAACACGTTTATTTTTGTGTTTATGAGCATCTGTCCAATTACAAACAAACAAAAAAGCCTTTAAAATTCCACTAATTTTGAATAAAGCTTGTGTAACAGGTGAATTAACATTTTGCTGTGAGGAATAATGCAGAAATGTAAAGCCTCACCACTGCAGTCCTGGGTCTGCCACTCCAGACATTGACCGTAAGGAAAGGAGATGACGTATGCCGACGAGTCCACACAGCGCTGAGCGCTTCCACACCACATGCACTCCATGGCCTGGCTGGTGCAGTTGGCACAGCTGCTGCGCAGAGCACACGGCGTCTTACAGGGACGAGCACTGTGACTCTGCGGACGTCCTAAACGTACCCAAGACCAAATGGGAACATGGAGAAGTTTAGACAGTAAAAGAGAAGACAACATAATGTTTTTGATGAGTACTGTCAACCTAAGCTGAATGATCAGATTAAAAAAAGAAAGGACAGAAATCCTTTGAGAAGCTGAAAATTTATTCTGACCCTCACAAATCCCATTCAATGACCAGAACGTGCTCCCTTATTCTCACCGGCAGGTTTTTCACAGATCAGACCGTCTGTGGTGGCGGTGCAGGGGTTGGCCTTCAAACCGGACACCTGCGCTTTCTCCAGGTAGGCACAAAAGCCCGAGTCACTGGGCTCTCCAGGTAACCATCGCAGGCTGGTGTTGGTGAAAGGAGACATGTCCTCCCAGCCCCAGTAGGACACGTTGATCTTCCTCAGGCCGACCCAAGGAGACAAGTCCTGCAGGGGTGGAACCACACACGAGAGTAATCTGCTAAATTTACACTCAACCACAATTCTGGTGTCACATCAAGGTCATCGCCAGGTTCATCATGTAAAGTTTCAGGGACTCAGGTCTCAAGTTAATCGTATTTATCATGTTTCAGGTCCTGTAATTTATTGGTATTTTCATAAATACGATCTGTTTGAAACAGCTACGTTCCGATCAAATACAGAAAAATGATCTTTTCAGAGGGGGAAAAAAAATATATAGTAATAAAAGATATGGAAATTCCCCAATGAAACCCCTTAATACTGAAATTAACAGCCGGAAATCAGCATTAATTTGGATTTTGTTTCTTATAAGATATTACTTTAAAACTGGCTCCCGAATACAATTCATTACAGAATAAATCCATCATTTATTCAATCAATCACTTTAAACTACACACTACTCAACATTTTAGAAGGAGGGATAACGATTACATTTTATTTATATAGCATTTATTACAACACAAGTTGTCTCTAGAGACTTTCCAGGGACCTGAACATGACCCCCGAGCAATTATTACATAATCAACGGCAGGTGAAAACTCCCCTAGTGGGAGAAAAACCTTAAACCAAACAGTGGCAAGAAAAACTCCCCTTTAAGAGGGAAGAAACTACAAGAACAATGGAGCACAACTATACTTATGAGACACTTCTAATTAATAGGAGGATTGAGGATTGAGCTGAAGAAGGGACAGAGACAGAGAAAGAGGAGGTGAGGGCACCACTTAGTGGATCATTGGTGTCTCCCTGCAGCAGGTCTATAGCAGATCTACGGCATTTTGGATCAGCTGGAGGATACAGAGAATTACTTGGACATCCTACTAATTATACACTGCAGTAATCTAATCTGGAAGTTACAAACGTGTTCATTTGTTTTTCAGCATCACTCTGGGAGAGGATGCTCCTAATCTTTTGCAATACAATTACAAAGGTGGGAATACGCCGTCTTACAAACCTGATTAGTATGCTGACATGATGTACGATATACGGTACATACAGCAAAAAGATTTAGGATCATGGCTTTAAAACTTCAGAGGGTTTTAAAATAATGTTATATTCAGGAATTACTAAAATTAACCACAATTTCTTGTGTTCAGAGTTCAAATATTTGCTTGTGCTGCTGCACATTATTCTTGGTTTCTGCGTGTGATGAAACATTTTAAATGATGTTTGAACAAAAATCACGAGCGCGCGACCGTGCAGACCTAGGCTAAATTATTCACTTCCTGGATGCCAGATGTTTTTCAGACATGTGAATTTACAGAGATAAAAAAGGTTTATACTGTTTATATTGGTGCTTCATGGTGACCTGAAGGGAGAGGAAACAAAAAAAAAACAATGAAAAACTAAAAACTGCCAGCTGGCTCCTCAATAGAGTTAAAAAAAAAAGTCAAATATCACGGTGAGACATTTTTCAAAGATTGAACAGATTGAAGACATAAAAGTTCAAACATTTTCACATGATTGTTCACATTAAGTCTGTGATGATGACAAATGTATGTTTATGTAATTGACTTTCAGTGCGACTCATGTTAAATCCTTTTTTTTTAAATCTCAGGAACCTTTCCTTGGCATGTGATGACATTTATTTATGATGTTTATGTAATAAACTGTCTGCCAGAAAACAATAACTTGAATCTGTAGATTCTTGTACAGTCCCATGAAAAAGAATCTAAACCACTTTAATATCCATGTCTGTCATGATATAACAGAAAAATATAAATCACCTGGTCCTTGCCAGGCCTCAACGCTGAGTAAATGGATCCTCCAGATCCTCCAACAACATACAAGTAAACTTTAAGCAGAACTTAAAAAACCCAAGTATATACTGTGTACTCAGCTTTCTGGTCAGGAGCTTTTACATGTCTGTTAACACAAAGCCAAAGAGGAAGAACATCAGCAGTGATCCCAACATAGGCAAGAGTTGCATAACGGCAGCGACAAAAATCTGCATTTGTTCATTTCCTGATTTAATTACTTATAAATGAACACTTAGTACAGAAAACAAATATATGGATTTTAAAGTCTGAACAGAAATGGTATATACTTTGAATTTTAAGATTTACTTGTTGGTGTAATAAACTTTTTTTCTATACTGTGACCATCACGGGATCTACCAAACCTCTACACTAAGAGAAAGAATACGGGGAACAGCAGACTTCCAGTAATCCGTTTGCTAGTTAGGAAAAGAAAAAAAAAAAAGAGATGCCCTCTTTCACATTTGGTGAGTCAACAGTCAAAATTACAATGCAGGGGAAATTAAATAAAACGCTGTCACAGAGCAGGAATTGGGTTGGAATTGGGTTCGGTTCACTGCAGATCTGCCACCCACCTTGTCTTGCAGCTGATATTTTTGTAGCTCCTCCAGAACAAAATTGACTTGATTTTCAGAGACTAAAGAAGCAATATTTCCTCCCAGGTTTTTGCAGTAGTGTTGGGCATTATCGTAGCTCTCTCTGCTGGAGTTGATCCTCAGGCAGGCCTCCCCGACAAGGTGCCAGCCGTCCCCACACAGCTGGCCTGCGCACAAAAACACACGCATAGCCGTTTTCCTCAGCAGAATTAATCATTGAACACACAACAGCAGAAAAGCACAAGCAAGATTTTATGATCCTTTGAATTTCATCAACCACCGCACAAGAAAAAAAAACTAAATACTGCATATTAAAACAGGTCTTTAGACAGCCGTCACTGATTTTCTTTTACTTTAAAGGGTCAAAAGGCACAACTGTAGTTTGCATGACCTGACCAGTTTTATTAAATCATAAATACAAACATCGCCTTGGTCGTAGGCAGGTTTTTTGGATTTTTTTTATGAAATGCCATCACAGAGCTGTGAACAACTGGTTTATTCCAGTCTGACAAAATCAAGTTTCTAAACAGATAACAGGGCACTTAATGGTGCCTACTGATTAAAAAAAGACTGATGGAAATCGTACAAATATTCCGAACAGATCACATCTTCCTGCCCAGAGCAGAAAAACAAAATCCCTAATTGGTGTCCCTGACTTTCTGAAGGATCGTGAACATATCTGGGTGCGGCCGCTTCATTGTTGCGTCCAAGATGATCGTTTACATGAACGCTGAACTCCATGACAAACATACCAGGACATGCAAATATTCCCTTGGAAATGCAAATAATTTACTTTGCAGGTAAATCCTAATAGATTTTTTTTTTTATTAAACTTATTAAAAATGCTAGACACTATAGCCCGAGTTTAAGTTACCATGGTGACCGTAAACGATAAATGTAACTGGGGCTTTTGTTGAAGTCTGATGGTTTTTGTGCAGTCAGAGAGGCTTTGAGGTTGATAAATAAAAAGTTTCATAATGGGCAATGACACCCCATTGATCTCATTGTTGCTCTCCTGCTAATCTGAGCTTTTTCTTTTCATGTCTTTGTGTAAAAAAAAAAAAAAAAAAAATGTTGTTAAATTAATTTCTTCATGTGTATACAGCAAAAATATCAGATCATAATGCCAAATAGGGTGAAAATAGGCTAAAGTTGTAAAATAACATTGCACTTTGTACCGCATCTGCTAGTTACACTGGTAAAGATGCAAAAAAGACTAGAAGAAAAATAAATTCTTCCCATACATACGAAATACTAAAATGTGCATACGCAACGAAATCTAGCCATTGTGGTTTAATATATACTAATATACTGATTTCACTGACAGATGCAAATGTTGACTCAAACCGTTTTGATGGACCATTCATGCTTTGAACATTTATCCGATGACGAATAAGATCCCCACGAGTTACAAAAGGTATTACTGGTGGCACAGAGGAAAAACTGACTAAAAGGGGCAGATAAATTCACTCATAAAACATACATGCAGACACCGTTGTTATCACAGGCTCTAGTGTCTTGTGGGAGACTGTAATAGCAGAGCGGCCGTTCAATTAACAAAGATGAAAGGAAAGAAAAAGTCATTCTGGCTCCACTGAGCACAGCTGTTTATTTTGGTCTGCAGGAATGATTACGTTCACAGGCCCATAATGGTTTCCATCACCAACCTTTCAGGCAACAGAAAAGACAATACCTGTCTCTGGTTTGTTTCTTTTGCAAACTAATAGAAATGGGCAGTTATTGACCAAAACAAAATTAAAAAGACTAATGGAGGTTCAAAAAAGGAGACTTATAAAAATAAAGATGTAGTTATAGTTGTTTTGAGAAAAATCAAATATCAATTTAGAATTATTATTCAATGCAGTGTTGAATACCAACCTTTATAAAGTTATAAAGTTCACAGCTGCCATGGTGGTGACGCTACAATCAGCTGCTCCAGCTCGTTTTTAACCACACTGTTACTGCAAATTACAGATTTCAAATTTTTCTGCCGGACATTCACAGACAAAGAAATTCATTTGTGCTGCCAATGAATCACCAAGAGACCTCGTCCTAAAGAGCACGCTGATTCCCGTTATGCCAACTGATGCAGGCGATGATGATGCCTAAACCTTAAACATTTACTTTCCCTAAACCGAACAAAACACAGATTGAAACTAAAAGTAACGAAAGTCAACATTTACGAATGGAGAAATTCAGCGTATTACACAATCATGTCTTTGTAGAAAGCTTAACTTTGTTTTTTAACGGCCGGCCCCCGACATCAAACCCAGACATGTTGGGTGAATGAACAGATGCATCACCAAGACCTGGTGAGTCAAGTTCCCACCACAACAAATCTGCTAAATAACAGCCAGCCAGCAATGTTTCATACGTGCATGTTTAAAACATGCACGTAAAAGAAATATTCGAAATGAGTGGGAGCAGTTTAACAGATACCCAGAGTTCAAGTTGCAAAAAGTCAAAAGGTCTGTGGTGTTTTTGATGTGTGAGTCATGCAGTTTTGGTTTTAAACTGCAACTGAAGAAAACCTTGATTTTCTTTAGTTTATAGTCTGGATCAGGGGTGTGACTGCAGTCGCCAAGGGCATTAATTTGAGTCAGGTTTGTTGATGCAAGGAGACATCACATACAGGACAGTGGTCCTCGAAGACTGGAGTCCGACACCTGTGGTCTAGACAAATACTATCCAGACTGTCTTATCGGTCCAGAGTTTATAAATGAGTCAGTTGGGCTTTGACATGGGCAGAAAAAAGGAACAAACAGAATACCATTCTTTACTTAAAGATGTTTTTTTTCCAAGGCAACACAGAAAAAAAAAACTCCAGACAGCAAAGCCGTCAGTGCAATTCAGCATCGCATCAATGCGAGATTTGACCAAACCACTGCACACTATTTACCTTAAGACCTTGATGCGCCGACGTCTAACTGACTGAGGCTCCAGTTATAGATTTTAATTTGTGAGTCGGCCAAATAGTAGTCAACTAGTCAAAGTCGAAGCAAACCTACGTGGCCCATTTCTCTCTGCAGCCAGGAATGGGCACATTTCAGCAGTGCACATTCATGAGATCCTGCTAATCCACTCCCAGTACATTCCTGCATACATGCATGAGGGCGTTTGTCAGGAAAGCAAAAATAAACAGCAGGTTATTGTGTAAATGTGTGTTGTGCAACTCTCCTGCATTAGCTTAAGTAAAACAGTAACTTGATATCAATTCAAGATGAAGGCTGCACTGTCAGGCTTTTGATAATATCGGTTAACAGCATGTCTTCTGCAATGGCACACTGGGTTTTTTTGCGACTGCGTGTAGGATTTCATGGCCGTGCTCACCGGGCAGCGCCTGACACTCCTGCTGCTGCAGGTCCCACTGACAGTTGATGTTCAGGGAGCAGCTCCTGCAGTTGGCCAGTCGGAAACACTCCTGCTCCTCCCGGCGCTTACACCTGGACGAGTCCTTTACAGACTTCACACACACACGCACAAATATGAGAAAATATCTATCAATTCCAGTTTTTCATCAAGTAAATACAATAAACCTGGAGAAGTCAATACTATGTGAAACAACGACTGACAATGAATTAAGTTTGATGGTTGTGGTTGATGAAAAAGTCAAATGTGTCATGCAAAGTTAAAAGAGATCAATATAATAAAAAGGCACATTATACTGCAATACGGTTTTTATTGTATTATATAATTCCTTTATTCAATAAGTGGTGGGGGTTTCACAGTTTATAATCTTCAGAATAGGGCAGCAATGAATATTATCCGTAGTTTAAAAAAATGGATTGAATTAGTTGCAAAGTGAATTTAAGAATAAAATTATTATTAATTAGTGATGTCAGGCATCTGCTTGATGCAGTGGATCAAAACTTCTACAAATGAATAATGCTGTTCATGGTTTTTTTAATGACATCAGTCAATGTTAGACCTTTAAAAAGTTAAAAAACGTCTATTTCAGCTTGTTGATGCCACATACGGACAAGCTCCCTGTCCACTGGTGGGTGTGTCCACTGGTGGGTGTGCCCACTGGTGGGTGTGTCCACTGGTGGGAGTGCCTCACCAATGAGCACCAAGCGCCAACCAGCTAACTTCCAGTTGAGGGTCAACCGGAACTACGATTGGTTGCAGTTCCTCAACTGGCCACTAGAGCCCACCTCCAAAAGTCAATCTCCGCTGACTCACGTGGTAAAATGTACAATTTCAGAGCAGAAACAAACATCTACAGCCTGGTTCAACAAAACCGTTTGTCTCAATCGCTTGATTTAACATCCATGACGACTCTGAGGGGGTGAAGTTTGTTGTACCACACTGGGAGTTTATTTCAAGCAATAAATGTATTTCTAATATGATTGGCAGTCTGCTCAGCCAAAGGCTAGCCGTTCCAACTTCCTCATCCGTAATCGTCACGCTACCACGCTGTGGAAGCAACCACCTGTTTGTATGAACCCAGCGTTGGATAAATGTGACTGTCATTGTTGTTTTTGCTATCAACCTCTTAAACGTTATATATCTGCTCAGCAGATGGGCTTTTTTTGTCTTACAGTAAATGTCTAGGAGTCGTGCTCTGGACTTTGGAGAAGTTCTCTGTAACATCCTGTAGTTGGGAACAGGGATGGTCGTAAAGGGGTTTGAACTTGACCCAACCTTTATTTTTATTATTATTTTTTTTTTAAATAGTCTTATGAGCAGCAAAGTTTGTTCATCTCACAAGTTAAATCGCCTTTTTTGACTAACAATCATTTTCAAAATTGTCTTGTTAGTTGACCCATGCCTTTAAAAATCTTATAGGCTAATTTTAAAATCTAAAAATTGATTACATTTTGCGTAATTTATTATTCGATTAATTCTTTCAATAATTGCTAGATTAATCGACAAAAACAATTGTTAGTTTCAGCCAAACTCAAGTTTCGGTCATCTATGTAGCTTTGATAAAAGGTTTACTGTTAAAATAATTTGTTTATTTTCAGGTAAAGCCTAAAAATAATTATAGTTTTGCTTCAGTTTTAGTGGAGTAAAGCTTTCTATCACAACTTCACCTGCTTCTAGGGTCTGTGAGAAGACCAGCAGAGGTGTGCGCACACACACACGCACGCATGCACGCACGCACGCACGCACGCACGCACGCACGCGCACACACACACACACACACACACACACACACAGATGGTTGATGTTCTCAGAGCAGATCTTGTAAGTTTCAGTCTGAAACACTCCTGCGTTTACACCCGCTCCATTTTATGATTATTATTATTATCCATTCCTTATGAGTGCATAAAGTAGCCACATGAGTTATTTTGTGCTGGACTGTAATTTATTTAAGTGTTTATGGTTCACCGTCTATAACATACATCTTTGTGCCGTCAGTCAAGTACGTATTTAAGTTGTAAATAACCCTTACACCCCCCTTGAGACAATAACATCATAATCTCATCGACACAGACAGACACACTTGTCCAGCACATTTACACTCATATGTATGTAAAGGAATACCTTATTTATGGGAAGATGTGTAGATGCATTTTTGACAGTCAGGATTTTTTGTTTTTACAAGCCTCTTCATTAGTTATGATTCTTTTGTTAGATAGGATGATTAACATGATAGGATGTAAATCTGTAATAAGCTTTTGATTAACTATCTGCAGTTTTCTACGTCGCTGCCTGAGATAAATGTCGAGTTCACCAGAAGATGTTTGTGAACCTATGAGGATGAATGTACATTTGTGGTTGAATTTACTCTAAATCAGTAAGATTTACATGTGTCAAATAATACACACATGCCCCTTCCTTCGCGCGCCGTGTTTCCACAAGTTCAGCTGATGTTCTGACAACATGGACGGAGGAGGAGACAGAGACAGAGCGCCACCATGCTGCTGGGCCAGCTCCAGAGTCAGCTACACACACACACACACACACACACACACACACACACACACACACACACACACACACACACACACACACACACACACACACACACACACACACGAAAACAAACCAAAAACAGATCCATTCACAATTCATATTCAGAGTCAGTCATGCAAACATACAGACAGAAAAACAAACACGTAAATAAACAGGCAGAGAAACTGATAAAACAGGGTCGAATTAACAAGAAGGAAAAAGAAAACACAAATAAGCATCCGAAACGACGTGCACATTTGCATGTCTGTGTTTGACACATCTGACGGGATAAATCGCAGTAAGCACATGATGAATTCCTCTGATTTTAAACATTTTATGCCATTTCTTCACATATTAATGTTTGGGGCAACCTTTACACTTGTTCTGACTGGCATAAACCAAACTGTTATAAGATGCTACAGCTTTTTAAAAAACACGCAGCGATTCCCACATTTACTCTGCCTTTAATTTATGTCACCACAGACAGTACGAGCCCAAGATATTTAATGTTTTATCGCAGCAGCTTCATTTTATCTGTTAATACACATCAATCCCTGTGTTTCAGCTGTAACACAAGAACATCTGGTTAAATCCATGTCTACGTGTAGTTTGGAGCAGAAGAAGATTACAGTGAATATGCAAAGCTTTGTTTCCTTTTGGTTGGGACAGATATCTCGCTTCCCCCACTGGAGCTGCATGCACAGCAGGGGAGTAGCTAAATGAGTGAACCACACCGGGGGTACGGCAGGCAACGAAGAAGAAGGCAACGAACAACACCAGATTTCTTTGGATTTCCAGCAGCAGCAGCAATAGTTGGAGGTGACTCAAGTCAGTCTGGGATAAACATGTATACAAGGGTTTGGTGTATAAAATGGTTTTATGTTGGGGTTAGGTCACCAGCGAGCACATGTTTGTGTGTGTGCGCTGCTAAAGGGACATGGTGTTCAATTCTTCAGTTCTTGTCTATTTGTCCATTTAGCTGGTTTTAAGAATTCAAGAACATTTTTCTTACCCGACTGGTGGAGTTCTTTCTGCTCAAAATAAGAGACTAGATTTAGGAATATTAGGCTCAGGTCTACAGGGGCTGTTTTTGCAGTGTCTCTTCCCTAGTGGACAGGAATGCCATGATTCCTGACAATAACCGTGTGAAAAATACTTTGTGCTTCTAATAACTTTGCCTTTGCAAATACAGCAGGTAGCACATGTGGACTGTAAACTCCGACACATTTAAGCTGGTACTTCTGGCAGGAATTAAAAGGGTCAACCTACAATTTTTACCAGTTTCCAGACAGCCGGCCAGGACTTACCACGGTGCAGTTACTTGAGGCAGAGATGCACTTCCTGTCCTCACACCACTGGCAGCCTCGCGTGTTGGCGGTGCAGCTCGCGCAATCTGAGAAGCGGAAACACTCCTCGTCCATGCCGTCTGGGAAAGGACCAACACAAACACTTCAGCACACACAGAGAAAACGGTGTGGGCCACAGCTTCATACCATCGAGGTTTACATCATGTGGAAGATGTCTGTTCTTATTTTGACAGCTATATTTTTGGATTTCTTTTTTAAATAACAGTATAATGTAGTGTCTGTGGTCTGCTGTTTTTCAGGTTATTGCAGGAAGGAGCCACATGCCAGCCACTCTGAATCACACCTTCTTAGAGATGTAGCCAACGTCCGCCGACCCAAACGACTGACCAATATACCAGTGATGCGTTCACATGGAACATTAATGCCTCTGAAGCATAAATGAAACTGAATCTGGTCGGCTCATAACACAGTAACATAACAACAGTTCAGTGTCTGCAGCCATTCTGTAGTGTCAAACGAGCTGCCAGTCCGAATAAAGACTTGGTTCAACACTTCTGTGCATTAGTTTAACAATGAAAGTTTACCGCACGCAAGTCCTTGTTTTGATGCACATTATTTTATACTGCTCAGTTACGTGCACAACTGCTCACTGCTCTCATCTACATGCACAGAAGGTACTAATCTAACAAGTACAACAAGTCATTTCTTGTGTCGTTTTCCCCCCAGACAATCAGGCGTTTCCAGGAAGAAGAAAGGCGTTGTGAGTCATTTCACTTTCATCGTGTTCACATCCTGATTTCTGTACGACTTTAGCAGAAGTTGATCTTGGATATGTGAATGAATCCTGACATCCATTTAGGCGTCTGATGCTTATTTAAACGACCCTGGCTGGATTTTTGCAAAACACTCAAGAGCTTGTTAAAGACATGTCATCTACATTTTATAGTTTCAACACAAAGTTGGCTACCATTATGGATTCTGATGTTTTTCTTTACACAGTTTATGTTCCACAGAGACTCAAAACTGACTTACATTTTTATTTGAACTTATTTACAGATGTTCCTGAATGTGGTGATGAACTCACTGTAGACATTAAAGTTTGAATTTGATCACTTAACATTGATAGTGAACATTTTATACATCTAACTAAATTTAATATTTGGATATAAACATCAATCAGGATCTCTGGATTAGTACATAAAAACTCACTATTTGTATTAGACTTCGCTTACAAAAGTAGCAGTGTCGTCATCTAATTCAGTCTGTTCATGCAGACTTGTACTGCACATAAACCTGAGGAAACCTATTTAAATAATTACTAATAACCTTCTACTAAAACCAGCAGTAAGTTGCAGTATACCTACAAGAGCTACTGCTGCTACTATATCAGGTCCAGGCAAATCCTAATTACTTTAAAATTAGGTAATTGCTGCAGCGTTGACCTTCTGTTCCAATATGCAAACAGCCTCAGAACCCAAAGCCTTTGGGATAATTACAATTATAATAAAATAATAAGCCTTAAAGAAGTAACATTTATGCAAGATTGTTATGTACATTTTCAGTCAAATTATGTTAATGTGACACATTGAAAATATATTAAGGGAGAAACAAAGACAGGAACGTGTATGGGATTATGATGTAACAAACCAGGCCGTGCAGGGCAAAAAGGAGCAGGAATACTGTGCAAAGGTTGTTTCGGCTCCCAGGGAAGACATCTACTTTTCACCCAGTGGCAACGAATTCCTGGGCCAGCAGCTGCACAACCGACTGGGTTTGAGAAGGCCTGGCAGGATATGGGGGTGTAGGCCAACACGTCATTCAGAAGGAGCCCCGAAAAACCTCCAAAGACGTACATGGAGCTGCAGAAAATGAAGGAAGGTTACCCGTCACAAATGAAGGTAAAACACACAGCTGAGAAAAAACATAGAAGAAATATCTGCTGGGATTAACACGAGTGGAAAAACTGAAGGGAAAAAAAAAAGAAAAAAGGAGCGGAGGACTTTTAAAAATAAACCTGAACTTTGGTGTGTTGAAGGGAGGTTTGAAGCTGGTCTTCTGAAGCTCAAATCTGAAATTTCTGTGGCTAAATCTGACTTTTTGGTGGGTGAATGGCATTAAAGGGGAGGCAAAATCATTCAGGAAAATAGCTAAATTGAACTCTTGCAACAAGCATCTACTTAACTGACATTTATACTGTTCTTTTATGTTCATCAATTATTCATAAGCTGGAAAAAGTGCAGGTCAGTGGTTTACAAAGCAAAACCAAAAAGCACCACCAGGTTCTTTTAGAAAGCCCAACCAACTTTAAAGAGGGTATGAGGGAGAGAAAGAACACAAAAATAAAAATGCAGCAAACTTTAACAGTCCAGAGATAACAGAGGGAAATGAAAACCCTGCAAAAGTCACTGGCAATGCGAAGTAGGAGAAACATCTGCACATAAGCGGGAGGTGAGGTAGGAAAAACCCAACAGAAGTTGGTAAACAGAGCTTCACAGAAGGCGGAGGAGGAAGGAGTGATGGGAGGCGCGAAACTAAATATAACACGGAGTATAAAAGATCAATGCATCAACAATAAGAAATCCACAACTTGTAGAAGAGTCTCTCGAACCTTAAAAGGACACTGAGGGAAGACATCAAGTAAATGCAAAAATGTGCCAAGAGACGATGCAATGCAAACAGAGGTGTTCAGTTCGCATGGAGGTGGCTGGTATTATGACACCAGATAGGAGCAACAGTGCTGACATGTCCGTGTCACATCTCAAAAACACCATTAAGGTGATGAAATGATGAAGAAATTATCGGCTTACCCGTTGCTAACAACTGCAGAGTGTCCGAAGCGGTTGGTGTCCCGGTGAAGCTGCGGGCGGGGAAGGGAAGTCCACTCATCACAAGCTGAGGACCAACACACACCAGCACATTTAAGAGACACGAGAAGAAGGGGAACGTGGAGTCAATAAAGCAGAGGACGGAGGTATGTGGCTTCGCTGGACACTATAAATATTAACCCAGTTTATTTGATCAGCTACAAAGCACCTCAGTGTGTCCCAGCGCAATAAAACAACTGAGAATTCATGACTCGGAGTTTGTGACAGGGCTAAAAATGCTGCGTGATTAAATAATCTGATTTTATTCTCATCCCATCTTGCATGCAGTCGACTATAACAGCAGAAATAAGGAGCGATATGTTACTGCATGCATAAAGAATGAGCCCTGGAGGGCAACCTGGAGTTCAACCCGGAGCTCAACCCCTTCTTCCAGTTTTATAAGAAATCATTACACTAACCTAACATCCAATTATGGTGATGTGGATGAAAAAAAAAAAATTACCTGGGAGATGACTTCATAAAATGGTTCAAGCCATCAAATATCATCATTAAGCACTCCCCTCTCCTTTTTCTTCCATCTCGTTATCACCGTGGAGCCATCAGCTCTTTGTATTTTACTTTTTAAATTTTACAACTTTTTTCTTCTTTAATGACCTCTCAAATCCCCTGCAATATTAATATGGAAATTACCATGCAAGTGTCAAGTTTTGCGCATGTGTGTGTAATGTCTATGGGAAAAGAGCTGTTAGAAAATGGTCACTTGACCCATCTGAGCCTCTGCTGAATGTCAACACAGAGGCAGCAAAGTTTCGGAGGCCAGAGTGCTAAAGACCTGGTGAAACGGTGCTAATTGGAGGAGCTCGTCTTTACAGCGATGAAAAAAAAAAAAAAAGGGGGAAAGTCGGGGGAGAACCAAGAGCTCACGTCTTGCAGGTAAGTCGTATTTGTTCTTTAAAGAGACCACTTCACATCTTTTGGGCGATTACCTTTGCGTCCATATTTTCGTAGCTTTTTATGTAAAATACTGAAAACCCAACACTAAAGCAAGTTCTTTTCGCCAATCGGAGGACACTGCTCCCGAAATGTCTAAGATACTTTATCTGTAATCTGAGAACTTCCGACGTTATACAACTTTACCAGGAAAATTCTGACTAATCTGTCTAACCTAAGCTACTATTTTAATTCACCTCAAACGTTGGATTTCTAGGCACAGCCAAGCAGAGCAGGATATTCAAGTAGGTGGAGCTAAATTTCCGTCAGATGTGATTTCATACAGAAATTGCTTAACCAACCTTTAATAATGCTTGGCCTTATTAGGTCGTCATATACAATCTTTGAGTCAGACCAGAGACAAAAAGTTTTGAGAATAAAAATCTAATTATGTTTAACAGAGACCAAATGTGAATAGGCCGGTGTTATGAAAGCTGAACACTGCAGCCAAGACAGATGCAGAAGAGCGAAACACGTAAAACGTTGAATCTGTGGATGTGCAACTACAAGTAGCTGCTAATAACATCAGAAATTCTCGCACCAGTCTGAGTATCTGAATCTTTGATATTCTTGTGAAATCCATTTCCAGCTCCTGCATGGACACAGCCGCTTTGTCAGCTAGGCTTTAATATAACCTGTAGGATCCTGCATCAAATTTGCACCTCTGTTATGGTAATCACCACTCAGCAGGGGCTCCAGATGTGCGCAGCTTTCAGACAACCACAATCCATCTGAAGCTTGTAGAGCATGTGCTGCTGAAACTTTAAATACTTCTCACTTCTGGCACACCAAGCCCAGAAATAACCTTAAAACAGGAGGTAAGTACAGCAGGAGTTCTTCGCCCTGAAAACATTCAGTTTCATAGCTCAGCAGGAAAAGCAACCAACTTATAACCTTATTCTCAGAGAAATTGTAGATCTTTCTTCTTAACTATTATACTTTCTTCTTTTGAAATACACCAAGATGACAGCGCCACTTGTGCTTCGCCCAGCTACAGGAAGTTGACACTGGATTGCATCCCTCCATCAGCTGTCACCTCTAACTTTTACCCCCTCCACGGACAACTCAAACCCATTTCTAAATAGTGATTACTCCAGAGGTGCATCTACAAACTGAATGTTTTCTACACTAGTGATACTCGAGCGACTTTATTTTTTCACCTGTTTGATGCTGTAAACACTCCCGTAAACAGCTACTGTTCTATTATTACTGAATACAGTGATTTTAGTGGGCACAGTGTTATGTCTATACACACTCAGCACATCTGGCTAGACTCCTATCTGCATTTTATTTCCCAGTTTTGTTTTTTGTAACTTGTAAGATGCCATTAAAGTTTAATCCAGTCTAATGCTGCTATATTTGGGCGCACAGTGAGTCGATCTGTAAGGTTTTTTGCCTCACGCTTGTGATTCCAGAGGTGAGAGCGCTTCATATGCACATTTTATCTCCAGTCATGTGTTCTAAGGTCTATAAATAATAATTAAAGTATCTCTTGTAAGAGGTCATACTGACAACACAGTCAGTAACCAACCATGCAGAGTTTACAGATGTCAAATTGCCCACCAAGAAGTGTGTGAGCGCACATTTATTGACCACAACACGCATACACACAGATTTTAATTTCCTCTCAGGATATGAGAAAATCTGTGTTAATAATGCGTGGTGGGACAGAGAAAGATATCGTGATGCCAGATCCAAGCAGGCAGCCGGGTTTGCCTGATTGACAGCTTGATGTGATCTACACTAATGGGGAACTTGATGAAGAAAGCCACGACGAGGAGGGAGACTTGAACGGCAGCCACCGTCTGCTCCTCCAATATATCACGGCTTCCGCATCTTAAAAACAAGTTCCCAGCCTGCCCTGGGCCTGTCAGCAGGAGCTGCATTTGTGCACACTTGTGTGTTGCACGCACAGTGTGGGTGGGAGCCTGCGGAGTGTCAATTTGGAGAGCACCTCGTTTTTAATCAGAGTTAATTTTCCCCTAAAATCTAATTAGAAATGTGAGGGTGGCAGGGAGAGAGGGGAGGCAGAGCTGAAGGGGCAGAAGGAGAATTAAACCCAACTGAAAAGTGCTTTCCATGTCGCGCTGTTCCTAATGTGTGGCAGCAGAAGAAGCCAATAACATCATGTCGCCCCTCCAAGGTTAGCACAGCAAAACAAAAACAAATTAGTGCACTTGCAGCAAATGTGGAACGGAAGAGCAAATGAAGATGAAACAAGGGATGAAGAAGTGGCTTCCACAGGTGGAACCAATTAATCATGTCCTGCAGGGATGAGACAGAGGGCAAGGTTTTTACAAAGAAACTCAATAGATGCCTTTTTGTTTATATTTTTTGGGGGTTTGTGGGATCAAACAAATTCCACCCCAGAAGTTTAAATTGTTTTTTGTGGACTGAGTTTTTTTTTTGGTCACAGGTTTGGGTTTGACATCAAGTTATATGATTAAACTCGGGTGAAGAGGCAACAAAGATGGATATACACGGACGAGCCACTACATTAAAACCACTGACAGGTAAAATAAGTAGCGTTGCACTTCTTTTACAATGATCTGCTGCAAAAAAACTGCAATCTAACATTCATATGGATGCTACTTACACATGCAACTTATTTATTTATTTTTTTTTCCTTCTTTATGAGTCGTCACTACAAATCATTACATGAGTTGGCATAGGTCATAGGTCAGACGTCCTTCCCATTTATCTGGGACTGGCGTTATAAGAGAGGTTTTTACAATGTTGACGATTGGCTGGGGTTCACTGTACTGTCAAAACAGACACTTGGATGCTTCCTGGAACATCCTGGAAATCTCTCCCAGTGGAGCAGAGTTTCAGGATAAGAAATAGTCACCTCACCACCATCCAATGGACAGGTCTGGATCCCACTTCAGACACCAGTGTAATACTAAAAGTAAACAACTGCTTCGGTCCCGCTTACGATCTACTGTCAACCCAGCAACTAAGATTGTACAAGTACAAGTTTAAATGTTCTGAACATTAGTGAGGTGGCTTAGTGAGCCAGTAGTCTACGTGACCGCAGGAACAGCATGTTTTGTGTGTGTGAAATACAAAGACGGGTGGATGGTTGTGCTGGGGCACAAACACAGAACCACTCTAAGACACCAGTAAATACGATCTTGAAATATCATCCCAAATCCAGAAACGTGACGGGGATCATGTCGCCAACTTTCCGGTGGGAGGTCAACCAGCTCTACCCACTGCATGCACGTTTGTCCAAGTGTTCACCTGGACTAGACCCTGGACCAATCCGGCGGCATGTGTGGGATGAACGCCAAATCCAGAGACCAAACCCCAAAGTACCTACTGAAAACATCCCGCTTCCAAAATAATCCAAGACATTGAAATGACACATGACAATAGATGGTGGCTACAGGGATCTTTTTCCTTGGCACAAGGCTTATCTGCTTTCTGCACGATAACCTCGCGGCTGTGCGAGACTACAGTCACAAAGTACAAAAGTGTGAATTCAGGAATAGGAGTGATCCCAATAATAATTATTAAGATGCATCCCAGTTGGTGCGGCGCTGCGCAGGTTTTGAAGTTTTGCATGTTTGTAAGAAATTTGAAGCTTTACATGTACATGCGTTTTAATGAAGCTAAAAAAAATAAATAAAAACACTACACGAGCCCTAGAAAAGGACTCGTGTAGTGTCACTAAACTACTGCCTTACCGTTAACCACATTTAATTCACAAGCTCATCTGCTTTATCCCTCCACGTCTTTACTCCCTCCAAGCAATCCTCCTCCTGAGAACGCGGCGCTTCCTTTTAGTCTCCCCAAATCCCTTTTTCATTTAGTTTTTATTTCAGAGTATTCCCCTCGACTTCCCCAGTGCTCCGCTCGGCACATTCATCTACGTACTCTCAACCACTGGAAATGTTTTCATCATTTTGTAATTTACGGCAGATAATGACAGGACAGAGGAATAAAAGACCGATTGTGGAGCTCAAACAATGGGCCGCAGGATGATGTCAGCTCTTCGGCTATTCAGTGACGTTGTGGTCTTATTTTGTTCCATTTACATGCAAAAATCATTTATTTTCAATCTTTCCCCCTTTATAGAGAGCACACATCACGTGTTTAGATTCGAAAGTCTATGAAACGGGACAAAACAGTTTCCCTTGACAGACACCAAAATAAACCAGGTTTTATCACCTAAAGTTAAACTTGACTTTGACTTTGACTAAAGTTGGGGCAGTGAAGAAAGTCTGACTTGGCATCAGGAGGTTGGACGTTGAGGCGTTGCTGTGATCACCCAAATTTACTTTTAGCACTGAAGTACAACCCAACATACAAACATTACTAGAACCTGGCAGCATTTTAAGCGACAAGCCTCTCGCCTCCATTTCTTGTTTCAGTCATACCGTAAGTACTTTGCATCAAGCCTTTTTCTGGATAAATAAAGATTCAAATTATTCCCCTCTTCCTACTTTCTGCACTCAGGTTTCCTCCTGTGACGAAATGAAATTAAGAAATCAAAAATTACGCTGCGTTTAGCACAAAGTGCCCGTTCTAAACCACACTTTTGTTCTCGGACACTTCCAGCCAGTCACGGTGGTCCGTGAAATTTACTGCGGACCAAAAGAAACTGTAAAATGCATTTTCTGAAATATGACATTATGCATCGGTTATGCATTATGCAACACGGCGTAATTTTTCATTTCTTCACTGCAGTGACCTCTGAGCCCCGATTAAAGACAGAAGAACCAAGTAGCCAAAGCCGCCAATCAAAACCTTTTTTATACATAAGTGTATTTCTTTATATAATTTTATCTGATGTGGTACCAAAAAAGTTTTTTAAATAAATTCATCCCCCTTACAGTTGTCATGGATGTGACATCCAGCTACGGGGGACCTAAAATGTTCTTTATACCAGAAGTGTAAATCTTAATTTATCCTACTTCTTTGTTGACATCAACCTGCAAGTGTGAATGTTGGCTTTGGGCCAACACACATCGTCATGCCAACCAGCCAGTTTTGAAAGGACCTGCTCTCGGTGGATGTGATCTCTACTACAGTGGACAAACATCTTTGGTTTAATAGGAACAAACCACGTTTTACTCTGGTATCACAATCAAGCAGAAAGCTTTTATAGTTCATTTTCAGGTCTCATTGTAAACCTCGACATTACCATGAGAGGGTTGGGGGGGGGGGGGGGGGGGGTTTTTTTGGTTTTAAAGGCACAATGGCATCTTAAATCGTCTGCACTTAAAACTTTTACAAAGCACTTTACCCATTAAAGCTACGATCAGCAAGAATGAGCAGTTATTCTTTGTAAACATCAAATTCAAACAGGAAGACTCAGTGAGGAAAAAGAAAAAAAACATAAAAAAACAGCACCACAAACAATAAATCGAGGACAGATCACTGAATTACCTGAATAAAAACTTTATATACCGGTAGATCAACAGTGATAAGATTCTAAAAAGCGATAAACCCCACATTTCTTAACATCTTAAAGAGATTTAGAGGTTGATGGTGACACACCTGACTCTTAAAGACGGCAGCCACGAGACATCCCTAACAATTTAAGGAAAAGACAAAATATGGTTTTAGTTGTCCTTGACAGGATGCATTTATCTGTCGTCACCATCAGTTCACAACTCCTGAAAAACTATCACTTTGTTTGGAGCCGCCAAGGTGTGAAGCGCTCGTTCAGCGAGGCGTTGAGACTTCCCGCCCGATGCCGAGGCACCGGTCCAGCTCAGAAAGGAACTATCCCAATTCCCCATCGTCATATCCACCTGCAGCTTCACCACATGCTGCATTCAATCTACGTTCACATTAGAAGTTAAAAGTCTTTTGTTTTGACATTTCTAGTAGACGTTCATACAGTTTTCTTAACGTAAGAAAGATATTAAAGTGAAAGTCCTACCAGAAGTAAAATGTTTCATATCTTATTCAGGAATTCTGTTTTTTTTTTAAAAGCTTTTCCTTGTTAAAGTTGGAAATTGGTGGATTTTGACTCAATCTGGTCAGACACATTTAATAAAGTCAGGAATATAAAAGACGACATAACAGGTCTGCTTTAAACCTCGTTCTTACCCAAGTCGTACGCCAGGAAGTCGGCAGAAAAACACTTGGCTCCGTTGCTGAGAGACGTGTCATTGTGAGTGTTTCCTCCAAAAACCAGCATGGTGCCACTCAACAGCACCGCAGAGTGGAGGTACCGTGCCAAACCGCTCTCCTGGAGTATCAGCCTACACACACACACACACACACACACACACACACACAGAAAAAAAAAGACCAGGTCAGCAGCTTGACAGACATTGAGAAAGTGTTTGTCAGGTATGTGCACGTCTGTGTGTCATACGATGGCGTGTTATTGAAGGCATCTCAGAGCGTGTGTGACCTGCCCATAGTGAAAACCCTTCACACCAACTGTTCTGTCACTGGATCTCTCTCTCTCTCTCACACACACACACACACACACACACACAAGGAGGTCTCAGTCCACTAAATGAGACTTCTGAGGTCAAAGGTTACATAGTGGAGACCAACTGTGACTTCTTAATTTACCAACTTCCCCCCAGAGACTCCGGTTCACAGAAGACATGAATCCCCTTGTACAGATAAATTCACTCAGGAAAAACAAACCGCTCCAAATGAGTTTAATCATTAGAGGCTGAAGATCGTCACACACCAAATATACGGCCTAAACAAGATGTATGAGAACAATATTTTAGTGTTGAACGGCACCAAAAGACATAAAGAATTATCATTCTGTGCTTCCAAAATAATTTGGGAACATGTAAACCGTCAACTATAACAAGTTATTCCATAAAGTTCTACTAACACAAAGAAGCAGACTTTCAAAGTAAAACCGGAACTAGATAAACCAAGCCAAGGAACCCAAGAAAAAACACGAGCAAAGAAAAAACTGAAACAGAAATTATCCTCAGCTCTCCCACGTTTCTCTTCGCCTTGTCGGTGGTTTGCTTTGTCTTTTAATTCTTAAATATTTGGCCTGCACATTTGTGTTTCTTTGGTTAAATTTGTGCACCTGACATCGAGCTGCTGACATAAAAAAAAAAAAAAGAAACAATCTCAAGTAACGGTAAAACACTCTGGTATTAAAGATTTGGTTTAGAAATAATTCTGTCTGGTGTCACAGGAGCTCAAAGACTTTTGATATTCTCAGACTTTCAGACTTTGGCCGTTAATGCCGGCTGGAAGGTGAAACCACGGAGAGACAGCAGGTTGCATGTGCACATGCTCAGGTGTGAGCACGAGCTTGTGTGTGCAATCAGAGCAAAGGCACTGATGAAGATGGACTTTCTCCTTCAAGCATCCATCTAGCTGCAGCCACCTGAGGTCAAACGTTGTCACATACTTCTGTTCTCTCCATCTCTGTTCTCTCCATCTCTGTTCTCTACATCTCTGTTCTCTCCATCTCTGTTCTCTCCATCTCTGTTCTCTCCATCTCTGTTCTCTCCATCTCTGTTCTCTACATCTCTGTTCTCTCCATCTCTGTTCTCTCCATCTCTGTTCTCTACATCTCTGTTCTCTCCATCTCTGTTCTCTCCATCTCTGTTCTCTCCATCTCTGTTCTCTCCATCTCTGTTCTCTCCATCTCCGTTCTCTACATCTCTGTTCTCTCCATCTCTGTTCTCTCCATCTCTGTTCTCTCCATCTCCGTTCTCTACATCTCTGTTCTCTCCATCTTCTTTCATCTCTGACTCCAGAAAACATACTTTCCTTCACCCACAGTGAGTTTCCATCCATATGTACACTTTTTGTTTGTTTGTTTGTTTCTCTTTACAAGTGATAAACAAGAGAGAGAAATATGTAAAAAAAAAAAAATGCAATCCAGCAGAAAAGCAATTTCTTTAGGAAAATAGCAGGAAAAAAATTATACTCTTGAGCTTGAAAATATATTTCACTGATATAAAAGCAGGAAGATGAGTAAGATTATGAACGTAAAATCTGTAGTATTCCAGTGTAAAGATGAGAGTTTGAAGACTGAACACAGACATCTCTGCAGCTTTAACCTGTAGGACAGAAAGAAATGTTTTTAAGGGGGGAGGTTGTAACAGCTTTCACGGTCCGTGTTCTCACCAGGTTCTCATGCCCACGTGGTAGCGGTACAGGTGGTCCACCAGGCCGTACTTGTTGTTGCTGAGAGCCTTGTATCCCCCGTGCACGTACACGCAGCCACTGGCTTCGTCATACACGCTGCTGTGACTGTAACCTCCCTGAACCACCGCGCCGCCAGTAGACACGACCTGCCACGCGTTCGACCCTGGAGGTGTAAAACACAGAGAGAAGGCACGGAGCCAATTAACAGAGCACGCACGGATCAAATCTGATCCCCTAAAAGCTCCTTGATGCCTTGGCAACTTTGGTTTTTCACTTCTCGTGCCAAAAAAGCAAAGTCATTTTCATTCCTGATGTGAGACAGAGAGAGGGAAAAAGAAAAAGACAGCAGACTGAGAGGAGAGCCAAGCAGTTAGGGAGGCCAAAGAAAATGAGACTTTATTGAATTTAGAAGTAGCCCTGCTATATATCACACCAGTGTGATGCACGCAGATGAATTCGCCAGCACAAACGCTGGCATTAAAAACGGTCCGGGGGGCTACATCATCCACGAAGGGCCCCAATAAAAATCTACAGGAAACCAAACAAACCCAGAGGAAGAGGAGGAACTTGAAAAGCCTGAGAAAAGTTCGCCGTCATGTGGAGCCGTGAACCACAGAGACCCCAAACGCACCAAGAGGAGAGGGAGGAAAGTCTCTCAACTCTGCCTGAGAACAACCCCAGGCTGGAGATGTCTGCAGTTGTACCCATAAGAACGCCTCGAAGTTTCTGAATATTCAGTTGATGATGATTTTTAATGAGTCACAATGCAAACCGCTGCACTGCAGTCGTTTAAATCATTATGCTGCTGGTCGGGAACCTGTACAGGAGGCAGGAAACATCCCCAAGAAATTATGGAAGTATGGGGTTTGTGGGCCTGAGATGATAAGTAATATATTCTAATGCACTTTACGCTTTTTGTCAGGCACATTGTAAAATTTTATGTGGCCCTGACATACTGTATTTACTGCTTTGCACAACAGCTCCTGCACTAGCACTTCCTCCAACAGGTATTCTGTTAAATATGCAGATGATACTAGCCACAGAGCCTCCTGCATGATGGAGAGGAACCGCACAGGCCAGTGGGAGGCGAAGCTCGTCCTCAACACCATCTGTTGATGTTAGGAAGAAAAAGTCATCTCAGCCCACTTTTATTAATGCAACGCTGATCCAGTCAGCGACTGAATATAAATATCTGCATTTTGTGCTCAACCCTCTGAAATGGGATTCCCGGACCGCACACGTGAGCTCCGAGGCACATTAAAGGCCGTTTTTTTATCCTTTAACGCGAGTCCCCAAACGCTCCACACCATTATTGTGCTTTTATTCAAAGTGTCCTGACTTGCTGCGTCATTTATTGGTTTGGAAATGCTTCTGAGGCACAAAAGAAAATCTAAAAGACAGCAATGACAGGCAGTAAACTGTATGTATGCTTTGCCAAGTTTAGAAAGTATTTATAGGGATCAGGTTATGAACAAAGTCGTTATCTAAGATGAAAGGTGTCCACTGTCTCCATCCGCACAAACTGTCTTTAGTTCCATAAGCCATCACATTTTCAAATGTGGACAGAAAACAGGATGATACATGAAATAAACAGAAATAAACAGGCATCAGTCAGCAAATTGTATAACATCATGTTTAAAAGAGCTTAAAAAACCTGAGCGTTTTCTGTAAAACAGATATTTCATTTCTCAGCTTCTGAAGGAAACAAAAACATAAAGTTAAAAAAGAGAGATTAACCCATCTGTGTTTAGTGTAAACTACAGACTACGCCTGCGTGTTTGTCAACATTTTTACAAAAATTGACTAAACAATGGTGCCAGAATGTGTGCAAGTCTGTGAAGTAGAATACAGCGTGTTGTTGCTGAACACTTTGATCAGAAATTAAGTGTGGAAGCCCAGAAAAGCTTCACTTCCAACAAGTGTCCTGAAACATAAATACACTCCTGTCAACTGCAGCAAACCAAACCATTTGGAAAATGTTTGACAATTCAGCAAAGCGGGATGCTTTTAACTGTGGACGGAGCTTCTGCATACAAAGACGTGTTTTTATCCGAGAGACGCGGCTGCTCTCCATCAGCTGGTGACGCAGGCTGGTTGAAATTATAACGCCAAATGGACTGCGTCTAAATAGCCCTGTTTTAGTCTGATTGACCGCTGAAAGCACTTTTCCTGTACAAGCTGCGTTCACCCTTTTACACCAACATTCATGCAGCACATAAAGCTCCATTTTTCATCAGTAAATAATAACATGATGTAATATGTCATGTTCTGTTGCTTAGTTCAATTTGAGAGCTGGTGAGGATAAGATGTTTTTTTTTTTTATTCCTTAAACCATAGAATTGTTTTTTTTTTTACGTGTCTGTCACAGAAAAGTTATGAACAGACATCAGGCCACAAGCCTGCACAGAAAAAAAAGCAAGAACAGAGGAAACAACAATATAAAGATGAACCAGGGGGAACGGGCGCCTCAGGAGTAGGAGGTCAGCTCTTATCTCGTCTCTGGCAGCTAATTGCTGTGAACCAGCCTCCCTGAGTGGTCATTAAATCCGTTTGCTTCATATTCTCCACCTCGCCTCTACTCCCCTCTGCTCTTCTTCGGCTCGACTCTCGTTCACTCCCTCTGAAGCCTAATGGGGCTCCGCTGTGACAACGTCGGAGAGAAAAAGGAGAGAGGGAAGCCGCGGAGGTGAGTGAAAACGAGAGTGGAGGAAGGATGACAAGTGAGGAGAAGGTGAGGAAGGTGAGCCGAAAAGAGGTGTTGAAAGACAGGGTTGAGACTTCGGCTTCCAAATGAAAGAAAAAAAACGACGGAGGAAACAACAGGCCGGGGAATGAAGAGGAAAAGGAAAAACAGGATGACAGGAAGGCAGGAGAGCGAGAGAATGCAGTTGATTCATTAATCACTGTCCTTTCTCAGACGCTCCATCCTGGGCACCACCTCTTTTTAACGACCACTCTCAGTGTGTGTGTGTGTGTGAGTGTGTGTGTGTGTGTGTGTGGTTAGTGTCGTTTGCTCTCAGTTTTCGTTGTGCATCTCTTGGAAGTTGTGTAGATGTGTGATTTCTTCTCTGGGAGTGGCCCAACACGCAGCTCCTAGGTCATCTGCAGGTTAATAAAACTGCAGCACCGCCATCTACTGGCCAGAGATAAACTCGCACCTGCACGTCACAAAAGCACCAGAGGAGCTCAAATCTGCAACCATTCATCGTAAATTTAGACATGCCGGATTTTTAAATATTCAAATGGAAGATCCCTAGTAAGTCTGACACAAAGAAGAGAAGATTTAGTTTATTTAAAGTGCAGATTTCACACAGGATTTTGTGAGGTGAGGTGTATGGCAAGAGTCACCTCTCAGTGTTTAAGATGTTTTAATTTACTGTCCTGCCCTCACATGTCAAAACATCTAAATCAGTAACATCTAAGCAAAGGAGATCACCATCAAGAATATCAATCCAACAAAAAAAAAACAAAAAAAAACACCAATTACAACAAGTTAAAATCCAAAGTGCAAATTTAAGATGGCAACTTAAAGAGTCCCCGTGTTTTGTTGCATCAATAAGAAGCAATTAAACAAGCAGTGAAGACGTGGGAGGGGAAAACTCGATACGAGCGGAGTCAGCAGTTGCACTTACTGATGTTGTACTCCACAACTTTGTTGATGTAACTGTAGACAGGCGAGTAGCCGAAGAAGGTCAGCATCACCGGCCCGCCGTCGGCCAGCTCCACCACGTGGGCCGTGTGGCCTTCAAGGGCATAGGGAGGCGGCAGCGCTGGTTTCCGTGGCGACCAGGTTCGCCTGGGAATGTTGAACACCCACATCTCATCCGTTATGTTGCCAGGACCTGCTTCTAGCTTCCCACCAAACATGTAGATGTCATCCTGACACAGAGAAAAGAACATACAAAACAGACGATCCAGCCTTTAGTCGTGACGCCAGCGCACTTAATCCGCGTTATGTTGCTGCGCAGCCAGAAGCACTTGGTATATATGACAAAGTACGTTTAGAAGAGGAAAAGATCTGGAAGCTATTATAACCGACGGGGAAGCAAGTTTCCCAAAATACACCTGTATATGACTGCAGAAATTTAACAAGTTGGGATTGTGTTTAAAGTTTTAACAAAATACGTTGGGGTGAAAAAGGAAAGAGTTAAAAACATGCTGACTGATTTATCATTTTCAGACTCCCTCTGAATCCAACGTCCCATTACATCTTTTACGAATAAACGCCTCCTTTCATGCAACATAAGTCCCTGCATTTGGACAAAGAAACATCTTTTACTTCTGTGCACTGAAGATTCTGATCTTTGGGGGAAACACGGAGCATTCCCACTTCCTCAGTCCCTCATTTAAAACATTTCACGAAGTGACTCTCGACATAATCTGAAATCAATTTCCTTTCTTTGTAACATTATTGGTTTTTTTAATTAATCATCTATACAATATCAAAAATGATGTCAAAGGTTTTTCATAAGTTACAAAAGAAGACAGATGTGTTATGTGATAATTAAAGTGACAATCAATCAAAAGCAGCCAACCTTATTATTTTACAGCCTCAGTAAGAAATGTTTTTTTTTTTAATTCTAATTATCTGAGGGAGAATTGTGTGACGGACACTAAATCATTGTTTACAACTTTCTGTATCAGTGGGGACCACAGAATAACGTTTCCACATCGACGCAAAGAGCCGACACACATCCAGCAAACTTCGGTGATTCCAGCTCTCTGCGCGTCTTCGTGCGTCTGCATCACCTGATATAGAGCGAGCGAGTGTCCGTATCGGTAGAGAGGACCGCTGGAGGCGGGCACCACGTCCCAGGTGCTGGAGTCCAGGTTGTAGCTGCACACAGAGGGAAAACGTCAACACTAGCAGAGATCAAGGCTGCAGTCAGACTTGAGCTGTCAGGTGACCACCGCTGAGTCAAGCAGCTTACTTAACAACCATGTGGTAGTTTGAGTAGTTGAAGGAGTAGCCTCCCACCACCCACATCAGTCCGGAATGCACCAGGGCCCGGTGGGACGCCCGACCCAGAGACTGGGCTGACGGCTTGATGCTGGGCAGCACCCAGAAGGCCTCGGTGGAGGGAACGGGAAGGGTGCAGTCTGGACCTGTGGCAGACACAGAGACGAGTGTGTCCTTACTCCGAATCCTTCACAGCAGCAAAACTGGGAGAAACCAAAGTCATCAGGAGACGCAGCAGCACGGCAGATGCGCGTGTGATGACGTCATTAATGGAGTGGGACATTTGATCACTTTGGCGCCCGAAGGGGGCAGTAAAAGCAGGCACAAACAAAGTTTATGTCCTCTTCTTTTTTAAAAATGTATTTGGTTAATTTAATATTGGCAGTGTTGCCGGTAAAGACGCAACATCTAATGTTTGAAAGAAAAGCTTCACATTTATTTAAATGCATGTCTTGCATATATTGCCAGTCTTTGCATTGCATTTTGCATTTTTATTGTTGATTCTAGTGACTTTGCTTACCGCTTTTATTTGATTTTATAGTTTTATTTGTTGTATTTTTGTGCACCTGTACAGCGCTTTGCTTGCCTTATGGCATATTAAAGCGCTTTATAAATAAAGGTTTGATTGATCGATTCTATGAAGAGGGGGAGAGGATTTGCAGGATGCAGCTGGTATTTATTTTTACTTTTACTGATGCAAACTGGACCTAAATGTGGAGGGTGAGCTGAGGCGAGACAGAAACAGGCACAAATGAGGGAGCAGAGGTTTGCTTACAATGGTGGTTGCTATGGTGACCAGTACTTTAAATTGAGCTGATTTTGTATATCTGACGGCTTCTCTGAGGTCGAGGGTCAGTCCCATCCTCTCCCACTACCACACACACATCTGTGGGTCCCTTACAGATGTTTTCCTAATGTCCCAACAAGGAGGACATCACACTCACTCTTCTTAAGATGCTCCTTCAGCTCTTAGGAAGGACTGGATGTCGTGCTAGAATCTGTTTTACATTCAACGCCTGGGCTTTTATACTGATTTAAGTTAAAGAAAAAGCTCTGCCTTTTTAAACTAACTAAACATCTCATCTCACGGTTCACCAAAGGGATGTGTTCAATCAGTGTTTGTACAAATACGTGGCAGCGCGTGTGTGAAAACAGCAAACGTAAACGTCAGTGTTGGTTCACTTCATAATATTCAAACTATCCTTGGAGGTGTAGTCGGGCACTTTGGAGGCTGGTGCGAAGGGTCACGTCCTCAGATTCATGTGAGAAAATCCACAAACGTGACTGTAGATTTCAAGGATTTGTGGAGGCATGTTTTTTGGGGGTGTATGTTGCTGGCTGAGATGCAGAAATACATGAAGAGAAACAAAATCAGTTTAGTTGATGAGGCGACATGAAAGATTCCCGCAGTAAAATGAGAAATCTCCAGCTTGAACTGTAAACTCTCGCCTCCAACTGAACCTTATTACCAACCATATCTATTTTAGATGCTGTACATATCCAGTTGAATGCTCCTAAACCAAATAGTCCATTTGTGTCCAAAATGCATCAAAAACATCTTGGAAGAAGGTTTTCACACAGGCAGCAAAACTGTAAAAGTGCAAACAAGGCAGAAAGATTGACAGACTCCTGTCCCCCTTAGCAACAGTAACTAGGGAGCAGGACTTACAGAAACATCATTGGATAAATTAATGTTCATGTTATTATATTGTATGAAATTAATAAAACTGCCAACATTAACCAAGAGCATATTGTGAATAAACAGGGCCTGGAAATGTATGAATATTGCATTTAGTTAATGTATTCGAGAGGGTTTTTTCTTTTCTTTTAATTCCAGAAAGCTCATAGCTTTTTCCCAACCAAACAATTTGTCTTCAAAATAAGTAGATAAGTTAAAAAGTAAAGGACTGAACCTAAATAAATATGTAGTACGACCCTACGAGTAACTGTAGAAAAGTTACAAGTCATATCTCGTTTTAAAGCCGTCCTTGTCACGTCTCTATGGCCTCCAGACAGCCCTAACCTCTTTCTGGAGACGGAGATGAAGATGTTAAGATTTTCTGTGGGACTTACAAGGAAGGAAAACGTTTAAAACGAGCACATCAGAGGAACAACCACAGTTAGATGTCTCAGAGACAAAGAAAAAGCTGCTGGTTTGGGATGGATGGATGGATGGATGGATGGATGGATGGATGGATGGATGGATGGATGGATGGATGGATGGATGGATGGATGGATGGATGGATGGATGGATGGATGGATGGATGGATGGATGGATGGTGTAGAAGAGGAAGACCAGAGGAGATTTCTGGATCTGGTGACAGAGGACGTGTAGATAGATGACACTTGGACAGTAAAATATCTTTTGATATTTCAAAATGAAGTTAGTGATCTATAGAGGAGCACTTAGAAAATGTTGACATTCTAATACTTATCAGCAGGTCATTTTTCTACCTAATGGTCTATGCAATGTCAAAATTACAGTCAAAAGCTTCTCAGCGAGACTGATCTTACATGATAAATTTGCTCATTAGAGAGGCAGTCAATTAAAGCAATAAAGAGTTTTATTTTAAAGCTGCAACAAGAGAATATTTGAACCTTAGTGATTAAACAAAACTAGTCAAAATCCACATTTTGATATATGAAATGGTACATGATGAAGTGAAAGTCTGCTTTTGTAAAAAGAAACTTTGATGGATTATTGTAATTGTAGGAAAGCAAAGTGAGACTGTGGCTGGTGATGGTCCAGTCTTCATCTCTGACACATCAGGAGAGAAAGCAGCAAGTCAAACTGCAGAGTCGTGCCACGTGGTGGCATAGATGTGACACACGTTTACCATCTATGATCACACGACAGGTTGGAGAAGCTCATGTGCAAGAAAGTTCAGATTACAAACAAACTGAACAGCTGCAGGACTTCTTATCATTTTGTGATTTCATGATAGTAGTTTTTTTCTAGTTGTATTTCCTACAGGTCTGCTCTTGTACAAACAACTAATAACTTTATGTAACTAAAAGAAACATTCATCCTTTAGGACAAGCTTGTCAGTGTTCACTATAAATGAATACAATATTTACAGTCATCAAATGTTATATTTTGTAAAAGATTTTTTTCACCTGTTTATTTTATTTTATTTTATTTTAATCTGACGGGGCTTCAGCCTGTGCTGTCAGCAGTTCTCCAGCAGAGGGCGGTCTTTCTCTATACAAGTTGTCCCGCCGGATCGTGTAATGAAGCTTTATCAGAACTATGATCATTATTGTTGCGGCTCTGTGAGGCAATATCGCATCTAAAAGGTCTGGACAGGAGAAGATATATTTCAGGTTTATGTTATTCAAGTAAACTTTCTGTTAGTTGTATAAAATTAACACAAATGGGATGGTCAGGATTGAATCTTTGAAAGAATTAAACACAGTTTAGAATATTCTCTCTAAATTAATTTAGGTGTTTGTCCCAAAATAAGAAAACAGCAGAGTCTATCAGTTCAAAATCATTATCGGCCAGTCATTTCCTAAAGTTGAGAGTGTTGCTGCAATAGGAAGTCAATAATAATAATAATGATAATAATGAGACCACATGCATTATGCACCATTAGGAACATTTTGCGAGGTAAACAGTGGTACATTCTGTTAGCCTGGCTTGAAAAGATATGAAGTCATCTAACTTTATGTTGTGGAAAAAGCAAGGGAATTGTGTCTGTTTGTTGGGCTTTTATTTTTTAAATCTCTTTCAGTGACTTTTAATGTTAATAATGAACAAATTAGTAAAAATCACATAAAAAATGTGGGTTTGTTTGGAGAATAAACAGTCCTTGGATTGCCCTTGCGTGTCATGGTTATGCAGTCGTGTACCTTGCCAGCTGTCGTTGCAGACGCACAACTTTTCTCCGGTCAGGTCGCAGTAGCCGTGATCTGGGCTGCCACAGTTGTCTTTGCAGTACGGGATGTCGCAGGCCTCTCCTTTCCAGTACTCCTCGCACTCACAGTACATGCGACCCGCAACCGAGTTCGCCGTGCTGCACCTGCCGTGGCCCGAGCAGTTGTTTGGACAAGAGTTTATCCTGGGGAAGAGACACGGAGATCTTCAAGGTGACACAACCACACAGATGGAGATCACACACATTATTTTTAGATAAGCTTTATGGAAAAAACTGAAGGCAACTACTGTGGTTTCTCTTACTTAAAACAAAACTCCTAAGTAATCTGTTGCCAGAAATAATCCACAGTTTCTGTCAAGTTCCGATAAATTACAACAGGCTACATTAGGTTATTTCGTAGCAAACATCTTATTGAAGTACACAGTGCCATGGACACACTTTGCGATACATAACCAGCACCAAACGGAAGCAAAATAAAGTACATGGGAAGCTGAGGCCCTCATGGAGCCCAGACCGGAGGTAAAAGCCCCGGATGAGAGGCACTGAAAATGTTAACACAGCACCTGCCCTCATTTCCCAGCATGCACATCATCATCTCCTCTCCTCTTAGTCACCAGACATGCAAGCAGTGGCGTCGAGGACAGACACAAGCAGAGTGGAGTCGAACCCGGAGGTGCCTATTAAACGGAGACGTCTCTGTTTGGAGTCATACTTTTAAACCAAACGTCAATTAAACCGGACGTGTGATACAACTGCATCATCCAACTGGTGTTTTGCTGCAGCTTGCAGCTGTATTTCCTTACTTCTGTCACGTATACACAGAAGTTGTCAATGTTTTACATGCATTTCTAATTTTATTTATAACGTTGGATTAGTTTGTCAGGCTGTGTTGGATGTTGCAAGGATACAGTGGTACGGTTTTACTTTTACATCCTCCAACAAGCCTCTTCTCTCCTGATGCCTTTTAGGAACTGACGCATTACGCAAAATCTGTTACTCGGATCAATTTCCAGTCAATCATGGGTAAGTCGTTGGAGGAGAAAGGAGCTGAGGCGGCTCAAATTAGACATAAGACATCACCTTGTTGGTTGTGGAGACAGAACCTGAATGAACTTTTAAACAAATCACCTTCAAAAAGCACTTCAGTGGGATCAAATTAGCTCAAATACTAACCAGGATGCAAAAAAGGAATATATGGTGCACTTAAGTGGCATGGAGCAAAATCCAGATTCTTTTATAGACGAACAAAAAAAAAACAACTACAGGAACGCAAAAGGAAATGAGGCAAAGTCCTGTCATTTTTGTGATTAAGACCAAATTATGAGAGTAGCTTTGAAAACTCTCTTCTTACAGAGGGACATAGTGAAGCAGTTGAGGGCTGTGACCTCGGTTCTACCTCTGCAGACGTTGATTTCCTTGTTGGTAGCACTGCAGATGTGTTGCATACAGCTTTAGATGTAGTTGCTCCTTTGAGAAAGAGGGTCTCTAACCATAGGAGCTTAACTCCCTGGTTTAACTCACATATTCGTATGTTAAAACAGAAAGTGCGTAAAATGGAAAGAAAGTGGTACTCTAGTAGGTCTGTAGATATTTATTATGCATGGAAAGATAGTCTAATAGTGTATAAAAAAGCGCTTCGCAAAGCTAGAACAGCCTATTATTCAGTGTTAATAGAGGATAATAAAAATAACCCACGTTTTCTGTTCAGCACTGTAGCCAGGCTGACAAAGAGCCACAACTCTGTTGAGCCGTGCATCCCTGCAGCTCTCAGTAGTGAAGACTTTATGAGCTTCTTTAGCAATAAAATTGTCAGAATTAGAGAGGAAATCGGCCAGGCCCTCCCGGCAGTGGCTGTGGGAATTTCTTCAACCTCAGCGACTCCCTTATGCTCCGACCTGACTCTAGACTGTTTTGTTCCTGTAGACCTCTCTGAGCTGACCTCAGTCGTCAATGGATCTAAATCATCCACGTGTCTGTTAGACCCAATCCCAACTCGACTACTCAAAAATGTTTTCTCTCTTATTGGACCGACAATACTGAAACAGATCAACTTGTCCCTAGTCTTAGGATATGTACCACAGGCTTTTAAAGTTGCAGTAATCAAACCATTACTTAAAAAACCCTCTCTTGACCCAGACATTTTAGCTAACTATAGACCAATTTCCAACCTTCCATTTATCTCTAAAATTCTGGAAAGGGTAGTTGCAAGCCAGCTGTGTGAGCATTTGTATAGAAATGATCTATTTGAAATTTTTCAGTCAGGGTTTAGAATGCATCATAGCACAGAAACAGCACTGGTTCGAGTCTCGAATGACCTTCTTATGGCCTCAGATAATGGGTTAGTGTCCATACTGGTTCTGCTGGACCTCAGCGCTGCTTTTGATACTATAGATCACAGCATTTTACTGCAGAGGCTAGAGTATGTTGTTGGGATTAAAGGGACAGCTCTAGATTGGTTTAAATCATATCTGTCTGATAGATTCCAGTTTGTTCATGTTCATGAGGTTTCTTCCGTACAGACGAGGGTCTGCTATGGTGTCCCGCAGGGTTCAGTGCTAGGGCCAATCCTGTTCAGTTTATACATGCAGCCCTTGGGAAGTATTATCCGGAACCACGGCATTAATTTTCATTGTTATGCTGATGATACGCAGCTGTATCTGTCTATGAAGCCAGATGAAACGGAACCATTAGACAAACTTCAGATGTGTATTAAGGACATCAAGGACTGGATGTCCAGAAATTTTTTGCTACTAAATTCTGATAAAACAGAAGTTGTTGTTTGTGGTCCCAAACAGCTTAGGAAGGGATTAGATGGTCTTGCGATGGCCTCCAGTAAAACTGTGCGAAACCTTGGCGTTATATTCGATCAGGATTTGTCATTTAAACAGCATATTAATCAGGTTTGTAAAACTGCGTTTTTCCACCTCCGTAATATCGCAAAGATTAGGAGCATCCTCTCGCAGAGTGATGCCGAAAAACTAATTCATGCGTTCGTATCTTCTAGACTAGATTACTGTAACGTGTTGTTGGCTGGATGTCCAAGTAATTCTCTTAACAGCCTCCAGCTGATCCAAAATGCAGCAGCGCGAGTGCTGACAGGAACCAACAAGAGAGACCACGTCTCTCCAGTTTTAGCTTCCCTCCATTGGCTCCCTGTAAAATTTAGAATCCAATTCAAAATTTTATTACTGGCATATAAAGTCCAAAATGGCCTAGCGCCGCGATATTTGCAAGACCTGATAGTACCGTACGTTCCTAATAGAGCTCTCCGTTCTCAGGGTGCAGGTTTACTCGTAGTTCCTAGAGTATCGAAATGTAGATTTGGAGGACGGCTTTCTGTTATCAGGCACCATCACTCTGGAACCAACTTCCAGTTTGGGTTAAGGAGGCTGATACCACCTCCACCTTTAAAACTAAACTTAAAACATTTCTGTTTAATAAAGCATATAGTTAGTGTATATTTAGTACCTTAATGTGTCAGGGCCAGTAGTCAAAGCTGCAGCTACAGGACCAGATTAGAGCAGCTCATTTTAAACATAGCTTCGGTGTAGATATGCTGTTATAGGCCTATGCTGCAGGGGGGCACCAACATGATCCACTGAGTGGTGCCTTTCACCTTCTCTGTTTCTCTTTGCCTTCTCTGTCTCTTCTTCACCTCAACCCTCATTTATTAACAATATCCCATAAACTTAATTGTGGTCCATTGTTCTGGTAGTTTTTTGTGCTTGTCTGGCCCTTCTTTTCCTCTTCTTTGCATGTCCTGCGGACCAGAACCTCAGGAGCTGCTTGCTGACCTGCAGTTCCACCTCTGACCATCCCAGTGTCTGCCTTAACCTGTCTGTGTGGATGTCTGTTGGATGCTTGCTGACACCCCGACATGCAGTCCTCATCCCCTTGTATCACCGTTTATCCATATATCACCCATATTCACAGAACTCTAATTGGACTACCAAGGACAGTTACTAATGTATCCTATCTTGTACCTTTGACGGTGTCTCTATGTCTCTATTCTTTCTTATTTCTTGCTCTACCCGGCTGGCCTTCGGCAGGAGGGTCCCCCCTCATGAGCCAGGTCCTGCTCAAGGTTTCTTCCCTCTTAAAGGGGAGTTTTTCCTTGCCACTGTTTGGCTTAAGGTTTTTCTTCCACTAGGGGAGTTTTTACCTGCCGCTGTTTATGTAATAATTGCTCGGGGGTCATGTTCTGGGTCTCTGGAAAGCGCCTAGAGACAACTTGTGTTGTAATAGACGCTATATAAATAAAATTGAATTGAATTGAATTGAATTGAAAACCATTACATCCAAACACACATCATTTTATTTATTTAATATTTATAATCCATCACATAAGTCAAGATCCTAAAACAGAATTTGGGAAGAAAAGGAAAAAGTGCTCAGACCAGAGGCAGAAAATCACGTCTTTGTTCAGACAAAATAAGGGTTTCTGCTGCAACAAGGTCATCATGACAGCCTTTATCAGTGTGTGTGTGTGTGTGTGTGTGTGTGTGTGTGTGTGTGTTTGTGTGCGTGTGCGTGCATGTGCGTGTGTGTGTGTTCATGTGTGTGTGTGTGTGTGTTCGTGTGTGTGTGTGTGCATGCGTGTGTGTGTTTGTGTGCGTGTGTTGACGACTGCTTTGAGTTTGAATCAACACTTTTTCAATTCCTTCAAAGAAATTCAGTTTTTACAACATTACTTATTTGACAAAAATACATAATTAACTAAATAAATAAATGTCAGTCATCAGACAGACAGACTTTGTAGTTGAACAATGACATTTAGCTTGATAATTTCTCAGTTAAAATATATGAAAAAAACAACACTGTAATAAAACACAACTTTAGAAAACATGTCCATGACCCACCACACTGCAGAAATAAAAGTGGCAGCACAATATAAGGTGATATATGCTGATATAAGGTTATATAAGCTGATATAAGGTGATATTAGATGATATAAAGTGATATAAACTGATGTAAGGTGGTATAAGGTGATATAAGCTGATATAAGGTGATATAAGGTGATATAAGCTGATATAAGTTGATATAATCTGATATAAGGTGATATAAGTTGATATAAGTTGATATAATCTGATATAAGGTGATATAAGGTGATATAAGGTGATATTAGATGATATAAAGTGATATAAACTGATGTAAGGTGGTATAAGGTGATATAAGCTGATATAAGGTGATATAAGCTGATATAAGGTGATATAAGTTGATTTAAGGTGATATAAGTTGATATAAGCTGATATAAGGTGATATAAGCTGATATAAACTGATATAAGCTGATATAAGATGTGCAGAGGACACAGAGGACACAGAGGACACAGCTCAGGGGAATTAAAACAGGTTTTTAGTCCGTGTGTGATGTCATGGCTCTGTATCCCCGTCCTGAAGGCGGAGCCACACGGCCTGTGACCCGGGTGGATGGGTTCTGTGGAGGTGAGGCAGGTCAGGAAACACAAACATCTGCATCTGGACGAGTACGCCTGAAACCCCCAGATGTGCTCTAGCTCCGCCTATTTTTATCTAGGATGCATCTAAAGGAGGCCTGTGTAAATTTCCCAGAACTGCATTTTATTTTGATTCTCTTCTGACCTAAAATTTGACAACCGATTAACAAACACAGCACATAAAGTAACGTTATGAGCATTCTTACCAAGGAGTCAATGGTTTATTCTGGTTCGTATCAACGTTCAGAGTTTATTTTGTGTTCATGTATTAACGTGCTTGCCAGCTGCGCTGCGATGTTCTCCTGAGCTGGGCTCAGCAATGATGAACTATCAAACACAAACCGTACTTGTACTTGAGAAACGGCTCAGGTCTGCTGAAGGATTCTCCACCAGCACCGAGGCCAAGTCCCTCCTGTTCTGTGCAGCCGGCGACCCAGACGCTCACACGGTGACACACCTGATTCTAATTAATGGTCCTCATTAGCTTGTCATCAAGGTCTACTCAGTGCTGTTGATGACACAGCTACTTGTGTCACAGGAGCAGAAGCAGGGCAGCATCTAAAACAAGCAGGACAGTGAGTCCCGTGGACCAGAACCGGAAAACTCTGGCCTAGGATGGTCCACCGTCAGCGTCTTGGTGCACCTTCCTCACCAGGTGGGAGGTGTTCAGAGCCTGCTGAGGTCTGCCATGATGTGGATGCCAGGAACTGAATTTTTCCCACAGTCAGGTGTTTGGCCTTCTGGTCCTCTATATATCCTCAAGATCATTCCAGTGCCTTGGAGTGCTCATGGAGGCATCCAGGAGAAAATAAACTTCTGTGCATCGGTAGAGAAGTCTTCTAAACCGCCTGGTCTCACAGGAACAAGTTAAGCATGACTTCGTCACGCTGCTTTATGAGTTAACATTATGTGCAGATGTCACAGGTTCTCCACCACCCACAGCTGCATATCAGAAGCACATTTCACAGGTTCCTGTCATGAAGGTGACCGGTTCCATCACAGGAGCTGGTGAAAGCACTGTAGCGTCTACGAAAGACTTAAAGGTTTATTAAGTCAGAGGAGAGCGGGATCTGTGATCATCTGTTCTTTACCCTACAGCGTTAATCTACCAAAACATCATTTCCATAATAGGTGACTAAGCAAGTGGCTTTTTTAGCTAAAGACAAATACAGTTTGATTGTTTCCACATTGTTGTGATGTGGAAACAATTTGTGGCAGAGTCTGTGGAGTTGAACCATCTGTGATGGAGAGTTTAGAGATTATTTTGAATAAAGAGCAGGATTTCTGGTATTCAAACTCAAATGTGGTCCTGCTTTACCTCACACCTGCTTGAATGCAGATCTGCTTCCCTTCAGAACTGCATTTCTGCATGTTACTTCCAGCCGCCAACGGTTCTTCACTCACACGGGCCCCTTCTCCTCTAGGAGTTTGACTTTTTGGTCTCAAGCTCTCGGCCACCATGTCTGCCAACTGTCCACTAATAACCAGTGCATCTTGTGGTACACTAGGTTATGAAGGATCCGCCTGATGCAACCTTCTCAGCCTGAGAAAAAGAGGCCAAGTTTGGAGACTGCATGAGAAGGAAATAGGCCGGTCTACATCATAACATCGTGGTCCAATCAGCCTTCAGATACAAACTTCGATGCATCTGGAATCAAACATCCACTGCAGCCGAGCACTGGACATGATACTCACCCCTTCCTTACAGGTTCGCTCATTTTACTTCTCAATTTATTGGATAATGGGTCCAAAAGATGATAAATCACCTAAATTCAGATTGCTTTACTATAAACACACTGCCAATTCACTCCAATACTCATCTCAGGACACAAATTTTAATTAATTTTGATCCCTCAAGAGACAAAGATAAGAGGGAAGTAAGGATGATGTTTAGACGTACGAGTAGGCGATGTTGAAGCCGGTCAGGTTGTAGGCAGCGTCGCTGAAGAAGTGAAGCAGAGCGTAGCCGGATGTCGTCACCACCTCCGGGACTGTCTCACCGCCCCTGGACTCAGGCACCACAAGACCGCTGAGAGAGAGAGTTCAGACAGGGATGACACCAGGGATGACACCAACAGAAAAAAAGGAATGGCCTTTTACTGCTACTCAGTCTTGTGATCTCTAGTTTAGGACATTGGAGAACTAACTTACAGTATATATATATATATATATATATATATATATATATATATATATATATATATGTGTGTGTGTGTGTGTGTGTGTGTGTGTGTGTGTGTGTGTGTGTGTGTGTAATACAGAAGCATAATAATGTATGTAATAATCCTGCAAGGCTTTGTATAATGGAGCAGTGGATTTCATTACTAATTGCAATCCTCCAAATTGCACTTCTCACAGGTGTAACTGACATTTTACAAAATATAAAAGGTGCAGTGAGTGTATGGTTGGCAAATTATTGTTGTATTACCGTTTTTAATGAGTATATGTGAAATGGAAAAGGTGCTGCTTAAACATTGCTTGAAGCCATACAAATTAATAAAAGTGTGCAATAAGGCTTCATTAAAATTAAATTAAAAAAAGAAGGAGCCTCAGGGGTAATGTGGGTTTTTGCAGTATTTCCTATGATTTACTGTATTGTGAAACGATGGCAATTATGACGGCCATTGTTTGGCTTTTCATCGAGTCATTTGCCTGCAAAAGGGAACATTTGTTGGTACTTTTGAAGAAGTGGCAAAAGCTGACCAAGCCATTTCCATATTTGCTCTCCTTTTCAGAGCAGCACTTACCTGAAGACAGCAATCAAGGGGGCATAAATGGAGTCGCCGTCGTAGACGTACATGTGGTCCCAGCTGCACTCTGTGGCAAAGTGATTGAAGCGCAGCCGGAGCGCTGCATTGGGACTGGGAGACAGCAGAGTAGACACATGTGAGAAAAGGCTTTTGATGAATGCCTATTTTATGCCTCCTACTTTTCTACAGTGATGCGCTGCTTCGCATCCGCGGTTACGGTCTCTTCCAGGAAAACTCAGCTCAGAGTGACTTGTGCTTTATTGAGGTCCCTGTGAAGTTTGACCTTTTAACAGCAAACCTCCGACAAGCTGCAGTTGTGTTTACACGCGCGCTGCTGCATGTTTACTGCTTACAGATCACATCCTGGTTTCAGAACCCTGTAATAAACTCTGATCCCCGCGGTCTGACAAACATGACAGCAGAGGACCTGAGCAGGTAAACACCAGCGTGATCACCACCGTCTGCTGTACAAGGAAGCACCAGCTCAACTCAGGCCACGTGTCAAGTCAGTAAACACAAGAGGTCTGTTAATAACCGAAAACACACGGATGAGGACCAAAACACGCAGCTGAAGAAACAGGATAATCTGGACTCTATCCTGTACGCTTACATACGAATCAGTACAGGTCTGAGACGTATACTCCGTTTTCTTGTTACATAAACTAGAAATATAAGTTAAAAACATAACTTTTCTAGTGAAAAATCTGATCTTTGTTTTTTATGATGTGCACGTCTTCTTTAATGAAAAATAAATGTTGACAATGGGGCCTGGATATTTTATTCATTTACCTGTTTTTGCTAAATTATCTTTCTTTATTTTTGTGTCTGTTTGTATTTCCATGGCTTTTTTCAGCTGGGCTAAAACATGTATAATAATCTTAAAGAACAAAAATTAAAATCAGTCCATCACCAAAATCACAGTAAAGAAGAGGGAGGGGGGAAGTCCACCTTAAAGAAGGACCATGTGGTTATTATGACTTACCTTTAGTATATTTATGCCATTAATTGGACCAGATGAATATGGGCAGAACATTTAGTAACAAACTACAATTTAGTTATTATTACTTTTCTTGTTGGAAAGAGGAATTTTTCATCCCAGTATGATGTTATGGGACCAAATTTTTTCAATGAAAACATCAAACGTCCCACTTATCTAGAAGGGATAAGATAAGTTTTCAAAAGCGGCAGATGTTGAAGCGGTGCTGGGTATTATTTCAGTGTACAAACCACCCAGTAGTGCAAACCATTTGCAGTTAACATGTGGTTTTGGATTGTAAATAAAATCAGCTTGATTCAAGAGAATCTATTTCCTCCCACTGTGAGATGTCGCAAGAGAGGCTGAAATATTCAGCTAATGTATTTCTGAGCCAGAGCTGTCTGTTGTTATTTCCCAAGGAGATCATGAATAGTTTTGGTCCTTTGCTCAAAGACAGCGCAACAGCCCACAGATACAGCCACTGCTGAAAGTGTCACTTTACTTGTATGAAAATAACACACTGCTGTGTGTAAAATACAGCAGTTTCAGTAAGCAGGCCTCTCTCTGGAGCTCAGCAGCTACAGTGGTGGACAATCTCCTGTTCATACAGTAACAGAGCTTCCTTATCTGGGGCCTGAAGTCAGATATAAACAGAGGTTTTCACACAAGTGGAAGTAGCTAGATAAATACTGATAAGTCAGGGATAAAAACACTGGTACTTACTATCCCTCTATTAGCCAAGTGCATTTGGTCTTGTACTTATAGTTGACTGGGCCGTCTGTGAGAGAGCCGGACAGATCCGTTAACCTGGAGAAAGAGATACACAGCAAAAAGACATCGCTCTGTGATTTCTTATTGATGAAACTGATGAGGCTGTCTGAATCAGGGTCAGACTGAGGGCTCGGGGGGGGGGGGTTCAGTCGGACCACTCCATATGGGAAAACAAAACAACAAAAAAAGCCTCTCATGTCCCCTACAAGGGGATTCATTCTTACTCCCAGGATGCTCTCCACCAGTCAGATCACGCAACGTCGTTGTAACTAGACTTCATGGTTGATTTACAACATCTGGATCAAGTGCGACAGTCGAGTGGTGTCTACATGCAGCAAGAGGCCAAAGAAGGTCACTGTTTTGTTTTTTTGTTGTTGTTTTTTTTTAAAAACGGCGCCCATAATCATGAAAGGTTATAAGTAAAGAGGACAGATGAGCTTAAACTGAACCCTTTTATGTCAACTACCCAGCAAGTTTAAAAAAGCAGTTAGGATGTGATAAGGATGCAAAGAAAAAGTGTAGCAGTTTCATTTGTCCACGTTAACTTATTAATATTTAAGTCCAACCATGGGATTTAAATCCCTGAGCCATCTATCCAGCTATCCAGATTTTTAAAAATTTATTTTCCCATTTTCTTTAGGGTCAGAGAGAGACTTGGGACCAGCCCATTTGTCATCAGGCGAGATGCGGAGGTACACTTTGGACATGCGGTCGCCAATCCATCACATGACAACAGAGAGAAAAACAACTCTATGCGTCTGTCTATACCACACATTCAGGAGAGACCACGTCAGTTAAGGGGGTCTAATAGATGCAAACTAATGACATGCTGAAAATGAAAGAGAAACTGCTGGATATGTGGTTGTTGTAGGTAGTGGAAGCAAGTTTGAAACAGCAGCAAGTTAAGCACAAATGCACATGTGGGGACACAGGGCTGCATCTTAGTGTGGGATGGCAATAAACACGACGACTAACTAGAGAGGGGGCATAATAATTCATTTTGTTTTAAAGAAAACACATTATGGCATTTTTTTAAATTGTGTTCAATTCAATTCAATTCAAGTTTATTTATAAAGCACTATTTAAAAAACCTCAGTTTAGCCAAAGTGCTGTACAGCATAAGAACAGGAAAGTGCAGATTTAAAATAAAACATAAAACAGTACAATAAAAGTAATACATATAATTAAAAACAATTAAAACAAAGGTAATAAACTAGAATCATACAAGTACTCATACACAAGAAACCAAGATGTCATGCTCAGGATGGTGGGAACGCCAATGCATAGAGGTGTGTTTTTAACAGGGTTTTAAAACGTTCAGTGGTCTCAGCAGATCTGATATTAAAAGGTAGTCTGTTCCATAATTTGGGGGCAGTGAAGGAAAAGGATCGGTCCCCTCTGCTTTTAAGTTTAGATCGAGGAATAGTTAAAAGTAACTGATTGGTGGACCTCAGAGCTCTGACCGGAACATGGAGGTTTAAAAGCTCAGATAAATAAGACGGTGCCGTACCGTTTAAACTCTTAAAAACCAGTAATAAAATCTTAAAATGGATCCTGTACTGGACTGGAAGCCAGTGCAGGGTGGCCAGGACAGGAGTGATATGATCACGACGTTTCTTGTTAGTCAGCAGACGAGCTGCTGCATTCTGAACCGTCTGCAGGCGGCGGAGCAACAGCTGGTCAATCCCAGAGTAGAGGGAATTACAGTAATCTAGCCGGCAGGTGATAAAAGAATGAATAGCTCTCTCCAGGTCTTTCAAAGGAAGGTATGGTTTTACCTTACTTAAAAGCCGTAGATGGAAAAAGCTAGCTTTGACCACTGAACCGATCTGTTTGTCAAACTTAAAACCAGAATCAAAAATCACACCAAGATTCCTTACAGATTGTTTACAGTACACAGATAAGGGACCAATCACACTGTCATGCCCATCTAAAATGTTTGGCTGACCGAAGACTATTATTTCTGTTTTATTTTTGTTTAGATTGAGAAAGTTACTCTGCAACCAAGACTGGACTTCCTCGAGACAGATGAGGAGAGGTTCAATTGACTTTTTGCACTTAGACTCTATGGGCAGGTAAATTTGTAGGTCATCGGCAAAACAGTGGAAAGCAATTTTGTGTTTCCGAAAAATGGAGCCCAAGGGAAGCATATACAAAGAAAAAAGAATTGGACCCAATATGGAACCTTGAGGCACCCCACAATTAAGAGGGGATGCAGACGAGAAAAACTGGCCCAAACAAACAGAGAAACTCCTGCTTTCTAAATAAGACCGGAACCAATGTAGAACGGTGCCTTTAATGCCTACGTAGTTCTCAAGCCGCGATAGCAAGATTTGGTGATCTACTGTATCAAAGGCAGCAGTGAGATCCAGTAGAACCAGAACAGTCGGGTTGCCGTGGTCCGCGGACAGGAGCAGGTCATTAAAAACTCTAAGGAGAGCAGTTTCGGTGCTATGAAATCGTTTAAAACCAGACTGGAATTTCTCTAAAGTATCATTAAGATCAAGATGAGATTGTAATTGGTTAAAAACAGTTTTCTCTAAAATTTTAGATAAAAACGGGAGCTTTGAAATTGGCCTGTAATTCGCAAGAACTGAAGTGTCTAGATTAGGCTTTTTAAGGAGCGGCTGCACCACAGCATGTTTGAAAGCAGCTGGAACACAACCGGAGTTCAAAGATGAATTAATCAAACCAACAACACACAGCCCTATGCTGTTAAAAACATTCTTAAAGAGCCGAGCCGGGACACTGTCCTTAGGACAGTTGGAAGGCTTGAGGTGTTTGACAATTTCAGTCAAAGAAGATAGGGACACAGGCTCAAAAGTCTCAAAAACAACATTGCAAACGGTTGCAGATACAGGATCTGCCAAGGACAAGGATAAAGGCAAAGGCGGTCGAGTAGAGGAGATCTTGTTTATAAAATACTCCAGAAATCTATTGCACAGTATCTGTGATGGCACAATACCATCTGGGTCCCCAGGATGTAAAAGAGAATTAAGAACTTTAAAAAGAAACTGAGGCTTATCAGAATTGCTTGATATAAGGTTAGAAAAAAAGTGTGTTTTAGCAGATTTAACAGCTCTCTGGTATTCTAATAAACTCGTTTTAAAAATTTCAAAGGAGATGTGAAGATGATCTTTTTTATATTTCCGCTCAGCGCGTCTGCAGGCCCGTCGCAGGGTCCGGGTGGTCTCATTCAACCACGGCTCTGTCACTGGTTTGGATCGCTTCCTCCTGACCGGAGCCACCATGTCCAGGATATCGGTGCAGATCGCATTAAAAACGGTTAGGCATTCATCGGGACTTAGATTGACCAAACAGTCCCTGAAGGACCCCAACGAGCTGCCGAAGGCTGCAGCGAACTGCGCAGCCGTGGAAGCGGTTATAGTGCGCGCATAGCGCTCCGCTGTGCGTCGCCTGACATTCGGACCCGGAATCGCAACAGAAAAAAAAAACAGCAAAGTGGTCAGAAATACCAGCATCAACGATGTCAGTAACATTTAAATTTACACCGAAGGATAAAACAAGGTCTAAAACGTGCCCTTTTTGGTGAGTCGCACCTGTCACAGACTGGGTGAGATTAAAGGAGTCAATAAGAGTTAAAAACTCCCGGGCCAAAGGTTTGGACTCACAACAAACATGAATATTAAAATCACCGACAATTAAAAAACGATCAAAGTCCACAGTTATGCTTGCCACCAGGTCTGCAAAGTCCTGAATGAAGTCCTTAGTAAATTTTGGTGGTCGATAAACTAAAACACACATAATGGGAGAGTCCGAGTTTATGACAAAAGTCTGTAGCTCAAAACTGGAGAATGTGTCAGGAGAAACGCGTCGGCAGTTGAAGCTGGATTTGAAGACTGAAGCCAGTCCACCACCTCGGCCAGATGTCCGGGGAGAGTTGAAGAATAAGCAGTCCGGAGGGAGAAGTTCGGAGAACGGAGCGGACTCACCAGCTCGAAGCCACGTCTCCGTGATGAACAGAAAATCCAGCTCCCGGGAGACGAAGAAGTCATTCAGGATCAAAGTTTTATTAGTCAGTGATCTGACGTTGATTAGAGCCAAACGTAGCACCACATCCTCCTGGTTAGACTCCGGGGCTCTGGCGAGTTGGCGAAGGTTAGCAAGATCGGCTCTGCGGGGACGCCGGGTCAGGCCCCGCCGGGGAGCAGGTTCCTCCGCCGACAGGTGGGACCGGTGACAGGCGAGGCCGGTGACAGGCGGGCCGCCAGCTGACGGCGCAGGGTGGACAGGACAGATCCATCGCAGGCGCAGTGGTCGGAAGATCACCCATCGTCTGAGAGAGGGGCCCGATCCACAGCCAGATCTCAGAGATGCCCTTAGTCTCACCAGTACACCTCCACGTTTCCCACGTCTTCTGAAGCGCTTTCTCCGCAAGTAGGTAGCTGGAGGTGGACGACGGAGGTACGCCGGAACAGACGCCAGGAACGACGGAACTCCTGCTTTAGGTCCCGGGCCAAGGCTCGGCTGCGTCTCCACAAAATCTCTAATGTTGAGAAGCACTTGACGATCATAAACTATCAGAGCAGACAAATCTTGGAGGCACGCAAAAAACAATAAAACCACAAAAACAAGTCCAGACACACTCGATAAACGGGCGGGGAGACGGCCAGCCTTGCACAGCGGCGCCATCTTGCCTCCCCAATACTGTTGTGTTAATCATATCTACTCATAGCAGCTGGTTTTAAGGGGGGTGAAGTTTTAGGAGGTTGGGCCACTTGAATCAGCTCAGACAGATCCATTATTTGTTGTATTTGAGTTCTGTCCTGCACCTTTGTGCTACGGTCTTCAGAGGGACAGAGGCGAATATAACAATATACAACAAATACTATTTACCATATATAGTACTATATATATACCTATATATACCATAATATGTCCCCTAAGAGACTTACGCCCAGATCCTGACAAACAATTATAAGATATATTGGAACACACACACACACACACACACGCTCACACACACACACACACACACACACACACACACACACACACACACACACACACACACACACACACACACACACATTGTGGTCCTGCTGCCTGCTGCGTAACCACTCACCTGCTCTACTTCAGATTCTGCCTCAGCCTGCTCCATATGCTTTGTTTGCCTTACTTGCATTCTGTAACCTTAAATCAGCTTTTGTCAGACCTCTCTACCTGCTTTTTTTATGGCTTGTGCTTTGTGTCCTGCTTGTGTCCAAAGATTTTACCATAAAAGTCACTCTGATGCCTCGACTAAATCCCTCCTGCACAGAAGGAAGTATCAGTACATCATCAGCCACGCCACCTGCCACTGCCGGATTATCACCTTCCATCCAGTGTTCGCACTTGCTGCATTGCGTGCGTCAGGCTCTGCCTTTAAATGCCTGCCTCTGCCCTCACTGCTGCAGAACGTGAAGCTCACAAACTTGTAAGATGAGGAACAGCCTCATTCACATCCCTCCACCTTCGTCAGATGGTGTGGCTAATGGTGTCTTCAAGTTCATGTAGTCTGCCTTATATTTCCACTTTATAAAAACTAAAATAAATCTTTTGAAGGGCTGAAATTATGAAAAAGAAAACAAAAAGCAGAAAGGAGTTGTCCAACCTTCTTTTCCGCTTTAACTCCACCAATGACATCCACCTCTGAAGTCCAAGACCACGTTTCAAGCATAGCTGTCTAAACACCTATCTAAAGAGCATTTCTCATTTTTCAGACCTTTAATCAGCACAACACTGGCAGTAGATGATGCTGCCCAGCCCTGATTAATCCACAATTGGGTAACTGGGGGGACAAACAACCCTGGCAGCTGGTTAGAACCGCCTGAGTTTCTGCAGAGGTCTGCTGTAGCCCCGTGCTGGATCTAGTGGTCCGGCCAACCTGGAAGGGCTGAGGGACAAAGGTGGCTTCCTCCAGCTTGCAGCCAGCTAGTAAACTTCAGCCGGGGACTGCACCCGACCTTCACCCTCAGCTTAACCGATGCCCCCCGTCTTGGCTAAATGTCAGACTGGACCCATCTAGGTCAACCCAAAGCTGGGAACAACAGTCTCTACAATTAACAGCCATGCAACAAGCCGTATTCTCTGTAAAAGAGGAATGATTATGCTAAAACATGCCCTTTATTATGCATACACTTGTGCATTGATGCAATTTTGACAAATTAGGTGCAAAGAAGATCATTTTTAAAAGAAAAATCTAGAAACCCAACCTAAACTTCAGTAATGAAGCAACGGTGAAACTTTGGGTTTTCCAAGTGCATATGTGATGGACAAATTACAGCTTGGTTTGTCTCTAAAGCGTTACTTGCCATCTGGCTGGTATTGTACTTTTCAGCATTTCTGCAGGGGCTCATTTAAACAACCTGAGACAGTTACAAACATAACTGGTGAGCATCGTTTCTAAACTGTACAAAGATTTGGGTTTTGGGGAATAAAACTACAACTCGACCACGTTACTTCTGTGTTCTTGTGTTAATTTGCTGTGTGTAGGCTTGAACGATCAGTTTCTACACTGTCTTCTCGCCAATGTAACATCCTCAGTGTGGTATTGTGTTAAATCTGTTTTACAAATTGACATTTGCATTTGGTTCAACGCTTATCTTAAATAAAGCACACCCCAGAAAAGAGAACCACTTGAACCACTTATTTCACTTCACCCTGTATAACCAGTTAACATGAAAAAGAAATTATATGAAACTGAGGTTGAAAAGAGCAGCTGTACTCTCTCTCTCAGGTATTTTGACCAAAGTATGTCTTGGCATTTCATGAAAGCGTCAGGAAAATCAGGAAACATGTGGAAAAAGCCCATTAGGTGCCTTTTTTAAGTCAAACTTCCTGTGGTCTTCCCTGTTGCTTTACCTACATCTGCACTGAAATGTCACATCCTGAAATAAATACAATAATATATTATTGATCATATTTTCCTCAGCCAGCAGGAATAACAAGAATATCTGAGCATTGACTGAAGGGACTGTTTTTTTGGCTGACAACCATTAGGCCCCGAGCAGATAAAATATGACATCCCACTCTTGTCAAGGTAAGACAGACCCTCTGTTGCTATAGCGATCCCAGCATGACATAGTCATGTGGCAACAGTAATAAGTACAGAGATGGGTCTGTTTGTGCTCTATAAAGTGTTCACACTTGTCAATCAAAGCCAATCCTGTTTGGGAGGGAAATGGTGGAAGTAAACACACACGCTCACACGCATGTACAGAACATGTCATCATCACAGGCAGCGAAGACGTCGCAGCCCGCCACGAGCTGGACACTGTGTTACTGTATGAACGTGCGTGCTCGTTGTGTAACCCTGCAGCATCACTGAAGGCTTTGTCGTGACACTGGGGTGCAACAGGACAGGAAAAAAATACAAGCAGATGCGTTTTCATTTCTCAGAAAAAAAAGGAGACAGACTAGACAGAGAGGATCAATTTTGATGAATTTTACGAAGAAACAGAAAAATGAGTTAATCTTAATAAATAAGTCAAATGTGCTGCAGATCACTATGTAACTCTTTGAGTTACTTGATAAGTTTTGATGAGTTACTCGTGTCCGCACAGACCCACGATAATGACCAACGCCTACAACTGCGACGTTTGCTGTTAAACATGAATGTAACACAAATGTCTCACGCCTGACTGATGGTTCTGCATTCAATTTTCTGTGGAAGGACAAATTGCAATCAATTGAATGTCCGTCCACCAACCACGAAACAGTGATGTCTAAATGAATGAATGATCCTAATCTTAAGGGTTTGATTTTAACAGCCTTTTTACACTGTTGCTTTAAAAGAATTTTAAGAAAATAGAGAGAAAAAGAGGTGATGTCCTTATTCAGACTCATGTCAGAGGGGAGGATGTTTAAAACCAAATAAACCAGGCTCCACATTAAAAATCCACCAAATTCTGTCCGGAGTCACCAAACCAGAGTTTTAAAAATGCGGTCTTGTGGTTGGGAGTTGAGTGCTAACTGCTGTAAAATGACCAGAGAGGCGTAAAGTGCCATACAACGGTGTGAAATGGTACCACAGAAACCGAATATCTGCAGATTTATTGTCCTGCAACAGTTAGATTAGATTCAACTTTAATGTCATGCAGGTGCAGGTATAAAATATGATGATTAAAAGTGTGTGTGCATGGATTTCTAAAGGTGTGTAGTAGACTATAACTGTTGTTGTATGTATAAATAAATTTATATTACGTACAACAGTATTACAGTGGTGCAGATTGTGATCGTTATCATTGAGCGACAAAGTTCAGCAGGGAGACAACTGCTGGAAAAAAAAGCTGCTCCTGAGCCTGGAGGTCTTAGTCATGGGGTTCCTGTAGCGCCGCCCAGAGGACAGGAAGACAAGCAGTCTATGAGCTGAGTGGGAGGAGTCTCCCCTGATGCTCTGCTGAGACGATGCTTCCTGTACGTTTGACATTCCCGATTACAAAAATGAGTTCATGCATAATTTTGAGCATCGACAAGTTGTAAAATTAAAATCACATGTCACGAACAAACCAGTCTTTACTGCGCAGAGAGGAATGCTCATTTGTGATTTTAACGCACCATGGAAATTGCAGTGTGCAGTGCGAATGACATTTGACCCAACACAGGCGAAGAACATACGAATGGCAACGAGGCAATGTGCTGGTAGAGTTGGACTAAACCAGCAGCATCACAGGACGGTGGATGTTGGTGGATGCTGTGCATGTGTGTCAGCGATGGCTTGTGGTGCCCGCCTCTGTCAGCCAGCTTCTCTTTCACGGTCCGTGCACCGCTGATGAGTTGCATCTGCAAGCTGCGATAAACAGCTGTCATTTTTCTGCAGCTCTGGTGAAGGCACATGGAGGGCATGACTGAAATACTCCCTGACTAGTCAAAAAAAGAAAAGAAATCCAATTCATAACTGACATATTTGTGCAAAACTAAAATAATCATCAGTTGTATTCGTGCTCCTGAATAACGCCGAGGTTTGAAGTTGCAGAAGCATTCTGGCTGCTCATAAAAAGTCAAGGATTTAAATAATTTTATCTAAAAATAATAGTAATTTCATACTCCAACCTATTTTATATGAACTGTTTGTCTTAAAGTTGACAGTTCAGAATGACACATGATCTGAGAAAGAGGCATGAAGTGTGGATCAGCGCTTCCTTCGCCAATATTAATCCATCCTGTTTGACTCCGGCTCAAATAATAAAATATACGGACTGTTTTTAAAAAGACACTGAATAAGCCATTGAGAGGAAGGAAACTGATGAGTTTGTGGGACTTAACACACACAAGAACATATTATCATCATTATCATCACAGTTAGAGTGTGAGATTAAGTGTCACTAAATTGAGCTTTTCAGAGGGATGGAGAGAAAAAACCGAGGCACAAACAGACTGCAGCACAGCAGGACACGGTGTACACCCCGCCAAAGAAAAAGAATTAAAAAACAACCACAAAACTCAGAACACAGTCAGCCGTGTGAAAAAGAAAGTAGAATCTCTGTCACTTTGACGATTGTATATACCAGCACAATAAAACAAATCTACAGGTCTTTAAAAGTAGATAAAACACAATCTCAGATCAACAGGAATGAGACATTTTATTGCATCATTGTCGAAAAATGAAGTCAAAATGCAGAATAGTGTGAAACCTTGGGTAAACCTAAAAGCTGATGTGTTTGCAGTTTGCGGGACTGGTGCGTTCAGGTGTGTATTACCATAATGCCAAAAAGGAAAGACATCAACAGTGGTCTCAGATGAGAGGTTGCAGCTGAAGTCAAAATGAAGTTATTTCTAGGTTATTCATTTTCTTTCATTTTATAGTGAGAGAGAACATTTAAGGCAATCTTCTGCATCAGGACTAACTTCAGGCCTTGTCTTTTGGACAGATAAGACCAAAAGGGAGAGGTTTGATCATAATGTGCAGCACTGTGTTTGGCAAAAACCAAATGCAGCATATCAGCATCAATGGGCTTAAATCATAGCAACTGTCAAGCACGGGGGTAGAGGGATGGTGATCTGGGCTTGTTTTACAGCCAGAAGAACAAAGCCCCTCGCAGTCATGGGGTCAGTTGTGACCTCACATGTATGTTATTATTCAGAAACGAGTCAAGTTGTTTCAGTGGTCAACGCAACTAAAAAGCTGTGGTGAGACCTTAAAGAGATCTGCGCATATGTCTCCAAAACCACAATGACCTGGAGCAACATCCAGGAACGTGGACGTGAAATTCTCCACACCGATGAATTACTAAAACCACCATACAGTAAAACGATTACTTCAAGTTGTTGCTGCTAAATGTGGTGCTACGAACCACTGAATCACAGGCTTAGTTTTTACCAGCTGCTGCTGTTTGTTGTCTTGATTCCTGTTTAATTAATAATAGAAGTTTAAAATATGTGCTTTTGTTCACCTGAGGAAAAAAGACCTAGAAACAGTGAGGAACATCTGTCTCTCTCCCCCTTCACCTCTTCCCCCTCCGTCGGTTTCCTACCCGTCTCTCCTTTCAGTCCCGACTGATCCTCTGGCTTTAATCCCAGATTAGATTGAAAGATAAATATTCATGTCACGCTGCTTGCATGCGTGATGAAGAAGATATCAATAATGATGACTAAAACTGCTTTTGGCCTCTTTTTTTGCTGATGAAACATAAACAATGTCGACGTCAGAAATTATAACCAGAAGCTTGTCTTAACGTCACTAAACAAAAATCACAGTTCATAAACCGTCTCTTGAAAAGCTCTGCCTAAATATGCAAATACTATTTTACACTTGGAGCTGAAAATGAAGACCTAGGAGCAAACAACGGTTGACAGCCTGGAAAGCAGGCGCTACCATGACCCCAGTACTGCCCAGTACTGCCCAGTACTGCCCAGTACTGCCCAGTACAGCCCAGTACTGCCCAGTACTGCCCAGTACTGCCCAGTACTGCCCTGTACTGCCCAGTACTGCCCAGTACAGTACTGCCTGACTTTCAAATTAAAAAACTCACAACAGACAGTTTACTGCAACAACATTAAACATCCAGGGGAGCAATTATATCTTGTATCTGATTTTACACATTGTGCTAAAAAAATGCTTAAACGGTCGAATGAAGTAAAATAAAGATTTCCTAGCCAATATGATATATAAATAAAACTATTTGAGCATTATAATAAAATTTCCTTCCAGCTAAATGAGTTTTAAAACCGATAATGACAATAAATGTTAACAGCAAAAGAACAAAAGAGTTCCCTCCTCCGATCTATGGTGAATATATCATGAAGTCGAAGCTGTGCAAAGATAAAGATGAAGAGGCTAAAAATTTCTACCATAAACTGGGTTTGCTGATTATTAATCTCGTGCAAACCTGAGCAGCTCGTAGAATCCCATGTTTTCAGACTCAGGCCGCCACAAACAGGGTTATTTACTTTCTGTTATGTTTCAGGGTTATTAGTGACTTCAGACACTGTAGTTTTTACTCTCCAACACAGAAAAAGTTATCATCATGAACCTAAATGCAGGTTAAAACTGAAATATGAATCGTTTGTTTAATTTAAATTTTAATCAGCGCCCTGGCTTTTTTTCTGAGACACGGTCTTGGAACTGGGACAAAGTCAGCTCTTCTCCTGCATTTCCAGGTTAAGTGAGTGGGAGCTGAGTGACGAGCTCAACCCATCTATGAACGCATCCAAGAGGTAGATCACATTCATAGTTAATGCCAAGCTGAAGACGCTGATACACAGCCCCAACAAACCGCCGCTACAGACAGCTCCTTTTAATACTCCCAGGAAAGCCTGGGCGGAGAAGAAGAAGGCAACCATTCAGGGGTGGCCAGAGACAGCCGGTCATCCTGGAGAGAGGCTCAAGTCAAATATTCTACATACATACAACCACAAATAGGGAGAGCACAAGAATATTTGTCATGAGAGGGTGATGGATGCAGATGTAAGACCAAGCAGGAAGATAAAGCAGACGGAGATGCGAGCAGGAGGTACGGAGGAAGAGAGTCCGGCAGCCTTTGAAATATTCATCTGCTCTTAGTGAATAATTGATGCCATATAGAAGACCGATGTATGATGGGTAGACGGATAAATGGATGGCAAAAGAGCAAGACGGGCAGACAGAGAGAACCCAATATGTTCAGGTAGCCGTTTCATTCTCCGTCACACCTTCAAGACATGGGAAACTCCACCTTCTACTCCTCCTCCCTTTATCTCATATCGTCTCCCTCTGACACACATACACTTCACTCACCTCGTCGTCTTCAAATGAAAATGATTCATATCAGCAGTATAACTCATATCTCTTACGTTTTTCACCCCCTTTTACAGGTATCTGGTAGCTGTTTTAATGTGTTTTATGTGTCTATATTACATCGTCTTTAGATGCTCATTTGCAGCAGCGCCTGAAAGCATGCCGGGATGAGAGCTGAAAGTCCTCAAGAACCGTATAAAGTAAATATTTGCCCTTTAAATAGGAATAGATTTGTTCCAGATGCAGGCACCAGATCAACATGTATTTTCATCGGCAATGAAAAGCAAGTTAACTTTTGCTTCTGCAGAGTTTTTGATGTAAAAACTCATTTTAAAAAGCAAAAACATAGATCCCTAAACTTTAATATGTAGTGGATTTAACATGCATACCACTGAGATTCAATCAATAACAGCAGCAATATTGATAACAATATCTGACATATTTGTACGATTACTACTTAATAAAAACAAAACAATGTTATACAGTAGTTAATATTTGAAGTGGTTAAAAACATTTTATCAAAGTTATCCTATGACGGATATTGTTCAACATTGTTTTTGATTCACTTCCAATGTTGACTACTGTACAAACATATTAGAAATCTTCAGTTACAACACACCATAAGCATAATTAAAATTAAAAAAAAAATATATATATATATATATATATATATATATATATATATATTAAAGCCACTCTATGTAACAACACCACAAAAAAAAAAAATGGAGAGAATAATACGCCAATGAGTGGGGACGGTCCGGCATGAAGACCACTTTGTCCCAATAGAGGCGCACTTGATTGTGTCTTAAAGTGGACTAATTTTGTAATTTTGTCAGGTCACTGCAGAGTTTCTAACACGACCCTAATCATACTGTACTTTTGTTACTCCAAAAGAGAAAGGATGACAGAAGCTACTGCACATTTATGCTGGTAGATGGAAACACAAGCGATTGCATGAATTGTGCTGTTCTGCTTAGATGCAACGGGCTACAATAGGATCATATGTCACATGTTAATGTGTCCAATACCCCAAAAAAGGCCAAACTTTTACCTATGCGTTGATAATGATTTGCTTTTTTTATTTACTTTTTAAAAATCTGTCTGCATTCAGACAATGAACCGATTATAAGACAGAATTATTCATTTTCCATTGTCTGGCAGCCAACTGTCCACCTCCGGCCCAAAAACTGACAGACAAACTTAATGACCAAATGAAGTCAAAGTTAAAATGTACTATTCAATGCAGAAGAGGTTATTTCTCAGCAAGGTTTTTAAAAGGGCAGTTCATTACGCTCTTAAACAGTTTGTGGAAATTGATTTGTTGCACCCAAAGCAGGATCATGCAGAACAAAAGTGAGCATACCATTAAAGAATCGATTCATCAAACTCACAGGTAGAAAAGCACCTTCATCAAAGATTCAAAGCCTCCAAAATGAAAAACAGAGAGACAGAATTACTAGGGGTTTATAAAAGCTAAAGAGAAGAAAAGTCAAAGAAAATGTCAAGGTTCAAGAACGCCTCCAACTTAAGTGGCATTAGTCGTGTCTCAGACGTAAGGCAGCAAGGTACGATGTTTCTGAACGTAATTCAGGGCTTTTTAATCCTTCACTGAGAATGAATGAGCGAAACCACCAAAATCACAGCTTTATGTCTTAACTCACTTGATTACTGACCAGGGTATTGACCATAAAATATTTTATTCACAATGTCGCAGCCTGATTTGACAGCTGGAACTAACATATGCAAGTGGCTGAATAACAAAGATGGAGCGTGAAGACAGTTGCAGCTAGAGCTGCTCAGGCGCTCATGAGACTACTGTGCACTCACGGTACTGTACTTCATAAAAGTTAACTTTACTTCAAATCCCACTGTGGCAGGGAGGCTCAGTTTTTTCCACTTCAATATGTTTAGCTCTTTGAAGAAAGTTCCTGCGTGTGCAGAATTAAAATGAGCGCCTACCTATGAATTCACAGCGGAAGGTTGTCTCAGCTGAATTGAACAAAAGTCCCATGCTGTGCTTCAAATCCTGTTTGGTGCCCTGTTTTTCACATTTTACATGATGGTATGCCATCTCTCCTCAAACTCTGCCATGCTATGCAGTGTCTAATTCTACAAACGGGATCGATGCGGCTGTGGATGTTTGAACTGGACTGTGGTTTTCCAGGAGGAAGAAAACAGAAGTCATGCTTTCGCTTTTTATTTTCAGCTTGTTTATATTGATTATGTCAAGCACAACACAACTAGTAGCTGTCAGGCATTTTTGGAGTGAAAATATATACATTTCTCATAAACACCTAATTACAAAGTTTGCTCACAGATTCTGAGCATATCAGCCTTGTATTTACCCACTTTAAACAGGTAAAAGTAAAAGTGCAACAGCCTGTCCTCTCTAATTTGTTTTTCTTTAACAGTGGAGGTTATGCAGTTGTCTCACTCTTTTTTGTATCATCTATCCTGTAATTGGTGGATGACTGTTTTACAAAAAAATGATATGCCTGCAGCATGTTGGGGGTGGGGGGCAGTCTTTATGGTAGATGCTTCTCATTTTGTTTGAGCCTCTTGAATATATTGTGTCACTAAAGCTCAGAGCTGCTCATTCTGTGTTTTTTGTCATGTCTGGAAGCATGAATGAAATGTTAAAATCAAGTAGCCTCAATGCAGTAATATTCCTTAGACTAATCTCAGTTTGATTCTTCTTTTCCTCCGATTCTGACTCGAGCTGCGAGTCTCTCCTTCAAAGGCATCTCATTGCTGTTTTGTTTACTGTTTACTGTATTTTCTAATGTAATACGATTTAAAATTCCCCCATATCAGATGCATTATGCCTGCTCTCTGCACCATTTCACCTGTCGCCACTATGCTCTTTTCAGCAACTCGCTTTGTAAAGCAGTCGGTGATTTCCGACATGTTTGATTTATTTATCCGTTTCAAAGAGTCTTATAGTTGAGATGCAGACCGGACTCAAGCGCCATCCATCTAACCTCCTGGCTGAGGCTCACTAAGATTCGTTGCAGTTCATCGACAGGCCGCTGGTTCCAAAAGCGCGTCTCCCATGTTAAAATGTCCATATTTAAAGCAGAAATAAACATAATTAAAGTCATTTAAGGCCATAGATACAGACTTTGATTGACATGCGATGGGTGTGTGCCCATCTGCTTTCCGAATGAAGTCGTACAGAAACTGATTTTGTGCTTTTACCACCAAAAACCAAACGTCAAGCCTGCCGTCGACAGTTGCAGAAACCCACAGAGCCGCTTGTTTCTTCACCACCTACTTTACCACAACTTCGTGGAGAGTCAAGCAGAAACAAAGGAAGAGAAACTATGTGGTATACTACCTTAAAAGCAGCTGGTCACATGACCGCTGTGTCTGACTTCTACTGCAGTGGCCCATTGCATTATGGGATATACAGTGTGCCAGCCAGATTTGGTAGTTGCATGTTGGAAATGTTCCCAGATGTAACACGCCATCTGTGTGTTTTTATCATACTACAGATTGTGCAGTTGTTTGCATGCTATTTCGAGATTTTGGTTAAAGCAGATGGCATTTGTTTCAAAAGCACCCCAGCAGAACGTCCCCATTGTAGCTTTAAGTAGAGTCTCGGCTCACTGGTTCTTTAGTTCCTCTGATCTTCTACAGGGGATTACTGACTGCATGACCCCACCTTTCTGAGAACCTGCAGAGCGCCACCTAAACTACAAATGTACTGGCAGAATATTGATGTATGACTTTGCTGAAGAAATGCACTTCAGCAAACAAAAGGAAAAAAACAATCTTATATTTAAACGATTGCAAACTTAATTTTGTCAGAATTCAAAGGTAGCTTTGACTGTCAAGTCCTTTGTTATGATTTATATGTTTGAGTGATATGAGTTACAGCAGTCAGCTGTTTTTGTACTTCATAGATGGTAACTCACTTATATTTTCTTATTTCAAATGCAAGTGCTTTTGAGTGTGTTTGTGGTGTATCTCATCGTACTGGACATTTTTGTCGAGTGAAGCCACTCTGGGACACTCTCTTCTCTTCCCTCTTTTCAAAAGGCCAGTTTGAGAGCAGGCGTGTAGCGTGATGACTAAAGAGTTAGGAATGAAAACAGTCAGTGGTCCGCCCTCAGAACCCAGTTAAACACAAACATCTGTGCGCACTTTATTAAAACTCCCATTCATGCAACTCGTCTGACTAAGATTCATCACCGAAATGTTTTTTTTATAGTGTGGATGCTTGTACGTCTCGGATATAAAAGCATCTCTGTGCAGTTTTGCAGTCCAGTCAGAGACTGTGTCCATGTTTTTGTCATCAAAGAGCAGGAGAGAGAAAGAGGACTGCTTTTGGGCAGCAGTTCAACCTGTAACTCAATTTTCTTGTCTTTTAGGGGTCTCTATAGTCTGCAGGACTGAAGTTGCGTAATGCAGCCATCCAAGGACACAACCGTGGCGTTAGTGCACACAGGAAGCTTAAAAGCAACACCCAGTGTAATTTGATTTCCTTACCAGGGCGATCAAAGACCATTAAATCTTAAACAGGCTGATGCATTTGCTGCGGCCGGGCTGTACAGTGTGGCATTATAGAAAGCACGAGTTCAGCCCACTTTCAGAGCCGCCTTCAAGTTCTCCTGGGAGTTCCGTAATGTTCACTGTTTTCCCTTTGTTAGAATGAGGTGGTAATTAACCTGTGATGAAACATAAATGAAATTTCTGACCATATTTAACAGATTTAGCAGTCCCTCATGTGGAGCTGATCATTCTCAGCCCTCTACTCCCTGGCGTATCGATGGACAGTAACATTTATTATTTTGTTGTATTTACTGCATTTACTACACATGTATGTGTAGATTCTCTACATCCACGCTGTGAAGATCCAAATAAACTGTGAGAGCAGCGACATGTAAACAATTACGTTTAAATACAAATGTAAAAGTTGGGCAACAACAAATAAGCATCCATGAGGTAAAATGACTAAGGAGTATTTCCTTCCTAAATGATTATTATGAATTTAATTTGAAAAGATTTTTGATTCACTAGACGTCAGCGACCAGAGTTGCTTTGGACTCGATTTTCTCACGAGTGCATCGCTTAACAACGGTGTCACACGTAAAAGCTTTTGGCCTCACAAAGATAAAAAAATAGTTCCTTTGTTTGTTTGTTTTTAACATACAGTAGATTCTCACTCAGAAACTCCAGACTGAAATACTTTACTGTGAAAATTAAATTAATTAAATTATTTTTTTAGGTTTACAAGGAAATATATTATATTTCTGTTGTGATAAAAGACTTTTAAATCCTCATTGATGAATACATATATAAATATAAATACTTCAGAAAAAAAAACAAACTTCTGTTGCCACTTTTTTGGGGAAACTGCTTCAAATTTCTTGACTGGAAACATTTATGATGTAGAATGGTCTGAGTGCATCATCTCATCCCTGACTTACAAGCCTTGCAACACAAAAGCATTTGAAATTTCTTGTAATATTCAATGTGGTAATTCAGTGCTCTGGAATAATCTGTTATTGGAAATCTGTAGCTCACATCCCTAGAGGGAAACGGATTATCAGCGTTCCCCATAAAAACCTTCAAAGCTTTATGTACTGACTCAGTCCTGCCACAGCTGCTTTTTACAAGCGTCCATACATTATTCCGCATGCATAGAAGCAGAGTTATCTCGCCACTGGCAAAACATCCAGCTTCCCATTTCCACGGCATTTATGTTTGTATTAAGTTCAAAGAATTCTCTGATAAAACATCAAATAATATAATCTGTGACACCTCTTGAAGACTGTGCAAAACTCTCTCGGAGGATGAAACACACAGAAAATAGTGGCAGAACCGCATAGAGCCGGTGATGGATAACAAGACAACCCCGAGATGACGGCGGCATTGTTCACGCCGATAAGCATGCACACACAAACACACACAAAACGATGCAGGGGTCTTCAAGCTGGGTCCAGTGCTGAAGATTGAGAGATCTGTGTAGATTCACCTATGACAGAGTGTATGCGCCAAGCGAGAGAGGGTGGAAAAAGAAGAAAAAAAAGGAGATGAATGACCAACAATTGAATAACCTTGACCTTCTCTGCAGATATCCTTTATTAAAAATCAAAAAAAGCTCTTCAACTGGGAGTAACAATGGCAGGCAGGGAGTGTGTGTGTGTGTGTGTGTGTGTGTGTGTGTGTGTGTGTGTGTGTGTGTGTGTGTGTGTGTGTGTGTGTGTGTGTGTGTGTGTGTGTGTGTGTGTGTGTGTGTGGGTGCCAGAGTGGGAGAGTGTATGATTGATGTTACTGGGTCTCTATCACCTACAGTAGAGTCATGGTCCAGTGGCTTTCACACTGGCACATCATTCACCGCAAACACCCCAAGCCTCTCTTGTTCTCTCCACACACACAGACACAAAAATCCTATACCTTAAATAAGGTCAAAGAAAAACTAATAGGAACACAGCCTGTTTGGACAGAGCATAGTCAACTGAAAGGAGGGAAAAACAGATGGAGGGAAAAAGTAAGGGAGAAAAAGACAGCAAGACAAAATCAGGGAATGCAGAAAAGAAAAACATGAAAAAGAAGTATGTAGCGGGATTGTGGTCATGTTCCAGCTGTTGGTCTTCATCCAGTTTTCAGCATATCTAGACTGTATTCAATGCCAGACTGGAAAGCCAAAAACCATGCAAATATTGCAAACCTGATTGAAATCACATGCTCACATACGAAGGCGGTTTCAAACGTGAGTCCAATCAGATTTTCATAGACGTGTCTCAGTCCGAACAATCTGGTCACTCAAAACGGTGGCACAATGTGACACAAACAACGACTACGTCTATCTGAGGGACAGAACTGACAGGGTCAGAGTGTAAAAAGATCTCTTTTTACTCGTTTCTGACACAGTGGACAGTTGACGCAAACAGATCCTGAAACAAAGTACTACACAGAAGCCTCCTTCCGCCTCTGAGACTGCCTTGCAACTTGAAGAAAACTTGCCCCATTTTTGATTTTTGATCCATTTTGGTTCATCTACATCAGATTTATGCATTCAGAACTATAGCAACCAAGTGCATTCAAGAACTTCAGGAAGGACACAGTGATTATATAATGTCAACAGCCAGTTTGGAAGATTGGATTTTGATGGGACGTGTCTAAAGTGAAGGCTGCCATCTGAACATCGCATGAAAAAAAGAAAACTCAGGATAACTAGAGTGAGGAGGTAAAACGATGATACATTTTAATAGTGACAAGTGAAAGAAGTGGAGAGAATGAAAATGGAAAGGAGCGAATATGGGAATAAAGATAAGAGGGACAAAAAGGAAGGAGAGAAGAAAAGAGGAGAAGAGCAGGTCAGCAGAGAGCAGGAAGACACAAAAACATTCCTCCATCCTCCCTCCATTATCACACACAAACACAGCAAGCTGCATATCGATGCAGGCATCCATACACATGAGGTGACTTTCCCATAAGCATCTGCCTCTGTGCGAAGTGAAAGTCATATTTAAATATTCATCCTCTCATGTTGGAGGCCTCAACTTAACCTCTTCAGTCCCTTAAGCTGTCACTTGAATTCAGCTCCAGCTCTATTATGCCTCTCTACACCTAAAATGTTCATAGGCCTCATGAGCCAGTGTATTAACCGCTGCTCCAGGTCCATTAACCCCAGGAAACTAACAGTCAGTCGCCTATAAGTTGCACCAGCAAGGCTGAAACTGAAAATCCCATTTAGTTGGAAATATGAATTCTATGCCAGTTCCCACCCAAAAAAGATAACAAAAAACTGTAATGTCTATTTTTAAAGTTAATGATAACTGCAATACCTCGTGCTTTTGACATTCCCTGACGTTACACTCTCAAGCTCTAACTTTAGCAGAAAGTGAACAGGGCCCAAAGCAGAACACTGAGGGACTCCACATGACACTAATGTGATTTAATTGATGTGATAGTGACATGTAGGTGTGATACATTAAGCAGTGGATTGTAACTCAAGTCAAGTGATCACCAGACTGTTACCTATACTAGCCAGGCCTCGCTTAGCTTTAGCCAGAACAGTAACTGACCTCAGCAATGCCTTATTAGAAAAAAATGTATGTTAAAATTGCCATATAGCAGTTGTCAGACTGCAATGATGCGGTATATCAGCCATGTCATTCCAAAATAGGATGCCTTGTTTTGCTACTACAGAGACATAAAACAATAAGTTTGTGATGTAAAGTATGTAAAGTGCAGATTTGTTGCTCCTGCATCCTCACACAGTGACACAGGACATGCATGTGCCTGACACGTGTGTCTGCTGTGTGCAGAAATACAGCCATTATTGCAGTCTGACAACAGGACTCTGTATGCAACCAGCCCAGCCAGGCCGCAAGATGATTATACGCTGCGTCCTACAGCCAAAACAAGAGTGTGTGTGTGTGTGTGTGTGTGTGTGTGTGTGTGTGTGTGTGTGTGTGTGTGTGTGTGTGTGTGTGTGTGTGTGTGTGTGTGTGTGTGTGTGTTCTATGGTGAGCCCCATCACATGTGCTCTGCATTAAAATGCTACTGTGTTATGGGACTGCTATGCCGACAGGAATCCCAATGTTTTCAGTCTCTCTCTCTTATTATGGGATACTTTTCTGTACTCTGCCTCTGCAAACACATAATCCCTAAACCACACCCACTAAATACAGTCCAACACATCGTCTCATGAAACCAAAGGGTAGAAAAGAGGTCAGATGATAATGTTTATAAATATCCTGTGTGGCAAATGCTGGCTTATGTAATTAATCTCTGAGCAAAGAGGCCGTACAGCTCATAGACAGCAGTTTTTAATATGAAGAACTGTGTGAGAATAACTTAACAGGAACTTTACCCTTCCTCCAGTCCACTCTAGTTATGATCTGCTATTAGTCTCATCCTACCTTCTTCCTGACATTGCTGGAATGCAAATGAACGTGCAGCCCATCTAGGATTAAAGTATTGATGCACAAAGCCTGAAATAATGCCTCATGTGTCCAGTGCTTGCTGCTTTTTTCTAAATCATTAGCTTGTTGCCCTTAATTTTTGTTTGCATTTATTGAGTGTTATTTTGCTTGGTGCAGATGAGTATACGCTGGAGGCCTCTGATGTTATTTGCCAGGTGGCTCTCGCTGAAGTAAGTCAGACTGTGCAGTTTCAGCTTTGAGAATTCAGGATAATTTGTTGAAAATTTCCAGGAGTTCAAAAAAAAAAAAAAAAAATCACAACACGGCTTAAACCTTTTTGTTTACCCGCTTTAAGCTTTTTCAGAATCATGGGGGGGATTGAAGCCCTTCCCAGGAATATTACAGGCAAGATGCAGACCCTAGATAGGTGAAATGAAGATCTGTGAAAAATAATCTGCTCATATTCCCACCAGCAGATGACACTGGACAGTTAATTAAAACAAGGTTGCATTCCAGTGGAAGTATCACAGTGGTAATAAATCCACTTTTGATAGCTTTCAGCATCTAAAACACACCACTCATCATTTATTAGATGAATAGCAGCACTGTCTAGACTTTCCTCCTCCATGGTCTTACCCAAGTAATCGCAGTAATTGCTGCATTTAGTCCTTTTTCCCACCAACTGAGATCGACTTATTATTGTAATTAATGAGTATTGCAGTTGCAATGCTCACAGGCTGCTTCAGGTCTGAATAGGTTTAAAGCCTATGATCTTCAGCATTGGCTTTTGCTGTCTCACTGATCAAATATTAATAATTTCACCTGTCCTGTGATGAGCAATCTTGACTTGGATGGTATTTGAATTGCAGTGGCAGCTCCCAGACTGCAGCATTGCTCAGTTGCTTGACCACACACTTTCAGTTACTACTAAAGAAGTATAACTGGCAAGATGCAGCTGCAGAGCAGTTTAAGGTGGAACAAAAAGCATCACTTTGTGAAAAGTTAGGAAGGACAGAAGGTTGGATACTGATTGTCCATGTTTGGATTGTGATCAGGGACAAGCATATGAGTTTTTAAATGGGACACAATGATTTATAAGTTTAATTTAATCATTTTCTCTGTGTGTAAGCATGTGTTTTTGGGAATCTGAAGAGAATAGTAACTCAAAATGATCCAACACAACACAACCCTGTTATTTTGGCTCTTTCCAGATTGCAGCCACAATCCGTGTTTTTCAGTATGTCCTACCAGGATCCGGTCTTCCATACCTTACGTTTACATGATATACTGCAACTCATCACATCTGATGTCATCATTGCTGCAAATGTCCCCAAATTCACATGGTTGCTATGTAACCTACATGCAAAGGACTGATGAAAAAAAAAATCCAGGGTGTTGACCTGGCTTTGCTGTTGTTGCAAATGGTTTAGTGAAGCCATGGAGGAAATTTTCTGCAATTTACAAGAAAGTGCAATTGATGGAGGAGGCTGCTGTGTACAGCTTTATTACAGCATCCATCCACAGACTGTTGCTGTTGATGTCACATCAACTATCAATCGTGTCAAAGTATGGGAACCCGTCACTTCCGACACTTTGATAGATGGTGTTGTTGTGCCATGTTGCAAAAGGACATTTGAAATCCAAACTGAACAACGAGACCGTTTAATTTAAAGCGCATGTGTGAAAATCCAATTGGAATTGCATGTAAAAACAGCCAAATCAGATTGAATCAGATCTGCATTTTGTGTGATTTTAGGCTGTTAATAAAATCAGCAAATCTACCTGGATTTGATTGGGACTTCCTTAAAATTGGATTTGGGCTAGCAGTTTGGACATTATTTCAGTCAGACAATTTTTCAGTAGGTCGCCCAGACTTTTGAAGGGTTCTGTGACATCACAGAGCCAAATCAGAGGAGAATCATCCAGCCTTATCTCCACTCAACCTCACATCATGCTGCATTTGATGTACCAAGAAAGTGTGCTGTGCAGACTGTTGATGCTTTATATGAAAAAGGATGGGGCTACATCTAGTCACTGACTCCACCCCCTAAAACCAGGTGTTATAAACAGAGCTGTAAGATGAGGATAATAAGGAAGGTTTTTGTACTGCATCTGTGTAGCGTTTCAAATAAAACATGTTGCCAACATTGTATTGAGACCTCTGGAAATTGTGTCACATTTGGATGCATGAAATGAGATGTATATATGTATATATGTATATATGCATATATTATTTGGAAAAGGTTGCTTCACCAATCATTTAAGTATTATTTATCAGATTTGACACATCAACAGTGGCAATATTGGTATGGGTTAACTAAATATTGGCATTACATTGGCAGCTGCTGCAAAAACAGGGCAGTAGAGTAGTAAAAATGTCACCTTTATTTAAATAAATGCATGGTCATGCTATAGATTTAAGTTAAGCTGGCTGCAAATGTACATAAAAGTCAATAAATGTTGCAGATGTGAAAATCTGACCACCAGTCAAGTCACTTATTATGTTAGAAACACAAGTGATATGCCATCTGAACGCTGCAGTTGAGAAAGACATGCATTTATGTAAATTATTTTTGTCTAAATACAATATACAAGAAGGCAAAAATCTGTAGCGACCTGTCCAAGACCCCCGTGACCTTCAAAAGATAAAAATGGATGGATGGATGGATGGATGGATGGATGGATGGATGGATGGATGGATGGATGGATGGATGGATGGATGGATGGATGGATGGATGGATGGATGGATGGATGGATGGATGGATGGATGGATGGATGGATGGATGGATGGATGGAAAAAGGCTAAATATATTTTGAAAGACACAAATGCTATTTAAAAAAAAAACTAAAAAAACCCTGAGAAAAACAGCCTCAGGTGATGCAGCCCTGACCCACCGGGCAGAAAGTGACAGGACATGACAAAATGAGTGCTCGGCCTCAGGCACCAAGGATTTTTTTTTTCTTTTACCTCCACAGACACACGTGTTTACAGCTTCCTACCACATTCCCCATCATACAATAGCTGCCTCTCTGTCACTCTGACACACACAAAACACACACCTCACTGGAGAGGAAGGTCTGAGCATCTCGTCAGAGATAGGAAGAGAAAGCAAAATCGAAAAAGGGTTATAAGTAAATATGGGCAAACAAACTGACAAGAACACAAATAATTCAAGCCCTGCACTCACTGTAAACACATCCACCCACCACATGCTGACACACACACAGCAACAAAAATATATATTTTTTAAAAATGAAGCTTTAAAGACACTGGAAAGCAGATGCTTTCACATGCTTCAGTGATGAAATCATCTGTGCAAAAATGCAGGTTGGTCGCAAGAATTTCTTTGTTTGGTTTTCTGGACACGTTTTTGAAAAGAAAATCCCGTGTGCGTCTGTGTGTATGCGTGTGTCTGTGTGTGTGCATGTGTTTCTGCATGTGTGATTCCAGTGGAACAGACAGGAAGTCACAAAGCGCACTAATGGGGAGATGAGAAGAGGTGGGGTGAAAGAAGCAGAGAGGAAGGTCTGAATTCCAATGCACCCTGCCAGGAAATAAGTCTGGTGTCAGCAGAGAGCCAGATGATCATCTACACAGAGTCAGCAACACTGATCACACACACACACACACACACGCACACACACGCACACACACACACACACACGCACACACACACACACACACACACACACACACACACACACACACACACACACACACACACAAAAGCCATCAAAAGCAAAACTGGACACTTACTCCTGAGACTGCTGCTGTGAAACATCCCCGTTTTGTTTAAAATGTTTGCACAAATATAAGATGTCCTGGGCTCCTTGTCACAATAAATCTCAGCAAAGAAAATCCTCCACTTAAAACTGAAAACTCTCCAGGGACAGGCTGTAGATTAATCCAGATTCTTGTTTTTTAGATTAAACAGATGAAATTTTCTAATTAGACAATCGTCAAGTCAACAACCAATTCAATGTACAAAGAAAAAGTCAAAACAAGGAAGGAAGCAACAAGACTTCCTGAGTGCAGGAACTAAAGTTTCACTTGGAATACCTAAAACAGACATTTGTCATATTTTCACATTATTCCTGTTATCATTATCAAACGTTACAAAGATGGCTGTTAAAAGGTGACCAGCTTCTTTCCCTCCACCATCTTCACCGACTCCACAATCAGAGTCGATCCCGGCTGTCTTTGGACAAAACGTGGGAAACCCTGGACACATGGACCCCCTTCTTAGTGCCTGGACCTCAGCAGGCAGTTATGACGCCTAAGCCAGCAATTCTGATGCAGAGGCTATTGAGGAACAATATAATGAATGAAAACTTAAGTGAAAAAGTAAAGTTGCAACTTGGTCATGAAGGTGTCTCCCTTGTTTATTGATAAGCTGCTACATGATGATGATTTTATCTGCAGTTCAGCGCAGAGCCACGACACAAATATGTGCTACACAAGTTAAATGTAGTAGTGTCACATTAAAGAGTTAATGCTTGTTGGTAAATAGTAAAGTAAGAGGTCACTGCAAGATGTTGGTATGGTTTGGGATTGAAGTAATTTTCTAGGTTGGAAAGAAATAAATAAGAAAAAAATCTTCAAATCGTCTGTGGAACCATGAACCAATCACACGGTTTACGCTGTGGACTGTTGAGATTGTGTTGGCATCTGATATCTTACATCTCAGACTGTATAGTTTCTGGATGAACCCTCCCTCACCCGTAGGCTTTCTGTGTTCGAGTGTTGTTGAAGTCTCTGTCCTCGCACTGAGCAGCGCCATGTCGCAAATGGGCGGACTGATCAGTTGGCTGAAACACGCCCACATTATGTCAATCACAGTCAGCCGTCTTGGCTCGGTCATCTGAGCTTAACCTATGATGCTCATTAATATCACTTTAGGTTAATTCTTATTAAATCTGTTTAAATTTTCTCTTTTCAGAAAAGAGGACTAGCAGCTCATCACCGGGACCCGCAGTGGCCTACAGGGTTGAAATCCAACAAACATGATTATTGCTGCTCCCCAGAGGTCTTCTGCTTGGAAAGGTCCCGATGGGGCGTGGCTCCTTCAGCCGGTCCGCAGTCGCTGCCAGCAAACGTTCACAACAAGCCCTGCCGTTTCAAATGTTGTTTCAGTGGCAAAATCAGAAACGAATGCTCTGTTCAGCCAACTCATGGCAAAAGCTGTCGGATTTGAGTGAAGCTTCGTCCTCGGACACTTCCAGACCATCCCACAACTCCAACAGAACTTACTCTCATTAAACTGCCAATCAAAAGTCCACGCCCCTAATTTTACATACATTTGTTGCTTTATATAATTTTATTTCTTCACCCCGTGAAGATAATCTTTTGGCGATATGAAGGTTTGTGCACGTGTAAAACAGGTTTGTACAACACTAAGAAATTAAGATCAACGATACAAAGCAGAAAACTGTGTAAAACTCCGCGGTCAACGTTCCCACACTGCCTGCGGCTCTTTTGTGAATCTTTACCTCATTCCTACATTTAAAAATCAATTGGCCTATTTCCCCAAACTTAAATTCATTCATGAACATGAATTAAGCAGCTAAAAATGTTATTGACTGTAACCTAAATCCATACCCGTGCGCTGGCGTTCTGACGCCAAGGGAAACCTCGCACATCACTCGGAGACGGCAGGTGCCCTGACTAAAGTATTTCCATCTCTGTGAAGCTGCTGCCTCTTAAGGTGAAACACACGGGGGACGCCCACCAGTGCAACTGTATGTAAGCTTGTGTGTTGACCTTGCTCGCGCTCTCATCATGGCAGGATTAACTCAGATAGGACAGATGGCAGTTTGATGCTCCTCCCTCCCACGCACTCACATGCCGTCTCGCAGCACAGTGTGGCGGCAACTCCTGTAAACGGGCTGCGTCATCCTCTCTGCACACTGCTGGGGGCTTAAACACATAAGCCACACATACACACACACTAACGCCAAGGATGAAGCCCGTGTCAGCAGATGATGACTCTGATGTCAGAAAAGCACTCTATTCTGTCTCGAACTGAGACACCCATGGTCGTTTCGTCATTCAATGGCTCCATTCTCTATCCTCAGGCGTCCTTGAGCCAGCAGGATTTATGCTAAGATCCCTTTGTGACTGTGACCATCTATTCATATTTGTGCCTGTAATGTACTATAAGAGGATGTTTTTAGAAGAAAATCCCGTGAGGCATTTTGAAATGCTTCTTTATTACACTTTGTGTTCTTAGAAAACTGTCAGCCTCACGGCCAGTTTAGACATTTTTGCTTCCGCCAAGTCAAGTCCAGAAATAACGAATCAGTAACACCGATTCTCCAGACGGCCGTTAAAAATGGGAAAGTTGGATAGTTCTCTGATCTCGTTCTGTGATTTCATACTACTGAAAAACAGGATGAATTACATATTTTCCAGATTTAGATTACCCCATACGAGGATGTAAGGTTCTGTTGGGTCAAGGTTTTTCATCTGTCAGCCATTTCAGATACCTAAACACATGGTCCACTGCTCCCAAAAATAAATAAGTAAATAAATACATCAAATTCATTACCACCATTTCAAACCAATTATGTTCCAATTCACTCAGTAATGTTGCAACTTTTAGAGACCAGAACCAAACATATCAATTCAGCACCAGATTTTTCTACTTTTAGTTGTAGTTTCTGAAGCGGAAATTAAAAATGAATTGAATAAAATGAGAGGGAACAGGAGCAGCTTCCTGAATACGTGTCCTCACCACGTCTGATACACTATTTCTGTGCACAGAGATCTGATTTCACCAGGAGGCAGTCACAAACAGCAGCTTCAGGAGTCGATCAACCCTCAAAGCGTTATCACCAGGCACCAACCATCTCACATCCGGATTGACGCTCATGCGTAACTAAGATTCGTCGCAGTTCCTCTACTGGTGGATAGAGGCTGGCTCCAAAAGCGAGTCAATCTCCACTGACTCCCACGTTAAAATGTCCAACTTCAGAGCAGAAATAAACATATTTACAGCCTGGTTCAAAAAACTTTTTTGGTCTTAATCGTTTGATTTCACATCCATGACAACTCTGAGTGAGTGAGGGGTGAATTTTTTGGTACCACACCAGGAGAGTTTATATCAATCAACACATCTATTTCTAATATAACTGACTGACAGTCGGCTCAGCCAATGGCTCGCAACAAGCCTGCGCTCCGTTCGAAAAAAAACAGGGCTTCAGAAACCAATGGGTCACGTGACCGAATCCTTCCTACGTTGTTTTATACAGTTTATGGTTATCACCCATTCAGACAATGAAAAACACAACATGTTTGCACTATTTCAGCATGAAACTGTCTTTAATAAAGGAATAAAGTTGAATCAAATTTATGTCAAAGCAATGTCCTAATTATCTTATTATCTAATCATTAAAAAGGCATGTCTCCATGTTAAAATATCAGTTTTAATTTCTCTCAAATGAATACTGAATTACTTTTAGGAATTGTTGTTTAGCCCTCCAAGTCTCCTATTCCTACAATCTGCAAAGCCCCCGCCCAAAATCTGGATCCCGGTAGCAGTCGTAGCAGTCCTCAGCCTTGTGAAACCATTTCATTTCAGTTGAGTGAGTCTACGACTACTTTGTTCCTCCCTTTCTGATCCTTTTGTCATATTAGTCAGTGGGTCTCCTTCTCCAAGAAACTAAACACCATGTTTTGCTGTTTGGCAGGAAAGAGATCATGCAGAATCAGGCAAGGCTGACACAGAGAGGAGATGGTGCAGCTCCTGGTTTAACCTTCACATGTATGTTCTAGAAACAGCCTCAGCATCATTTTGAATGAGGTGAGGTCAAGAACGAGAATCAGCCAGTCAATTTGCAGCTAAACAGCTGGAGCAGGACAATTCAATCATTCATGAGTGCTGGACTCTTGTGCGGCAAACAAAGCGAAATCTGGTTGTTTATGTCATGACATAGAAACATAAATCATAACTTTGCTTGTTTGAAGGCATAAATATCCATCTAAGACCAGCAGAGTTTCAATGTGCAAAGGGGCAGGGCATGGAGGAAAGAGGTGGGGCTAATTTACATATTTATATACGTTCTTGGATGATAAATGAGTGTTAGATGAGGCATAAATCTTGAGTTACATCCAAACCAGCAAGAGTCAATCAACAATGAAAGAAGTGAAAAGCAACTTTAACAGAGGCAACTTATTTAGGATTTAATCAACGCCAAGAGGAAGACTTTAAATGAAAGCCACAGCCAACACTAAATGAAAAATGTAAAAGATTCATATCTCTGTACACAGAATATGATGTGACTTCACAAAATGGGAACAAGAGCATAATTTATTACCTTTTCTTAACTGTTTGCTAAAACATGATAAGAAATTGTGTTTAGGTATAATATTCAGGCTCGATGCAACGCTACAGACCAGTGTGAGTTTACATCTGCCAATCCAAAGTAAACCTGAGAGAAATTCTTCCTGACATTCACCATAGCCAGGAACCATAATCGACCCCAACGTCATGCAAAAAGGAACTTTCAGAGCCATAGCATCAAATCTGCTCCCACAGGATTAGTGGCAGATTAAATCAGACATGAAGTAGACGGGCTTAATACAAAACGGTAATCCATTTGGAAATAAAACAAAAATACATTTTCTGTATTCATTTTTGAAGGAAGGACTCCTAATAATGACCTAAACAGCCCGCATGTGCTTGTGCGCTGTGTTTAGTTTGCTCGGAAATCTCAAATGTTACAATCACTCTCCATTGATTAGGAAAATGAGCATCCTTTTCCAGAATCCCAGTCTGCATCTTTGTTAGGAGAGGATGTCTAGGAGTCTTTGATCAGTGCGAGTTCATCCCGCTGTGGCCTCCAGTCTTTCCCACTGCTTCCACTTAGCATTCAAGAGACAACGCGCAACTAATGTAGTGGCTTATTCGAGCAAAACATTTGACAAATAGACATATTAGGCGGTTTGCTGCTGAAGCTGCCAGATGCCTCTGTGAAACTGGTTTAAAAGTGTTTCACCACCTGCTCCTTTAAACCATGAGGGTAAGTGAGGACAAGCACTTATCTCCTCCCAAGAGTGTCAATTCAGTGCTGAAGTCAACAACCCTTACAAAATAGAAAATACGGTGAGGTCGTTATTAGTGGTACTTCAGGCATTTCTCAGATGCCAGTTTATGCAGACATGTAGGTAAAAATAACGAGTTATAACAACAAGTACTAGAAAAATGTCAAAAATAAATTCATGTTGAACAAGAACACAGACATTGCAGTGTCTGTGCACATGGCAACTTTAAGGTGCACATTCCACAAAGTTAGGTTTTAATAAAATCATGCTTGGAGTGCACCAAAGAGCATCTGAAAGACACTCCCAAATATGTGAGTAAAGACTTTTTAAGAAGAACGGATTAAGAACCTTAAATCGCTCTGTTGAGGCAGGGAGGTGGCAGCATCATGGCACGCTGATGTGTGTAATCACCGGTCAGAAACAGCAATTGTATGTTGTTTGCCTATGTGCTGGAGGGGCTCAAAGCAATGCTTTTTTCACAATTGTAGGCGGCGCTTTTGGTTAACATGATAGCTAAGTGGATCCTACTGGGACCGACACTGTGATGGAGACAACATTCCCAAGGACCGAGGAGGAGGTTAACTTCCAGCCTCTGAGGTTTGAAAATCCACCTCGGAAGGAACAAACCCTCAACGTTCCAGACATCAATTTAAAACGCTGGATCACTGTAAAGATACAGCGAGTCGTGGCTGCCAGCAGTGGATTTAGTTTGCATCGTGCAGGTTTATTCAGAAACGGCCTGAACGAGCATTCACCAGCTACCACTTTCAAGACTGAAGCACAACTTTGGGACGTGTCGGCACAAAAAAGGGTCACTGCACCTAAGAAAATAAGGATCTCGTTTTAACAACAATGACTTGCAAAATACTAAACTGCAATAATAAGTGTGAATGCTTCTTCACTAAATAGATAAGAAATGATTTCAACATCAGAAATGTGGAGAAATGAAAAAGTAATGACATTTTAAACGTTAATATAGTTTGGGGCTCGTGACCTGTTTGAAGTGTGTTTCTCTGCATGTACGTGTCCTGTATGGGTCGACAGGCAGAATCTCTCCTCACCTGGGATTAACTAAAAGCAGGACAGAAACAAGGGAGGTAAAAAATATCTACTGAAGACAAAGGTTGAGACTGCGGACCAATAAAACTGTACGGAGCAGCAATACCTAAAAATCAATAGACAAACAGAGTCTGCTCCCTATTTCTCCTTTATTGAATCTGTCTGACTGGATATGAGACCAAGCAGCACGTTTGTGTGCATGTGTGTGTCCTGATCATCCCTGCTGAAATACAGAGACCACAAAAGCTTTAGTGCTGAGCATTTACAAAGCATGGCAGTGATAGTGAAGTCACTTTCTCTCTGCTCCACTGTTCTCCCATCTGCCCTCACTACAGATGCAGCTGATGCAACCACAACAACTGTGGACCCCTTGTAGGGCTTTTCCACCAAAGCGCTTCCAGTGATAGTTTGACCGCTGGCTGTGAAGAAAGCACCGGTTCAGAGCCAGGAAAACTGGTGCTCTGCTGGCCCCAAAACCTCGCTGGGCTAGATAGAAGAGCTGGTTACATCAGAGGATTAGTTTTCCAACCAAAACACTGCCATTGTTAAAATCCCATCTGTGGGGAGCTAGTGAGAACAAAATGAATGAAAAGAAATTAAAGAACAGACAGCAAAGTATCAGCGGTCTGTGGAGGAGATTGTGCTTCTGTACTATGTGACAACAGCAACAGAAAAACACCTTTTCATGTTTTTAATTCAGCAGTCGGTGTTTATGAATATTGTCCACTTTGTTACGTGAAGCTGCATTCACAACAGCTGTTTGAAACCTAATTTAATAGCTATATTTGCATCTTCGTTAAAAGTCGGTTGTTGATGTTTTAATGTCACCTGCTGGCATTCATGGATCCCATTCAAAACAGCAGGTATAAATTCTGTTTCTTACCAGCATTCATAAATATTGTCAACATTTGGAAATGAGAGTCGGCGCAGAAATAAGCGCTCACTAGTGCCAACTACAACAATCCATATTAAGATAGATTTTATTTAAGACGCTTTATTTAAGACGCTTTATTTAAGACGCTTTATTTAAGACGTTGGTTTTGAAGGAAAATCCTGACATCTGTGCCCTTGTTGGATCCTGGTCTTCTACAAAAATTAAGAGAGGATGAGATGTGACGAGATGTGTAATGGTATGATTCTGTCACGGCTGTGTGTGTGTGTGTGTGTGTGTGTGTGTGTGTGTGTGTGTGTGTGTGTGTGTGTGTGTGTGTGTGTGTGTGTGTGTGTGTGTGTGTGTGTTTCTTAAAAGGAGGAACCAGCTCTGATCTTGTTCTAGCACTAACCCCACACCAGCACCAGTTTCAGGTCAAAAAGGGGCATCAGACGACAGACGATGCAGTACTTCTGTCCTACTGCTTGTGGAGAGAGAGGTTCAGCAAGTTCACAGCTGCCAAAAACAACCTTGAGAGTTTTTCAGATGGATTACTGTCTGATTTGTTTTACATCGTGCTTAAGACAGAAACACAATTTCATTTTCCTGACAAAGGTTTATCTTTGTGGTAAATATTTGCCTAGCAAATATGAATACATCCTGAGCGGAGCAGTGTTGCTGCTATAACACACACACACACACACACACACACACACACACACACACACACACACACACACACACACACACACACAAAATACAAAAACCAAGAGGGTCAAAACTGAAGGAATTCTCAAAACCACTTTCTGCTCTTTGAAACCTTTATAAATTCAGAACACCACACTTCACTTTCTTGGCAAAAGATAAAGCTGATAGAGGAGGGGAAACAATATTCTGCTGATCTGAGTGTTCTTAACACCCACTCATGTCATCATGTGACATGGACAGCTTGAAAGTCGATGGGCGTCTGTGCAGAGTCATGCAAAAACATTTCCACATTGCAACAATGCAGCAGTAACACGGCCGTCATTATGCATTTTCACTGGTTGTTTTGCTTCTTTGTTGCCACTTTGTGTTCCTTCCTTAGTTGTTTTACACGTTATTGTAAAAGGCAGTGTCTCTTTGTGGATATTTATGCCTCTCTGTAGTCATAATGAGCCCCTACGTGGTTGTTCAGTGTGCCCTGATGTTTTTTGCCACTTTATTCCTCCGTGATTGCTTTGTGTCTCATTATATCTCTTTGTGGTCGTTTTAAAACTCTCTTTAGTCATTGTGAACCTTTTATGTCTGATTGTTTGTTAGATGAGGAGAGGATTAGAAATGTGAGGATATCTAACCCTTTAAATGGGAATATGAGAGCAGATTAGAGTCCAGGTCAAACCTACTTTAATTCCATTGTAAAGGGCATAGTGCAATTTTATGCAACTGCTTTTTCCTTTTTTTCTCCCCTTTGAGAGCTCACAGCGTGTATTTACGAGCCCCTCAGATTTAACAGACAACAAGCCACTAAACAGCCACAAGAAGAAAAGTGCGCCCCTGTTGTATTGACTGTTGCAGAGCCCACAGCTGTTGTCTGTTGTCTACTCTACCACAACAGTCACAGTGACTGGGAAATCAATACAATCCTCCAGAGAGAAAAGACCAGACTTAAGTGCGGCCATTTCCTCCTGCATACTTGTGATGAGCAGACTGCAGGTGACGGTGACAAGATAACCTCATTCTCCCTGGAGGACGTGAGGGGTGAAGAAAGGGCCACATAGCACGGCTTTAATGGTTTGATGAACCCTCTCAGGAAGAGACTGTGAAATTTCGACAACTACAGCAGCTTCTTTTACGGGATCAAAAGCTGAACATGAAATAGCAAGAGCTGCGTTTTGACCGCAGGAAACTTTTCCAGTCTTCCTCTACCTCCCTCTATTTCCATAAACAAGGGACTAAGCAGACTTCTGGGGGGGATATTTTACTCCACAGTAATGGCACTAGCAGAGATCTAGGACTACTGAGAGTGTAGCAGAATGTCAATCTTATGGTTGGGTAGCTTGTACAAATATGCCACATGCAGACGCGCCTCGGAGACCGGTCTGAGCAGTCTCCGAGGCACGTCTGAAATGTTTCTGGATATCATGGTGATAAAGCATCGTGGGTATGCAACAGGTACAACTGAACCCGTGTGGTCGGGGAATGCCATGCTGTCTCAAAGCAACTGAAAGGTGAGGAATCTAGTTCTCACCTCCCAACTCAACCCAGACCCAGACTAGTCTGTGTGACGGGACTTTAGACCCAAGCTTCAGGCTTTTGAAGTCATGGGATTTACCTGAAGTGGACTAATATGTATGCAAGTTTACTGGAATTTGTAATACTGGAAGCTTCCATTAATCTTTTCCTTCCAAATACATAAAAAACCGTTTGCCCAAAGCTGGTGAAACACTTCTAAAAAGTTTAGAACTCAGAGTTAAGAATAATTCAATAGTGGCTGAATAAAACAAGCCGCAGAGCATAAAAACATGGACACATAAATTTGTACACTCTTGGAGCAGAACCGACCTGTCAAAAAGTCCCACCAGGTTTTAAAACACCATAAAACAGATGAGTTTTTAGGATCTTCCAGTGTTTTGTTTTGTTGTTTTTTTTTAATGAATGGCACTGAAAGATACCTGAGCTGATGTCCGAGCGCATGTCCCTGTCTCCTCAACAGTCATTGGCTCATCTGCATTTGAGGGGCGGGTTGTATCGATAAGTCAGTTTAAAACAGCACAGCCAGTTTCAAAATTACATAGAAGAAAAATTTAAAGTTGCTTCCTATTGAGATAAGATAAGATAAGATAAGATAAGATAAGATAAGATAAGATAAGATAAGATAAGATAAGATAAGATAAGATAAGATAAGATAAGATAAGATAAGATAAAATAAGATAAGATAAGATAAGATAAGATAAGATAAGATAAGATAAGATAAGATAAGACGCCTTCATATCTTCTAGACTAGATTATGTTGATGTATTATTAACAGGATGTCCAAGTAATTCTCTGAATATCCTCCAGCTGATCCAAAATGCAGCAGCGCGAATGCTGACAGTAATCAACAAGAGAGAGCTCGTCTCTGCTGTGTCTCTCCCTCCATTGGCTCCCCGTAAAACTCAGAATCAATTCAACATTATATTACTTGTGTTTAAAGTCTAAAAGGGCCTGGCGCCGCATTTTTGCAAGACCTGATACTGCCATATGTTCCTAATAGAGCTCTACGTTCTACGAGTGCAGGTTTACTCGTAGTTCCTAAAGGATCCAGATGTAGATTTCCTCTTGTACTGATCTCCCTTTCTCCTGCTCTACCCGGCTGGTCTTCAGCAGGAGGGTCCCCCCTCATGATCCAGGTCCTGCTCCAGGTTTCTTCCCTCTTAAAGGGGAGTTTTTTCTTGCCACTGTTTGGCTGAAGGTTTTTCTTCCACTAGGGGAGTTTGTACCTGCCGTTGTTTATGTAATAATTGCTCGGGGGTCGTGTTCTGGGTCTCTGGAAAGATCCTAGAGACAACTTGTGTTGTAATAAATGCTATATAAATAAAATTGAATTGAATTGAAGATTGAACAGTGATAACAGGGAAGCAATAAAAATATGAGCTACAGGTATACATATTTGTTGTAATATAATACCTACACTATAATATGCACGTATTTTTTTAAAGCTTTTTAAAATGTTTTTCCCTTTTTATTTTCATACACACAGGCCACATGCGGTTTAATTGTCCAAACAATTCTTCTTCACAATCTGAATGTTTCTCCGTCTTATGTGATCTCAGCTCACCTGCTAAACATCGTGTGTAACTTTAGGAACACTGACAGGTAATTTCATCACAGGCGTTTTCTTCTCAGAGGATGGATAAACCAGCTCACTCCGAGACACCCGGGAAACGCTCAGTCGGTAGCAGCGACCAGTTCATTATCAAAGTTTTCACCAACTAGTGGTCTCATCAGGTTTCGATGTCGGCAGCTGATTCTGTGCTTGGATTCGCTGCAGTGACCACCCTGGTGCGAGCGAGTAACCATGAGTGTAAACCCAACCCCGTCTTTGAAGCGTCCATGGAAACAAAGACAATAACGAACTAAAAGGAAAAGAAAACTCTCCAGGTAACACAACAAACGATGCAAACCAAGTTTCAAACTATCTTCAACCTGGAAGAAGATTTCTAAAAGAGTTGTTGAGACATTTTTGAAGAAATACCCCTGTTGTCATCCAAACGGTCTTAACAAAGTTAACTTACTTCATACTTTTACTACTTTTTTGTACACGTTCATTGCATTTTAATGTTTGAACCTTACTAAATGGTTTAGGTGCCTAAACCTAACCAAGTGAATCTTAGTTTTAAGAGAGATTTATTTAAAATTTAAAACAAAATACATTTTGGGTTGGACTGAAAAGAACACGTTGAAAATGTTATGTGTTTAACTTAACAAGGAAATTCGTGTTCTATTGGACACGTTTGCTTAGTGTGTTCATGGACATGAGATAGACTATTTACAAAAAAAGTTACCCAAAATGAAGCTGTTGTAAAGAGCGCTGCTACTAATTCTTCTATAGGAAGTGTGGTAACGCAGTTACATGCATGACTGTCATCCAACACTGCCGCCTGAGCTCATGCCTTAGGAACGCTTCACATTACATAGCTTTAAATTTGATTCCAGTCTTTTGTTTGCGGGTTTAGTTGTGGTGAGACCTTAAATGGGAATGACTTGATCTGTTCACAACACCTGGTTTTAGGTGGTGGAGTCGCTCCACCCTAGTCTTCTGCGGGTTATGCCTCTTTTGAAACTGGGACTACTTAGTGGTATCTAAATACAGCAAACACACGGTAATGTGAAATCCTGTGGAGATAAGGATGAGGGCTGTGTGTGTGTGTGTGTGTGTGTGTGGGTGGGTGGGGGGGGGGGGGGGGGGGGGGGGGGGGGGCCTTTACAAAGCCAAATGTTCTCGGAGTTCCTTAAAAAACTGCATATTTCAAATTTTCTTTTCCATCTGACACTGACACTGTATCTGTGAAATGGAACTACAAAGAATGAAGCTGAGACTAACATTTTTTTTTAACAAGCTGACCTTAAAAATTGCATGTAATTTTTAGAAATATTTTCACTCTTGGTTAAGGGCATAAGTAGACATATGCAAGCGTGACTTTCATCTGGGGGCTCTGGATTACAGAGATAGCAAAATTAAAGAAGAAAGCATTTGTGTTTCCTTTAATTTCTTCCTTCTGCTATGACATAAACTGACTCTTATGTCCTACACTTTGAATTGTCTGGGCCATGAAATGTGCTACACAAATAAACTTGCCTTGCAGAGATTACACTAACAGCACTTCTGTCGAAACAGAAAAATAATAATTGTGTTCTTTAACTAAACTCAGATGAAAAAGCAACGAGATAAACAGTAAATTTGATTATTAAAGTGAAGAAAAGGGTGAGTTAGATTTTAAATAGGTTTTAAAACATTCCAGAAATACAGCAGCGATACAAAAAAGGAGACCAACGGATGACCTTAGATTTTGACTTTTAAGCCAAGTGCCAAATCAATGAGGAACTTACTTAAATCTTCCCTGGCAGTGCTGGCACTGATCCCCGACCCATCCATGGTCACACACACAGGTCCCGTTCATGCATTTCCCAGAAAAGCAGCTCTTTTCGCAGGCTTTGGACACCGTTGAGGTTTCTACCTGCAGCACCAGATGGAGCACGATCAGTGCTCCCAGGTACGCTTTCCAAACATGCCGGTCATTTCTTTTTGACGACTTGGTCCACCTGCACAGACGTGGTCCTCCGACATCATCCATGATGGGAGCCGAGTGCATCTTCCAGAAGCTGCTGTTACGCTGCGCGCTGATCTGCTGTCATCAGCTCAGGTAACCCACCTGTGTAACTCCTGCGGGAAAAACGGCGATTACGCACTGTCAAAGCATGCCGATCGGGTGGACAAAGCTGAGCGACAGAGAAGTGAGATCAAACTTTCACGGAAACAGTTCAGATGTTAAAAACAAATTTCGAGTCGGAGCCATCTGTGCCGAGCACCACCAACATCTTAAAATCCCTTTTACGCGCGCAGCGGAGCTTCTCCAGCAAGTCTTCCAGATAACTTCCTCTGCGATGTGAGGATGTAAACACACGATCGTGACCAGATGATGCTCCGTCGGCGTGCAGGATAGTAAAACGAGACCTCGGAAGTCAGAAGATCAACCCTGGCTGCAGACAAAGACTCTGCTGGTGTTTCAGAGGATGCGACAGTCGCAGCTCGCCCGGAGCGCCGGCTCGTCTCTGCTGCCTCCTCTCACTCTCCGATTCACAGCTGGCTCCTGCTCCTGACTGGGAAACTCCTGCACAAAGCCACGAGCATGAGCAGTACGGTCACGCCGTTAAAGGCGCAGTTCCCTTTAAACATCAGGCACGAGACGGAGACAAAGCCGGTGACTTTCGCTTGCTGCACGTTTCCCGCAGCGCATTTTACACACACAGCATGAAGAACACGCTCAGACAACAGGATTTATTTATATTAACCCCAATTATGTTATTTAATGATCTGCAGCAGATCGCAGATACTTGAATAACCAGATATTTTCTGTCCTCCCCAAGACCAAAGATGTAGATATACCCACACATATGCCACACCTATGTGTGTGTTTTATTTTTATTTTTTAATGTCAGAAGAACAAAATGTGTATCCGTTTGCTGAAATTAGAGGAGCCACTGTCCAACACACAACAGTCCTGCACCATTGGTCTGCTTGTTTCACCAACGACATCCTTTTTCCTTTTCCAGTCTCTCTGAGACATAATTTTTTTTTTTCTTTTAAAATTTTAAACAGCTTCTTGAAGTCTTAATGAAATGCCTGTGACCTGCTTTGTCCAAAATATCACAGATGTGGTAGTAAAACATCCTTTTCAACCATGTTTTGGTTTAGAGCAGCTGGTTTCAGGGGGTGGAGTCAGACTCCTGACCATTGACATGACTCCACCCCTCCACCCTGCATGTGGAGTGTGCCTCTTTTGACACCAGTGCATTTGCACCACTTCCAAGGTGCAGGAATTACATCATAACCTGAGGTTGGAATGAGTTATGGATGCACAGGTACGTAATTTGTCCAGTTTGGGTGTGTGACGCCACATCAGTGTTGATGGGATGTGCTGTGGGCAGATGATGACATTGTTCAGTTGTGTCGTATCCTCTTTGAGTAGAAGTCGTCTCTTCTCATTCATCTCCACCATTGCAGTGTATGTAAGAGAAAATGTAGGAACCATCTCAGCTCCCTCGAAGTATCTCCTCATTCTAGTTTGTTGTTTGTTTTTTCTTCACATTTGCTATGTTATTTCCTGTGGTTGGCAAGTAGTGAAGCTGGGGGGGGGGGGGGGGGGGGGGTATGGGAAACTGACATGTGACTAGTAGAGAGGTATTACATATTACATGTCCAAGTGCTCACCCATCAGCTTCATCCCTGACACCGCACGCCCCTGTATTTGTTAATTTTTGATTGAGATGTGGCCTGCATCTCTTTTTAAGAAAATGTTTTTAGTCACATAACTGAACAGATTATTTAACAGAATTATTTTCAGAACAGGCAATACAAGATCTCAGTATCACACATTATCCAATATCCCACTTTACTAGAATTCACTCAACAGAAAATCAAGTGCCCTCTATTTCCATTATGTTTTCACAGGAGTTCATTTAATCCAATTTTTAAAACAGGGTGAGAAGAGCTGACCATTTTTTTAGGAGATGCAACAGAACCAATGGAACAAAAAAAAATCACGCACAGCAAGTTGTCTCAGAGTTTACCTTCCCATGATGCCTTGTTTCTGTTTGCTGAAATAGTTTTCTACATTTCTTCAAGTCATTAAACCATAAAAATCATTAAGTAAAAAACTAATTCCTTATTTTCTTGGTCAAATACAACTCTGGATATTTAATTCTTTAGGACTAAACCCTAATGTCAAAATCCAATTCTGCTACTTAAAGGAAACAACCCCTTGTTGTACACAAACACATGCACACACGCACACACGCACACACACACGCACTCACACACACTCAACTTCTTGTGAGGCAGGGTAACCACAGGGAATGATGAGTAATAAAACCACAGGAAAATGGTCAGTTCTGGAACAACAGCACCGTAATGAGTTAGGAGTATAGGCGTGACACCAAAATCCATTACAGCAAGGTCTGGTTCAGTACCTATCGATATTAATCACAAGCTGAAAACAGTTTGTTGTGCTGCTCATCCAATGCAGAGATCAGTCAGTGATCTGTGAACATGGGAAATAGTTACAACAGCTGAGAAAGGATGTGTTTCGATTAGAAACTCGCCCCTTTAGTTCGTTTTGAAGTTTCTGCGACAGAGGTTGGATGCATCTGAGAATTCACCGACAATGATATGGCACCAACATTAAAACCAGACAGACACAGCGGAGGCCTAATTCCCCAAACTGTCTGCTTGATTTATAACTTTATCTCACTCTGAGGCTTTAAAGACACAAATACTCTGGAGCCAAGCGGTGCCTTTTTGGAAAACAAAGCCAAGATTTGCATCTGCGCTCCCCGAGGGCTCACAAAAACACCCAGCGAGCGAGAAGACAACAATGGGAAAACAGAGAGATATGTTGCTCTTAAACAAATGCAGTTTTGCTGCATTGTGATGCAGAAAATCACAAGCTTCCTGATAATGATTTCAAAAAGTTACATGTCTATGCACAAACCTGCTGTTTCAAAGGGTGAACACATCGACACGTCAATCTGCATTTCTTCTCAGCCACACAAAACATTGCAAGAAGAGAACAGCATTAATGAGTTCATTGATTGGATTGAGGTGATTAATACAATCAAGGGGGTTTTAGTATGTCTGGTTGCATAATTTGAAATGGATCACTGTGATTAAAACAAAAGAAAATAATAAAGTCTGCAGCTCTGGAGCATTTCAGCCCTTTTGTCTCAACTTCAGACATATATATATATATATATATATATATATATATTATATATATATATATATGGACTCATTTGAATTCTTATGTTAATAGATCATATACGTATATATACGTATAGATATATATATATACATATATAGTATATATATATATACATATATATATATATATATATAATATATATAATAGATATATATAATAGATATATATAGATATATATATTATATATATATAGATATATATACACACAGATATATATATACATATATATATATATACATATATATATATATATATATATATATATATCTATATATATATATATATATATATATATATATATATATATATATATATATATATACGTACATATACGTATATATACGTATATGATCTATTAACATAAGAATTCAAATTTAAACACTATATATACATATACATATATATATATATATATATACATATGTATATGTATATATAGTGTTTAAATAATGCTTAAATAATATAAAGTGCGTATATGATCTATTAACATAAGAATATATATATGTATATATATATATATATGTATATATATATGTATATACATACATATATATATACATATATATACATATATATATACATATATATATGTATGTATGTATGTATGTATGTATATATATATATATATATATATATATATATATATATATATATATATATATGATCTATTAACATAAGAATTCAAATAAACTTTACTACATCATTTTTTGACATAATATGAAAGCATGAGTGTGGAAAGTCATACTGCTTCCTTAGGAATTAAGAGTGTAAGTAGCAGTCACGTCGTTTTTAATCAGACACACTTGATTAAACGATCTTTGGCAAGCAGAGCATTCAGGGGTCCGTTGTCACAATGCCAAGACAGAAAGACATCAGCAATGTTTCTTGAGAAGATGTTGTTGCTGTTGCAATTCTACATCAACTTCCAAACATGTTGGAGTCCTCATCATTTTCAGCCCTTCTGCATTAAGAAATATTATTTACAAGTGGAAAACCTTCAAGACAGGTGCCGGTCTTACAGAGAGTGGACCTACAAGCAACTTCACTGTAAGATGGGACCTTGTAATGACCAGTGTTCTTCGATCCTGGTCCTCAGGGCCCACTGTCCTGCATGTTATAGATGTTATTGTGCTCAAGCACACCTGAGTCAAATGTCTGGCTCACTGTCAGCTTGTCATTGAGCTCTACACAAGTCTGTCAAAGGTCCACCAATTTGAGCCAGCCAACATTGAGAACATGCAGAACAGTGGAGGTGTTTGCTTGTAATGCACGGCACATTTCTTTGTGTTTTTGTGAAAACCAAGAACAGCATAGCAGGAAAAATATTTCATACCAACTGATTGACCAATGATTTAGGTTTGTCTTGCTGCCACAGGACCTGGATGACTTGCTCTCTCTAAGTGAACCCTGACCTCTTCTGTATATCAACGCGATCACGGTCATGAAGTCATCAGTCCAGCAGCTAAACCTTGGCTGAAACTGAGTCATGGAGCAGGCAATGAGCTGAAGCACACCAGCAAAACTACACTCAATCTGTGATCTTCAGCTGTCACTGGAGCGGTTTGCAGCAGAGTGGGAACTGATTGTCTTCAGTTAGAGAGAGGTGGAGAGCCTGGGTTTGAGGTGAGGTGTTCTCTCAAATGGAGGGCTTTAACCATCATGCGGTTGTTGCTTTTTCATGAGCGACAGATCGATTTGGGGTCTGCAGGAAGACAGACTCTTTATTGGTCTGTTGTGAAAGAAGACCTGAACCAAAAGGCAAGGATGTCTGTGTGCTGGTTGATCTATGTTCGTACCCTCCTATGCTCACAAACGGTCAATAGTGACTGAAAGTGTGACATCGCCGATACATGCAGCTGAAATTAGTTTCAACTGCAGGATGGCTGGACTTATCCTTACAGAGAGGGTGAGAAGGACTCAGAGTTGAGCCGCTGCTCCTCCAAATCAGGAGGAGCCAACTGAGGTGGTGGAGACACCCTTCCTGCTGTGTCCAACTGGGAGAAGGTCCTGAGGAAGACCCAGTACACACTGAAGAAGACTTGTATAAGCAGAAGTAGATGGATGGATGAAAAACAAACTAACGCCTAATATTATAGTCCTGGTCTTTGTGAATAAAAGCCTTTACAAAAGGAAAACCCTTGGCTGGTTTTTGCAAGTATAAGCCTTTAGCAGTAATACGCTGATGGGGGTGGGGGTGGGGGTTTCGGGGGTGAGTGATTTAATAAAAAAAAAAAAGATATGGATTTCTGCAGTAACTGCTGCCAGTAGTCACTTCAATAAAACAGTCAATGTGTCTTACACCAAATAATGTCCATCGCTGCATGATCAATATAATATAACATCATTTGCACAATTTATATTTCAAGAAGATATCTACTGTAAATTAATTCCAGGGTACTTTTCCTACTTTACAAACATTTCTAAACTCCATTTAGCTTACAGAATAATTCTAGTTGATTTTCATAGAGAGCACATTATCTGACTGCACCAGGTGGCACTCAGCCATTTCCAGAGGAGCGGCTGGTGTATTGGTAGCTGATCACCCCCCCACATACACACTTTTTTCACAGCCCTCCAGGGATTCGCAGCTCTACCTCCTGCTCTCCCAGCACACCTCGCTGATGCTGACACACACTTCTTTCTTCGCCGACTCCTTTGCCAACATTAAGAGCATCTGCCATGTTTCTAAATTAGGGAGCGCATCTATCAAATGCCATGTGATACAGATGCCAATCTGGGCTCTGCTTTGCCTGGTGAGTTGAGATAAATAAGGTCAATGATTCGGAGGTGTCTTCTCTTTCCTCATCAGCTTTCTGGTAACAAATTAGAAGTGTGGTATCTTGACTGTCAGTATAATGAGACTTTGGAGAGATTGTATCCGCTCTGTCATCTTCATATATGTATTTATGCTTGGTGGCATATAACATCTAAATAGAACATATCTGGTGTGAAATGGCTCATAAACATGAGCTGCCACCTCTATGCACTCTTGTCCTGGTTTAAAGCTCTGAAGGACAGCAAACAGTGGCATTAAAACTAACTGTTAGCCCATGGAAAATTGGTTTGGCTCGTTGTTATTCCCGCTGCTTGAGTTGAATTCTATTATAGATCGTTTAAAACCTCCCCTCAAGGGCCTGATATTGATTGGCTTACACAAAGAACCCGCTGTGAGAAAAAATGAAAATGAGGGGGGGTAATATTGATTTTTGTCAGTTTGTTTATAATTAAATAGTGGAACAACGTACTGCACCAGAGGTGGATGAAGGAGGATTATGAGGAGACGCTGGACACAAAGCAGGTACATGCACACATCTATGGTTTGCTGCACATGCTCTCTCTACTCTAATTAAAGTATTTCACTCCCAGCTGTGTCGTTTTTTAATAGAGCAGGTGTGCTATAAAGCAGAGCGCACTGAAACTGCTTATTGCATTCAAATGAAGTCACTTTGCTAGGATACATAGACACAAAGCCATAAAAAAAAAGGAAAAGGTGGAAGAAATAAATTAGCCTTGAGAAAAGATTATGAACGTAAGTTGATCTTTGGTGACCCCTGGTGTTCAAAAGCTGAAAATGCAGCCTTTAAAACCTTAACGGTCATAAAAAGAAAAAAACAAATACTGTAACTTCCCTTCAAAAATTATAAAAATGTATTATTTGGAAATGAATTGAAATCTTAGCACGCAGGGAACCACTTGGAGTTTTACCAGAGCTTTCATTTCTTGCAACTCAGGATTAAAATTGATGTCTTAATTACTTCCAGATATAATTCTTAAAATAACACTTCCAGCAGAAGGGAATGTGCTTCAAATCAGACAGGAAAAAAAAAACCCTCTTCTCCTTCATTCTGTCTGACCTTTCAGCTGCAGTGCGGGAGCCTTGGGTGGCGCTCGCCGTAATTGGCATCTGTAAACTTGCCCACAATGCACGGCAGGTGAGGATCACAAAGGGCTTCGTTCCTCTTGCTGCCACATATGGATTCTTGCTTGTTTTGACCTTGAATTCTGTAGGACTGTGAAAGCAGACTAAAAACGGCTGGAAATAACTGACGTGGAAGTTATTCTTACAATAACTTTCCATCGTACGTGCAGGTAGCCGCAGTTTTTAAAACCAGACTTTGTTACACAAAACAGCTAAAAGCAAGAAAAACAAACTCATTAGTGCTTGCTCATCTGTCTCCACGCTGTTGTTTACAGGGTTAAACCATACGTACACCACCATATTTACACTACTTTGAAGGCTTTTCGGTGCGTAATCTTCCAGTAATGATCACATGCTGTCAGGAAAGGAAACGTAATGACCCAGAAAACAAGTCGCGAGGTGAATCAGTGCAACTGTGTCATTTTTTCCAAAAGCATTTGGTTTTGTTCTGCAACAACTGTGTTTAGAAACTGAAACAGAGTCGGCAGCTGATCTGCATTTTTCCATTTTCAGTGGTCAAACTTGCTGGAGTAATCTGGATGCTTGACATGACCTTAACAAAAGTTTTACATTTCTAAACAAAAACATACTAATGTAGAGGTAGTCGAAGATATTACTCATGTCGATCGTATGCTGTGGTCTGCTGGTCGCAACATGAAAGACATGAAAGCATGAAAACAACATTGTTCAGAATTTTCCCAAAGTCTTGTCTATGTTTGTCCTAAAAATTGGTAGAAAATATTAGGTGCTTAAAAAAAAGATGAAATAAAATAAACACAGATTTAACAACGTCCGCTTGATTCTGGTAGGAGTAACTTTTGGCTTGAAAGTCCTAAAAACAATGTGAATTAAGGATTTTAAACAAAACAGATCATTTTTATCTTTAAAAATGCACAAAACATGACTTTTTACATAATAATAATAATGATGATGACGTATATATCCTGTACATTTTTGATCTGTAAAACAAAGAAACAAAAAACAAGGCAGAATGATGTTGAGAGCGCAGGATTTATAGTTCAAGACCAATTTCCATTTGTGAAGATCAGATACATATCACCAGTGGTGCTTAAGGAAGAAAGGAGCTACAGCTGGGAAAGGTGTTGCTGTCAAATAACGAAGAAGCATCTCTTGTACCTCCTGTTTATGTTCTCCACACTGAAATACACAAACTTGCAGTGTGTGACCAAGTTTCTGTACCTACAACAGGTTCCTGTGTTCTGGTGAATGGTAGAAGAGCCAACTTTTAAACAGACAGGACACCAAGACTTTGCTCAAGTACATACCGCAGGAGCTGGGAGCCCAACAAAGTACTAACAGAAGTAATCTAAACTGGCTGGAAACCAGAGCAGGCAGAAAGCTGGAGCTCAGGATCTGACACGGAACCATGACTACCAAGGGGTAAATGTAGACTGGGAGCCACTGGTTCAGTGAATGAGCTCATAACTAAGGACTCGGGCTGTAGGCAACAAAACCAAAACCACAGAGACAACAGCACTGAAACCAAGGCGCAAACTAAGTGTCAAAAACCACAGACCATGACAGCCTGAAGTTACAAACAACCAACAGGAGGAGTCAGCAGTGTTCAAGGTGCAGGGTTACGCATTTCTGCACAGTCTCAACAGTCCCCCAAACAGTAATTAAAAAAAAAAGAAGAAATTACATCACACCAGATTCATATGCTTTATATCTCAAATCTATGTTACCTAGAATCTCATGATCTCAGTATGTGTCTGTAATATATTTTATTAGCAAATTTATGAATCTGGAAAGAAATTTAAAAAAAAACAATGGCTGCATTTCATATATATATAATTAGTTAGTAGTTAGTACCATGATTTTGTAAAACCTTTTTCAGTGAGATTTATGTGCATTTTGATCTTGGAGCAGATGTTAGTTTTCTTCAGGTGTGAAGGTGTGAGTGAGAATCAGGTGACTTCAGGCTCTGACAGTAGATTAAAATCACCAATGTGAAACATGAGAGGACAAGACTGATAGAAAGACGAGACACTGATGGGTGCAGTGTGAGCAAGGGGGGGTCACAGTGTATGTAAATGAATAGGTGGAAAACTGTGTTACAATATGAAAAAAGGACAGACATAAAAGGAATCCATTTTTTTATGTCAGTGATCCAACATTCCCCACAATGATCGAGGGAGAAAATGATTCATACTTCCTCTGTTCTTGGGTTCTTTCGCTCTGTTTTGCATCGGCTCTACATCCTCAAAATCTCCTCTTCAACTTGTCTGGATTTGGGATCTTATTTCAAGCATTGGCTTGGCTTTGAAACGCTCAGTCGGCTGCTCCCACATGTTAGAAAAAAAAGACAAAAAAAAAAACCAACAAAAACTTTCCTGTTACCATGGTTACTACTAAAAGATGTTAAGAAGTAACAGCAGAAATCCCTCAAGGATACAAATCTGTATGAAATAAAAAAATAAATAATAATAATAATAATAATAAGAAGAATAAACTAAGAAACAAATAGGTAAATAAAAAAAGGTAACACCAGAAATCCCTCAAGGATAAACATCTGTATAAAATAATAATAATAGAAAAAACTAACAAAATAAATAAATAAATGAAAATAAAAAAGTAACAGCAGAACTCCCTCAAGAAAGCAAATCAGAATAGATGAATAAAAAAAACAACCTTCATGAATGACATGCTTTTGAAAGTATCATATGTCAGTATGTCCCTGTAACTCACCCACCGTCATGTGTGATGTTTGTCTGTTTCTTCCTGAGACGTTGTTGGATATGTTCTTAAGTACACTGAGTAAAATCCTGCTCTGATTTCAATAGGACAGTCTTGTACAGTTAGTAATCCCAGTCACTTGCCCCCACGGGGCATTTTTGCCTCTGCTGAAACATTCTGTATGTGTAAAGCAATTACAGTATCTGTGTGTTCGAACGCAGAAAATCTAATTTTTGTCTGTCACATGTTGCCTCAGACAAACAGTCTGGTTCATTTTATTCCAGCAGGACTCAAAAGCAAAGATGTTCCACTGCAGTGAAGGTGGACATACCACAACATGTTTTTATTACAACATAGACTCAAAAGAGAAGTGATCATGCTGTGAAAATGTGTATGAAAGCAGATATTGAAGGTTTCTTAGTTGCTTTGAGGTATATTTTGTTTACAGTGCAGCACAGAGCATGATCACGAGGCTACTGGACACTGAGGTTTGCAGACGTCTCTTTGAAATTCCACTCATGCTTCATATATCCCTGCATTCATCCTTTAAGGTCCCATCTTTTATGAACTTGGCAGTTGGCCTTTACTGAGTGGATGAATGCTCATAATATTTCTGCACCTGGACTTCCAGCAGAGGAGAGTGAGGACATCTGGCTCTCTTCTACATTTCTGCTACCTTTTATTACTTTATTTCTGCACGCCGCGTGTGTGAAATGAAAATGCATCTGCGGGGATAACAAGAGCCAAGCCCAAGGACACCTCGCTGATATGTGACTGGTTTTTGTTTGACCACTAGTCATTCTCCACTCGTGAATTCATTTTCAGCCTAATCTCTCCAGCTTCGTGGCTGCGTCGCACCCCCTCGTCTGTCAAATCTGACGTGTTTTTCGCATTTCCTGCATCAAAGAGACTTAGAGCAGTGTCGTGGGGTGGGAGGGGGCCAGAGGGATGTCCACGGGAAATTAAACACAACAACAGCAGCAGCAGCAGCGGATGAAACCAGGCCCAGCTGCTGCTGGACTCGCATATTTACCTATCCAGCCAGCCAGCCTCGCCGCGCCTGCTGCGGCTCTCACCAGCCGCCGTCCTGCTGCGGCTCTCTGGCGCGAACATCTCCGATGAGTCGCGGCGGCTGCGAGCAGGCATCCGGAGCCGCCAGCCCGCCCCAACACACCGAACGGTGCAATGTCGGGGGGCTTTAACGCCTCGGAGGTAAAAACGATGAGACGGCGGTTGACATCTGTGGCTCTCGCCGGACTGCTTTTCCGCTAAACTCGCGTGTTTCCTCCGCGCTGTCCCGAGGAAGGCTCCCCGGACTAACGGTCGTTTCTCCTGTTGCACTCCAGCGTCTCGGGGCGGGCGGATTTTTCCAGCATTTTCGACAAGAAGAATATTAAGGCAGCCAAAGGACGATATATTTACAGGACTTCATATATTTAACTGGAAGGATCGGGGAGATTCTGTGGTTTCACTAGAAACCAGTAACGGTTTTTTTCATTTTCTTTCTTTCTTTCTTTCATTTTTTTTTGACGTACCGGGACCTGTTACGCCGCCATGGTGGTCTTCAACGGGCTGCTCAAGATCAAGATCTGCGAGGCTCTGAACCTCAAACCCACGGCTTGGTCCCTGCGTCACGCCGTCGGCCCAAAGACCCAGAGCTTCCTCCTGGACACGTATATCGCCCTGAACGTGGACGACTCCCGCGTGGGCCAGACTTCCACCAAGCAGAAGACCAACAGCCCCGCGTGGAACGACGAGTTCACCACGGAGGTCCACGACGGTCAGAAGATAGAGCTGTCCGTCTTCCACGACGCACCCATCGGCTACGACGACTTCGTGGCGAACTGCATCATCCAGTTTGAGGACATCCTGCACAACGGCAGCAAACACTTCGAGGACTGGGTGAGTCAGAGATGTGACAAAATGATGAAGGTCCTGCCTTCACCTGAGAGCCCACGACACGATGTTGCGCTTGTCAGACCTGGCGTTCATACCGGCCGATATCCGATACCGGTGTTGCGTGGAAGGCACTGAAAGCATCAGGGTTGACTAGTGCAATACTGTCCCGATTATAGGCTCTCATGTAGGCGATGAAGGCGTCCCGAGCCTGGCTGATGTCACCTATGAATGTAGGGACATTCAGCCTTGTCAGTTGTGTGTTCCTTCCCTCAAAACCTGGGGAATTATCAACTTTTGACAGTTTCAGTTGAACGTCAGCCAATCACATTACATCAACACAGCTCGCCAATTCCAAGGAAATCGTACACTGAGGTGAGATATTGTCAATTATGTGCTTTTTTTGTGTAGTGAAGACACAGTTTGACGGGCTGACGCTTACGTTAAAGTGTTGAAAGTTGAAAATTCCCCAACACCAATGGTCCCCTACACAATGCACGGAACCCTTGATTCAGTTTGGCATCACCCCATTTAAAGTGAACACTGGACACCAACGTTCATGACACTTTCACTGTGTATGTACATTGCTGTCATCGGGAAGCGATGACGACGAGCCACAGGCTGAGCTCGCCACAGGCTGAGCTCGCCACTGGCTGAGCTCGCCACTGGCTGAGCTCGCCACTGGCTGAGCTCGCCACTGGCTGAGCTTGCCACCCTTCAAAAGTCCACATCCATAAATATGTTGCTCTTATATTTTACATGACGTGTTACAAAACCAGATACCCGATTGTCTACCGCCACTGCGACATGTGGCGTGAGACCAAATACAGCCGACTGCTTCAGGAGATACAAATCTCTTGAGTCACATGTGCAACTTACAAATGAATCAGTACAGGATTTATTTCAAAAAAGGTATGTGGGGTCAAACATGTCTCAGTTTGCATGTACATCTACAGTCTGATTTCAAAGTCACAGTTTTGACGGCATAAACCGATGCACGTACACATAGAAAGAACTAGTAGCAACGATTAATGACAAATCACAAGCACAAACAGCTGTATTTCAGTTCTTTTAATCATGACATTGTTATGCAGGAGCGCACTTATGCAAGTTAGCTTGATAAACAATTGAAATTGTAAACACAGAGCAAAACAGAACAGCAGAGCAGTAACATACAGTTCCAGTCTACAAATGACACTGATGCATGAAGACCTCAAGCGAATGAGGCCAACTGGAAGTACAGCGTGCTGCTTTACATGTTTAAGTTCACATGTCCCAGGCATGAACGCAGGAATGATCACATCAGCTGTTTTGTTAAGTTGTGGCTACAAATGCTGCACAACAGCATCTGACTATCTAATCATTATTTATCCATTTTATACAAAGGAAGACATTCTCGGGGTTAACATACTTTTTCTTGCCACCATGGCTTAGACACTTGATACAAGCACAACTTACCTGTTTTGTCTTAAGAATAACAGAAAGCTAGTATCTTTATGCACCGATTTAACCTGTAAAAGGCTAAAAACATTTCATAACATTTCTGGACTCCCATTACTGTGTTTGAGTGCCTCTACAACATGAAGTGTATTTGGTTCTGTGTAGAAGTCTGACGCGTCCCTCGCTTGTTGTATTGTCAAAGTTTCAATGATACTGATGTTTATTTTATCATGTCTTCAAAATGCAAACATAAAATATGGGAATCTGCCGTCCTGAGACCTAAATAGATTGAAAACGATAAGACATTTTATTTTAAACATCTGCACCGGCCACTTGTCCCAGGTGTCGCTAATAAAAAGGCCGCTGAGTGCAGATGGGAGCGTCTCCTCTTGATTTAGAGGGGGGTCACGGAAAATACTGACTTTTGCTTGGGTCATTTTGTTTTGATCATTGTGTGGTTCTGTTTTGGTAGATTTTATCTTGAGGGTTGTGTTTTGGCCTATACTGATTATTGGAAATTGATTTGATTAAGGTTGATGAAATTGACAGTTATATCAACTGATGAAATCAATTTGACTAGACCAGTTTGCAGACTAGCGTGAAGTGACGGGGATGAGAATCGCCTCCGGAGCTGGAGGAGGTGGCCGGAGAGATGGATGTCTGGGGCTCTGCATAAGCTGCTCCCTCTGCAACCAGTATTTTCTGTTTGTATTTTATCAATGAGAGACTGAAAAGTGGGCGTAGACGGGTAGGAAAACTTCAACAAAAACACAAGGAGTTCCTAAGACTTTTGGATGGTTCTGCACACAACGACCCGGGGCAGCTCGATTAGTAAATTTACCCGTTTCAGCAGGAAAGTGTGGCTGATCAAAATGACATGCACACTGGTGGTAGAAGCTTAAACTGATGGATTTTCGGCTCGATTAATGTTTAATCACTAGCTATGCACTGATTTTTTTAATTTATTTTCAGCCGATACCATTTTTTTTCCAAGAATTCCAGTCAACCACTTACAAAATCATTTTTTCCACTTTTGCTTAATTGAACATTGAGCTTAAAAAAAAAAAAAAAAAAGAAATCACTGCATAAATACAATTAATGTTTTCTCCAAAAGTGTGACAGAGTGCAGCATGTTCTGTCTGACAAGGTGTCATCAGATTTTCAAATGTCCAGTCTCAGGAGTTTTAAGACTTTTCTCCTTTATAGTTTTACTTTTTGGCTGCTTACACCGGTGAAGGACAGCAGAGGCTGCAGGCTCGGTGCTCTCTATCCTTGTTACTGTTGTGGCTGATCTCTGTCCTGAGCGGTACAGGTTTACTGACTGGGAGGTCTTGTGTGTGAAAACTTGAATTTTTCAGTATGTAGTTGGCCCATCACTTCTCCGAGGCAGTAGAGTTGAAAATGAATCCTCTCTGGTCATAGCTGATTAATTGATCATCCCTAGTTTCATCAGTACAGACTTGACTTCTTGATTGACGATTTGGCAACAGGATGAACATCGGTGGTTTGTTTAATCGTTGTATGTGTTGACTTTACGTCTCAGCTGATGAAACTAACAGCTAGTTGCTGTAAAACAAGGTAGTTTAACAAATCTTTGCAAAATATTATAAAACTTTATAAAAAAAATTATATTAAGAATTGACACATTGGTATGGTTGAAATAAACCCCAAACAAATTACTGATATAAATTGTTTGCACTGAAGCATTGTTTAAAATTCTCAGTGGTGACTGTGTGTGACCTGGTCAGTTATTAGTGTCACAGTACGTGTTTTTAAGGTGCGTATTATAAAATGGAGAAAAGAAGATAGAACAGTTTGGAGCCAAGTCAAAGACCACAGCAAATAAGTTCATTTCCATCAAACCCAGAGTTTTATAAGAACTTGTATACTTAACACGCATTTTCATGTCTGTCAAGCTTCATTATAACTCCAAAATATTTTTACTGACTTGTACATTCACATTGTGTAGAAGTAACTACATAATATTTTATGCAAGTACATATAAAGGGACTACGGTATATTTTAGTGCACCGCTGCATAGCAACAGCACTCTTAAGCATGATTGGAATATATAATAGAGGCTAGGCTTTGTTAATTATACATTATGACAACTCTTATAACCATAGAATCGATAAACTACTGTCCTTGAGGTCCACTTGGCGTGAACCCCCCCCCCCCCCCCCCCCCCCCCCCCCCAGTTTTTTTATTTAACACACTATGATGCAAGATGTTGTACAGCTGAAAAGTCTTCCCTGGTTGTGACACAGCGAGTTTGTTCTCTGACTTCTCCTCCAGATATGTCAAGCTTTGCCTCTATGGCAACACTGGTCCCATTCACTGCAGCAAAGAGATTCAATTTCTGTCTTATTATAGTCTTTTATATATTAAACTCGCGTGTTACCTGGCAACAGTTCTGCAGCAAGCAATCAGTGTGCCTAGATAAAGGTGTGTTTAGATGTGTTTATGTGTGTCTACACACACACACACACACATATATATATATATATATTCTGCCGAAAGTAAATAAGTCACATTAATGAGAGCATTTTTATAAAGAGTTTATGAATTGGTTGCTCATAGAAATGAAAACTGTTGAAATTAGTTTGTTGCTAATTTGCTGATCCTTTTAAGAAACTTGAATTTTCTGTTTTATATGCTCTTGACCAAGATTAATGCATTTCTTATCCACTTTATTAATGGAGGGAATATTTAATAGATTATTTAATTGTTGGGAGAATTAACGGTTGCAGCCCTATCAGCCTATAAAATATGTTTGAAGCTGGTCTTAGTTTCTTATCAGTGTAAACCCTCTTGATTGAAAGTGGGTTATCTGTTCCTCAGATCTTTGTACCTGCCTCGCATCACTCCCAGGCACTCTAGGATAAACATGTCTTGACTTAAACGTCATCAAATATTACATCATCTGAAACAAAGAAGAACATCATTTCATTTCCGGGGAGCTAAACAGCTTGTGTAATTTCCTGGTGAGTAATGCTGAAGAAGGGTAGAGAAAGAAATCTGCTGTGGGATGGGTTTTCATCATCTTCAAGGGCTAAGCACTTGCAGCTTCAAGGACTAAGCACTTGCAGAGACTCTTAAGTTTGAAGCCTTCTGACCATCTCTGAAGCAAAAACACATCTCACACAGAAGTGAAACCATGAAGGATATCTGCCAGTTTGTAATAATCATGATGAGGCGTGAATTTCCCCTACAGCAGTGGAAGAAAGGCTTCAGTTAACATAGTATCATACATCATTAAACTAACTTACATCTGAAGTCTGACTGTTTCACAACAACTGTCGGTACTATGTCAATTTGAACTTCTAGATGTGTTCAATTTTACCTTGGTAGTACTAAATCTACCGAAACGCTATAACGTTGTAATGTTTATGTATAAGTGTGAGAGTTGTGACAGCTGAAAGGTTTATTTTTTATATTTTTCATAATGCTGCCATATATATACACCCCGAATACGTAGGAAATAAGTAATATTTAGGTATAGAGCACCTTTCAAAGACAACAGTCACAAAGTGGTGTACAATAAAAAAATATAGTAAGACAAAAAGCAATTAAAAATTATTAAAAACAAACCAAAGTAATAAAAAAACTTTAGCAATGCAACAGGACGGCCCACAAAAGGACGGCCCACAAAAGGACGGCCCGCAACAAGAGGACGGCCCACAAAAGGACGGCCCGCTACAAGAGGACGGCCCACAAAAGGACGGCCCGCGACAACGGGACGGCCCACAAAAGGACGGCCCGCAACAGCGGGACGGCCCACAAAAGGACGGCCCGTAACAACGGGACGGCCCACAAAAGGACGGCCCGTAACAGCGGGACGGCCCACAAAAGGACGGCCCGTAACAACGGGACGGCCCACAAAAGGACGGCCCGTAACAACGGGACGGCCCTGAAAGCTCACAGGTGCCTGAGTGCTGAGAACTTTAAAAAAGAAAACAAGAAATTTAATAGAATAAATAAGTTTTAATAATAAAATCTAATTGAAATCAAACAAACGCATCACGCCCAAAGCGTCCTAAGAATGACAGTCATTGGCGTAGTACAAGTATACACAAAAGTATGGATTGAAACAAATAAAACAGAAGAACTATTTGCAATTATAATGTTTCTGAAATAATCTCTGTCTGTAAGTGTTCATGGACTGTTTAGTCATCCCGCAGATGAGCATAATTGTAACTAATTGAAGGGAGTGCTAAGATAAGTTAAGATGTACTTTATTGATCCCAGAATTGGGGATTTATTGGGCGCCAGCAGCAAAACATACAAGGAAAAGACAGTGACAAGCTGTAACAGTTTGCTGCTGCTGTCTGCCCAGTACGAGGTGGAGGGGGTGGTCCTGGTGGTCCATGATGGAGGACAGTTTCTTTAGTGTCCTCCCCTCCACCACGGTCTCAAAGTTCTGCAGCCAGCGACCGATCACAGAGCAGCTTTCCTGATAATCCTGTTTGGTCTGTGGGTGTCTCTGGCTCTGATCTTTCGATAAAAACACAAATATGGTGACATGCGATATGTGACAGTGCTCATTGCATCATGGGAAGTCTTGTTGCATCAATTTGTAAATGCATATAGGGAAGACTAAGAGGTGCTGCCTGAATGTATGAATACTGTGAGTAATTGAGTAACATATGGTGAGATGCTTTAAGTGTGTATTCAAAGTTAAAAGCCGCTTTCTAAACGCAGCTCATTTTTCATTTAACCCTGCCCCAAAAATCAATGAGCAGAAATGTGCTGATCAGTTCAAAACCGTTGGACAACGCAGATGTGGCTGGATTGAACAACAGTCGGAGAGCTGTGCTGAAGTGTGCCATCTTTGATGTATTACTGTGTGAGTTTTTAGCCTTTTGCAATCTTGACTTTCTTGGCTCACCTCAGTGTCATGAAGCTGAAAGAAATAAAGTGGAATTAGGACTCAGATCAAGGTAGTAAATGAAAGACATGACTAGAACACAGGCTTTTATTAATGACTGTGTCGACTGTGTCGCATCTGTTTCTTTCCCTGATCCAGGGATATAATGCAAATTTAATGCAAAATTCCAATGTAAATGGCACTTGAAATGTCACTTACTCGCTCTGGTCCAGAGTCAAGATGGAAGCTTCCAGTTATGAAGCTTATGTCTTTTTTAAACGTCTTTTCACTGATTTCAAAAGGCGATGTAATGAAATATGCTCATTTGTTCCTAACGAATGTTTCAGGTTGCACCGTGACTGGGCCACCTGACCATGACCGCACAACAAGTCCTCCGGGAAGACACTTTCCTTCAGGGAGTCTCGCTGTTAGTCAGCATGTTGTTTGAGAATTTAATGTTCTCCGTCACATAACACAGTATCTGGTTTTGCAAAGACACATGACAGACTGTAAACTCTGGGTTGGTGAGAAACGCCATCTTTGTCTTTTTTTCCCCCTGCAATGTTTTCATCCAGTCTTTCAGCCGGTGAAATGTCTGGACTGCAGACAGACCAGTTCAGCATCTGGACTCTTCCATCAAGGAGCTACGGTTTCGTGTTGCCATATGCAGTTCAGCATTGTTTTGCTGAAAGATGCAAATCCCTCTTTGAAAAATAGGTTGTGTGGATGGGAGCATATATTGCTGAGAAACCCATACATACACCTGTCGTTACTGATGTTTTCTCTTCAGGTATCTCGGCTGCTTTTTTTTTTACTTTCATCCAGCTGCTGAATAACAATGATTCATGATCAGGTTTATGTCTCTGACAGGCCTAGCTATACTCTATTATTTTGAGTACATCTTCTCAACACCAACCGTAAGCGTGTCACCAGCTCACCTGTTGTTGCTTGTGAGCACCGTGTTTGCGCCCTTATTGTTAGTCCATCACATCTGATAACACTCTCCTTTCATTGCCTTATGTTTCTGTGCTGTTTGTACGGAGCTCCTCGCTTTTGGTGAACACAATAATCCTTCTGTCCCAGATGAGGGAAAACCACATCATCTAGATTTTTGCCTTGTTTAGTCATTTGCCAATTATTTCTGCATTTAATATCGTCCTTTAGAGAAGGGCTGAAAAAGAATGGCAGCTGTTTGAATCCACAGTTTAGAAACATTGACAGATATTTCAGTCAGAACAAACATGTCAAGTAAAACCTTGAAGACATGTATTTTCTAATGTTAAAAAAAAACAGCCAAATATCACAGTTCCTCTGCAAGCCTGTGCAGTCTGTCAACTATCACCTTCAGCAGAAAATGATACGGACGAGGCAGGTCACTTGGCACATTCATGCACACACGCATGCACACACACGCATGCACACGCACACACACACACACACACACACACACACACACACACGCACACACACACACGCACACACACACACACACACACACACACACACACACACACACACACACACACACACACAGTCATTGGAGTGAATCTGCTGCCCAGAAATTTGAGCTCATCTTTCAAGCATGAAAAACAATATGCAATAATATGAAAGTTGCGTAACAGGTTTTGCAGAGTGCTCTGCAGACTGAAAGTTGACTCATTGAAATTACAGCCACTTCAACCACTTACTGAGTGAATTCCACCATATCAGGCAGGCAGTCGTTGCTGTTGACCATTAATGGGGGAACAGCACTCTTGTGACTTTTGGCTGGGTTGCAGAGGGAAAATTTGCAGCCTGACGTCCATTTGGGCATGAAAAGAAGATCAGATTCCCACATATGTCAGGAATTTCTGTTCCCCTCTGAACAGAGATTGTGATGTGCTGGCAGCAGCCTTGTTAGAACTTGTCATTGACGAGAGAAGCTGTGAGAAAGAAGCGAGTGTTTGGTGTGGCTGTAAAACAGGCGGCGACTCAGACTGACAGCAAGAAGACAAAGCGTGCGTTGAAGTTAGCTGTCTACTTTGACTGGATGAGGACGGAGGACGGCTGGTGGGGGAGGCGGCAGTGTTTGATCTCACCGCTGCTAACCAAGTCTGACAAACATTTTTCATTTTTGATACAAATTTTGATATAACAATAGGAAAGTACAGTTGCCTGTACATGTCTGAGCTTGATTGTCTTTTTTTTTTTTTGTATTAATCACCAACACCTGGCAGTTTGAAAAAAAAAAACAAAAAAAAACACATGACTGTTGGAACTTGTTTTATTATTACGGCCCTGCAGTAGGCCTGAACAAATGATCACATTCAAATCAAAATGATCATTTAGAGTACTGCAAAGGCAGCAATTACATTAACCATCCTGTGCTCATGGTTGCCAGTCTTCCCTGTGTTACAGTCACACCAGTTAATCAAGAGTGGACAGACACGTGGAAGTGAGAAGCTTAACATTTAATTACAATCTTAAGAAAAATGGCCTCATTTCAAGCTAAAATCACATATTGAAAAATTTGTGCCAAAGAAAAGAGGGACTTCACCTGATATTCTCTTCATACACTAATAGCAGACATTTAATTAAATGGTCTCATGTCAATCCGAAGAACATGAATCACCTGTAGAAGCGACAGTCCTCTAGAAATGTTACTAAAGACCTTCAAAGACACTGGACCTTTGGCTTGTCTGCAAACTTTTTTTTCTCTTTAATAGATTTTTTTCACAATCTTCCTGAAATGTCTCCACCTTTTTCCCAGCACCTCTATACAACCTTCGATTTTGTCCGTAAGGTGCTACAATGAAGGACTGATGGAGTCCTTCTCTTGAGAGTTTTATTGCATTTACAGTAAGGGTTGTTCTGATTGGTGTCAGCAGATAGTCATCATAGCTCATTTGACATGTTCACTAAAAAGACTGTTAAGAAAAGAAAACCACTTTAGAGGATGACAACACATGTACTGAGTACATGAGTTAAATCCGGTAACGATACTTTAGTTTGATTTATGGTGTCACCATTTCCTGCTCAGGTCACACAAGAGTTAATCATGGAAACAAGACGCCTTGTGCCGTGGCCAAAGAGAACGAAAAGGTATCCCTGCTCTTCGGTCTGCTCCTCTTGCTCCTTCTTGTTGGAACTTGATGAATGACATGAAAAAGGTAGAAGGGGAGGCTTTTTTTCTGACCTCATCATCAGTTCATCAGACCAAGTGGTCTGCACACAAGCACGTCCCTGCAAACACTCATCCCACATAGTCACACTCAAGTGAGAAGAGATACTTCACATGCATGATTGTTTTTAAAAAACAGCAGTAATGATGCTTCTGCTTCCCTCTGACCGCTCTGTGTTCGCGCTGCACCTTCTCTCTGGCTGTCAGGCTTAAGTGTGAAATGTGAGCGGTGTTTTTCAAAGCTCTTGACACTGACTTGAAGCAAATGTGTGATGGATTCAGCTGCCACAACTGTTTGTCTCTGACACTGTCTAAAATGTGGGTGGTTGAGCGCCTTTGTAAAGCTTTTTCCTGAGTGGCCATGCTTCGTTATTACTTTATACCGGGTGCAAAGGACTGGGTGCCTGGATAGAATTAACCCAAGTAATATGATTTCTTTTTCCTTTCTCAGCATAATTTTTATTGTTAATTGTCCATCTATTTTTATATTTTAGGCTTGGATTAAAGTTTTCACCAGTTTGTTTGGTTGTCAGTTCTTCAACAAACACTTTGAAGCTGTTCTGGTGATCAGGATACAAGTGATGAAGCTTGTTAGTTTTCAGTTGTTTTTTTGTTTTTTTGTTTTCCTGATTCAGCTTCCTCCAAACACATCCTAAGGTGCGCGGAGGTATGGGGTTATGGGGTTTTCTGCACAGTCTCTTTTAGGGACGGTCAGAACTACAGGTCAGGTCGATACCAGGTCAGGACGATACCTGTCGTTTTCCTCGGCTAAGTTTTAGTAAAATGTGCAGAATGTGATTCCTGCATTGCCGTGTTGAGATCATGTGAACATCCCTGGAAGACAGCATATGCTTCTTTAAAATCTTAGTGAGTTTCTGCATTAAAGCTGCTGTCATAGAAGTGAGCTTTGCCAAGGGCAAAGTGACAAACCCTGTACCACCACAGACGAGCGTCCTTTCCGTCTTTGGTCCACACCACACAGTTTCCATATCCTCCAAAAAAAGATCAGGAATATTGATTCAGACCTGTCCACTGTATGATGGCCCATCTCGGATTCCTCCGAGCCCAGAGAGGTTCATTTGACAATATTAACATCAGGCTTCCTTTTTTGGCACTGATGAAGTTGGTGATCAAATCCACCACAGAAAGAGAAAAATGCAATGTGAACTATTTAAATTCCCTCCAGTCTTCCTTTGAAGAACTCTGCTTTTAAACATTTAAATGCTCATCTTTAGCTTTAGTTGAAAAGGTGGAGTTCCTGTCTTTGTTCCTTTGAGTCAGCATTTCACTGCTATTTAAAAACCAAATCATCGTTACCGTTATCTGTTAACATGAAATAACATTATGTTTCCTGTCTCCATAACAGCTCTCAATTGCCTGTCTGTATTTATCCATTTATATTATGCATTATGTATTTATGTAAACAATGATAATAACCTTTATTTAACCAGGTATGGTAACAGAGAACCAGTTCTCAATGACAATCTGGCCAAGAGGCAGCAAAAAAAGCAAGACAAAAACGACGAGGACTTAAAAACAGAACAAAATAAAGTTACAGAACTGACGTGAAAAAATGGATGTATATTAAGAAATGAAATGAAGTTGAGGAGTGACGACGGTGCAGGTGTGGTTGTAGATTAATGGTACGCTGCAGTCTCCACCATGTGTTTTAATGAAAGGTCAAAACCAAGTGAGGAGCTGATGGATGTCATATCAGTGGTCTTGCGGTGTCTCTTGTTGCCAGCTGTGGTTCTGACACTGCTGGTGTAGCAGCTGCGATGCAACCACACTCCTGCGCGGCTGCCGGCGGTTTGAAGGTCAACGAACATGGTTATACTGCTGAAGCTGGCAGGAGAGCCGCAAAGAAGGTTTTGAGGATGAGAAGACACCAGATCAGCTCTAACTGGTTAACAAGTGTGACACGCTGAGTGTCATGTTAATAAGGGCCTGGCGTGTGACTGCCTGAACTGCTGCGTACAGTACGTCCAGTCATCTGAGGAATGTCGAGCACTCTGCCGCTGCACTGACGGATGTATTTAAGTCTTTGTTCTTGGGAAAAGATATTTAGGCCCTGAAAGGTCGATGCACACAAGCAGATGTTTGCACTATTTGTGTCCAGGTAGTGGTTTAATGTCGTACTCACTGACACGGTCAGCCAGGCCAGCCACATTCCTTAATAGCCTTCCAGCAATTTACTATAGAAAGCAATGAAAATGAAAACGGTAACAACAATGAAAAAGAAAAGCAAGCAGAGCAGCAATTTGAGTTTGTTGAAATGATTAAAAATCGGATTTGGGCTGGCAGTCTAAACATAGCCCTCATCTCCTCTGTGCTCCTCACTTTGAGCTGAATCAATCCCATTTCCTAAAATCCACCAGGATTTTCAGCGGCCGGTTTATCGCCTTTTTACTCTGTATTAATGCTTCTCCAAACCAAATATATAAACCATTTTTACAGAAATAGTCAAAATTACAAAACCTGTTTTAATACTGTGCCCATGATTTATATTTTTATTATATATATTTTTGTTTTTTACAAAAAAGATGAGTTGCCTGCCCACTTAGAGCTGCTAAGACCCACCCCTCAAACTCAGATGAGCCAATGGCTGCTGAGTATCAGCTGCACAGGGACCGGAGATTGGACACCTGGAAAAAAAAAGAAAAGAAATGAATGAAGGAAGACATTGACCTCATCCTTTTTAATGGAGTCTGTTTCAAAAAGAAAAAATAACTAATACTACCAAGCACGAGAAGCAAAGTTGTAACTTTTAATCTAGTGTTAGGTGGCATCTGAAGTTCTGTGAGCTTTAACGTCACATCTTCCACATGCTGTGTAGCAGTAGATGAGAAGAAGTTATGCCTTCCAAATTAAACTATTTAAAAATAGAGAGCACAAACAATTTAAAAGGTATCCAAAAAGCAGGGGTAAAGAAAGCAGTCGGGTGACAGCACGAAGAGGAACACACATAACGGAATTTGAGAGAACAAGTGGCAGGAACGAAGAAAAAAACATGGCAACAAAAGGATGATGAACTAACATGAGAGAGGTGAGAAGAGAGGTGACAAAGAGCAGCGAATAAACACACAGATGGACTCTCAAACAATGACGAGACCCAGCGGTTGATAATCAAGACCGAACAGTCCAACATAGGAGCTCAAATAAAAAAACGCACAGCAGGGGAAAGTCTTTCAAAATAAAACAGGAAAGCTACACAACAAAATCTTTCTGTCAGAGAAGCTGCAGCCTGACTTGTAAACTGGATGTGTATGTTTGCGTCCTCTAATGTTCCCAGTTATCTCTTGGGAATGCACAATATAACATCTAAGATGCACATCCAGTGAGGCGGATAAGGGCTCATGCTGAGCCCGACCTGATGACACGGTGACACGATGAGCGTGACTCTGGATGTTTTAACAGTGGCGACCTGCTATTAGGAAATTTCACCACTTTTATTACTTCATCAGATTTTTTTTTATCATGCTTAATTTATCTATCAGGCTGATAACAGTGATGTGATCTTCCTCCCATACGGACGGGTGACTTATCTGTTGGATAGATATCGCACATCCCTGGAAAATGGAGTCCTTTGGTAACTCTAACACAGTGTTCACGTGTGACTGGGCTCTGGCCCAAAATAAAGTCATTCTGGTCTTACTGGATGTCATCACTTCTTCTTTTTCAACTGCTCAAGTTATTGCCAACTTCTGAATCCCTGATTGTAAATTTCAGACAACTTTAACCCCCTCCCCCCTCCCCCACCCCACTGTTGCTGACTCAGGAAATCTATTGTTTTTTATGACTTGTTTACAGTTTTACAACTCTGACTAAGTGAAAACCATGAGACAAGGTGTTTTCGATTCATTTTAGACACAGAAGGACCAAGTATGACTTGGAGGGATGTGTGTAAAATGTCAAAATAGATAGGTTGGTAATAATAATAATATTTAGTTGGAGGTGAGGCACAAGAAGCACGAGAAGCCTCATCTTACGGTCGTCACAGTTGCAGATGACGACATCCGAGGATCAGCTCTGTTCATCCACCGCAAGATAAGAATAAATGAATTTACTTTTCGTTTGTTTAATTTAGAGAGGTATAAAGATTAAAGTTATAACTTCAGATCTGGCTCCACTGTAGCTGCGTCCTCCGATTCTCGAAGCTGCACAATCTCAGGTAAACTTCAGCGTTAGTTGTGTAAAGACTGTGTTGCCTCATAGTGCTTACAGTTAGATAACTTTTATGTAATTGAAGCACAGTTAAAAGCATTGCCGGTTTTATTTACCTTACAATAAATGTAGACATCCTGTTGATCTTCTGGACGTTAAGTTAGCAACTTCATACAAACCAGATGCTCTGTTATGTTTAGATTTAGGAAATGGAATAAAATAAACTCTTGCCTGTCCTCCTCTCATTACCGACCTCCTCTCTCACTAATAGGACAAGTGTGAACTTGACTCCACGGTGCATTCAAGTGCACCTCATAAACATCGAAAATGGCCACGCTGCTGTTTGAAACTAACATTTCTTTAACTGTGGTAGTGAGTAACTGATGCCAAAGTGATGTGGTGTAAAAACCCACGAGACAACATTCACTTGAACCACCATAAAAACTGAGGTTGGGTTTGTTTTGGATGGTGAAAATGATCTTCTCTATGATCTCCTCATTCTGAGTAGCCTGTCAGAACTCCTCTCCGAGTCTTCAGACTTTCAGGGAGCTGGGAATGCTGTCAGCTACATCAAACTAACTGTGCATTAGTACTTCTAAAACTTCACACAAAAATCCCTTTCAGTTGGAGTTGTGACATGGGCTGGTCTACTGCCTGGAGCATGGATCGACTGCTTAAAAACCTGTCGGAGTTTCACTGCTGTCATGTTGGGCTCTTGACTGTCTGGAAATCCTCAGGCAGAACAGAGGAAGAACGCTCAGGCTGGCTCTCGTTTGACCCCCCGTTTCCCTGTGGGCTGTTGTGGAGGGGTGTCTTCTGCATGGGCTGAAGGAAATTTGTGTGTTTATGTGTGTGTGCCAGACTAAAAATAGAGACAGTGTGTTTTGAGTCACACGGTAGGCCCTACTTCCTGTTTTCACTGTCCAAGTTTACTTCCCAGAGAGGAAGAGAGGGGAAGAGGAAGAGAGGGATGGCTCTCAGATGCCCCCCCCCCCCCCAGATCTTCCCTTATCTGCTGTGTTGTTTCACTACAGCACAGTAGAGCCACACAGATATGTGAGGAATGCATGATGAAGAAATAAACCCGCGTTGACGAGAGCTTCTCTGTGCTCCTTCTGTTCCTGTCAGCACCACTTAGCTCAAATAAACTCTTCACAGCAGCAGGAATGAGACCAGAAGTCTACTTGTTCTTCTGGAGATGCCTTTTCTCTGCTCACTCCTCAACCCACTTCACATTTGCCTTCTTTAGTTGGCACAAGCATCTAAAAATCTTGTTTACTTTTTTGGTCAACACAGGTTTGGATGATAAGTGCGATTAATTGTGTCCCAGATTGATCCGATTATTTGGTTTCATGGAAAACTTTTAAATGATTCCATTCTTAAGCCTGGATATGGCTGTCATGGACTAACCACTCAGTGGGGAAAATTAGCCTGTAGAAAAATGTTGGTTGCACAAATTTGTTAGTTTATTACAGATCTTTCTGTCACTGTTTCATCAGAAGATGACCTCATACTTTAATCTTTACTAATTCTTAAGAAATGCTTCAAATAGCTGTTATTTAACAAAAGCGATAAAATGATCACTTTTCACGTACTCCTGTGTCACATGTAAACGAATGTGTAAAGCTGTACTTCCATCGATTCTGTTTTCTTTGTTTATTTGAGATATTTTTACACATGACATGTCATTTGAAGGTTAAACGCTGTGTATTTTTGCTTTGCTGTTCAGTTTAGCTCTTTATTGTCATTTTTATTTCTTTAACATGCTTGATTGATTGTTTGTTGTTTTTTTAATGTATTTCAGATTTGTCATGACTGTTGCCATGGTTTCCTTCTGCACACACGTGTTAGTTTATGCTGTCAAGCTGTGCAAAACCTTTGAAAACAGATGCTAAATGCTGTATGTATATGGACTGTTTTCACAGTCCAGCGCACATCAATTTGTAAATTGCACATGTAACATAAGAAAATAGTAGCTGTCGAACTACTTGGCTGTATATGATCTCACGACACGTGCAAGATAAAAACAAATACACTGGTGGTTGAGCTTTGTGGGTCTTGGACCCGTATATGGATCTGTCTTCTCTAAACGCTTTCCTGGTAACTTGTTTTCCTTGTTTTTTTTTCCTGTATTACGTTATCGCCTTCTTATGACTTGTCTTCTCTCAACCCATTGGTTACTATCCACTTCCGTAGCTACCAACATGGCTGCCACATGGCTCCAGCAGACCTTCCCAAGTCCTACTAAAGTGCTGCTTCAGCATCAAAACACAGCAACATCTGTTTTCTTAGAACTACTTAGAACTACGTAGAACTACTCACAAGTTAGATGGTTGTCCTGATTAGGGTTATTTACATTTCAGAAAGTAACGTTTACTGAATCTCGTCTGACTTGCTCCACACTGCTGCGCACCTCTGTCTTCAGGCCCGCGCTCTCACTGACACCGACGTATTCTGTTGGTCAGAATGAGGTTTTTAGAATACACGTGATGATATCAGCATAGATGTGAGAACATATGGAAGGACAGACTCGGAGTAACAGAAATATAAATGCAGGGGTTCGATCATTGCTGAGTCTGCGTATGGACATTGAGAATAAAAGTGAACAAGCAGAGGTTATGTTACAGGGCTAATGCAGTCCACAAATCCTAATCTGACGTGTGGAGGTTGAGTCTGTGAAATGTCTGTAATGTAAATCGGGGGTGAGCTCATCACAGCAGAATTAAGCTCTGTAAGGAGCCAGCTTCATTTCCTCACAAACAGGATGAGAAAAGCGAAAACACCCTCTTATTTTACTCACACTGGACACGTAGGAGCTTCAGTTAAGAAAAACCACCCAGATATTGGACTTACGTGAGATCATCAGTTCTGCGGGGGATATGCTCCGGAGGACTGGCTTGAGAAAAAACACATTTTTGTGTGCTTTAAAAACGCATCATGAGCAACAGCTCCACTCAGCTCATTGATTAAACATCAAAGTGTCTTCGTCAGCCAGATTCTTGTACAGGTTCACTCTTCAGACGGCTGTCGAAGATCGTTTGAACCTTCTAGAATGAGCGTCTATATTGACTCAAGCTGAATGATGGTAGCACATATACTTCCTGGATATTGGAAAAACAATATAACTTGTTATAGTTAAACAAATCCTCAAGTATATGGCATCAGCATCTTTCTTACATAAGCCGCTTTTACGCAGCGATTGTGCTATGAAGACGCGCTGGCGATCCCCTCTTCATTCCACCTTCACTCTGCAGCTCTGCGTTCACATGAAGGCACAATATTGCCTCCCCATTAATCTGAAAACAGTGTCCAAACATTTTGAGTGACCCAGACTCACTGTACAGTCGCCTCCCTTGTCTCTCACACTCCTTTTCGTCAGTGCACGTTGTCTGTTCGTGTGTTCGTGTGGCAGGTCTGAAGGAGGTTGCCTGAACTCTCACTGTGTTTCTGCATTTTTATTCCCAATGTCCCTTTTCCAGCCCTTAGGGCTAAAAACTCCCAGATATCAGGAAAACATTTTGATTTTGATTTGTATTCTGCAGGTTTTGACCAGAACTGCTGACTTGTATCTCCACTGCTCTGGCACTTGATTTGTGTCCATGCTTACAGCAGTTCTGTCCGCAGCAAAGCTTCTTTCTCCATCACCAACTGAAGTTGAACAGTTAATTAAACAAAGAGTGAACATTAACTTGATTCCAGATGGTTTAGAAACATAGAAATTCTTGATAAAGCAAACATGAGAACAGACATAACTTAAAACGACAGCCCAAGCAGGAATAGCACAATGTGGCGTGCTAATGTTCATGCAAAATTAGTCTGGAATGTTATTAATGTGCAAAGAAAGAAAACATCTTGGAATGCAACATAGATATAACAACACACACTTGCTTTGTTTAGATTTGGGCAACACTCTCTATCTATTTAATGACATTAAAGGCAGATTATTGTCCAAACATTGTCTGACCAACCTGTAACATAATGAACAGTATCACAGATTCAGCATTTGGTTCCTTTCATGCTCTCCTGCTGGGGATGCGGTTTATTTTATTAAACATGCGATACTCACTTTCATATCATTCCTTGGAATATGATGAATGACTGGTATATTTAAAGGTGATTGAAAACAGTAATGATGATCATGTATGAACTATAAAGATGCTACATAATTAGGATTATGTGATTTATTTTAATTTTTTTTATGTGACAGTGCTGCCAGTGCATATCTTTACTTCTGTTCTCATACATTTACAGTTACAGTTACAGTTCTTACTTGCTTGGAAATAAAGGTGAAGCTGCTTTCTGGAAAACATTTGTCTTCAGCAGATGCTCAGTGGCTGCAGTATAAGCAGGGCTTTGTAGCTGTAGGTCTCTAAGGATACATGCAGCCACATGACTTCAACTTGACTAAATCTCATGTGATATTTCCAAAGCTTTGGGACAGCTCTGTTCTGCTCTGTGTGTGTGTGTGCGTGTGTGTGTGTGTGTGTGTGTGTTTCAGAGGAATGCATCTCAGTTGGATTCAGTTAAAATAGAGCTCATTTAGTTGCAGTTGACAACATGTGACATTAATGATCTTTGAACAAATTTCAGTCAGAGGTACAGAAGAGGATAAAACCCTTGAAGGTGTGTAAAACTGTTCAGATACCTCATAACCCTGGGTTTCGGTGTCTAGTGGTCTTATTGTTCTGATTACTGTCCAAACAACAAAGTAAGCAAAGCAAACAGAATATTCATCCTACATTGTACTGATGCTGGTTTGTTCAGACAAACTACAGTCACAAGCAAACATGCATGTCAGACCAGAGCAAACCCACACATGCACAGAGTAAACATGCCAATGTGACTGGCCTGACGTCTGTTGGGAATATATGCTTTATTCTATCAAAGTCTTTATAGAAAATAATTTCAGTGTTCATGTTAAACCTTTAAAGAGTCTAAAAATTTTATTTGATTCCATCATTTGGCTTATATCCATCCATCCACCCATCCATCCACCCATCCATCCATCCATCCATCCATCCATCCATCCATCCATCCATCCATCCATCCACCCATCCACTTATTAGGGTCAATGGGGATATGCTGGAGCCTACACTATATTGCCAAAAGATTTCGCTCACCCATCCAAATAATCGGAATTAGGTGTTCCAGTCACTTCCGTGGCCACAGGTGTATAAAATCAAGCACCTCGGCATCCAGACTGTTTTTGCAACTATTTGTGAAAGATTGGGTTGCCTCTTAGGAGCTCAGTGAATTTCAGCGTGGAACTGTGATAGGAAGCCACCTGTATTATAAGAACATAGAAGTGTTTGGGAACGACAGCAACTCATCCATGAAGTGGTAGGTAACGTAAACTGACGGAGTGGGGTCAGCGGATGCTGAGGCGCATAGTGCAAAGAGGTCGAATCAATTGCAAACCTCCAAACTTCATGTGGCCTTCAGAGTAGCTCAAGAACAGTGTGCAGAGAGCTTCATGAATGGGTTTCCAGGGCCGAGCCGCATCCAAGCCATACATCATCAAGTGCAATGCAAAGTGTTGGATGCAATGGTGTAAAGCACGCCGCCATCGGACTCTAGAGCAGTGAAGACGCGTTTTCTGGAGTGACGAATGGTACTTCTCCATCTGGCAATCTGATGGACCAGTCTCGGTTCGGCAGTTTGGTCTGACTGCATTGTGCCAAGTGTAAAGTTTGGTGGAGGGGGATTATGGTGTAGGGCTGTTTTTCAGAAGCTGGGGTTGGACCCTTAGTTCCAGTGGAAGGAATGGGATGTCACATAAGTTCATAGGCGAGTCAAGGCAGATGAGTCAATACTTTTGGCCATATAGTGTATTTATATTCTTGTAATTTAGAAGTCAACCAAGAGATATAATCTTTCTAGCAAATCATGGGTCTGCTATTATGCCTCCTAATGATGGGACTTTTCCAAACACCTCAGAGGGAAGGCTTCTATTAATGTTTAGGAGCAGTAATTATATATTGAGTCCCTTCTGAATAATTGGGCTCCTCAAACGGTCTCCAAGTGTTGGTCCTGGCTTTGAAGAAAGCTCATTTTGGCAGCTTGTATTTGTGACCTTATTCTTTCAGTCACCATCTACAGTCCATGACAATAGGTGAGAGAAATCTTGAGCTTTCACACTGTAGATTTACCAGCTTATATTCCAGTTTGTACATTTATATGACATGCCTTCCTCAAACACCAGGTTTAGTCATGGTGTTCCACTGGATGTTTGACTGGGACCGATTCTGGTCTCTCTTCATATGGTTCTTTTTTTTTCTCTCTTCTTCAGTATTATCTGTTCCTATTGTTATGTCGGTGACACACAGCCTGGGGAAACTGATCAGTTACTGAACTCGTTGATTGCTTTTGAAGCATACTGGTGAGACTTGGAAAACCTGGAACGTTCTACTTTTCAGTTCAGGGAAAAATGATCTCTGAGATTGAACTACTCTGGACGGCTTAGCCTGGCTGTGAGGAACCTTGTCGTTATTTTTGACAGGGCTTTGTATTTCAACAGCTCTCTAGAACAGCCGTCCTTTCATCTGCCTAATGGATTTCTAAATAATTCCCTGAAAATCTGTCAGTTGATCCAAAACACTGCGGTCAGAGTACTGACAGATACAGCCAAGACACACCACACTTCCACTATCTTGGCACTTCTCTACTCTGCCTGCTCATTAAAATTAGAAAGGGACTTAAAATCCCTTTTTTAACAGCATAGAAAGCCCTTGAGGGCCAAGCTTCAACTTATCTGAAAGATCTTATTGTTCGCTGTTACCCAACAAGAGCTCATCACTCTCAGGACGCAGGGCTGCTTGTGGTTCCCAGAATTTCTCGGACTGTGGTGGGAGGAAGTGTTTAGTTTTCAGGCTCTTCTGCTGTTAAACCAGCTGACAGTTTGTGTAAGGGACACAAACTCAGCTTAAAATTAACCTCTTCAAGGCATCTGTTATTTCTTTTACTGATCTGTTTATGCTCTAATTGTTTTAATGTGCTTGTTTTCCTTTTTGTGCACTTTTACTCATTTTATTTTTATTCCAACTAAATGTTAGAATAACATTAACTAACTTTTGATGCTGATTAACATGACTTTACATTCATTCTGATCCCTGTTTAAACATTCTCAAGTATCATTTCTGAAATGGCTAGGCGACTGCTGCCAGAGCTGTGAAGAGGACCAGCAGAGATCTGCTGGGACCCCTGTCGCCCAGGCGGACGTTTGCAGGGTTAGACCTCTTGCAGTCGTGTAAGTCTTCTGGCGTCAGCCTGCGGGTCCCAGCAGACTTCAGCCTGGAAGGGTCCTAAAACGATCCACCTCTTTTAAACCAGGCTGCAAATATATCTATTTCTGGAGCAACGTTGGGCATTTAGAGTGAAGGTCAGTGAAGACTGACTTGCTTTAGGAGTCGAACCCCAGTGGTCAGGAGCTGCAACCGTTCTTATTCGGCGTTAGCTTCAATCTGAAAGTTGGCTTATTGTTTTTCTCACGTTACCAGTGTTGGTCTGCTTAGAGACTCCGCTTTACAGTTGTCATGGAGCTATAAATGTGTTCCTAGAGTTATTTGACAGATTTCTTTTCTCTTTGTTGTTGGCCTTTTGAAGAATTGTAGACACCTTGGGAATTGTCAGCGTTTGAATTTACCAGTGAAGATGATTTTCATGTTGTGTTCAAGGCCTTCGGTGCAGGGCTGCGCTCTGCAGTGTGTCGCTCATGAAGAACAAACAGCCATAATAGAACCTTAACCCTTGTTAGGCACCAAGGCCTGGGTCAAAATGAGCCAAACCAGAGGGAAGGCCTTCAGTTCCTCAGAGGGCCTGCCTATCCCTTAACGCCTTGCCAGAGTTAAAGAGGACTAAATGGTCAACAAATGCTTCAGGTATGCGTGAGTCAGTGCTGAGAGCAGATAAAATGACACATATGTGTGATAGATACAAGGTATTCCAAAGACAAGAGGCAAGAAATGTAGAAGGACTCCCAAACCACAGAATAGGTTTGTGCTTGTGCACGTGTGAGACAATGTATTTATGGTACCGTTTAACAGAGGAAAGCCAAGTGGAAGATGAATGTGCATGTAAATTTGAGTGTGTGTGTTTGTGTTGCAGAGTGGAAGCAGATGGATGTGTGGGCGGTCTCTACTGCTCCACGCCTGCTGAGACTGTTAGAGCAGTAAAGATTATTAGGAGGAGATGAACATTTGGGCTGCAGCTGCCCTTTTCTGCTCTTTTCACACAGAAATTAAAAACTGTTGTTTTCCGGGTCTGTTTTCACCTCTCCACCTGTGTCTCTGTCCATCCAGCGTTGAGTCACTCTCTGCAGCCTCTGTCTCTCCTGTAGGGCTGCAGATATTCAGTTATGACATTATTCATTAGATTCTGCTTCTCGATGTCACTCTTTGAATCAAAATCAAACCTCAGTCAAACAGTTTTCGCTTGAAACATTTCTAATGTTAACATCTATTCAAGTCCACTGTGTGTGAAGAAAGGAGAAGTAATCTCGGGACCAGTGTAAAGTAAATATATCCTCTATAGTTATTACATTAAGGGTTTTTTTCAATACAGATGCTTTTGCATAAATATAATTATGTGGACTCATGAAATTGCTTAATAAATACTGTGTTGAATATCCATTTAAGTCTGTCTACTACCATTCTTGTAGTTCTGCAGAAAAAGATTTCTAAACAGGACTTCCTCTCGTATCATGGGCTCGTTGCGTCATTAAAGTTGAATTTATCTGAAATGCTGGCTAAACATACACGTACACACATTTACTTCACATGCTGCAGCCGTTCAGCTTTCGTGTCGAGGCTGCTGCGTCTCCCTCTCCTCTGTCTGCCTCGCTGCCGTTAGTTGAGGCTATGATCTGTATCTTCATGTGTGGGAACCACAATCGACTCTTGTTGCACAGATGCATGTTGGTCCTGCAGTTTCACTCCCGTGTGGTGAAACCATTAACCACCATCACCATCGTCTTCTACATAAAACCATAGCTGCTTCTGCTCCTTGGCTGATTCAAAACAGAGTGCGGAGGCAATTTTCTGAAATTGCCAAAAAAGATGAAACAGAAAGTGTTTTAAAAGTGCCGGTTTGCAGCAATGGTTCCTCTACGCACTCCTGCCAGGAGAGGCTGGATTGAGTAATTGGTTTTCTGCATCATAGGGAGAAATATGTGCACGTTCACAAATATCAATGAGACCAAATACAGATAAGAGAAATGTTTCCATCTTTAATTATTCAGTCTCTGGTTGCCGTTTCAGCGTACAGCTACTGTGGTTTCTGTCAGAACTCAGACTTTTGACGGTCACATCCTGAGGCTAAAAGTTTCAGAAAATCCATCTTTTGTTCTACTGTTTTTAATTTTCACTGTCAATTAAATTTTTAAGCCATGAGAGCAAGACAACTTGGGTGAATATAATTTAAGGAGGATTGAAAATACTTTTACAAGACCTGAAAGCTCTCCGATAAGTGGCGCGTTGTGATGTTCAACTCTGTCACACCAAAGGAAGAGAAGAAAGACTCTTCTGAGTCTGAGACATGAAAACTTTGTGAAATTAAATTCTGAAAATCACTTAAGTATCTTATACTATTATAGTATATGTTTAACTGTAGAACTGGCAGAAGCCTTTAGGTAGCAGTTCATGAAACAGAAAATAGTGCGTGTGTGTGTGTGTGTGTGTGTGTGTGTGTGTGTGTGTGTGTGTGTGTGTGTGTGTGTGTGTGTGTGTGTGTGTGTGTGTGTGTGTGTGAGTGAGTGCGTGTGTGTGCTTCATTTGTCTTGATCTGCTTTAATACATCAATTCAAGATAAATAAAAAAGATTAAATAAAATAATAGAATGCCACTCTGAAGAATAATCCTCTCTTGACAGGTTACATGACTTTTAAACTTTGAAGTGAAAGTGATTCAGCTACAACACATGGCAAAAAATAGTATCTTACAACCCAAAAGAAGACTGTAGTTGAAGATGGACCACATGTTGCAAGTTAAAATGTTCCAGATCATCTTCTTGTTGTTACAGAAGTGTTGCAAAAATGCGACTGTGGAGCAGAAGTTTAATATAATTTCACTTAGAATTCATGCACGTTTACTGCTTTGGCATCAGAACTTTAAAATGAAACCTGACCTTGTACGGGTTTATGTTCCGTGTGTGTATTAAATCAGATGAGTCTGGACTCTCACAAGTCTAGCGGTGTGTGTGTTTGTGTGTGTGAGCCTGTGGGTCTGCAGTGTGTCACTCTCTGTCACCGAGGACAGAAAAAACACAATGTCCTCTCTGTTCTCTCTCTGGCTTTGTCTCATTCTCACTGTGATTTCTCCCTCGTGGAGTTTTGAGTTTAGATGCCGTTCTTTCTGTGATCACATCCAAAATGAGATCCAAAATCACCTCCATGATCACGTCCTCCATCATGTCCACGATCACGTCTACGATCACATCCACGATCACATCCATGATCACGTCCACGATCACGTCCTCCATCATGTCCACGATCACGTCCACGATCACGTCCACGATCACGTCCACGATCACATCCAAAATCAGATCCAAAATCACCTCCACGATCATGTCGTCCATCATGTCCACGATCACGTCTACGATCACGTCCACGATCACATCCAAAATCACCTCCACGATCACGTCCTCCATCATGTCCACGATCACGTCTACGATCACATCCACGATCACATCCACGATCACGTCCACGATCACATCCAAAATGAGATCCAAAATCACCTCCACGATCACGTCCTCCATCATGTCCACGATCACGTCTACGATCACATCCATGATCACGTCCACGATCACATCCAAAATGAGATCCAAAATCACCTCCACGATCACGTCGTCCATCATGTCCACGATCACGTCTACGATCGCATCCACGATCACGTCTACGATCGCATCCACGATCACATTCACGATCACGTCCACGATCACATCCAAAATCAGATCCAAAATCACCTCCATGATCACGTCCTCCATCATGTCTACGATCACGTCTACGATTGCATCCACGATCACATCCACGATCACGTCCACAATCACATCCAAAATCAGATCCAAAATCACCTCCACGATCACATCCTCCATCATGTCCACGATCACGTCTACAATCACATCCACGATCACGTCTACGATCACATCCTCCATCATGTCTACGATCACGTCTACGATCACGTCCACGATCACGTCTACCATCACATCCATGATCACGTCTACGATCACATCCACAATCACGTCCACGATCACGTCTACGATCACATCCACGATCACGTCTACGATCACGTCCACAATCACGTCCACGATCACATCCAAAATCACCTCCACGATCACATCCTCCATCATGTCTACGATCACGTCTACGATCACATCCACGATCACGTCCACTATCACATCCAAAATCACCTCCACGATCACGTCCTCGATCACGTCTACGATCGCATCCACGATCACGTCCACGATCGCATCCACGATCACGTCCACGATCACATCCAAAATCACCTCCACGATCACATCCAAAATCAGATCCAAAGTCACCTCCACGATCACGTCCTCCATCATGTCCACGATCACGTCCTCAGGCTAAAACGTTATATGTGGCTGACCTGACATGTTGAACTGTGTAAGAGTTGAATGCTGGTTAACACTAAACCTGGTGATGTGGCCGAGGCGACTCAGCGAGCCTCCCAGCATTCACGCTCCTGGTAACGTCACTGCATCAAGCCGGGCTTCTGAGACGGTGTTTAGTGTTTTAAAGGTTATTGTCAGTTTAAGATGCTGGACTCCAGAGAAGACAAACGTGGGTAATTCTAGCTTGAAACTTTGAACGGTTAAATCAAGAAAAAACAGCTATGAAAAAAATCTGCTAAAATGATCGCAGCATGTTTGCAAACTGTTTGAACTACTGCAATATAACCTACATGCTGGTGTAGCGTACAGGATAATTACTGTAAATCATTTGTCGTTGATAACAGTGTTCAACTATTACATCCCCTCCACCCAAGGTATTCTGATAACCATAGACAACAACATTTATAAAACTCTGCTCTCTGTGTGTGTGTTAGTGTGTGTGTTTTTAGTGTGTGTAAGTGTGTGTGTTAGTGTGCGTTAGTGTGTGTGTTAGTTTGTGTGTTAGTGTGTGTTAGTTTGTGTGTTAGTGTGCGTTAGTGTGTGTTAGTGTGTGTTAGTTTGTGTGTTAGTGTGTGTTAGTTTGTGTGTTAGTGTGTGTTAGTTTGTGTGTGAGTGTGTGTTAGTATGTGTTAGTGTGTGTTAGTGTGTGTTAGTGTGTGTGATAGTGTGTGTTAGTGTGTGTGTTAGTGAGTGTTAATGTGTGATAGTGTGTGTGTTTTTGTGTGTTAGTGCGTGTTTGTGTGTTGGTGTGTGTATTTTTGTGTGTTAGTGTGCTTTTGTGTGTGTTTTTAGTGTGTGTAAGTGTGTGTGTTAGTGTGCGTTAGTGTGTGTGTTAGTTTGTGTGTTAGTGTGTGTTAGTGTGTGTGTTAGTTTGTGTGTTAGTGTGTGTAAGTGCGCGTTAGTGTGTGTGTTAGTTTGTGTGTGAGTGTGTGTAAGTGTGCGTTAGTGTGTGTGTTAGTTTGTGTGTTAGTGTGTGTTAGTTTGTGTTAGTGTGTGTTAGTGTGTGTGTTAGTTTGTGTGTTAGTGTGTGTTAGTTTGTGTGTTAGTGTGTGTTAGTGTGTGTGTTAGTTTGTGTGTTAGTGTGTGTTAGTTTGTGTGTTAGTGTGTGTTAGTGTGTGTGTTAGTTTTTGTGTTAGTGTGTGTTAGTGTGTGTTAGTGTGTGTTAGTGTGTGTTAGTTTGTGTGTTAGTGTGTGTTAGTGTGTGTCTAAACAGAATAAATCTGAGCCAAGAGTTCACCGATGTCACGTTCTTTCACTTCAACCTTGACAGACTGAGAGCGTGTTTGTGTGGATCTGCGTCTGGTATGTTCCCCTCTCTGGGTGTGTGTGTGTGTGTGTGTGTGTGTGTGTGTGTGTGTGTGTGTGTGTGTGTGTGTGTGTGTTTGGACAACGCTGGCAGGGGTGGACAGGAGTCATGACTTGCTTAAGGGCCTTTATTTTGGGTCCAGCATAAATCACAAGAAGCTGTCATCATATACAGTAAAACACATTCATGACACAGTTAACGCAGCTTTAGACTGACTTTAGACTTTAGACTGCTTGTTTTGTTGACTTTTTTATCCAGAAATGTATTATTGGGTACATTATTGGGACATTTGCACCACTTTTCTTTTCAGTGTTAAAGTCCGGTAAAGTACGGTCCCGTTCTGTTGTATGACCTAAAGTCAGCCAGACTTTAGTTGTGAGATAACTGGCCTTGAATGTGACTCTAGATCGTGAACACTGAGGTGTTCATGGTCGACTCTGTATTTAGAGCTGCAAACATGGTTCTGCTCCACGGACCACGGGCCGGGACTCAAACCTGGGTCGGCTTCATTGAGCCTCTGTACGTGGGGCATCTGTAGGCAAAATAAAATAAAAGCATTTAGGATGAGAAAATAAATAACAGATTAAGTGATAAATGTAATTCTTGGCTATGGCCTTATTTATTATCCCTCAGCCCAGATACATATGTAACAACTGTTTTTGTTCCTGTCTCCTGGGTGAAGCAGAGTCTCTGGAAGGGTTCAGTCTTCATTGGATGTCCACAGAGCCTTTTATTTAATAATCATTATTATTATTAATAATTGCTTTAGGAGCACAGACTGATTCCATGAGATGCAAAAACTTTGTCAAGCATCAGTTACATTCACCATGACAGCTTATTTACTGCTGATTTGAATAAAAACAGTTTTATTGTCTGTAATAGTTTGTTTTCCTTGTGTAACCTTTATTCAAGCAGGAAAAGATGTTCAGCGTGCAGGCGGGATGAATAAACAATTGGGACGTGTCAGTATTGAGCAGAGTGACTGATAATCTCAGAGCTGCCTAGTAATGACCAACACAACGCTCAAACACACTGTCACACAACCACACAGGGAAATTAAATTGCAGGCTTTAACTCAATTTAGCACGTTTCCCTCCAGCCGGCCTCCTCCGGCCTGATCCATCTCAGTTGTGTGTATGTGTGTGTGTGTGTGTGTGTGTGTGTGTGTGTGTGTGTGTGTGTGTGTGTGTGTGTGTGTGTGTGCATGAGTGCATTTCTTCAGATAAGTGTTGGGGTTGAGGGTGTTCTCAAACAGGTATATGAATTTAATTTGACTCTCTGCACAGAATCTGTCCCAACGTGCATGCACACGCTCGTGTAATGGTGCACACTGTGTTTGCTCTCACACATGATGCAGACCATGTGATGTTTGACCCGTGTAAACAGATATGCAGACTGTTTTGTCATTATCAGGTGTGGTTGAATGCCTCGAGTGATTAGCGGACTTCTGCTTGGCAGAAAAGGAATTTCCACTTGTAACAGCTTTTCGTTGTTGATGATCGATTCATAGATTGCACAAAGTGTGTGAATTCTTTGATCCATTATTAATTATTAATGGCCCTCTGTGTTGTGAGTTCACAACAGATCCAGTCTAAGATGTGAAGGTATCAGTGTTGAATGCCGCAGATCCGGATTCATCACAAGAAAATCACATCACTTGTGTGCAGTTGGGATGAACCCTTCCTGTTTGGACTCTGCTCCGAGCTCTCAGCTAAACTGGGAAGACCTGTCAAATTAGACTCTGCCCTCTTCTGTATCAGCCAACACATGGCAACAGAAGTAGTGGACACACACACGCTCACACACGTGCACGCCGAGAGACTTTTTCCTTCATTTTCCGCCTCTATATTTAGTGACATCTGCACCTGTGAGTCTGAGCACGCTCAGTAAGCAGCAGAGCCCCGTGACCTCACAGGAAGGAAGGTCGCGTGTTCGATGACGTCACGGTTGTTGTCACCCCTGGCTTAATTAGTGATCTGACAAATCCATGTCCTGCGAGACTTCTTATATCTGCGCTTCTGTTGACGTCAGCCCTCGTCAGTATTTATGGAAGCTGCTGGACAGCAAGTTGAAGATTGAGATGAAAGTCCTAAACCAAATCATCTTCTAAACTGTTTACAGGAGGCATCAGTCTTTATTAGTAAATTGCACTGGAAAAGCGCATCATTTTAATATTGTAGCTGGAGGGACTTTAGGACAACAGCTAAAGAACAGTTGTTACAGACATACATGCATGTTACAGACGTGTAACTGTTCTCAGCACAGCGTCTCTCTCACTAGATCACGCTCCAGGAGATCAGCAGAGTTATGGCACATGAATGAACTCACAAGTCCATCACATGAGGATCAACTGCTGGATATTCATGCTCACCCTCTGATGATCCCAGAGTGCTTCGCATTGACCTCATCGGAGTCTTAGACACTCGTGGACGCACGAGTTATATCACCTCCGCCATTCACATGTCAACTCAAAACATGTCACGATAAGCGTTCTGCTTCCTGCGTCCCTGTTATCAGAGCTCTGTTCTTCCAATTTAAGTGTTCAAACGTATTACTTTATGTTTTGGTTACAAAGTATCTCTTTTTTTCATTAAATGAATTCTGCCCTTGAGAAACTTCCACGGATTTCACTTTGCGCTCTTTACTGCAGCATCTTCTGACTGTTTTTCTCTATTCTTCTCTCTTTGCGCTGCGTCCCTGTGTAGGTCTGCACGTTGCTCATTGGCATATAAACATATCAAACTCAACTGGATGAAACATTTAGCACACATAAATGTTATACAACAGATTGTGTCATAAAGTGCAGCAGGTTACAACATCTCTAGTCACTGGGAAATCACAAACTAAAGGATTCCAGGTTCCTTGAATCCAAATTAACCTGTAAAAGTGTGAGGACTTATAAGCTCCCACCATCAACAGTGTATAATATTAAAAGATTGAGAGAATCCGGAGGACTGTCTGCGCACAAGCAAGGCTGAAGGTCTACTCTGGATGCTTTGATCTTCAGGTTCTCAGGCATTGTTTCATTGAAAACAGTCATGATTTTCTACTGGGAAGCACCAGAAGCACAGCCATCTTCTCTGGAGCAGATAATTTAAAATGGTCTGAAGAAAAAATAGAAAACTGTTCTTCGTTCAGATAACTCAAAATGTGAAATTCATTTTGGAAACCATACAGAGGAGAGGAACCATCCAGCTTGTCATCGGCATACTTCAAACGTCTGCATCTCTGGTGGTCTTGGGCTGCAGTAGTGTCTATGGCCTGGGCAGCTTCCCCATCTGGAAAGGCTCCATCACTGCGAAAGGTTCTGAGGTTTTTGAGCTACATCTGCTCCCACCCAGACAACGTCTCCTTCAGGGAAGGCCTTGCATATTTCAGCAAGATGATGCTAAAGCACATACTGCATCCATCACAATAGCATGACTTCACAGGAGAAGAGTCTGGGTGGTGAAGTGGCCTGCCTGCAGTCCAGACCTTTCACCAAGAGAGAACATCTGGAGCATCATCAAATCCAACAATGAAGGTCCAGGACTGTTGAGCAGCTGGAGTCCTGCATCGGACAACATTTAGACAGCATTCCTGTCCTAGACCTCCAGGAACTGGTCTCCTCACTTCTGAGATGTTTACATGCAGGTGTTTAAAAGAAGAGGGGAGGCTACAGAACGGTGAACATCACCTGTCGTCAAATTCACAGTCAGCTAATATTTTCAATGACACGTTGGGACTTTCACCAGGTTGAGTTAAGCTCTCGTAACGAACCAGACCAGGTTATGTCTTTTGGTCTGTATTATGAGCGGGATATTGAGCTCTCTGCAATTAGTCCTGGAAAGATTTTCGTTTGTATCAAAAAGAACAAAAGTTGGAACATCATGTCCTCGACTCTGTGGGAATCCATTGTAGGAAACTCATGAAACAAATGAAAACGCCAACAGACTGTTTTGCTGAAGTTTAATGTGAAAGAAAACGCTTCATCAGTTGTGTCAGCACACTGACAGATCTCCCTTGTGCATCTGACAGAAAGAAGACTGTCCCTTTCTTTTAGTGATGACAAGAAAACAGCCCAAACTTCAAAGATGTTCCCCTCGTTTATTGTTTCTAACTTGCTGAGGCGTCTCACCAGAGCGCGGCTCCCTTCCTCCATCAGTTTCATGACAATATTCTGCCTCCTTTATCTCTCCAAGCTGCCACAATGACTTCCTTCCTTCCGTTCCATCTACCAGAAAATGCAGATGGATGAGAAAATTATCTTGTTAAACCTCAAAATGTTCAGTGCACTGATGCAAATCGATTCCGATAAATTGAGAAAAAAAAACAAACTGTCTATAAAATCATTTTCTTAACAACAGTGAAAAGCAATCTGGCATGGTCCCCTCGCTCCCTCGGTTGGAACAAACTTTCTCTGTCCTCCCCCTCAACCGACTCTCTGCTTTCCATCTCTGACTGTGTACATTTCCGAACCCACGCCTGTTCGCCTTCGCTGCACCGAGTTTTCACTTAGCGCCGTTCGCAGTGTGTTTCCTAATGTGTGAATGTGTGTGTGGAAGGGGGAATTATGGACGCCGTGGGTGGTTAAACAGTGCTGCTAGAAACTCGGTGAACCCCTCAGCAGATACCCACTGACGTTCATCAGATGGTGCGCTTCCACTCATGGACACGCACACACACTTGCAGACATCACTACCCAACGTTCCCCGTTCCTTAAACTCGTCTAGATCCCTTCATGCGTGTTCGCGTGCATCTGTGGTGAACGACATGTGGGTGTGCGACAGGAAATGTGCAACCTCTAGTTCGCTGTGAGTCACAAACCATACTTCTTTTTTCTCCAACTATCTTTCTTCTGCATGTTGCCACGTCACTGATGTGCTGTAAGAAGATGCTGTGAGTTGAGTTCATTGTATGAAGAGTAAATATATCTGGCAAAACACTTGAAAGACGGCATACTGAAAATCCATATTTTTAAGCAGACCCCTGATATATATATTTTTTGCCTTCTTTTAATGTATTTATTTCTCCTTGACTTACTGTCTCATCGGGAACCTATGTGGCTTGCAACAAAGTGACCAACCAAACTCTGTATCCATACATCTGTCACGAAGATGACACTTCCTGTCCACCAAGTTCATCAAGAGAAGGATGTCCCTATTTATCCATCTGAACACCTGCTCGGCCGATTTTGGATTCTCTGAAAGGTCCAATGTGCCAGTTGCCCTTGGTCTGTCTATGAAATATAGTGAACAGCTTACAGCTGCATACAGCCGTGAACTGTTTCTGCGTGTGTCTTCATTTGTCTCCGTTATCGGGAACTATCGGGAACGTTTGCAGGGCCGAGACAAATTCCTGCCTCAGGTTAAGTACTTGAGTTCAGCCCTGAAAACCTGCTGAGCGGAGGCGGGTGTTGACTCGGTGCAGACTGGAGATGTTTAGCCCTCCTAAACTTGACGTTTCTGATTTTCTTTCTTCGAACTGTGAACTGATTTAGATTTTTTACTAATTGTTTTTAGCTTTAGAGGTTGTACAAATGACTTTCTTTTATCCATTATCCAAATTCATAAGCAATAAAGTGCTTTTTGTTTTTCACAAGACTTTCTGTACTCAGTGGAAAAAGCAGCAACAAACGCAGCAGATGATTTTGAGAAATGAAGCGTCAACATCCTGAACCTGTTTCCAGTCCAGGTGGTGACTTATCGTTCGGCTCATTGGACGAACTAAAAGCTCGTGATGAGTGTAGCAATGTCCTCATTAATAAAGTTGACTTGATTCAATCTTCATACTCACTTAAATTGGATTTCTTTTTTACATAACGTTACATAATTGTAGCTCCTCATCATTTCTGTCTGCTCATTTCTCTTTGCATCTGTCCTCCCTGTGTGCAGATTGATCTGGAGCCAGAAGGAAAAGTCTACGTTGTCATCGACCTTTCCGGATCTTCCAGCGAAGGTAAGAGCAAAGAAACACAAAGGCTCTGCTGTTGAATAAGTGTTTATCCTAAAACAGTCATCTCCATCTCTTGTATTTCTGGGTTACCTGCTGATGAAGCTGTGAAGAGGAAGCAGCTTTTGGTTTCTCCATCATGGCGTTCACTGCTGACGTTAACCTCTTATCTCTTCTTATTTTTCACTGCAGATAAATAACCACTTTCAGACATGTAAAAACCTGCAACTGCTGTGAAATTTAGCTTGAAGCTCTTAAAACTGCTGCAAGCTGCTGCATTCACAGCACATTTTATAAACTTGGTGATTTAATTGATTTCTTTTCTGTTTTTATCAGGACTAATTAAAAGCAGGAAGGATTATTCAGAATATTAGTGCTACAAGTACGGAAACGTTTTGGTACTTTAGTTGTATTCTTATCAGAACGTTTCAGTACTTTTCTGTTTGGTTTCAATACAGTTACTCTGAAAGGAACACTCACTGTGTCATTGCTCCTCTACACTCACTCGCAGTATTTAATGAAAGTGTGAACATAAAGCACAGCTGTCCTAGAAGCTGTAAACCGGCCGACAGAGTGCAGACGGAGCGGGAAGAGTTGAAGAGGAGGGATTACGGCGCTCGTTAACTAAACAGGATGGATTCTGGGTGTGTTACCGTAAAGTAGCGTCTCTGCGCTCCAGGTACTGGTTTGTAGTCTGTAAGAGTCCATCTGTGTCGCCTGCTGCGATTTCACGTGATACCTGCCAAAGCTGCACGTGACATATCTGCTCGGCTGTTGCTAGGCTACAAAGACAACACACCGTGGTGGATGGAGACGATGGAGAAGATTGAGACGGTGGAGACGGTGGAGACGTCAGCCACTCCTTTTACACATTGTAATAAAAATAATGATCACTGAAGGGATGGAACAAACCATTGCCAGTGTGACTGAAACATTGCAGTTTTCCGTGGCTGATCGACTTCAGCCTCATTGATCAGCAGAACATTTTAAAAACCGGTGTTAGTGAAGTTCTTTTTGTCAGTCAGTACATTTTAGAAGAGAGTTCTCATTGTGTAAAAAGATTAGAAAGCAAACTGAGAAGTGAGTCAGCCTGTCAGCACCAGTTACCAGCATTGTCACATCAGGAACCGCACGTCGTGTTCCCTGTGTATCCGTGCGAGTTAGTCCACTGCAGGAGTGATGTCATGAAGTCCACCACTCACTGCAGGTGGGATGAATTATTTTAATTTATCTTATGAAATTGTAATTAAAACAGTTCTCTGGGAAATCAGCATTTTTATTTCAGACATGTTAAAATATGTTTTGTGGACTTGGAAAAGGCTTAGAACCTGTAGGGGAACATGGACCCTGATCGTGTTCTCCACTGGAATGTGTTCAGATGTCGATGTGTACACTGGCGTGGGGACGTGTTTTTCACTCCTCTGGTCTTTCAGACTGGTCACGTGTCTTTCCCAGCTGTCATTGGGCTTTTTGTTGGCGACTTTGCCTGTTAATACACGGTGCTTTAGACCTTAGTTAGTCTAATGTTTGAAAAGCAAAAGGGCAAATAAATTCACTGGTTTTCTGCATTAATTTACCATAAAGTGAAACCTGCTCTTCATCTAAGTTACGGTCACAGACTGACACAATGTGCTCAGTGACTTTAAAGCAGCATCGTCAGCGACGTGGATATTGAATCGAGCTGATCTGAAAGACAAAGCTTTCAATCTGCCGGTAAATCGGTCCTTCTGAGACCAGGCAATGCATTTTTGTCCTTTGTAATGGACAAGAGTCTCACTTTAGGGACCAAAGCAGGTAATGAATCCTCCTGAATCCGAGGTTCCACATTCGATGGGACTGTCCTCTCCAGGTCCTGTCCTCTCCAGGTCCTGTCCTCTCCAGGTCCTGTCCTCTCCAGGTCCTGTCCTCTCCAGGTCCTGTCCTCTCCAGGTCCTGTCCTTAGATCTTACCATGGAGGCTGAGGACTGAGGACTGTCATTCCCCCGTAGTTCACTAACATTTATCCTGTCAGACTTTCAAAGCAAACTTAATTTGGTGCAGAAACACATTCGAAGCCACTTAAACTCCACAACCAGAAACCTACTTTGGACCTCAGTAGGTGTGAACGTCCATTTCACCATGAGCTTGGAGAAGGAGATGTTTCTCCAGAGACAAAGTTTTCCCAACAGTTCTTGTTTATCTGTGTGTGTGTGTGTGTGTGTGTGTGTGTGTGTGTGTGTGTGTGTGTGTGTGTGTGTGTGTGTGTGTGCGCGTGCGTGTGTGCGGAGGGGTGGGGGGTGATGGATGAGTGAAGACGAGTGTTCTCTAATGTTCTAGTGGCGTCGCTGAACCCGAGAGAATCAGACAGAATCAGAGGTTGACAAGACTAAGTTCTCTTTACATTATTTATTTCCTTTTTTTTTTCATTTTTCTAATCTGATTTACAATTCTTCCGTCTTTCTATTCATTTTTTTTTCTTTTGTTAGTTCATTGCAGTGTGTTTAGTGCATGTGTGCGTGCACGTGTGTGATCTGTTGAAATTACAGTCATTACTTAAATGTGTTTGCATAGCTGAGAACACACGGGTGACTGGTCGGACCTGAGTCCTGCAATCAACCTATTAGCTCTACCACACACACACACGCACGCACGCACGCACGCACGCACACACACACACACACACACACACACACGGCCGGGATGAAGAGCAGCTGTCTTTCGTCTGTTGTGACAGTTTTATGGTCTGAAATGAATAAAGTTTTGTTAGAAAACCCTCAAATTTTCTGATGGCACAACCACTGCTCCAAAAATGCTGCCGCGCCATATATCTAAAAACAGACTAATAACAACAAATGAGAAGTCAAAACTGGCAGATGTGCTATTTTTGTGCTATATTTTATGTTTCAATATAGCTGATACAGGGTCAGCTGCAGCATTTGCCTTTCAGTCAGGGCTTTATGTCTTAGTGGTATATTTTGTTTCAATGTCTTCTTAGATGTTGGATTTTTCACTTTTATTTTGTCCCGGCGAACTGTTTCTTCTGTTGTTACATCATTTACTGGTTTGCTGGATGTTGGTCAAAGAAAAGTACTTTCCAATAGGGACAGTGAGGTAGATGAAGGTCAAGCTCAAGGTCAGGACATCTTTTTTATCCCCAAGAAGCAGCTTGTTTCTAACATAATAATAGATAATAACAGAAACATAACATTTACAAAACAAAAAAACATTACCTGTATAAAAAGGCCTGGTCAAACCTACAACGTCGACTTAGACTTTCTGACGAGTCAGTTGAAAAAACTGATTTTTGGGTGTTAAGTTCATTCAAAATTCATTTTTTATCATTCATTTAATCCATCAGAAGTTCATTTTCAGTCCGAAGAATTATTCGATTACTCAATGAATGTAAAAATAAACCACTTTGCAGTAACATGATTGGTTGTGAAAAGGGAGGAAAACTAAACATCTGTAAATGAAGATAAAGCTTTACTCATTTAAGAGGGACTGCAAGAAAGTGGAAAACAGCTGTGGAGTCAGAGTCTTCAGAGGTGTTTTTGGAAGTCACTGAACGCCTCCTTCTGATCGCATCTCTGTTCAAAAGCATCTTCAATATGCACCAGTATCTGCTGAGGTTTATCTGGTGTAGAGCTGTGCTTGTGCACATCAATGGATAGTGTGCACATCTGTAAATGTTAAATGATATAACCACATTTATGAGCAACAAATGATGCCATCCACACAACAGTTTTTGAGCAACACAAGACTAATGCTGTCATTATAACGCAATCCTGTTTCTGCAGTCAAGTAGTTTGGCTCCTACACTGGACTGCCCGCTGTTCAGACGTGTCACTCGCTGAAAATATACGGCTTTATGAAAACCAGACTGTAAACTACAGTTTTTCATCCATTTTTTTTTCATTTTGCATAAACATAACTAACACCCCTAGTGTATATCAGCGTTTGTCAGGTGAAGAGGTGCATTTTGACAGGATTTATTCCAGCACAGTTGTTTTGTCGGGTGTAAAAAAGGCTGCAGGATCCAGAGGGCTGCAGCTCGATTCAAATCAGCAGTCTGTGAAGGTGAAGGCGTCGTCGCCTGTGATGTCACTCTCCGTGACAGTAACTCAGTAAGAACACTAAGCTCTGGAAATCTTAAGCATTTTGGATTGAGATTAGGACATCAGAAAGCAGGAACGTGTCCATCACAACCATCCGCTATTGCTGACACTGTTGCTAGGTAGCAGTTGTCAGTTGCTAGGCAACGGGGATGGCGTACAGCTAAAGAGGCTGAAATACTGAGGACCGCTGGAGCGTGACGTGAGGAATGTGCTCGTCCTGCAAGCGACGTTCCCGCGAGTGAGGAGGAACTGTTGATAGAAGAGTTAATCCTGCTGGGAGCGGGAAGGAAACGTGCTGTTCTCACATGGTGTCCGAGTGACGGCCGGTGTTGCAGAAAAATAATCAGGATTCATCCCGGCAGTGCTTCCGGCTGTCTTTGAAAACACGCCAGGTGACATGAGAAATGAAAAAGAGAAACATCAGGTGATAGATGTCATGACAGACTCCCCCCCTGAGCTGAAAATCGCAAAAGCTCCTGGAAGAACCTGGTGATTTCATTATTGATGGTTCTGTAACCCCACGAGTGGGAAAAAGAGGCGAAGCTGCTGTGGGTGTCGGCCTCTGCAGTCTCTACATAAATCCAATGACTCTGACAGCTCATCTCTATGGGTGATTTAAACTTAAACTTTCAGTGACTTTAAAGAAGTGTTTAAGTCATTAATGCACACTTTAGGCCAAATCCTGCAAAATCAGTTAAATATGCCCCAGAAGTCGGCTTCAGCGTCAATATTTTACTATGATTGTGTCATAGATTGTGGTGCAGTTGCTTTTAATACATGGAGCTTCATTTCTTTAACACATTTTAGTACGTATAAACTATTGCACTTAACACTAAAAGACACAATGTGCATATATTGTATAGAGCTTGACTTGCATATATGAGAAATCCTGAGTTTTATTCAGCTGCATCTCCACTGTCAGCTTAAGAAAAAAAGAAAAGACAGGACAGGGATTTCAAATTTAATGCCAACTAATTATTTTCCTCTTGTATGGTAAGAAGTGGTCTGGTTTGACGTAGGTGACGTAGGCAGAGTGTCGACCAGACTAATATCGACGGATGTGGCTGCAGTGCAGAAGGGCCGCTGTTGAAGGACTTGTTTGTGGTATTGATCCAAGGTGTTTTCAGCTCTTCGACAGCTATATGACTCACACTTGCCCGGTGTGATTGGTTCGGTACGTTCTGTACCAGTGGAAATGGGAGCGCTACCGGATGCATACCACCAGGGGGTGAATGAGTATGACCGGCCTGACCAGCAGCGTTCAGAGCTACCGCTCCTCATTAGACATGTTTAAGAGTTACATGTGAACGCTTGGCCCGCACCAGCGTACTGGACAGTATGTCCGAGTTTTTCCAAGTATCCCTTCAAGATAACAATGCTGTGATCACATTACAGACAAGGTCTTGTTTGGGAATTTTTTTTTTTTCTCTTGATGGCGACAACTGTTTTAGCACATGCTGTATAATCAAATGAATATTCAACACTGTATTTCTAGTTGAATTTCACATTCTTTCAAAAACGTGTTGCTACAAATGGATAACCTAAAACAAAAGAGTGGTGCCAACCCCATCACAGGACACTGAGTCTCACATTAGCCAGTAAATAAGAGGCTTGTGTCAGGAAGGGCATCTGACATAAAAATCGTTGCCAAATCATTATGTGGAATATGATGAAGTCGTTAATGTTTGATAAGGTTTTTCAGTATGACACAAAATTCTGAACATGTGTTTTCTAACGCTATGCATCATGCTGTTATTGTGTGTCAGTGCTGTTAATGATAATATGATTGCAAACTGCTTCTTTGTTAAGAAAGAGAAATCAGGATTAAACTCTCAGAATAAAGGGTTTCACTCAGGTTCAAGCTGTGTTTAGGGTCCCTTATCAATTTACTTGTACAAAGTAAATCGCTCCTGTTCCCAATGTCGTCACCTGCATCAGTAAAGTGACTCCTCCTCTGTCTCACATCTTTGTTACATGTGGTTTATGTGTAAGTGTGTGTTTAATTAAAGCAGAGTTGAGTTACTGGAAGCTTTGCTGCTTTGGTGGAAAACTCCTCAGTAATGAAACTGAAACAGGCAGATAGATCCCTCAGATTCAGAGATTTCCTGCAAGGACAAACAAAAGGCCTTCTGTCAACCCGCAGTGTGGTTGCCATCTAGTGGCAGCTCAGTGTTGCTGCAGGTGCACGTTCTCACTAAATCCTATTGGTGAGTCATTGAGTCATTGATATGGCTTCTTTACCTTCTAGCTGCAACACTCAAAAGCTTGGAATAGAATCCACTGTAAAATAAAAAAAATATTAGATGGTTTATTGTCAAAGCCAAGAATTTCAAACACATTTTCTACAACTCTCATACCTTTTTGTCACGCTGTTTTCTAAAGCATCCAGTCCGTTCAATAGTTTGTGTGTTCTGTGTTTGTTTTTTGCCACAGCGGCAGTTTCCAGCGACAATGAGGAGCGGGTGTTTCGGCAGCGAATGCGACCCCGGAAGCGCCAGGGCGCCGTCCGCCGAAGGGTCCATCAAGTCAACGGGCACAAGTTCATGGCCACCTACCTAAGACAGCCCACCTACTGCTCCCACTGCAGGGACTTTATCTGGTCAGAAACGCACGCTCTCACATCTGCACTCAGAAACATGACAAATGACTGCAGAATAAAACAAGTCGTTTACTGAACGCTGAACTACACACTGGCTCAACCGTCTGCAGAGCTTTTACGCAGCACTTTGATGATAAAGCACTGAAGACTTATTCCAGAAACAAAAGTGCTGATCTGGCCGTAGATGACCCTTTAATTTATCATTTACTGCTTCCTGTGGAGCCTCAGGAGTGTGAGCGCTTTTAGCAAGAAATATGTTTAAATCCTCTGCAACTGCAGATTTTAAAACGGTTTGTGGTTATGTAACATGATAAGGAGCCGCCAATCTAAGATCTGGGACAAGCGTCACAATTAGAAACATGTGAAACAGAGAAATGTGTTCCTGACAAAGTTTGACACCACAAATTGGATTATAGCAAAAAGGTCATTATTTTACAATGCAAAAGGAAAACTAACGCAATGAACAGAGCAGCTTGTGAGCTTTTTGACATGTATGTCTCGTAAAGTAGACTATGTCCCCATCCTGACAATACCCCTGGTAGAGGAGGGTCACGGGTTCGGGATAAAAACAATCCCCCTTAATGATCAAATCAGCTGATTGAATTGAAAGCTGCATAAATATATATAATAAACTATAATATACAACCTTTTCACATTTCATATGTCAGGCTTTAAAGGGTTAATACAGGGCTAAGAGGGAAAGACATAAGCTGTGGTCGGAGAAGTATTGTTGCTGCAGATCAATCTGAAACGATTTAGAAAGATCATTTCAGTGATCATTTTAATCTACATCTCAGAGCCTACAGGCCTCTCTCAGTGTGTTAAATGTTAAAATACGTAAGGGCACATGTGGTACAGGCTGCGCATGTGGAGTTTCCTCGGATGGGCCGCCAAGGCAAAGTGCCTTTGTGTAAAACAGCATAGAAACACCTGAACAAATGCAAAGCCTTCTGGACGATGTCATGTGGACAAGTGAGACCCAAGTGGAGATGTTTGGTCTAACGCAGATGTCCAGCATGTTTGGAGAAAACCAAACGCAGCATTTGGTCAGAAACTCCTCAGTCGGTTCAGACAGATGAAGCAGGTGGAGTCCTCTGAATGAAGCAGTCGTGGTGACCTGGTTAGTGGTGGTGAATAGCTGCTATGTTTGTTTGCGACCAGCTGTGAGTAATCACAGTATTTGCATAGCTTTTAAACGTGCTCCCTGATTTCCTGCACTAACCTGTGAAGTGCAGAGTAATAAACAGAGCCAGCTGTGTTTGTTTGCATCCCAATGAGCCGCGTTTGTTTCATTCACTTCAGAACCACGTGACTCTGCTCAGTCTCGGCTCCACAGTGTTCAGGCTTTCTGAGGGGAAGCCACTTCAGAATGTTAGTTTATTTTGCATGTGGGTCAGCTGTCATGCTGTACAATAACCACAACAAAACGTGCTTCTTTTAATTTGGCTTTTATGCACAATAAAGTGACAGATCTCAGTCAGTTCGGTTGCAGTTTAGAGCATTTTAAAATGAGTTAGGCTCCTAAAACCAGCTGCACCTGGTTCCTAACTGCCTGTTTTGCTCATCTGTGAGTCGTCACATCTGTCTGTTTGTCTCTAACACACGTCTGTCTCTCTGCAGGGGCGTCTTAGGGAAGCAGGGCTACCAGTGTCAAGGTGAGGAGCAGAAACATCTGTGTGGGTTGTTCTATTTGAAAGAGAGACATTGCATGAAAACTCAGCGTTTTAAATGATTTCTTAAAAATAACAAGTCTTGTTTATTTTCTACATCTGCTTGAAAAAAGACTGAAGACTACAACATTTTAAAAAAAAGATAAATATTGTCAAGAGATCAAATCAACAATTCTGTGTGCATGATGGTCCAAAATAAAATGAGAAGAAGCTCAGTCAAAGAGGACAAAAATGTTTTATTGCGTTTGAAGTAAGCGTTCCTACAACTAGGCCCGAGAACGTAAAGACTGACCGAGTACGAGGACAAACGTGTAAATCTTGTCAGTGTCGTGAAAGCGACTCCGGCACGGCACCTATAGGAGGACCAGCGGAGCGTGAAATTACAAAAGCTCCTTTGTGCTGCTTTTTAAACAGAAAAAAAAGAATAGAATAGAATCAAAGACGGAAACTGCTTTTTCTGAGTTACTCTGATGTCCACACTCTCTCATGTTGATATATTTTCAAATAAAATAAAACAGGAAAAAAAAGATCAATACAACAAAAATCATTAAAATAATAAAAATAACATCCAAAACATTTTAAACTACTCAGTGAATAAATATTTTGTTGTTGTTCGTTTGTTAAAGCAGCACCAGGAGCACAAAGGAACTAGTCAGCGGGTCCCCCTGGTGGCGCATCGGAGCAGTTGCTTTTAGGAACGTGTCCAATATTTACTCCTGTTTGATCTCTTACTCAGTCTCACTCTTATTTTCTCTTCCATCATTTCTTTGTTGAGTCCCTTAATAACCTCTGCCGTGATGTCTCATGTCTCATCATCAACGATGTATATGACATCAAGCCTTGAAGCAAAACACATTTGTCACTGGAGACAACCAGGACGGGAATCAAAAGGAACCTTTTAACTATTTTAATATAGAAAAAAGTCTGGAGCAGCAGATACTATGGTATATAAATGCCCCTCTCTCTCTCTCTCTCTTACTCTCTCTCTCGCTCTCTCACTTTCTGCATAATGGCATAAAAGCATTTATCCATTAGTGTTCAATAGTTATTATGATGCTGTGTCAAACAGTGTGTGTGTGTGTGTGTGTGTGTGTGTGTGTGTGTGTGTGTGTGTGTGTGTGTGTGTGTGTGTGTGTGTGTGTGTGTGTGTGTGTGTGTGTCTCCATTCCTCCTGTAGTGTGCACCTGTGTGGTCCATAAGCGCTGCCATGAGCTCATCATCACCAAGTGTGCTGGGATGAAGAAGCAGGACGACACGGTGGGCGAGGTACCAGCCGCGGCCACAGTGATTTATAATGTTTCACAGGAATTCTGCGTCCATAGGGAAAGTGTAACCCGATGGCTATGATTAGAATTCCTTGAACATTTCTGGTTCTAAAGCTTCACTCTCTGGGCTTCAGAGTGTCATCATCTCGTCTTGTGTAAAAGATCAGTGAGGACTTGTTATTGCACGTTTTTTCTGCGCTCTCTCGCACCTAATATCCTGTTTCAGCCGTTCACTGTCAATAAAATAGATAACGACATGCATCGTTAAAACAAATCATATTGAGGTTCCCACATTTTTCTAGTCAGACCTCAGCTCTGGACTCCTGCAGCTTTGTCTCACTGTCCTCCTTTGGTGCTTCTTACAGTCAGTCGGGTCTCAGCGGTTCAGTGTCAACGTCCCGCACAAGTTCAGCATCCACAACTTCAAAGTTCTCACCTTCTGCGACCACTGTGGGTCTCTGCTGTGGGGTCTGCTGCGACAGGGACTTCAGTGTAAAGGTACAACAAACCCTCTCCTGGCAGAACAATGCTCTGGGATGTCGTTTGGATGAACTCCTTCTAGATTTGGTTCCCGGTAACATTTGTCTCCTGTGTATCTTAATGTCAGTGTGTAAAGTAAACGTGCACCGGCGCTGTGAGAGTAATGTAGCCCCCAACTGTGGCGTGGACGCCAGAGGGATCGCTAAAGTCCTCTCAGACCTTGGAGTCACGCCTGACAAGATTTCCAACAGCGCCCAGAGACGGAAAAAGGTCTGAAAAACTTTGCAGAACCCCAGTTTTCTTCACCTACGATAGCAGCAAAGTTGTAATTAAACAGAGTCAGCTTTGAAATGACATTAAGCGGACTAAGCTTTCATTCTCGCATTTTCAGATTTTGCTTTTCTGTCTAAATGATTGCTTGCATCAAAAGATATACCATGACAATAAAATCTCTGCTTGGACATCGTGATGATGGTGGCCTGCTGTCTTTGAACAGCTTCCTCAGGCTCAGGATCCTCAGCAGCCGTTATCAGAGATGCCTCAGACAGAGGACGATCGCTCAAAGTCTGCCCCCACCTCCCCATGTGACCAAGGTATTCAATCCACCTGGAGCAGCAGAGCAGACCCAATGAAGAGACCTGCAACAGCTCATCTCATCTTTGTCTTTGTGCAGATGTCAAGGAGCTGGAAAACATCCGGAAAGCTCTATCCTTTGACCACCGTGGAGAGGAACACAAAACAAGCCCTCTCTCTTCCTCGTTGTCTGTTCCCACGGTAACGGGTGACACCCCTGGAGTAGGGGGAGGGGGAGGAGGAGGTGATGGAAACAGCGACGGAGTGGCGGGAGAGGAAAGTCAAGAGAACGGAGATGTCAAAGGTCACAGCGCTCCAGAGCAGAAGAGAATGAACCTGCACGATTTTGTTTTCATCAAAGTTCTGGGAAAAGGCAGCTTTGGAAAGGTCAGCTTCACTCAGAGACCTTACTGCAGAAAGCAGGAGGTGGGAAATGCGCCTCTGGTATCTTACTCTCATGTGTCACATCATCAGGTGATGCTGGCGGAGCTGAAAGGCTCCGATGAGGTGTACGCCGTCAAAGTGCTGAAGAAAGATGTGATTCTGCAGGACGACGACGTGGACTGCACCATGACCGAGAAGAGGATCCTGGCACTGGCCAGGAAACACCCCTACCTGACACAGCTCTTCTGCTGCTTCCAGACTAAAGTAGGAACACGCACTCACACACACACACACACACACACACACACACACACACACACACACACACACACTGCACCACCAGAGGGCAGCATCAGACCAAGTCTCAGTTCGTGCATCCATCTCTGAAGCAGTCGGGTCTGACACATCATGGCAAGTCTGGAAGCAAGAAATTTGTCTTTTAGATTAAAACTTGGATGATATTTTTTATTTTAAAAAATGAAGCCATGACAATACTGATGACTTCAACATTAACATAAGTGGCATTATCGGAAAGTCAAGAGTGTCTGCATCTGCCTCTAGATATATGGACAAAGGTATTGGCTCATCTGCCTTGAGTCGCATTGAACTTAAGTGGCATCCCATTACTAATCCATAGAGTTCAATATGACATTGGTCCGTATTGAACTCTATATTGAATGTGCTTCCAGAAGCACATTTGTGAGGTCACACACTGATTTTGGACCAGAAGGTCTGGCTCTCAGTCTCTGCTCTAATTCATCCCAAAGGTGTTCGGGTTGAGGTCAGGACTCCAAACTGTTCCCACAAAGTTGGGAGCATAGAATTGTCCAAAATGTCTTGGTATGTTGAAGCATTCAGAGTTCCTTTCACTGGAACTAAGGGTCCAAGCCCAGCTCCTGAAAAACAGCTCCACACCATAATCTCCCCTCCACCAAACGTTACACTTGGCACAATGCAGTCAGACAAGGACCATTGTCCTGGCGACCGCCATACCCAGACTCGTCAGATACAGACAGATGGAGAAGAGCGATTTATCACTCCAGAGAACGCCTCCACGGCTCTAGAGTCCAGTGGCGAGTTTGGATGCAGCTGCCTGTCCATGGAAACCCATTCATGGAGCTCTCTGTTCACTGTTCTTGAGCCACATGAAGTTTGGAAGTCTGTAGTGATTAACTCTGCAGAAAGATGGCCACCTCTTCACACTAGGCAGCTCTGTGCCTGTGTTACGATGTCTCGGTGGAGTTTCATGTAATGCCATCGGAGGGCTCATTCAATGGGGGTTTCTCATTCAGCAATGCTTTCTGGTCTTGTCTTTTACACTCTGAAGTTTTCCCAGAATGGATCTTTACACAACATCGTGGGCTCTGAAGTATCCATGACCCACACTTGATTGGAAAACATTTGTATCAGCAGTTCATTTTCTGGTTGTGTGTTGTTTTACTTGTATATACTGTAAACTTTTTTGTCTTTTCGTTGAGTGTGTTACAGCGTTCAGATTATCTGTATTCACTTCTCAGGACAAACATTTTTATATTCAGGAGAAACTGGGTTAAGTTAATCCTATATTAATATATTTATATACGGACTGTGATGTTTCTGTAGGTTCCTCCAGTTTGATATTTGTGATCAGGAACAGTTTTTAGAAACCGTAGAGTCATTAGCGACGCGCCTGCCATCAGCTCAGACATCTTTTAACCCTTCCCTTCAGCGTTCCCACCTTCATTCACACTTTGCTTTCATCATGTCCACTTTCACACTATTTATCCATCTATACAGTAAGTGCACTGCGGCTGACAGACAGACACACAAAGGGCACCCGTGGGTGGGAGACGGCAGCCCTTCCAGACTAGTGTTTTGTCTATCGTATGTTCCTGTCAGGAAATTTTACAGCTTATACATGTACATGTGTTGGTTCTTCACAGTGTGTATGTGTGTGTGTGTGTGTTTATGGAAGAGACATTTTGTGTTGAGGTGCAAAGTCTTTTCAGTGCAACTTGAGCCTGACGGTGCTGAGAAGGTGACAGGCATTGACTTTTATCAGTCAGACCTCAACGATGCTGCAGCTGAAAAGATCGTCAGCAAGCGGAAAGTTCAAGAAAGAACTTGATCAAAACTATATACTACTATACAGAAAAGTGAAACCAGTCAGTTCTACATCTTTAAACTCCCATCTAAATGTCAATATAGACATTAATTACGCTCACTAAGCTGTCAGTGTGGAGATGCAGAATGGTAGAGTGATGCAGGACATGAACGACGGAGCATGTGAGTGGTGATGTGTGAAGTAGGAGTAAGTGATGGGTTTCAGGTGGAAGTGGGACTGCAACAAGGATCGTTCCGAAGCTGTTTCTCGTTTGCCATGATGATGGATAGATTGACAGAGAGGTCACACAGGACTGGGTTGCCTTCAGAAGACCTGCTCCACCTGCTCCCTACTTCTGGAAGAAAAGCTTGAGAAGTAGAGATATTCTCTGGAGACGAGAGGGAAGGAGGTCGGTCACAGCAAGGCAGAACACATCTGTATAAATTAGAGAGCACCTGGCTTTTCAGTGTAATGAAGAATGTGGAAAAGAGGTGAGTGAAAGGGTGTAGGCCAGGTGGAGGGGGTGGAGAAGAGTCTCTGGAATTATTGGTGATGAAGAGTTGTAGCGATGGTAGTGGGAAAGGTTACCAAGACAAAAGTAAGACCGGCCCTTCTCTACGGCCTGAAGACAACAAAACTCACCAAGAGCTTGAGGTAAGAGTTGGAGATGTTAAAGATTCGCTTTAGGTAGAATTAAGATTGAGCACATCAGAGGAACAGCTAGGGTTGGATGTGAGGGGTAGTATGAGTAGAGGCATGCTGGAGAAAAATGTCCCAGGCAGGAGAAAAGGGGAAGTACAAAGGGGAGATTTCTGGATGTAGTGAAGGAGGAGGACACATAGATGGTGTGACTGCAGAAGGTGCAGAAGATAGAGTGAGGTGGAAATAGGATGATCTGCTCTGGCGACCCCTAAAGGGAAAAGCCAAAAGAAGGAAAGTTACATTCGATATCTGTCAAAGCAGATATCATAACCACAAAAACAGTCAGAACAGTTCAGCACTGGCAGGAGTTGTTAAAGCCCGACCCCGCAGATCGGAATGCTGAACATTGCAACCAGCCTGCGGGTAACAGACCTGTCAAAAGTTATGTTGTAATCCCTCGGTCACGTGTTGGCTCAGTAAACTCGGGCCGCGCTGTCGCTCCTTTCGTCTATGTTTTCTTTAGGTTTTGAGAAGCTTTTTGACGCTAACAAGTGGAAAATGGATGGACATGAAACGGGAAAGCAACACTTTAGTCTTTGATATTGTGCGTTCTTTGTTATTTTGTCTTCATCTTGTAACTCAGTTCTCTCCCTAACACATGCACACACATACATGCACATACATGCACACACACGCACACACACACACACACACACACACACACACACTGGCTGTCAGGGGTGATTGCCAGCGTGTTCTTGGACGAAACAAAGGGACTGCAGCTCTTATATAACAGCTTTGATCCTTATCTGAAACGTGATGTGTATTCCATATGTAGCGTGAACCCTCTTGCAGCACCTGCCCCCACCGACCTTGCATACTTCCCCTCATGTCAACCCCCCACTTTTCTTGGAATAATTTTCTGGGTTCGAGGTTAGTACAATAAACAAACCCATCTATACATACTGTATATACAGTGGTGCACAAAGAGCCTTACAGCTGCGTCACACCCTGCCTCTTATGTAACACGGAGGCGGATCAGCTTACCGTCAGGCTGCTGGACTTCCACTGTGGTACGTATAGCAGCCCAGAGGCTGACTTAAAGTACACAAATACAGCCACAGATGAACATATTACATTGCACCATTTTTGTGGGTGAAACTTTTGTGCACCCCATTAATTAAGCAGCTTGTGAATCACCTTTAACATGAAATAATAATATTCTGTCTCTCACATCTGACTGGAAGAGTTTTGGCCTGCTCCGCTTTAAAGTTTTGCTTCAATTAATTCAGCTTTCCACAACATTTCAGTCAGACTAAGATCTTGAAATTTGCAGACTATTGCAACACATTTATTCTTTTGTTTCTGAGCCATTCTGTGTTTTCGGGGTTGTTTTTTTGTGTGTGTTTTGGATCATTGGCCTGTTGCATCTAATCTACTTTAATATTTGCACACTGTTGCACACTAATCTACATGTATTCCAATGATACGTTGACAGAAACAATTTAATCAATTGTTTGATGCAGAATATTTAGCACTGATGTGTAATATCAAGCCAGGTGAAGGTCACAAACATGTCTTTACTGTTGAATGGGGAATGGTCTTTTATTCTAATGCACTAGATGAACTGCAGGGGGCAGCGTAGCTTGAAGGAGTGTAATTTGAGGTAAATAAAGGGGGAAGTAAACAAGCGGCATTGCCAGATTGAGGATGCCTTGCACCAACCAGGCATGGTTAGATGCTGGTGGTGCCACTAGAGGGTTGCTGGTACTTGTTCATGGTCGTTTCTCTAGTGATGTATGTGTTAGCTGTGATAAGCAGTTGTATTTTTACAAGGCGAAAAAATAATGGATCGATCAGCTGACCACCAAAATAGTATCATTAGTTGCAGATGTAAAATATATGGAGTTTGCGGTCACATCACTGGTCCCACAAAATGAACCTTCCACCTCTGTGCTTGACTGCTGGTATGATCTGACATGCTGTTTCTTGGTTTTCTCCAAACACTCTGCCGCTCCAACCCTGCCTGCATTATGACCAAATATTTCCAGTTTGGTCTCGTCCGCCGCCGTGTTCCTTCTAAGATGTCGGATACATGACCTCCTGTTTGACTCCAGATTATTCTGGTGTACAGAGGAATCATTGTTTTGGAAAGGGGCAACTTTAAAGTTGGTACCTGCAGACCTTCATCCTGCATGTACAGTTGTTTGGACATGTTTCTCCACACACTTGCGCTGCTTGTGTGTGCACGATTGTGCTACTTTTTTGAGGCACAGGCAGCATTGCTTTCAAGTTCATAATATAAAATATGGAATATTCTTCTTTCTCATTTGTTTATTGATGTTATTACAGAAGATTATTTTGATAGATTGCACTACATGCATATATTCATGCATTATGTAAAACATGACCGTGTTATTAAATCTGCCCACTCCTTTGATGAAGCCATTTTTTGCCCGATGACATCACCCGATTTAAAAGAGTCTTTGTACTTTGGGTGACCTATGTCCTACCTACACCCTCCCCTCCCTCCATGCTCCTCCTCCTCCTCCTCCTCCTGCTCATTCTTCTTAATCGACTGTGGGATCGCGGCCGTTCCCCTATCGGCCCAATTACCGCAGAGAAATGTAAATAACATTATACAACAGCAACGCCGGGCCTCATTCTGCAGCAGACACTGGGGCCGGGCAGGGCACCGAAGCTACGGAGGAAGAGAAGACACAAATAGAGAAAAGAGGGAAATGAGATGGGATTAAGAAACAGGAACAGGGGAAACTCGTTTTTTTTCTCTTTGTGTTATTTTTTAAGTAAAAAAAAAAAACATGATGAAAAGCAGAGAAGTGGGGGCTTAAAGGAACAACATGTTATGTGGTGGAGAGTGAGTGTTTTTAATGAACTGTAATCTGTGAACATCAGAGGAAGCAGACACTGCCAAAAACCAGACAGGTACATTAATGAAGCTTTGTTCTTGTGCATTCAGGACAGAAAAAGACTGATGGACCAGAGAAAGACGGACAGACAGCGGCAGACACACCGTTCAGTCCGAGGTTTTTATACGGATCAAACATACGGCTGAAAGCAGAAACAGAAACTATCCACTGTCTACCTTCCTTTTTCTATTCAGTCATTTTAATTTCTATTATAATTTCATTTACATGCACAAAGAGTAAAAACACCAGAGTGAAAAAATCCAAGTGCATCATGGAAGGTCTAGGCCTAACGAAAGGATGGTTCAGGGTCACCTGCGCTGTCTCTAGATATAAACTTTAGTAAGAAGGAAGGTTTTAAGCCTAATTTTAAAGGTAGAGAGGTGTCTGCATCAACACGAACTGGGAGCTGGTTTCACCAGACAGGAGCCTGAAAACGGAGCATTCTCCCTCCTGTTGTACTAAACTCCAGGAACCACCGGTAATCTTGTAGCATGCAGACAACAGGTCTGTCAAGAGAATATGGAACTATATGGTTTTATATGGTTTTATATGGTTTTATATGTGATCAGAAGAACTTTATTTTATCCTTTCACATCAAGTCAGTGAAGAAAGTTAAAAACTAGGGAATATGATCCCTTGTACTAATCCTCATCAGAACATTACATCCACCCATCCATCCATCCATCCTTCCATCCTTCCATCCATCCACCCTTCCATCCATCCATCCATCCATCCATACACCCATCCATCCATCCATACACCCACCCATCCTTCCATCCATCCCTCCATCCACCCATCCATCCATCCATCCATCCACCCATCCATCCATCCACCCATCCATCCATCCACCCATCCATCCATCCATACTTCCATCCACCCATCCTTCCATCCATCCATCCATCCATCCACCCATCCATCCATCCATCCATCCATCCATCCACCCATCCTTCCATCCATCCTTCCATCCATCCATCCATCCTTCCATCCATCCTTCCACCCATCCTTCCATCCATCCATCAGTCTTGTGTGCAGCTCACACTTGTCCTTCTATTTCCACTTTCAACACGTACAGAGAGAACACACGTTTGAATGAACAGTGTCATCAGAGCGCCTTTCTGTTGCTAAGAGATGTAAAAACCTCTGCACACATCATGTGTACACACAAATATACTCAAGACAATAATCTGCCTCCTTTCTGCAAATTCAGATCCTACAAGGACACTTGTTTTTTCACTTGTTGGTGACTTTTCTGCAGGTCTGTTTCTATCACATCAATTACTTTTTTGGTTTTTACCAATGAGAATCAAGTGTTTTTTTTTGTTGGTGCAGGAAGTAAGAGTAAGGTGATATACAACACACATTTGATATCTGTTGGAGACTGATGAACTGCAGTGAGGTGAGTTTAGCATATGAGAACAATAAACATCCTCACTTTTACACATAAACCCAGTTAAAGCACTTTTAGTTTGGCAGTCAAATATATGTCAGGCCTGAGCCATGTGAAGTTTTTCATCTATTTTTATAGCTCCAGTCATTAGTTGAAATCCGTTTGCTGCTCGTGTGTTGCAGGTACACAAACACAATTTTGTAATTTCATACTCGACAGGACCCTTATTGACATAATGCGTTCCTTAGACCTGAACATTTACTCAGACGTTTCCTTACGTAACCAGATCAGAGTTTGTTCATAGAAGCCATTCCTGCCTTTATACGGGTTGTTTTTACAGGAACTGCCACACATGATGACATATTTATCTTTTTTATTTCAACTTTCATACCTAAACATTTGTATTTTTACATGTGCATTCACACAGTCACATGCAATAAAGCCTGGTGCTCATGTTGTGCCTCTCAGAGATTTATGGGCAGGGTTGAGTGTGGGAACACCATCTGCAGGAAGGTACATTCACCCGTGTTGTCTTATACAAAACAGACACACAATATGTAGCACAAAATCAAGGTTCATGCAGTCATTTTGGCTGTAAAGAATCGTCTGCTTGCAGCGTTTGCTGTGTGTTGGTAAGTAATTACAGATACATCCTGCTATATGATAGAAAGAAGTAGTTTCACTTGTAAGTGGGGATATTTTAGGTTTCAATTTCCCTGAAAATGACTAAAATACTGTTTACTGATAAGTAATGCAGCTATTCTCTTTTTCTTTGAATCCAATTGTAAAGTTTTTTTCAAAGTTATTCAGGGCTAAAGCAGAATAATGGACAGTTTCTATTCAGGCTGTTGGAGCTGATCAAATTCAGTTTTGTACTATTTAATTCACATTCAAAAATACTTTATTAATCCCCAGAGGGAAATTTATTAAACAGAGTTTTATTTTATTTTAAATAACTTTATCTTATTTTAAATAACTTTTTTTAAATACTAAAGTTTTGGTCAAAAGGAAGTACAATAGAGACTCATCTCCTTTTGACGGCTTAGCTATTAAAAGTTTCATTTTTAACAGGAAACGGGATGAAAATTCAATATTGAAATGATTATTCTTAATGTTGTCTCTTAAACTTGTACCTTTTCTGCTTCCATGCAATCTGCTTCTTTTTTAGTCAATTCAGCCGCAGTTAGATCCACCAGCTGAGGACCCTGAGGGGACGATAGTTCAATTCAATTCAATTTATTTATATGGCATCAATTACAATACACGTTGTCTCTAGGATCTTTCCAGAGACCCAGAACACGACACCAGAACAAGTATAACATCACCGACGGCAGGTTAAAAACTCCAGTAGTGGGAGAAAAACCTTAAACCAAATAGTGCCAAGAAAAGCTCCCCTTTAAGAGGGAAGAAACCTGGATCATAAGGGGGTACCCTCCTGCTGAAGACCAGTCAGGTAGAACAGGAAAAAGGAAGATCAGAAAGAGAATGAAGAACAGATATATTGTCAACACAGACAAAACATATTAGTAGTAATTATCCGTTAACTGGAGAACTAAGAGTTCTATGAACATATGACTGATACTGAGACACAGACACACCATCAAAGGTACAAAAGACAGGATACATCAGTACAACTATCCATCAGCAGCAGAACTGAGACTTCCATGTATTTATGACTGATACATGGTTGGTTGGTAATCTACAGAGATGACTATATAAACAGGTGTAGACAGCAGACACTGAGGTGGTCAGAGGGTGGGGCTGGAGGTCAGGATGTCAGCAGGTATCCAACAGAGACATCTACACAGACAGGTGGAGGTAACACTGAGGTGGTCAGAGGGTGGGGCTGGAGGTCAGGATGTCAGCAGGTATCCAACAGAGACATCTACACAGACAGGTGGAGGTAACACTGGGATGGTCAGAGGGTGGGGCTGGAGGTCAGGATGTCAGCAAGCAGATTATGTAGACTTGCACTTTTGCATGAAGATGCAGCAGAATATTTTTAGCAGGGATTACTTTCACATTTTGGGTTTCCGTGTATTTACTTGATATTATTGTGACTCCTGTTTTAACTGCAGGGTTGTTTTTTTAGGACAAACACATGTGACGTAGTCCCACGGCGACACATAAACACAACACGCCGTCTTCCAGATAAAACATATCCCACTTCCATCACTAAAGAAAGCTTCTTAAACTAAAGCCCCCAAAGAAGGGAAAAGTCCAAAATTTGAGCCTTTGAACAGTCTTGTGATTGTTACGTTTCCAACATTATTCCAACGGTGATTGGTCAGTGTGAAAATGTGAAATAAGTCAAAGACAGACTGGTTGTGTTTAGTAAACTGGCTCTTTGCTGGTTCCCGCTGTGTGGTAATGGCCAGCAGCCAAGTGGTAATGGCTCGTAATGTTCCGAGGAAAATAGGCCAGCAATTCACTTCTCTTTTTTTTTTTCTTTTTTTTTCTGTACACGGACAAAAGTTCAAACCCCCTAGTTGTTTTCTGTTCTCGGTTTTGCCTGATTATGACGAATGCATTTATTGTAGCTTCGTGAAGCGTGCTCATATTTTCAGGTGAGGCGAAGCAGTCCGTGACTCTCAGAAGCAAATGCAGATTCACACGATCCGAGAGACTCAACCTGCTGCGTCTGCTACGTCAATGTTATCTAACTTTTATTTAATTAGATTAGCTGCACATTTTTAACCACTTAAACCCTTAAATTGCTTTTTGTGACTTCTACATGATGAATATCCTCTGATTCAGTCAGTAACAACTCCACATCTACAAATACAGCCTCCTGAGAGTCCCGGGCGTTTTCTTATCAGCCTCCTTATCAGTTCGAGATGAAAAACCTTTGTGTACGTTTTTATTTCCACCTGGTCACTGATGTTTCTGAACCTGCTTCAGTTCTTAACAGCAAATTAGTTGCCACATAAACAACGAACAATAAGAACTGCAGTCGTTTCAGTCCCGGTAGTTCCACAGTCTCTGCACTGAGTGACGACAAGTCTTTGAAAAAAGAGTTTCATCACTAATGCAGGCAAACACGGTTCGCTTTCCTTCAGAATACAAGAGGATTAATGATTACATAACAATTTATGTAACCTAATAAAATTAGATACAGAAGGAATTTATTATTCGGAACATAAATCAAACAATTACTAGAAGTATTTTCTCATTTATCTTCCTTTTTTTTTGTCATCCCCTCACTTTGTTTCTTGGCACCACTTCTTTCAGTCTAACCTTTTATTTTTCCATGACTTTACTTGAATGTTTCTCCTAATTTTCTTCTGTCCTTCCTCTGATTTTTTTCAGGAAAAATACATATTGGACCATATGAAGGGTAGAATGTGTCCGGCGGTGAAGCCGATGCTGCTGATTACTAAAGCCACTTTCACAGGTTGATCAGGGTTTAAAGACGCTCTGAAGATGCACTCTTCATTCTGCCCTCACTCTCCCGCTGCGCATTCACAATGATGCCACGAAGGTGCCATATTCCCTCTCCAGCATGAGCTTTCACAAAGGATTGTAACATTCGGCAGTCTAAAGACAGTCCCTGTCCTCGACTTCAGTCAGCAACGAGTCCCGAATGTCTCTGGCAAACTGGCTGTTTTATTCCGTTGGCGCTGAAACACGTTAGTTTCAAAACCAATACTCACTAAGTGAAAATGTGTGGAGTGCTCGATGCTGGAAAACTTGATTTCTTTTACACGTTTTACATCCATAATCCACTTTCTCTTTTTTTATATCAGACATAGACTCTAGTTTTTCTTTGGGAGCCAACATTTCGCCTTGTAATTCAATAATGTTGCACATATAGACTGATGTCAGAACACATCTTTGGTTGATTTGCTGATTAAAAAAAAGATTATTCTTAAGCGATCACGTTGATGAGCTGTAAACCATCGGTCACAGTCAACTCTCAGTTGACTCCCAGTCAACATCAACTCTCAACGAACCGTCGGCTGAATCATAGTTGACTTTTGTTGTCCAAACAGACACGTTTCACTATCCTGTTAAGACCTAATTATAGAGGGAAACTCTTTTCCTTCGAGCATCTACTCATACTTTCTGTGTAGGTTGATTGTGTCATTTAAGACTTTGATCTTTTCTCTGAAAGATACGACTTTTGTTTTGTAAATCTGCGCTTGTGCTCGAGCGTGTGCAACAGTAAGCAGTGTGAGTTAACGGTTTGGGTTTGCATAAGTTGCAAGTTCAGACTCGGTTCACATACATTAGGATGGTGGCATTGAGCGGGCACCACAGACACACACACACACACACAAACACAGACACACACACACACTCACTCGCTCAAACCTTGGAGACTCGTGCACACAATAGTCGGATAACCATCAAGACGTTGTTGTCTGCCTTGGGTTGAGGATCATCTGGCTGTGTGCCTATAGAACATGAGTGTGTGTGTGTGTGTGTGTGTGTGTGTGTGTGTGTGTGCGTGTGTGTGTGTGTGTGTGTGTGTGTGTGTGTGTGTGTGTGTGTGTGTGTGTGTGTGTGTGTCAGCAGTGGGAAGCCTGTATCTGTACATTTGTAATTACAGTCAGGAAATGTTTATTCATGTTTGATTGGGTGGGACCAGCCAGGACTCTGAGTACATTTAAACAAACTATTTCAGCATCCTGTTTAAAGTGGCTAACAGGGGCAGCAGGGCAGTGGGGGGGGGGGGGCGTCTGTGGTGGAGCATTGGTTATGTAAGACACGATCCCGAAGAGTCTGCGGACAGCTTTAAAAAAAGCCGAAGAATGCCGTTGGATATGCCGCACGGGCCTGATGAGTCACTACCTGCAGAAAAACGTCTCCTCGCTCCTGATGTTGGAAACATACTGTTTCTATAACACAATAATGTCATCAAATTGAATCTGACTTGAACCCTGCTTGGTTCTCTCTCTGGTTCTGTCCATTATTTGTGTTGCTGTTGGTGCAGTTTCACATCAGAACTTCCACACCTCGGTTTATTGTTTTAGATCAAACTGGTGATTATGAGTAGGGGTATAAAAACTGCCTTTTTAAAGTCGCTGTATACCCACATATTTCACTTGTGTCGTCTTTACGTCTTTACTCCCAATTTAATTTGTTTCAGTAGTCCGAGACTTTCAACCTTGGATATTCACCTGCAACCCTAACCTTACTTCACATGATTATACCTGATGTGATGTGCAGAAAAAACCCATCAGGCTTATCTCCTCACTTACATCTTCCTCTATTAAGCTTCTGCTTATTATAGATCGTAAACCTGGGTCATGTTGTGCTCTGCTACTGGCCCATACTAACAAACTTGACTTAGACCTACAAACGTTGAAAGTAATGTAGGTGATGTTAAAAGCAATGATTATTTGCTCTTTGATCACAAACCTTTGGATAAATGTGTTGAGTCATAAACTAAAACAATTATGGACCAAAGGAGTCCACTTAATCACGAACTGTGCTTTAATTTCCTCTTAACTTAGTCTATAATTAATATGTTCATATTGTTCAATAAATGAATAAATAAAATGTTCAATAAAGCGATTTGGAGAGAGTTATCAAGATAGATTCCTACTCTAAAGTGAAAGCATGAACAGTGTAAGACATCAGAGGCCTCTCAAACTGTGTTCGCCAGCTTTTTTCTTTATTCCCGTTCGTGTCCCAATCAGTAGCGTTAAAATTGTAGTTATATGTATGTCAAAAACAAAAGCAGACATTTTGGTGGCCGTGGCAAGACATCAGTTCTCAACGTCATCACGTAACAATACATGTCAAGACTTGGAACGTCATGAAGAAAATGTATCTCCATCAAGACAGAATGTGTGTTTTCACACTTCCTGCGTCTTCGTGAAGGTTTACAAACTCTTCTTGTACATCACGGGGGGGTTTCGCCTTATTGAAGTCTAAAGTCACACAGATACAGTCTGTACATACAAACATGCCTTTAGAGCTCACGTCACCTGAACAGCCAACGGTGCAAAGTCTCTGAGTCACACACCGACTGGCCGACTCCCCGTTTTCTTATATATGCTGCTGTTTATACCACAGCAGCCCCTCTCTGTCTCTCTCTCTTTCTCTCTCTTATTTCCTATATGAAGAAAGTGAGCTGGAATTCAGGAAGGGGGCTGTTTTCTCCCAGAGATTTTTCAGAGTCGAGCTGGGAGGGCGTTGCATACAGTAGTCAGTGTTTTGTGAGTGGGTGTCACAGGAAGGTCCAGTGGAGGTGGGGACAATACGTGTTTGTCACTAATTCACACTGAGGAATGTCTGTGGTCATGGTTTCTTGTGGTTTGAAATATTATTTAAATTTAGTATTCTGTTGCTTTTGCAGATTCTGGGAAAAAAAAAACCAAAAAACGTTGTTTTCCAAAGTTAATTTGCCTTCAAATGTTTCAATAAAAATTTGATGTTAAAAAAACAGAACAATCATGAATAATGTTCAGTCCAGTTACATTCCAGGTCATTATAATTCAGATGATCCATTAATTCACTTTATTCCATATTATTCAAAATTCATACCAACTCATGAAAAACAGCCTAACTAAGGAACCGATCAAATCTTCACTTTGGTGCAATTCTCATCCTGAACAAGCACTGGATGACAGTGGAGAGAAAAACAACCTAATTAACAGGGTTTTAAAAAAATAAAATAAATTTTTAAACATCCTGCAGAAACGGGCAGTGGAAGGGCAGCCATCTGCCTCAACTCTTCAAGAATTTCAAACCCAAACCTGGATTTCACATAAAGCCAACGATGAGAATCTGAGAAATATGATCTCACCTGCTTATTATCATGAGAATCTGACTGCAGCATTTTATGTCAGCTGGAAGCTGTTGAGAGTCATTGAAGGACATCCTGGAAAGCAGGAATTACAGAAGTCCTGTCTAGAAGTAGCACAGTCATGGAAAGTTTTCCTGCATCACCGAGACAAGATTTTCCTTCTGACACTTCTAGAAACTGTGAAAATGTGATAATAAAATAAAAATACTTGATTGATGCACATTTTTCAGTAAGCAAGTTGACCCACTGCTTTTTTTTTCTTGTTGCTTTGGGCCCCCATTACAAATTAAATATTACAATATAGGCAACTAAACGTCTGATGTCCACTTATATGTACAGCAGGTCATAGGAGGTTAAATTGCTCACCGTTGTGGTAATGATATAAACTTTAAAACTGTCTGCACCTCTCCTCTCTGTGCAGGACCGCTTGTTCTTTGTGATGGAGTACGTGAACGGAGGTGACCTGATGTTTCAGATTCAGCGATCGAGGAAGTTTGACGAGGCTCGATCTCGTTTCTATGCCGCCGAGGTCACATCTGCCCTGATGTTCCTGCACCGGCATGGAGTGGTTTACAGGTGAGCGCGCTCACCGTGTTTGACAGATCAACAGGCACCCAGCTCTGCTTACGTTTAACTCTCTCCCGTCTTTTATAATCATTTGATTTAATCTGAATCATGAACAAAATGTTTATTTGATTTAGTGTCTCCAACTGAGATACGCATCTCCATGTGAGGGAATTCCTGGAAAACGTAAGATAGATATTAATGTGGAGAAGCCCCGCAGACATAAACGGAACTTCAGATAAAATGATCCGCGCAGGACTTAAACCGTTTATTACAGTGTAGATGTGCAATGTGGATTCATGTTAACGTGTGTTACAGGCCTTTTATTTGGTCATTACCGTGCCACCGTTCTTTAAAGTAGTTTGATCACGTCTTTTACGTACACTATATGGCCAAAAGTATTCGCTCATCTGCCTTGACTCGCATATGAACTTAAGTGACCTCCATTCCTAATCCATAGGGTTCAATATGACGTCGGTCCATCTTTTGCAGCTATAACAGCTTCAACACTTCTGGGAAGGCTGTCCACAAGGTTTAGGAGTGTGTTCATGGGAATTTTTTACCATTCTTCCAGAAGTACATTTGTGAGGTCACTATGATGTTGGACCAGAAGTTCTGGCTTTCAGTCTCCACTCTGATTCATCCCAAAGGTGTTCTGTTGGGTTGAGGTCAGGACTCTGTGCAGGCCAGTCAAGTTCATCCACACCAGACTGTCATCCAGGTCTTTATGGACCTGCTTTGTGGTCTGGTGCAGAGTCATGTTGGAAGAGGAAGGGGCCAGCTCCAAACTGTTCCCACCAAGTTGGGAATATGGAATTGTCCAAAATGTCTTGGTATGCTGAAGCCTTCAGAGTTCCTTTCACTGGAACTAAGGGGCCAAACCCAGCTCCTGAAAAACAACCCCACACCATAATGATCCCCCCTCCACCAAACTTTACACTTGGCACAATGCAGTCAGACCCCGCGCCGTCAGTTTACGTGGCCTCCCACTTGGTGGCTGAGTTGCTGTCGTTCCCAAACACTTCCATGTTCTTATAATACAGCTGACAGTTGACTGTGGAATATGTAGAAGCCAGGAAATTCCACCACTGGATTTGTTGCACAGGTGGAATCCTGTCACAGTTCCACGCTGGAATTCACTAAACTCCTGAGAGCGAATTATTCTTTCACAAATAATAGGTGCTTGATTTTATACACCTGTGGCCATGGAAGTGACTGGAACACCTGATTCCCATTATTTGGATGGGTGAGCGAATCCTTTTGGCAACATCGTGTATATTGTGTTTAGCTCTGGTTTGAGTTATGGGAAGTTAGGATTCACTGATTTTTGTTGTTGTGGTTTCCATGAGTCATTCGCCTGTTGAATCATCATGAGATAAACTACACGTAAACAAAAAGTGATGGCTTTGCTTTGTGTGTCTAAAGTCTAAATTTAGAGACTGTATTTGCTGACCGCAGCACTTTTGAGCTTCCTCGGTGGAAAACACATCATTTATAGTTAGTGGTACAAAATGATTAAATTCCAGCGCAGCTCAGATGATGCAGCGCTGCGGTGGTTCGGTAAATTTAGAGAAGTAAAACTATATTGATGTCACAAAAGGTGGCGCAAAATGTGGAGGATGAGACACACTTTAGAGTTGGATTCTATATCTTGTTTTTAACTAAATAACATGACTAAATGTTTGCAAAGCTAAAACTCACACCATCCTCCAATGTACTTTGGCCTCTGATAAAAAGCAGAAACTAGGCTGCAGTAGCAGGCCAGTGCAAATATAACATCCATGAGCTGCTTGTTTGCATTTTAACTCATGAAACTTCTTTTTTTTTGTTTTTTTTGGTTTGTTTGTTTTTTAAAAGACTTAAAACTCGGAAACAGCGTAAATGCCCCTAAAGGGAAGGAGAAACGCTGTTTGAGACTTTGTGCTTGTTCAGTTTGATCCGGAGTGGGTTGAGATTGTCTGGAATACTGCGCACCACGTGAACTTGGAAACGAGTTGACTATGACTGCGTGCAGAGCTTCCAGAGGTCAGGCTGCAGAGCTTCTGCTGGTTCGAATCCCTCAGGAAATGTACTGACACAGGGGCTAATTTGAACACAAAGTGATGTTTGTTGTCAGCTGTTCACGGTGGGTTCTTGCTTACAGTCACAATGAAACATATTTCTAAATATTTTCTTTGGTTATGAAACTCTAACTTTTTCACCCTGGAAGTTCTCTGTCTGCATCTGCGGGCTGAAATGACCTCGCGGTCCTTCTGCCTCAGGTATTATCTGTCTGTGTGGACTTCTTCAGTCATAATATCATTGTCAGCCAGCAGCAAACACTCACAGCTGAACCATAACACCATTGTGGTGGATTCAGTCTCGGTGCAGCTTCAGGCTGTTTTCTCCAGAAATATCTGCAGATGAAGAAGTGTTTTCTTTCCTGTTGGTTTCTATCAAATGAAGGTTTAATGACATGTTTTGATTTTCTCATCATGCACCATGAGTGTGCGTCTGTGTGCATGTATTTCCATGTAAGAAGGATGAATTATCGCCACCAGATTCTAGACATTTCTTCACTTTCATACAAAGATTTTTACTTTCCGGTAAAGGCTTTTGCATTAAGGCTTTTTATCTTAACCTGAAACCTAAGCCTCAACTGGCTCCTCCTTGATTGGCCACCTTGGAAAGGTGGAGGGGTTTTCATGCCTGAATGATCCCGGGAGCTAAATTATCAGGTCGGATCTCCTGAGACAAATTGGTTCTGGGGACGAGTCAGACTAAGAGTGATTCAGACGTTGATGATGCCCAGGTGTGGGATACCAGGTCTCACCTGGAGCCGGGCCTGGGGGAAGGACTCCTTCGCCAACGCCTGGTGGCCGTGCTTTCACCCGTGGGGCCTGGTCGAGCTAAGGAGTAAGTGGGTCCGCCCTCCTCTGGGCCCACCACCAGTACAAGTTGGTGCTATATGAGCCTCGGCATCCCAACACCTTGGTCACAAAAAATAGCTTTTGGGACACTGAATGGAAATTGTGACATTGTTCTATCAAATGATAGAAAGCCCTAAACATCCCATGTACAGACGTCTTAAAACCTGTCAATTAGGTCTAAGTTAAAGTATGTTTGTGGCAGCCTACAAGTCTGCCACAGTCTGGAGCTACACCCCCAGTCAAACGTTGGGAAGCTACCTGTTCACCAGAAATGTTGGAGCTCCGTCAGTTTCGGTGGAAGGTCAGTCTGGAGCCCTTTCAGGTCCAGATTCTGACCAATCTGCTTTGGTCACTATCTCGTAAAAGCTTAAACAATTACCACAGTGTGACTCCCTCAGGACTCAGTGTGTGTGTTTACCACCGTTTCTCTTTGTTGTCTACGTGCCGGCCCCCAAAAACCAGGAATAAACATAATGACGGATTAAATGCTCATGCACAAACACGCATCAACCCCGAGCGAGCAGCACCTGAACACTTTAGTATGTGTGCAGTCTAAGGTCAGATCAGAGGTGTGTTACATGTGACAGAAGGTCCACTCCTCCGCTTTTCCCGGGACTTTGGCTTTTCTTTTAGTGTTTTACTTTTATTTCCTAAAGTCTGACTTGCAGATTTGTTTGTCGTGGTTTATATTGGTTTATATTGATTCTCATCTTTTCAGCGGAATATCCCTATGGAGTCACAACAGTTAATATAACAGCTGAAGTGTCTCCAAATGTTCCGACTTGTTGTCACTTCTTGTTTTATCTGATTACAGTTTGTTTGTTTGTTATGAACTACAGCAGTCGCCTCGAACTAACGGCCAGGAGGCAAAGGAACGCCGGTTAAAGTTTTACATTTTGTTTCTCCGACTCCAACATGTTTCTGTTGTGATTCACCTGCCAGATATCAGGACAGCTTAAACGAGCCTTTGAAACGCAGCTGTGAGTCACTTTAACGTGGAACAAATGAAGACTAACCTGCTGCGTCATATAAAAAAAAACAACGTACAAAAGTATAAAAACGTCTGTCGTCAAACGACTTAGAAGAAGCTGCAGTTCGATCTCTCGCATGCTGACGTTGCTGCCAAGTTCACTGATGAAAGAGGCTTTTTGATGTTTAATTCTTTCATAAAACAAAACAGCTGCAAAGGTGACAGTTTTGTTTACGTTTTCATAACTGACAGTTAGCGTTTTTGTTTCTTTATAAGGGAAAAGGGTGGGAAAAAACAGAGGCAGCAGAGGATCCGATGTGTGGAGAAAAGCTGTTTATAGGAATGAAACTCAGAAAATAAACCGTAAAACTATAAATGCTAAATATACATTAACATGTATTAATTTCTCCGTCTGGTTCAGCAGTTGTTTTGCATTGGTGATCTCAGATCAGCAGGTCCAGTCCTGCTGGCACCGGCTGACCAGGACACATTGTTCCACGCGGCCGTGTGACAATGGTTTTATTAATAAAGGAGGAGGGGTTTAATTGTAAAATTTCAACAGTACGAATATCTCCATCAGTGTTTGTTTTTTTTTTCTTTGTTTGGGTGGCACAATTAAATTCAAATCAGCCACTAAGTCACAAGCTGAAGCTCTGAGCTTTATTGTTTAGTGTTTTTTTTACTGTTGCTTTTGGCCTCAATCAAGCTTTTAAAAGAAACTCCACCCAGAATCCCTGTCAGCGTATAACACACCCCATGAGCGGTGAACGGAGGACAGAACTCAAACGTGGCTTAGAGGAATCAAGGATTGCTCCAAAAATTAGACAGATTAACCAGCCTTTTTGTGACGTTATTTAGAGAGTATTAGTGAAAACGCAGTTTCCAAAACAACCGAGAAAAAGTGTGAAATGTCCTTTAAAACAAATCATTTTACCAATGATCCTAAATAGTGAAATGATAACATAGCAAATGTCTTAATCGGAACTGGAAATTATATTCTCGTTTTTGGTGAGAGTGAAGTGCTTTGAGGTTTGTTTTTTTTTTTTGATTTGCTGAAATAAGCAAGTTCTTCTGTGGAAAACTGTCACACGGCAGCTCCACGTTGCTCCAAAACCTGTAAACCGGATTCAGCTGTAGTGCAACTCTGGAAGATGTTCTGTGCACTGAAACACGGATCCAGAGCCGTTTTCCGAACCCCGATGATGCTGTTTTTGAGCTCTTAGTGTTTCCTCACTTTACTCTGGAAGACTTGATGGAGCTTCTGGATCTAATTAGCTTCATGTGTGTCTTACATCTTTGAGATAAAAAAGCGTTGGATGATTTTTGAACTCCAACTCTTTCGCTCATTTTCCACTCCACTCATCTATCCCACATGTACCTGAATTCCCTTGTACTGGAGTATTTTCGAAAGGTCAGCGGCTCATTTGTGCCCACATACAGAAGGAATTTATTTGGGTTTGGACGTTTCTAATGCACTGAGTGTATTTGGCATTTTCAGTCTCTGAGATTAATGGTTCAGGCTTTCAGCAGTGTTTTCTCAGTTACACTGTTTCAACTGTGAATATTTCTTTGTCAGAGGCCGCAGGGAAAACACACACACACACGCACACACACACACACACACACACACACACGCACACACACACACACGCACACACACACACACACACACACACACACACAGACACACACACACACACTTGCATTGCATGTTAATTCACGATGGCTCAGTTGAGCGAGCTACCTGATCCTCTCTCTCTATCCACCGATGTCTCTCACGCTCTCTTCTTCGTGGCCCACTTTGTTGTCCAGAGGAAGATGAACAAGTGCTTTGGGAACGTTATGTCCCAGCTCCCCCCGCCCACCCACTTCTTCCTCACCGCCACCCCTCCCTCCTCCCTAGCTGTTCTGATGCTTGTCTTTCCTCCTGCCAGCGCCTCGCCGATGCTCCTGCCGCCACCAGCCCTTCTTCCACATGGAAACAGAGGAGTGTGGCACATGTTTTAGTCTTTCAGCTATGTTATGTGACAAAACATGGCCCAGGGTGATGTGTGGAGGTGATACAGAGCAGGTTGGGACCAGTTTTGGGGCAGATGTTCATCTTTGTAAACACAGACATACATAGCAATGCAGCGGTTGTGTGTCAAGTCAAAAAGTGTCTGTTTGGATTTGATCAGACTCTTAGTCTTTCTCCTGTATTTTCTGATTTAAATTAAACTTGTGGAATTGCTTTGTATTTGTACTTGTGCAGCAGCCTTGTGTTTAAATTAAGGCCAGGGTTGTCATGATATCAGATTTACATGCAAGGTTATCATGACCAAAAGAAGATGCGATAAGGTTTAGCCACAATATCTATGGAAAATGAGAATAAATAAACAAATAATTTATTTGTCCAACACATCTATAACAGTGTTCTGTGCTGTTTTTGGAAAAAGAACTGCATAGAAAATGCAAAAAAGTAGATGGACAGAAGAAAAGAGCATCCAACCACTGCATTGGTGCTTCACAGACAACTGCCACTAGAGGGCAGCCTCAGTGGTTGCAGCGGTGGAGTTGATCACCCTCCAACCGGGAGGTCGCTGGATCATTCCCCAGCTCCATCACATGCCGGAGTGTCCCTGGGCAGGACACTGAACCACACATTGCCCCCCGTTGCTTCAGTCACTCACAACGCCGGTTCCAAGCCAGATGAACGGGACGTGTCGTGTTAAGAAGGGTGTAACAGAACGTAAAAACATGACAAATCAATATGACGAATGCAATGAACCACTGAGGCAATCCCCACAAAGAGAGAACCGCTGAAAAGCAAAGCTGGTGCTGTCGGTCCAAAAGGTGGTGGAGTAAAAATGAGCTTTAAAATATCTAGACTGACCATGGACATTTAATCTTTTTCATCCACGGTGCTTTGCTCCATGTGACGAAGCATTGGTGGCGCTTCTTTATTTTTGAGAAAAAATCAGTTCCTGCCAGCTTAAACTAACTTTCAGCACATCAACATTGGAGGTATATGTAGGCGGATCTCAGAGAGCTTTCCAGAGGTCCCCATCTGTGTCTGTTTACCCATAATTCTTCACTTCCTTCAATGAGCCCAAGAGTCTGAACCATTACTGTGATGCTCTCACTCATTCACCAGTTCAGTTCGTTCTTCCTCGTCTAGTCCTTCTTCAGCCGTGTTCAGGAAGAAAAGAGTCTGTCCCAGCTGTCGGAGGAGGCGGATACACCGTGGACATTCTGTCAATCCGTTTGTTTAGTCAGTTTTATTAAAGGTCACTTTACAGAGGAAGCGAATATGTTTAAGTCTATCTGAAGGCAGTTCAGTCCAGACCAGAGCAGGTCATTGGCGTGCCCAACATCGAATCTGTAAGAAACGAGAAACACGCAGTCCCTCCTATGGCCTCAGCTCAATGCCAAAAGTTTTGGGAATCAAAATCCAGAATCTGAGAGTCAAATCACCGAATTTGTAACCAGAATCTCTCAGAAACACTTATCTTTTCTCACCATCATTTCTGAAGCCATCCTTGTTTCCGAACCGTCCTTCTCAGTTGAGTTTTTTCTTTTTGCAGTTAAATCAGCACTGCATCTACTGCAGGAAGGCGGGACGTCCATGTGGTGGTAAATTAACGCCACAGCGACTTGACTGACTCTGCCATCAAAAATGTTTAGTGAAACAAAAATCAGAAGCAATCAAAAAGAAATGTTGCAAGTTCTGCATTACTGTAGTTCTCTTCTCGAGTTTCAGCAATAAATAATGTTTCTGTTCGCCTATCCTCAATCGGTAACTTGGGGGCGGTGCCTACATGACAAGTTAAAGAACGCCCACAAACCGTGTGACTTCTTCAGGTTGTGCTGAGACCACTACCTTGCTCGCTACCGCCACGCATGGCAGAAACTGGTATTGCAATAGTGGCTGGACCGCAGCTACTTATCCAGCACGTTAACACATTTTTGTGATTGCACTTTTTTCTTTCATCATCTTTCATTATCTTGCTACTTCTAGGTTATTCTGGGATAGTTTGACCTACAGTCACACAGCTCCTTTAAATATGTTGGCCTCCCTTAACTGATAAATGACATTTTTACAAAATAATGATAAGAAAATGTGCTTGTGCTTTTTATGTGGAAAAAATAAGTTGTACATAAGATGTACAAAGATCATCGTTTCACGTGATCCATGGTCAGCACAGCTCTACATCCACTTTTCCATTTATGGTTTTAGATAGAGTATTTTAAACTTCTTTTCCTAAACCACCGCTTGTGACAACAACTTTAGAGCCAAAACAGCAGCAGTTAAACGAATTTTTCAGCATTGCAGGGTGGCGGCGTGAAAAATAACATCACTGTTTGTTTTAAATAAAGTTTTGGAATCTCAATTGAGCGTTTGACGGTTCACAACTAATATAACTGAAAACCTAATAATGGAGCCCTGCAGTTTATTTATTTTGATATCTTCCCAGCCTGATCTGCGTCTCACGCCGTGATCATGCACATATAAATACACCAGCAGCAACAGTTTGAGTGTTTGTGTAGTTGACCAGATGTGTGTTTAGATCATTTGGTCACCCAGAAGAAGGGATGGAGGGATGGGAGGAAGACAGAGGGAGCGGGGTTAGCTGTCACAGACCACAGGGGCTACCGTTGAGAACGTCATGGAAAAATCTTACCATGAAACACAGGAAATGCTCTCCACCGCGCCTGTTTGGCTTGTGTGTGTGTGCTCCTCACAGTGCAGCAGAGCATCGTCTGTTTATTGACAGAGTTTATTGAGCGATATTAAAGCTTCTTTAAAAAAAACAGATGAAGGCGATTCGCCTGGTGGTCGGAGCTGTGCGACACTGACTGATGCAGTGGTTTCACAGAACTCCATCCCGCCGCCTTCAGCGAGTGTCATCCTTTCTATCCAGATTTCCTGTTTAAGTTAAAAGACTTTACCGCTGCTACATGCCCTTCCCTGTGAGTATTGCACTTTGCATATTTGGCATCAACACATTTTATCTGGGTTTTAAACGCTGAACCACTTTTTGCAGGTTCTGGCTGGAGGAGCCTGGAGATGCTTGCCAGCTGAAATATCTGTGGAATTAGTTAATGGCTCGTTATTGTCCTAATTTAACCGTTCTTGAAAGTTGTCATTAAGTCATGTCAGACCAGTTGACCTGTCGGGTAACGTTAAGAACTTTAGGATGTGTCATAAGTGCACAGAAGCGAATGGAAACAGTTGGTCTCTGGGTTGATCGTGCAGTGACCTAACAGGCAGCTACTGAATCCTGTTGTCGTAATTATAAATTATAAGCAGAAAAATAAATGCAATTATCAAGCTAAACATCACCAAAGGCCCAAAGGCATCGAATGATGTCACACCCACGCCCACGAGTGGACAGAGATGAAACATGAGACAGTCAAACATGAGACAGTCTGCTCTTTGATCTGAGTTGTACCGGAGTACCGGAGCCGTGGCATAGGTGCAGGTGCAGCTTCATGGACTGAGGCACATTGAAATGATCTTGGAAAGAGGCTGCGACAGCTACTGCTGGACACGGATGCGTGGATGGAGCTGCCAATTACGGGTATGCCTACTTACGGTGCATCCTGGTGGACCAGTTTAACAGCAGGTTCCTGTGTGCACAAACCCAACACAGCTGAGAGCCTGAAGGCCTTATGAAAGCACATGGAGACCTCGGTGACCAAATGTGCACTGCATGGGAGCTGAACCTGGTCAGCCAGGAAGCATCACTGCTGAATCTTCTGACACTCAGAAGACGCTCCAGACAGTGATGCTCCTCCCCCAGCACCCCAACTAAAGTCACGTGTTACCATTATCAGTAGTATTATGATTTTAGCATGTTCCTGTGTAATAATCCTGGTAAATAAAGAATCCTTGACAGATCTACATTGTTCGGTTGGTCTTTAATTTAGCACAAAGGAACGTTTGTCATTTTTAGTCCAGTTTGGCCCCCATAGGTGGAGATGTTGAATCGCGTTGATGGTGCTGTCCAGGATTACTCATGTTTGGCCTCTTACTTGGTCACTCCTTCTTTCTTGGGTAATTACGTCTGACATGATGTGTACTGTAGCTCCTTGGGCTAAATTCATCATTGTAGATGTGTTAAATAGCACTGTAAGAGTTATGTAGTTGCTGCAAGAGTGAACCGTGACAGGAGTTCAGAGCTACTTTGACTGTTTTTGTTTAGTTTTTTTTTTTTTTTTTTCCAGTAGCAGGGACAGAATACCAAACATTTCTGAACATACATTTAATATAGAGGCAACACAAAGTCCACAGTGATAATAAATACAAGCAAAATGAGTTGTAGGGTGATTTCCGTGTCGTTCTGCGTTAAAACCTGCCTGTATCAGGTTTGAAGGTTGGGCGGAGCAGCAAGAGTCTGCAAGATTGTTAAAAAACGTAGTTAAAAAACTGACCTTCTCCCGACGGCACAGCTTTGAAGCGCTTGGACCCGTGATGTCCGTCGCGTTTTTTTTTGTTTTTTTTTACATTTGTAACAATTGTTTTCTTTCTGTGTATTAAGAGAATTTTAGGTAATATAGCAAAAAAAAAAAAAAAAAAAGCTTTAGAATAAGATCCTTCAATCTCTAGTCAAACAGGCAGGAAGTGATGGTGAACCACGGATCTGAGGACACGACGGCAGATACGAGACGAGACGAGACCTGCGACACAAACGACAGTTTAAGAGTGGGCTCAACTTCAAACGAAGCGCATGTCTTTTCCGAGAAAACATTTTCACATTAATAATATCATTCCATTAGCTCCTCTGAACACCTGCAGCCACTTAATATTGAATCTTCTCGCGCGGGTGATTTCCAATACAAAAATTAACGTCAGCAACAGTTAAAATTCAGTCTGCGTTTAATTCATCTGTCGTCTTTCTGCCTCACTGCAGGCGTGCAGGTTAATGTCCCAAGAGTCGCCCTGAGGGGGCCATGCAGGCAGGCAGAGATGGAGTCCGAGGCCAGATCTGTCACCCGGAGAAACTCGGAACAAGCGCTGCTCTTTCCCATGTCAATGTGCCTTTTAGCAAGGCACGGTCCCCCAGCTACTCAGCAGCACAAGACCGGGGTTGTTCCGGGCAGCAGCGCGAGATGGGAGTTTGAGATTTCATGCAGAGTTCAGAAAAACGAAAGCAAACATGTTTCAGCTGCACAAAAGCACTGAAAATGTTCTGCGTCAACGAGAAGACGTATGAACTTTAACCTAGAAAGCAACATGAGTCGCCACATTTTTTTCTTTCCTTCATTAGTTTTCTTGGTCCAGCCTTCAAGTTCGCTCCTTTAAGAGCTCAAAGGCAGGAAAAATCAGGAATTGATCACATTTGGTATTTGCTGTAACCTGAGCTTGACCCCAGCTTGACCTATTAAACAAAAACGCGTAAGACAGTATGAACGTAATCACGAGTTGATCTTGTTTACGGTTCCTTTTTCTGACAGGTTGAAAAATTTTCTTTACCTTGACATGTTTCGACTTCCCCTGTAGTCTTCCTCAGACAAAAGCATCACATGACATCTTCTGAGGAAGACTACAGGCGTAGTCGAAACATGTCAAGGTAAGGAAAACGTTTTAACCCATCTTAAAAAAAGCACCGTAAACTAGATACACAAAAACTAGTTTGAAAGGCAGCTGTCAAGCTCTGCTGCATCTGAAATGTCACGTTGTTATTTCTGGAAACTCGCAGCACATTAGCATAACTTTGCACGATACTCAGATACCTGCCATGACTGCAGGGAAGTGTGCGAGCGTGAGAGCGGACGCCGCCAAAGTTTAGTCAAAGTAGCACAAACAGGAAGAAGATGATGTTCGTTGCTGGCTCATACCAACAATCAGACGCTCACATCTCATATTTGATTTGGAATTGACCAAATCATTTATGTAACATGTTTTGGGATTTTTTTTCAGTGTTGTGTGTAATCAGCCGGTTGTTGACATTTTCATCCCATTCGTCCCACCGTCCTAAATTACCGTTAGAAATCCCCCGTCAGACCAAACATGACGTGACATAAAAAAAGACTCTCATCAGATCATGGCAGCTCTCACTCAGGGTTGTGAAAAAGCCCCTTTTTTATTTTTGGCGCTGACTAGAACAGAACACTTGCATAAGCTCAGCTTCAGAAACATACACGCTCCGTCTCCTTGCCCGCTTGTCAGGGCGGCTGCATTTTCTGAAAACACCTCAGGCTCAATGGCTGCAGAGGCTGCTGCAAGGAGATGTTGACATTTTTGTTGCAATCAACCATCAAACTGAGAGCGGCCACATTCACGAGCAGCCCTGCTGTCTGTCAGCACTGCGGCTCTTATCTCTGACCGCTCTCTGTCTCTTCCTTTCTTTCCTCTTCATGTCGTTCTCCCGCTCAGACCTCCACTTTCTCCTTTGTCAGGTCTAATCTTCTTGTATATTTCACCTTGTAAGCACTGAAGAGCCTGTGAGGCTTTGGATGGACTTGAGTTTTTACTACAATAACTATAAAGAAAATATCAAATCCATTTTGATTAAACTGAAACGTTCAAGGCAAATAAAGACCTCATGAATCCAAGACGTTATCTTCTTCAGTTAGGACTTTCTTTTCATGAATGTACCTAAGATTGCCCCCTTCGTGTCATTAATGACCATCACAACCTTCCTACTCTGCAGAGACTTGAAGCTGGACAACATACTGTTGGATGCAGAGGGACACTGCAAGCTGGCCGACTTTGGGATGTGTAAGGAGGGAATCATGGACGGAGTCACCACGACCACCTTCTGCGGGACGCCGGATTACATTGCACCAGAGGTAACGTACCAAGTCAGACTTTGTGGCACAAACACAGCTAAGCAGCGTCTCCCTGGGGCACTACTGAGGTCCAACCCAACCGAGCTGATCATATTTTCTCACATTTCATAAAGAGCTTGTTCACAGTTGTGGGTTCACGTACCAGGTCTTTATTCTCAGCTATCTGCTCAGGTCCACAGGTCCACAGTTCCAGAGGTCCACAGGTCCACATGAACAACAGGCCAACTATGTTGTCTCCATCTATCTGTTGGAGAGACAAGACCAAGGCTATAAAATAAAAAATGTTCTATAAAAGTGGAAATCTTTCATTATATAACTTAGAATTTTGCATTTAAAGAGAGATGTTGACTTTTTTTATTATAGTTTTTGACTGTAGGACCTGGCTGTCATTAAGGTTGTTTCACTTTAAGGCGCTTCCACGTTGGCTTCGCTTCTCAGACCTGGAGTCAGATTCACACTGAATAAAAACATAAACGTGTATGTATGAAGTATTTATGAAGGAAAAATGAGAAGTAAGATCAGTAGGACACACGGATTCAGATCGCTGTAAGGCAAATCTGGGGATGTAAATATACTCATCACTGTTTTCAGATTGTTCTGCTTGTCTTGCGCCAGATGATAGTTGGTTTGCACCTGTCAATCATGCTGTAGATCTGTGGCCCCTCCTGAGTTTCTTCACATGCATCTATGACTGAAATATACCGGTAGCTGCATGACTCACCCGGATCACTAGTGGTGAATGAAGCAGGACTCGCTGGTCTTCCTTCCTGCCCAGTCCTGATAGGAGTCATGGCCACTCCGGCTCTTGCTTGGAAACCTAAACATTTGTTTTGTTTCGGGTTAATTTTTTCCCTGCAGGAGCTTTTGCTTTGAATTACAAGAACTGAGCACTTCTGTTACTCTTCACTTTCTGTTCATGTTCCAATAAAACTGACTGTGATTTAAGTCTCAGTTTCACATTAAGTAAAAGTTTTTTCTTTGCTTTTGAGTTAATTGTCGAGTTTGTTTAGTGTTTTTAAATGCAAATTGTTAATCAAACAAATACTTAGGATTTCTTTGCTTCTCCGTTTAGATCCTTCAGGAGCTGGATTACGGCCCATCGGTGGACTGGTGGGCACTGGGCGTGCTGATGTACGAGATGATGGCAGGACAGCCTCCGTTTGAAGCTGATAACGAAGACGACCTGTTTGAGTCCATCCTCCACGATGACGTCCTCTACCCCGTGTGGCTCAGCAAGGAGGCCGTGTCCATCCTGAGAGCGGTCAGTCAGCAGGGCCAGGGTCACGAAACTGGTTCAGAGTTAGTTCCACATCTCAACCCTGTTTTTTTTTTTTGCTTTTTTGGATGGTTTAAATGTGGCTCTTGAGCCAGAGAAACCAGTTCCAGATCAGTACTGGAGCTGTTTTTTTGCTGGTGCAGTGTAGGTTGGAGCAGAGCAGCATGAGGTCATTCTTCTCGTTTTCTGGTCCTCTGTTTTACTTTTCTGTTTTAATCTCGTAAGTTGACGTAGGTTGATGCAGTTCTGTGCGCTGCGTGGAAGTGCACTCATGTCCATCTTGCCCTTTGTCTGTTACCATAGTTACTGTGTTATCTCAGTTACTCAGTTTATCCACTTTGTGTGAGTTTAAATGTTACAAATCTCCAGAAGCGAATGAATGTTGACAAGATGGAGCTGAGTTATAGTCAACCACCTTTTCTGACTCAATTTTTAAACTAAAGATATTATGACGCTTCGGAAAGCAGAATCAGTTTTATAAACTTTCTGAGTCCCAGACATCAGGGTTTGTCAGTCTGGCTCTTGTTAAAACGATGATTTCAGCTTCATACTCTCTACAAATGCAAGCTGCTGATATTAAGGAATGATAAATGATGATTTTTAAAGCAACAAACTGCTTTGTTGGGCAGAAGTCACAGTGGATTAGTGGATCGCATGCGACCAGTATGAGAACGCATGTTTCCGGGGACGTGACCGGACTCTGCAGCAGCTCTGAAGCTGAACCAGCACCGGACTGCTTCCATTCTTCTCCACACCTTCAGTGCTGTAAATGGCTTTTGCTGATCTCAAATAATCTGGAGGAGGTTTTTGTGTTCGCTATCAGTTGTCCGGTTTCTCTGCGTTCATCACATGTGAGAAAGGATGCAGCTTTTTTCTCAGTGTCATTTGTTGATCCATGTTTCCTGTTTCTCCGCTGGAAGAACATTAGATAATTCCTCTTTCACTTTCATCTCTGTGCTTTTTTTTTGTGTGTGTTTAACGACACTTGTTCATTTGTGTATTTGCCTGTGCAATGTTTCCATCACAAGCCTCGAGTTTACCTTGGCTGGTGCTGCTGTTTGACTGCAAAGCCTTGTGGGAAAGTGTGTGTGTTTATGTTGGCGGACGTGTTGGACTTTGACCAGTCACTTGACTGGAAGGCTGGACTCTTATTGGTCAAGTGGTCCAGCTAAAGGACTCTGGGGTCACGTGAGCATCCCTGCCGACTGAGTGTGACGTTGGAGCGCCTTGTTGACGGTGTTAAAGCACATGAGAACGTCCTCCGCTGCGGTCACACAGAGAATCCTGCAGCAGGTTTATGGACATTACTTCCATTAACCAGTGTTTCACACAAACATTCATACAGAAACAACCTCATTTCACTTCTACAACCCCATGAACATGTCTTTTTTTAGCTCTACAACTGCTTTTCACTGCTTTTCACTGATAGAATATTTACATACAATCACCAAATTAAAAATGATCACATTGGACTTTTCGTCGTTCAGACTTTTAAGATCCAGGAGACACTGATGTGAACCTGAACTGTAGACCTCAACGCAGCAGCGAACGGGAAAAGACATTGCTGTAAAGTAACCTTTTGTTTTCCTTAAGGGCGCTTATCCACACTATTCCTTAACTGGAATTACATTTCAGAGTCTTTTTAAAGGATTACAGTATCAGTTTATTCTGACAAATTGAGCTCTGGCCTTACATTAATGGCCATTTTGCTGCAGATGTGTATTCCGTTTTAACTTGAAACGTTAGGCTCCTCTCCAGCCAATAACAGACGTAGGTTGTTTTAACGCTGGGATTTCCCTTCAGGAGTCACATTCTTTTCCATTCAGACGCCAGCAAGGTGTCGGCGTTAATCAGTGTCAGATCAAATCAGCTGAAGCCGATGACAGATGCCAGTGGAAAACTGGGTAAATCCAACCTCAGGTGAACGAGAGCACTTGACATAATGCACCGTGTGTTTTGTTTAAGTAAACGCAAGCCTAAACACGGAAACAGCGAGTGAAAACCAAGTCTGCCCCGCAGCCAGCTGCTGTTAATCACATGCGCTTGACTGATTGATCAAAAGTGTGCGACCCCCAGAAAAACCTGTTTGGCACTTTACAGCTGTGTTAACACATTACCAAGGAGATAAGACATCAGCACACCTCTTTAAAGGTTGGGTTGTTGCCGCCTATCAATCAGGGAAAAGTTTTTGGACTGTTTCCAAACAATTTGAAGTCCATCCTCCTACATAGTGAAAAAGAAGCGTGACAAATTCTTCACAGGAGTGGGACCATCTCAGCAACATCTCGTGGTTTTACTTATCAGAATAGTGGTCACTAACTGGAAACAAAACTGAGGAAGGGAACACAAACAATTATCAATAATAAAACCGAGAGGTTTCTAGTCTTTTCATGGCTTGTAATTGTTCTTTCACGTCAGTAAATGCGGTTGTGTTGCTTCTTTGGACGCTGAAGCAGCTGATTGATTATTGGAATAGAAGATTGAGTTCATGAACGTTTTAATCACCGAAGGTATTTCTGTTCCATCTTATAATTTTTTGCAAACTCTTTTGAAATGTATTGTTTTAACCAAGCTGAAATCTGAAAATGCCTCCTGAAGAGGAGTCTCGTGGCTATGCAGCAGCCTCTTCTGTGGGTGGGATTAGCGCTGCCATCAGCATCACTTTGGAGGTTCAGCGTCACCACTAGATGTCACTAAATCCCCCACGCTGCTCATTTCTAAATCTGGTTGTGTACATTTAATCTAAAGAAGAAAATGTTTCTTCCTTTTCTCTCTTTATTTCTTCGACACTTCTCAGTTTATGACGAAGAGTCCTAACAAGCGTCTGGGCTGCGTGGTGGCTCAGGGTCTGGAGGAGGCCATTAAAGTCCACCCGTTCTTCAGAGAGATCGACTGGACGCTGCTGGAGCAAAAGAAAGTCAAACCGCCGTTCAAACCTCGCATTGTGAGTCCACACGGATACGCTTCCCCAAAACTCTTATTACAAAGATGATTGTCCTGACGCTGCTGCACAGCCGTCAAAATAAACTTTACCTGTTGTTTCGTTTGTTACAGAAAACCAAAAGGGACGTGAACAACTTCGACCAGGATTTTACGCGTGAAGAACCGGTTCTGACCCCTGTGGAGGACAACATCATCAAGCAGATCAACCAAGATGAGTTCAAAGGATTCTCCTACTTTGGGGATGAGACTGCAGCTTAGACCCCGCCCACCACACCACACCTACAAAAACAAAAAAAAACCAACAAAAAAAACCACAATATCTAAACAAACACAGCTCCTCAACTGTTTCAGCTTCCCGACTACTCCAGGAGTTATACTAGACCATTTGCATCTCTCGTTGACTCTGGGCTCTGGCTTTTCATCCATTTGTGGGTTTACCATCGAGCTGTGTGCTTAAGCGGCATGTAGATGCAGCGCGGTGGCTGTGCGAAGCCACAGCAGAGCGGCAGACTGAACTGCAGGTGGAAAACCAGGAAAACCTGTTCATTCGTTCGTCTCTTGCTGTGAGACGGAGAGCGAGAGCGTGCATGCATGTGCTGTTGCAGACCTTCACATGTGCTGTATCCTGTCTGTCTGTGCATTTCAAGAATGTTGTTTCTTCCCTAAACATGTATGTGAATGGAAAAACTATTTGAACCAATGATTGTATGTAAAGTTAAAGAAAAAAAGTCTTGAAAAGTACTTTATTCACTATAAAAAGAAATGAGGAAAAGAGAAATTGAGGATGCCGTTAGAGGTTTAGCGTGGGCTTTTCTTGACTGGCTCGTTGCCCTCGGAAAAGGCACCAGAGCAGTCATGTTTTAGTTCGCTTTGTCTCAGCCCACCTTTTACTTTTCCTCAAAAGAAGGCTGCGCTCCATCGCTCCATCATTTATTTTTCATCACTGAGAATTAATTTAAAACCAAATGGTACCATTAACCAGCAGCTAACAGACCAACAGCATCTTAACACTGGGAGCATCTGCCGGTTTACAGTGTTGCTGAGCTGTTTTTAATCTAATGGGATACTTGACACTCGTCTGATGAAGTGAAACAACCACCTGACACCTGAATTATCATTGAAGCCCTTTAAGAAGACAGTTTATTTTAGTTCAGGGGTAAATCTGACAGGTGGCTTGGACCACGAAGGAGAATCAGTGACTCAAAGACTTCCAGTTCAACTCCAGGATCTCTGCCCAATGAAGGCAGCTCGCTTCTTACCCAAATGTATTGCCATGGCAACCTTTGCTGGAATGCCAAACTGGTCTGGAGAAGGTTAAAGGAAGAATGTTGTTCCCTTTTTAAAAAATTGATACAGTTTCTTGAGGTCTTTGTGAATCAACTGAGGATACACTACGACAGCTCCGGTTTCCACAAGGTCTGCACAGCTCTGTTCACAGCAGCTGGTTTTAGAGGGCGGAGTCAGATATTCCACATGTTTTACCGGGAAATCAGTGTCACAACTTTATGCAACCCTCTTCAGAGGAGCAACAAAGGCAGCCCCGAACTAAGTGACAGCATCCTGTCGAGTACAAGCAATGTCTCCTGACTGAATGATCTTGTTGGGAGATGTCTGGAAACCAGGTTCTTTTTGTTTTATTTTGCCTTCTTTAAATTACTTGGAAGCATATGTATGTAACTATTCAGCTGATGGTTTAACGAGGGGGCAGAGATGACACGGATCACTCTGTTAAATCCATTTACAGTCTCTCCGTTACAGGAACAACCGGGGTCGACTAATCGGCCTGTGTGTGCTGAATCTGCTCCGTTGTACAGGCCCCTGGAGGACCACTGAGTCGTTGAAATGCCTTGTGTGTGTGTGTGTGCGTGCGTGCGTGCGTGTGCATGCGTGTGTGTGTGTGTGTGCAGTAACTGTGATCTGTTAATGTACTGGACCTGCAGTCTCTGACACGACAAACCAAACCCTGACTCAGCAGGCGGTCGTGGACCACATCAGAGGAGAATTCGTGGACTTGTAACTGAATAAGGTGTTAAACTGAATGTATTTGCTCTGCGGTGTGTGTTTACATATGCAAAGAGCCGTCTCAAGTTGTCGTCATGTGTAGTTTTTATATTTAAAGCATCTTCGTGTTTTCTTAATTATTAAGTGTATTTACTGGATTGTCCTCTCATCACCGTCTGCATAGTTCATGTGATAGTTTTCAGTGATGTTCAACTGATCAAAAACTCCTCAGATCCTCGTCCTCCTCCTCCTCCTTGTTCTCCTTCTCATCCTCCTGGTCCTCCTCATCCTCCTTGTCTTCCTTCTCATCTCTCTTGTCCTCCTCCTCTGCAACCTTCGCCTGGAGGTTAAATGAGCGTCAAACTGTCTTCAGAGACCTCTGGAGATGCTGCTCCATGTCCCAGTCTGACCTGACTGTACTAAACTGAAAGGATTCCAGACATCTTCAAAGAAAAAAAATCTTCATGTGCAATATTCCTAAAGAGTTTTGATTATTCTTGGTGTGTTCCCTGCTTGCTTTCCCTCTGAACTCACACGTTCCGGTCTGGAAGTGAGAATTACTCGTCAGAATCAGCATTCGAGGGCTAGTGTGGATTACTTTCATGCAAACATCCTGCATTTATGAAGACTTCTTCTCACTAAGATAATGATATATAACAGTATAATTTAACAGCCGGTACTGTGAAGTCCTGTAGCACGGCTTTGGTTCTTTAGTGAGCTTCGGTTTGACTGCAGCACAGAAAAAGACGAAGCTGCCCGCAGTTGTTTGATTAAATAAAATGGAGTTTATTAAAAGTAGACAACAACACCAACAGTAGCAAGCTTATTGGTGCAGAATATCCTCATACTTCCACTGAAACGACCTGGAACGAGATGTGTGGCGTGATTGTTACATGCAGCTCAAAAATGACTTCGGTTGGGTCCGGGGAAGATTCCCTCTTCAGAAGTGACTTTCGTCCTCGACTTCTCAGCGCTTCATCGATGTCGTTTAGATTTGACCAGAGATTCTGTTTCTGTAGTTAGAAGTCGTCTTTTCCTTTCTTCAGGTGAAACAACGAGGAAGTAACTGGCCAATAAAAACACTCCTCTGAATTAAACTAAAATAAAGTGTTTCTTAAAAACACAACTAAATAAATATACTACTAAAATAAGTTCAGTTGCAGAGGAAATAAATCCTGAAAAAAAAACTGATTGAATAAAGAAAAATACAGATTGGTGGTATATTTTATTTTTAAGATGACATTTTCTTTAAAGACAAACAACTTTTCTTTAATCATTTTGGTCAACATTGAAATCACGATGAATTAAAACATAAATATGTTAAATTTTCAACATAACATTTTGGACTGAAGACATTTTTGTTCTAAATTAAAACGATTCAGGTCGACAGAGCAAATGTCAGTGGAGCTGCTCGATGATGATGATGATGATGATGATGATGATGATGATGATGATGATGATGATGATGATGATGAGACACTTGTGTCCAGAAACGCCGGGGGGCCTCAGGTCTCCTGGGCGCCGCTCCCCCACGGCCTCAGCTGTGTCTTTCTGAGTTTCTGAGTTTGTGGTAAAACGCTTGTACGTGTTTTTCTGGTGACTCTTTTTACCAGAAATCCTCCCTGGTGTGTGACGCGCTTCAGAGTTTTGCTTTAATGTCACATCAGTTACAGAGCAGATGACGAAACGCTCACATATCTGAACGTCTTCAGGATTTGCTCTAAATTGTAGGGCGTAGTATCAGTGAGTATTGATAATGATTGGTGGGATGGAAAACCCAAAGTTCACCGTAAAGGCAGATACCAGTTCTCTTTTGCCGCCGGTTCCCTCCATCTCTTCCTCACCGTGTTCCAAACGAGTGATGAGGGGTCGTGACAGCGTTTGACATCTAACGTCTGCACGTCATCGCTGCATCTTTAACTGCTTACAGCGTGGCATCCTCAGTGGTGGGCAGACTTCTCACATCAGCTCTAAGCATCTTTTTGTTGTTGTCACAGTGGGCTGGTGGAGGGGAGGGGCCCCACTCAGACCTGGCATCACGAACAAGACGCCGTGACATTCGCTTTTCAGCCGGTCCCCGGATCATCCCAGGGTGGTTTCATGTCCAGGTCAGGAAGACGGTGTGGACACAAGTGTCCCATTCACCTTCAGAAACATCCGGAGGGATCGGATCCGAGTCCAGATCCGAGTCCATCTTGAGCGCGGTCAGACGCTGGTCAGACAGTGGTCTGAACGAGGTTGAACATTTTAAAGGGTATCTTATCGGAGATTACAAGCCACCACTAAGACAGCTGCAGGGTGAAATGGTCAAGCAGCACCGGCAGAAGTCCGCTCAGACAGCGGTCGGCTCAGAGATTCACAGAAAATAAAGAATGGGATTTTCACTTTTACAGCATTTCAACCTGAAATGGCTGAGCTGCGATGTAAACTACTAAAACAGAAGTGAAATCACGGCAGATGTGATCGTAGAAACAGCAGCTCCGTCACTAAAGTTTCACCAGCTGAATGAAGGCAGAGCAGATAGAAGACCTGACGTCACATTGGTGCCTTCCAGCATGTTTCGCTTCTCCTCCTCTTCTTCTCCTTCTCATGTCTCCTGTCACATATTTGTTTAGTCTTTAATTTAAAAATGTCAAGTTGTTTGTCCCACTACGACCCAAAAAGGACACCATGTCCCAGAAGTCCTCCACTCCAGATGCCAAATGCCGTGTCCAACAAAAACATCTCCCATGCAAGAAGCTCGATTCTCACATCAGCGATGGATGGATGGAGTTGGAGGGAAATATAACACACAGCAGGCAGCACGAGGTCCATTTCAACAGTGTTATGATCGCTAACGTGTAAGACATTCTTCCTCCTCGGGTCATTCGCAGTGTTACTGTTCGTATACGTTTCGGGGTATTTTCAGTCCCTGTATTTGTGAAGCTTCGTCCGTACATTTTGTAACCTGACCTGTGGGTTTTGTTCAGTTATCTCCACGCTCTTCAAATTTGTTTAGGTTGTTGTTGGGTTTTTTGTTTTTTTTTTTTGTGCCAAATGTACTGTATTTTTAAAGGATGTGAAGGTGTATTTTAATTTTGAAATGAATTAAATATCATGGTGTCAGACTGAAACTCCTCCTTGTGTTATGAGTTGTTTCTTTTCCAAATGATTTTGACTTTTTATTTAGTCACCACGTGACAGTTTGGTGTGTTAACCATCCACTTCGGTAATCTTGTCCATCTGAAGTAATTGAGCGTTGATAGAAGAGGACGATGTGGGACGCCAGAAGCAGTTATCAGTCTCTTAATTTCTAAAAAAATGTGGCTTGTCCTGCTCTTAACGATGCATCAACAGAAGCGATGACGCAGGCGGTATCTACTTTGGTTTTGGTTAGAGGCTTCAAATAAAGAGTTACGTTTCAATAAATATATTAAATTAATACACTAATTAGAGTACCTTGTGTTAAGTACATTTATGGGGAGTCCTTATTTTAACATCACATCAGGAGGTCATTCCCATTGTTCCATCAAAAAACTCGTTGACAGGTTGAGATGAACATTTTGTGCTTCCTAAACAGTATAAACTTGAGTTTTTTTTCCTGATTTAAGGTTGACAGCAGATGAACACAGGTGAAGCTGAGCCACTGAATTCCACCGTGATCGACTCTGACATCAGCTGTGGAGACATGTCGGATCAGGAATCGTGGAATTAAAGCTCAACTGGATGATCTTATTTACATTAATCATGTTTGTTCCAGCTCTCTCACCTACTTGGGATTTCAGTCAGACTGAACCCCGACTTTATTAAAACCATGTCAAAAAGAAACATCACTGATTTTTGAAGGTTTTTACTTTTAAGCCCACTCGGCGCTTAAATGTTGGGGTCCGAAAATGGTATGAAGATGCTGTTACCTAACAAATGAACTCCTGTAAAGAAACCATTCATGCAGTTGAAACTGTCAAGTTTATTCGATGACAGATTGGACCTCCAAAGTTGTAAGGCCAACAAACCATAGTTGAAAATTCCTTTCATGACGGATGCTGTGATGCAGCAGGGGGCCCCACCTCTACCTGTCGCTCTCGTTGCTTCTTCTGGAAAACCTGACGGGGGCGGGTCTTTCAAAAATTAAGAAAAAGTAAGAAACGAAAGGCCCAAAACAAAACAAAAAAGAGGAGCCAAGAAGGCATCACGAAAGTGGTAAGTAATGCAGATAACAACACAAGCTCTACATTTTCTTATACACCAAACGGGGGCCACCGGAAAAGGGGAACCACTGTTGTAATGGCTCCCATGCTGCAGGAGGTATTAAAGGAGATGTTGCATTTCATTAGTATTTATATAAGTTGAAGAGCTCATGTGGAGACCTCATAGAGTTTATAGTGACTTCTGGGCGATTTCGGTCAGTTAGGACCTGGTCCCAGCACAGGAGAACCTCTGTGTTGGAAGCGGTTTACTCTTCATCCAACAAGCCGTTGACAATATTCTTCAAAGGTTTGGGTTCACGTGAAAAGAGCAAGTCGCTGCTGCAGAAGTGTCTTTATTTGCACTAAAATCTGGTGACTGTAGAGGCTGTTCGAGTCCACATGCTGTCCCGTTCAGTTGAGAACATCAACACAAAAAATGTAAGCTGCAACCGTTAAACCCGGGCCATGGTGAATTTGCAGACTTTGAAGTCCTTGTGTAGATTAGATTAATTATTGTAATTGCACTGCTGCTGCTGTGCATGGAGAAAATAAAATAAAAAACAACAGCAGCAACCATTCGTTATGATTAAATCTTTTCTTGTTTCAGGTGGTGCTTCAGTAGGGGCCTGCTGGAGCTCCTGTCAAGCTCAACCAGAGCTACGACGGGCCTGGCCCGGTTAGGCGGTTGGGCTGCAACCTCGAGTCGTACCCTCCCAGGTTGGTTTAGGTGAATGTGGTTTACCCGAAGCAAGCAGCCAAAGTGGTGAACATCTCGCCCCCGGGGCTTCCCACGACCACAATAAGCCATATTCTATTTACAATGAAAATGATTTTGTTCTGTAGGTTTTTATTCACAAGGCAGGAGTCAAGTCAACACAACACTAAGCACTACGTAGCTGAAGTGTTGACAAGTCCAAGTATCGAGGCCTAAACAGGCTTTTGAAACATTATGCTGCAAAGTTGAACATTTCACCATGGAGGTCAAAAGAGATGGGGTCAGTTTTGGAGCCTGCCCCTAGTGGTCGATGAAGGAACTGAAACCGAGCGTGTTCTGGTATGATGTAGCCTCTAGGCCGGGGCTCAAACCTATCAACGCTCAAGCCTCCATACACGGGGCGCCCCAGACATACTGTCTTTAAGACAAGAATGACCGTGCATTGTTAGGTCCTCATTCACATCTTTATTCACAACTTACAAGTTGTTGACATCGTGCAGCTGGAAAACACCAAGCTCCCACGTATACGTATATTTGTTGCTTTATATATGTTCGACGTGGCGGGGTTACATAAACTGACCACCTTTACAACCGTTATGGAGGTGAAATCTAGTCACAGAGACTATTTTCCTGACTACATTTGACATTTGGCAGCGGAGCTCAGCTGTTTCTGCTCTGCCAGCGCTGGTTTTGGACGTGATTTCATTAGCCACAAAATACTCATTCATGACCATGAAATACTAATTTGAGCCCACGAAACAGTAATTTGTGGCCATGAAATACTAAATACAAAGTTTTGGCCACACTTTATTTATTTTTTAGGCTCAATTTAAAATGTGTAGCCCAGTTGTAAAGACTAAAATGATCATCGTTATGCGGTCACATTTGGCAGCTGAGCAGTAAATCGTCGGTGGCGGGAACAGGCCTGGGGCCCCACACCTGTCGCCCTTCAGGTAGAAGCTCCGAGCCCACCGGCGGGGGCGGGGCCGTGCTGTGGGAGGTGTGGCTCCCGGCGGCCGCTCCAGCCAACCAGCTGCCCGGGACGGCTGTCACCGCGCCAGCTGACTCTCGGGTCAGAGACCAGCAGCTTCTGCGGGGACTTCTCCGCTCTGTGCGCCGGGACAAGTTTTGATAAGCAGACGAGCGGCTTCGGTCGACGGCAGCAGAAGCAGCGTTCACTTCCAGCCTGCGTGGAGCGTCTTCTTCGCGGGTGAGAGGCTGTACGATCCTCGGCAGTGTTCTGAGACTGTACGGCCCCGACCCCTCCAGCCGGGACAGTCTCCTCCAACCGGGCTTCATGGACTAACTGAACGGTTCTCAGCAAAACCACAAGAAACTTTGCTCTAAAAAGCGGCACTTTTTTTTCTTTTTTTAAATCAACGTCTCTTGACTCTGAAGTTGGACATAACTTAGACTGTCGGGGACTTACAGCCGTGATTATACAGAACCGAAAAGATGACAGCAGATAAGGAGAAGAAGAGGTAAGACACGAGATTTATGGCTTTAATTGGCCCTCGGCTGTGCAGAGCTGCAGCCTGTGTTTATTTAACGGAGAAACTGCAGGGCAGTTGCGGCTCCCAACCTGTTGCTGCAGAGCTGCATGTGACTTGGCCTGCAGGATTTGCACTCACGTTGTGCAGATTTAATGTGCAGCGGTTGAATGTGTGTTAGAGGCAATTAGAGCGCAGGGTTCGTGATTAAACTTCAGCAAGGTAAGTCCGATTGAAAGGTGGTTCTGTCTGAAACAGATTTAATTGAGGTTTTCGGGATGATTCAGAGTCTGATGCAACCACAAACTACTTTCCTAAGGTGTAATTATGTGTATGCCATAATAAACCATTATTGATTTATTTTTACACAACATAAGTCCCTATTTAATGGTTTGTTAAAGGTCCTGTAAACAGACCATTCACTTGACTACGGCGCATGTGTGTTTGTGTGTGTGTGTGTGTATGTGTATATGTGTGTGTATATATATATATATATATATATATATATATATATATATATATATATAGTAGCTGATTTCTCAGCCTGAAACTTGACTTTCCTGCAAATAAACACGAAGCCACAGAAAAACTGGCTGCAGGCTGTTAAATTACACAATTTACATGCAAAGTGGCGTGTTTCCATTGTGTGACCTGATGGTAGTAAAATATGAATAAGGTGAGCACCTACAGGAGGTGTTGAGCTGTTCAGAAGGAGAACATGGTCCTCCCATGACAGAATCTACATTATTGACCCCTGGCTTGTTTTTTTTAGCAGAAGCCAGGATGTTTAAATGGGACAATCACTGCAGCAGATATCAGAGTGCCTGCTAGGGAAATTTCCAGAGCAGCAGGTATCTCTTCTGGCAGTGTGATTTCCTCTGAAGGAGATTACAGCCACGTAATCACCCACAACTCCAATCTGTTGCATACATGGAGACTTATTTAACAGTCATGCATGGGTGATGTCCTTGTGTCATTTATGATCTCCTGAAACCAGTTTAACTGTCATCGCTCATCTGATCTGTCTTTGGGTTGTTAGAGCTGTTCACCGTCGTCAAAGAGGCTTCAGGACTAATGTTGAATGATAATAATTTACCGTTCTGAGTCTGTCCCAACACTTGTGAGAGAGGTGATGAACGTCTTACATGTGGAAAAAATCCTTTATTTATCAAAAATGTTCTTTCTGTTAATCAGGTTGCTTACGATGGAGAGAATCACTGAACTCAAATGGGGACTTGAATTAATTTAGTTTATGCAAGATGAGGGGAAAATTAGTATTTCATTTACACGCCACTTAGAGATGAAAATTGATTTCAGTCAGCTGGTTTTTGCCTGACGCCGTCTCGTCTGTCCAGTCCGAGCCTGCGGCTCTCTTCTGATCCTAAATCCATGAACAGAGCAGGTATTTAAACACTGGACAGAAACACTGGAGGTCCCACGGTGGCTGAAAGTCAGTCAGAGACGAGCAGACAGATAAAGATGACTCCAGGGGAAGGAGTTAGATGAGCATTTCCTCGATGCTTCCACTGGAAACCCATCAGCCATTTTAGGGAAAGGGGAGCCGAGCGAGTTCGTCTCTGTCGGGCTGCAGAGAGAGAGAGAGTGTGCGTATGTGCGTGTGTGTGTGTGTGTGTGTTTGCCTTTGTGTCACACAGTAGCTCATTGTCGCTGCTGCAGCCTGGAAGTCATAATTGCTCTGATAAGTTGTGTGATTCATGACAAACGTTTGCTCAGTTCAGATGAAGGGTTTCAGGTCAGTTTCCTTCACGCTGATGTAACTGGAAGAAGTCGCAGGAATATCCTTCATGTGGGGAATTCAAAACTCAAACACGCGTTTTAGCACCAGCAGCCCAGAAAAACACGCAGAAACGGAAACAAGTCATCACTTCTGTGAACCAATCTCGGTGGTTGAACCGTATCTTTATTGTTGCTTGATTCTTTTATACCGAGGCCACTTTTCGGAGGTGTTTTCCCACTTACACTGAACCTGAGAAATCCTGACTAGTGTCGCCAGCTTGTACAGCAGTGAACCTGGAACAAGTGTGTCAAAGGCAACTTGATAAACAAAATGACGCATCAGGCATCAAACTTTTAGGACGAGCCGTAAGTGAGTCACTGCAGGTAGATTTCAGTTAGACAATATTGCTGCTGCCACAACAAACATTTTGTATCTCAGTGACTCAGTAATGTGTTGGAGTCTAGTTTCAGTAACTTTTTGGTTGATTGATTTGATTTGTACGTGTCATTACAGAACTCCTGAACCATACAAACTAGGATTGTTGCTGATATGCACCATGCCAATGCAAAACATGTAGGAGTTCATAGGTGCTGTGGCAGCTTTTAGCCCCTAGTTGGGATGGGAGACCACAAGAACTCCCTAAAAATGATCAAATATTCCTTCAAATGAAATTAAAGCTGATTTTTTTTTAAATAATTCTTTTTACATTTTTGTTTTTACCTTTAACTTCTAACCATTGTGACGTATTTTCAGACTCCTCTGTTTGTTATCGAGAACAAAGTAAAAACTGAAACTCGTGTGGAAAGTTGGTGGATGAACATCTTCATCCAGCTCCACCTTTCTCTTTTTATAAACCATTAATGGACAAATTAACGGCGCCAAACATGGACGTTGTAAGGTGGCGAGACTCCAGCGTGGACATGGCCACATTGTGAGACGGTGAACGTGCACGTTTGTGTTTGGAGGTCAGACATGGATGTTGTGACGGCTGCGGCAGGTGGAGCAGTTTTGGGGCCTTCACATTGAAGCTGGTAGGTTGTGTTCTGTAAACCAGTGGAGCCACCGGACTGATCGGTGATCAGTTTCCGTGTCCGATGCCGAAAGCCTCCACTGATCTCTAAAATGAACTCATTGAGCGGTTTGCTTCTCGCCAGGTGGAACGTCATCTGATGGCAGATGAGCTGTCTGTCATCAGTCGTCGTGGTTTGTCACAGCTGCGGCACATCAGCAGTTTGTCATGTTACTTTCACGGTCGTGACACCATTAATGGCTCCTTTTATTTTTATGTATCAGCTGACTGACACCAGAAATAAGCGAGAGGTGTCTGAGGAAGCCCTTTGGCTTCTCTCAGCATGTGATTCCACTGGAAACAATGTCCAAAGGTCAGAGTCCGAGGCAGTTGCCAGGCAGATGTACGTTCTAGTGGCTGCACAGAGGGGGTCCTTATGGCTGTTTCTGGAAGACCCAGCAGCATGATCACAGTCGGGAGGAGGGAAACGCCGTTTCACAACGGCCAGGTGTGACTGTGGTCGGATGGTGCAAAACAAAAAAAAAGGTAGATAAGTGTGAGATGGGTTGTTCTAGGGAGAGAAGGATTGTGTAAAGAGTGATAAGTCTGTAGTGTTGAAGATAATTAGAAGTAAGAAGAGGCTGTGATGAAGAAAGCAGGTCCTTGCAGGGATGTCCCACATGCTGGTCCAGCTTGTAGACTTTGTCCCCCGGGTGTTTTATGGGCTGATGAAAGACGGCTGTAAAGCATTGATCTGTGGTTTTTATCAAATCAGTTCTGCATCGCTGTCTTTGTGTCCTGCTGTCATGTGAGGAGAGCTACAAGGAAAAGTGGACACATTCAAGACGGATCTGGATGAGGACGAGGACATACGGGTGTAAAACAGGACTGATGAGGGAAGTGCGTGTGGGAAACCGGCGGCTGTGGTGGCGCGACGCCCGGTCCACCAGGCCGTGGGACACTCCCATCAGCCTCCACTGCCTCCCCGATCCCGGCTAGTCCGACCTCCAAACACTACCCAAACATCTCGCCATCCCAGCATCAGCGTAGAGGCAGAGCGAGTGAAAGCCAAACCCAGGAAGTGGTGCTTCGAGTGGATTGTCAGATCACACCGTTCCTGTGCTGCCAGCCACATGGTGGGCTTCTTTTTTTTTTTTTTTTTCCCCAATTCCCAATTTAAACATGGATTAATGCGTTTTGGAGTAAATGACTCTTTAATTATATAGAATATAGAGAATTTAAATAACGGTAAGCATCTTTGAGATTTGTATTCAAACGCGCTGCTGACCTGAAGGGAATCATCAAGGTCTCAAAAGAACGATGCTGAATAAAGATGTAGCCTGTAGCTCTGGTTTATATGTCTTATTCTTCAATGTTCTTAAGATTTATAGCTTAGATTTATTTACATTAAAACACTGATATTAAAATATTTTTTCCGGGCTGGTTTGGTTTCCCACAATTATCACGGGAATGTGACAACCTGGAGAATATTGTGTCGTGAGGACCGCAGGAACCTACTCGCGACTGAGCGTGGAGTCGGACAGACGAGCGAAGGAGGAGGGGCTGCAGATGCCACTCACATGTTGAACTGTTGGTTGTAAGCTTCTGTCCTTTTTCATCAACTCAGAGTTGGCATTTATTACCCACGAAGCCGTGTGACGTCATCAGTGCAGCAAACACCAAACCCCAAAATATTCACAATAACCTTGCGGTTTATGCCACGCCCCTTTTCTCTGCCACACTTCCAAATTTTCAACTGATTTTCATTTATTTTTCGAAAACCATATACTTTCCCTTTGTTTGTCAATTCTTATTCAATTCTTGTGACATTTCAGATTTTTCTCAAAACATAAGAGACGTTCTCTAAAAGGTCAGCTACTGTTTAGAGGTTGTTCGGTGTAAAAAATATCCGGTCCAGAATCGAGAGCAGGACCGCTGTTTTGTCTTGTTAAGAGAGTCTTGCTGTATATTTCCTGAATTTAAAGCCAAACCCCTCCGAAGCCTTTCATGGAAGGAAGTTCACAGCTGCAGAGGTCTTCGGGAATGCTTCAGCTCTTCCTTGTTATTAATTGCTTTGTTTAGCGGTTGTGATGGATTTGGAATTTCCCATGTGGGATTTGGTTTGATGGCTTACAAGAATCACCGTCGCTGGCCATAATGACTCCCAGGTCTGAGTTGAACTTTGTCACAGATATCAAGTGTGGACCGAATTTATTGTCTTCACGCGATAAAGAAACGTTTCACTACTACTGCACAAAAAAGAGCATTAACTCCGATCCAGCCTTCTATTCGTCCGATATTTATCTACATTTTGGTTTATTTGTAGTTGTTTTTTTTTTCCCCAATCTGATTAAACAAACAGCAGCTCTTGGCCAGCGGCTGCACTCGAGGCCACTCGAGTTTGCTTGTCAGGTCTTCGCGTGGGTGGTTAAAAAATCTTTGTATTTTGAGACTGCGCTGCTTTTGTTTGGAGTTTGAAGCCCTTTTTTCAGAGCTCGTCTCTGTGTAAACAAGCGAGAGGAAGACGAGGACAGAAAGACAGGACAAGACAAACGGATGAGAAGGGAGTGAAGGAGCAGAGAGAGTCTGGTTTTAAGCACTGGAGTGATTTTAGTCACAGATACACTTGTTTCTGTGGACCAAACGTCGGTGCTGACAGAAGTCTAAAGTTTTATCTGCTGCTCATGAACCGTGGAGGACTTTATACTTTTGTGCTGTGTACATTCAGAGTAAGCCTGCCTGCCAACAGTAATTTAGCAGATCACTGCTGAGACCGTTTAAAGAGCTCTGACAGAATTTAAAAGCTGATGTGGCTCTCGCTGACTTTAATCTTCAGCATTTATACGTCCTCTGTCACATCATTGCACAACGCTGCCTTTTTATTGACTTTTTCAGGGGGTTTTCTGCAGCGTTTCACCAGAAACTCCAGATATTTCTTTTTTTTTTTTTTTGTTTCCTCACAATGACACAACATAAATACTCATTCGCTTAGAATGACTGTTGTTTTTGTCGCTCGTAATCACCTATTAAATCAGTCATGTGAGAGAAAATAACATCCTCTTCTCAGATTTTGCGTATCAGGACATAATAAAAGAAAAAAGAAAAAACATTTGTTTCTTAAATTGGTGCGAATGCAACCTCAGTACAACAGCATGTGACAGATGACACCATGTCAGTATATTTTGAAGTTAAACTGCAGAAGCGGGTCAGAGATAAATTACTCCCCATAATTCGCAGCTTTTAGAGCCGCCAACAGATTCTTGTCTGTATGACACAACCAGTCCCTCACATCTCAGGTTTAGTCCATCCTTCTTTACGACGTGGCTTCGGTCCATCGCGGCTGGCAGGTATTTGTTTATTCGCAGCTCTTTTAATCTCCCACAACAACATTTCAGTCACGTTCGGGTCTGGACTTTGACTCGGCTTTTGCAAACATTTTCAGTCATTCCTTTGTGGCTTTGCTGTTGTTTTTGGGATCGTTGTCCCATTTTCTTCAGCTAATTCCAGCCAGCTCTAGTAAACGCAGACGTGGCTGCAGAACAAGCCCTGATCATCAGCCCTCCGCCGCCGTGCGCAGCAGCTGGAATGCGGCGCTGATGTCGTGTTGCTGACTTTGGCTTGTCTGTTTCGGTCGGAGATTTCCACTTTGGTCTCATCCCCTCAAAACAAGCCATACTTTTTCACATGTTTATTCATTTACCGTACTGTCAGATAAGTTAGTAACATGTTGCAGACTGGTTTGATGTAGTAACCTCATTTTTTTTTTTTTTTTTTTTTTTTTTTTTCTTCTTTCTTCCCTTTCTTGTCAGTGTGGACATCGTGCACACGCTGTATGTACGATGCACACCGAAATTAGTCTCTGCTTTTAACCCATCAACTAGTTTCACTTGTGAGCAGTGGGGCTGCTAGCAGGGCAGCGCCCCGGGGAGCAATTGGGAGTTAAGGGCCTTGCTCAGGGGCCCCCAGTGATTTACCATTGTGGGCAGCCCTGGGCTTGAACCTGGGTCCTCCATGCCCAAGCCCACCACTGTAACCACTAGGCCACCACTCCCCCCACTAGGCCACCACTCCCCATTTTGAGAAGTGGCCCTTATTTATTAAAAAATGGTTCTAAACAGGGATGCGGCACAAGCGTAGATAAACTGTCTAAAGGCCTCTGTGAGTTTAACAGTGTGTCCTGGTTTTATATGAGCCTTTGGTCGACCTGAGGCTCCTGGCTTCCTGTTTGGCCCTCAGGCTTCAGCACGGCGGCGGTGCTAAACAGCAGGAGAGGAGAGGAGGCGGTCTGGGAAACCTCGCTCTGCATCTTTCCTTTGTTATTTTTATCTCACTCATTTTCACCTGCCCACAACTCCCCCCTATTCAACCTTTCTGTCTTTGTTTTTTTGTTTCTGCCTTTTTACTCATATCACTATGTCTCATATTCATCCTGAACTCCCTGCTGCGCGGTTTGCCCTCCTCACTTTGTTGTTGTTGCCTCCCCTGCTCCTCCAGACCGGTCCGCTCTCCTCTCCTCCTCCAGAACTCTGTCTCCTTGCCATTTCCTTTTTCCCGTCCGCCAGCTCCCCTTCTTCCTCTTCCTCTTCCTCTGCTACCGAACGGACCTGGCTCCACAATCTGCTGTGTGTCACCTGGCTTAGCTCCATCTCCCCTCCAACTTCCCCCTTGTTTGCCTTCAGGGTGACCATGACAAGTTTGTAGTCAAAGCTGGAGAAAGAGAAGTTGTTTGCAGAAGGGTGTGTGCTAGTATAATTAAAACAAGTCTCCTAAATCATAATAAATCAGAGCAACCAAGTGATAATGTAATAGAGCGGCCGTCTAAGCAAAAGTCCTCACAGGGAGGCGATGGTTGGATCAGGAAAACATCAAAGTTTAGAGAGGAGACGAGCGCTCGCTGCTTCAAGGAAGGAGTCCGTTTTGTTGACGCAAAACACCATTTGATGTCTTTCATCGTAGATCTTCTTAAACAAGCAATTTCAAGCCAAATTAGACCTAAAATAAATGAACACAGAAAGCTGTTATGTCATAAAATGCATTTGTTTTTCCAGCAGCGTCTGAGGCGAAAATAGAAAATACGGACTGAAAGATGAAATAACAGAAATTTACTTACACGTGTAATAAATGCTGGAAAACAAAAATGATGCTTTTACTTTAATGTTCAACAATTTTTATTACATTTTTGAACAACAAAATGTTTTGGTTTAAATTTATTGATGTAGTAATTTCAGATTTTTATATATATATATATATATATATATATATATATATATATATATATATATATATATATATATATATATATATATATATATATATATCTATATATATATATATCTATATCTATATATATATCTATATATATATATATATATTTTTTTTTTTTTTTTTTTTTTTTTTTTTTTCTTTTTTCACTTCTGTTTTTGTAAGTGATTTCATTGAACCTGCACAGCCTCCAGTCACTCGGTACCAGACGCAGACACCAGCTCCACAACAGAACCGAGCCTCCTCCACACCAGCTACGTTCTTCTGCATCTGTGAACAAAGAGATGACATGAACTTGTCCAAAAGCTCCAGTTTTGTCTCACCTGATGTTCTCCCAGAGCCCCCTGTCCACCCAGAGCCCCCCGTCCACCCAGGGCCGCCCGTCCACCCAGAGCCCCCCCGTCCACCCAGGGCCGCCCGTCCACCCAGGGCCGCCCGTCCACCCAGAGCCCCCCCGTCCACCCAGGGCCGCCCGCCCCCCCGTCCACCCCGGTTCCAGCAGTAATGGATGATGTGATCTGACACTTTTGCACCTTGACCCTGGAGTTCCCTTTGAATCACTGTGGAAGTTCTTCTCGGTTCCTTGGTTTACAATCGTATTCCTCTTGTGTCCACGTCCAGGGAGGTTGTCTTCAGTCCTGTGGAGCCCAAACGTCTGAATGGAGGAACGTCCAGCTGCTTGGAGATGGTCTTCTAGCCTTTACGTTTAACATGCTGGTCTAGAATGTTCTTCCTGGTCTCCTCAGACAACTGTCTCCTCTGCTTCCTCCGTTCCAAGTTCAGCATGGTGAACGCCACGATACCGAACAGCAGAGTGATGCTTTTAACCCTTTGACTACTGAAACAGCCTGAAGATCGAAGACACCTGTGCGCTCATTACTTTTAGGAGCTGCAGTGAATGTTTTCAGCACAGCTTTGCATGCGTGTGTTTGAACATGTGTGTTCTTTGCAGTGAAGAAGCCTGCACACGTGTCCTCGCACTTGACTGATTCAGGACCTGAGAGCGAGCACACAGAAGCCCTTTCTTCAAAATCCCTCCTCCACCCGGTGTGGCCCCGCGGCCGCGGTTCAGTGCTGCCAGCTGTCAATCAGTAGAGTGGAGCGACGCTTCCAACAAAACCATCACTTTCCGAGGTCAAGAGGGAGCAGTGATGCCCGGCAGGATGAAACCAAAACAATTTAGGTTATCCCGACAGGTTTAAATGACCAATTTTGAATTTCCTGCAGGGATTTTTTTTTTCTTTGGTAACGTACATGGCATGTTTCAGGATTCAGAATTGACGCAACTTACACTTTCCAGGAATGTTGGAGAACTTCATCAGCAGCAATCTTTTTTTAAACCATTTTCATTCTTTATCTGTCAGTCTTTCCGTGCTGAGAGGAAGTGGAAAGAGGTTAGTTTCCTTTCGTTTTGTCCCTCGTGCATGTTGGGCTTTCTCCCTCAGCCTCCGTTTCTTTTTATCTCACACCGTTTTTCTGCAAAGTGAATTTGTTGCAGTGTTGAACCAGAGCTGAGGAAAAGCCCCGACGCTCCATGACAGGGAAAAAACAAGACAAAAAAACACCCAAAGAGATCCGACTTAATCTGGTCCACTACGCTTATTCGGACAAATTTGCTGACGGAGGCAGGAAATTATTAATTTTCATCTCGTGTTTGTGCCCAAGTTACACCCTGTAATGTTTTATTTTAAACTGTTGCAAACAGAAACCTGGACTTCAGTATGAAGTGTTTGAAACTTCTGTGAGAACGATGACGAAGGGAAATTTTTCTAAATTCTTGCCAATCTTCCAGTACCTCGTCATTCCTATTTCCACAACATAAAAAGTTTCTGTAAAACATCATCAGCCCAGGATTATTCAGCGTTTTGAGTTTAGTTTGAATTTTTTTTTTTTTTGGTCCACTTTAGAAATGAGTAAATTTAATGCAGATTTTCATCCCCAGTCTGGGATTTTTCTGTTTCTGTTCAGTGCATTTGTAGTTATGCGTATGCTAATCAGGCCCCGCCCACCAGGAGGTGCTTCCCTGTTCTGACTCTGCAAGACGCCACAACATGTCATCATTTCCAGAACTTAAACCATGAATTTTTGTAGATTTTCAGGATGCAATCTTTGAAGTGTCACATGAGTCGCAGCGTCGCTCATTCTCGTTCGGTCCGTTTTTTTTTCCTCCTCCGAGACCAAGACTTGCTCTTTCATGCCTGACCTCATCTTTCTGGGACAGCAGGTGGCGCTCTACAGGTTCAAAGTAGAAATCTGCAACTATAACGTTGACGGCTAATTAAGATATGTCATGCAAAACATGGTTATAAACATCAAACGTGTGTGGGTTTTTTTATTTTATATGTCACATGGTGTCTAATAAAGTCAAGAAACATGAGATTAAACTTGAGGACATTTGTTACGTTTTCCCAGGAGCAGCAGTCTTTACGCTCTGCTGCTGTTGTCTGGTGATGTGGGTCCACCGGCCGAGCGAGCGCTTCTACGTGGAGCGTGTGAGATGTAGTCTCCCCTGCTGACTGCTTAGATGTCGTCCGTGCAGCTTGTTTGATATTCTGCAGGACGGTCTGCTCAGCTGAACCCCCCACCGCCAGCACCACCTGTGGTCTCACTCCGACTCCCTTTCTCCGTCCTCCCTGTGCCTCTTTCAATCAGCCAGTCTATCCCGGCCATCAGCGCTGTGTGTGTGTGTGTGTGTGTGTGTGTGTGTGTGTGTGTGTGTGTGTGTGTGTGTGTGCGTGCGTGTGTGTGCGCGTGCGTGCATGCGTGTGCACCTCTTTCATAGACTATCAGAATCATCAGCAATCTCCTGCATCGTTCTTCCCCTGATTGAGCCAAAGTCGGGGCCCATGTTTGGGATAGCTGTGTGTGTGTGTGTGTGTGTGTGTGTGTGTGTGTGTGTGTGTGTGTGTGTGTGTGTGTGTGTGTGTGTGTGTGTGTGTGTGTGTGTGTGTGTGTGTGTGTGTGTGTGTGTGTTTGTGTGTTTGGCTGTGTTTCCAGAACTCTATGTTCTTCAGGATCACAGATTAGCCAGTTCTGTATTGTTGCTCTGTGTTTGTGTTCGTCCAGGCGCCACAACTACAGGAAGACGCACTGTAAGCATGGAAAGGTGTGTGTGTGTGTGTGTGTGTGTGTGTGTGTGTGTGTGTGTGTGTGTGTGTGATGGGTGTGGGCAGAATGTTGGCCATTTCCAGCCTATAACCACCTCCATAGCGGAAAGTAACATGTTTAATTCTCCATTAAATGACCTAAGGAAAAAAAAAACATGTTTTTGTTCAATTTTAAGGAGCAGTCCACTGTTTTAGAAAACCTACTAAACCTACTAAAAACTAGAGAAATCACGGCTGCGTGAGGAAAATGTACGCATGTTTAATGGTCTGATGGAGTTATTTTGAAGGTGTACTTTTTCGTGCAGCAAGCATCCCGAGTTCATGCTGCTTTCAGGAACGATACTGATCTTCAAACAGGGAGCTGTTCCTTTAAGAGTGGGTTAAGGTGTGGTCAAATGTTCAGGTTTCGTCAATGTCAATGAAATCTGTACATCTGTTCTCAGTGAGAGTGATGGAAATGACAACAAGCTGATTAGAACATTTTTAGTTACAGAGCAGAGGAGCAAATGATCCATGGAGAGCTGTTCTGGAGGCGCGCACACACACACACACACACACACACACACAGCCTAGCACCTGCTCTGGTTACAGGATCTGTTTCCTATAAGCACCTCTTGCCTTGCTATCACAACAATCACATGCACAGGACCTGTTTTCTGTGCATTTGTCTGCGCGGTTTTTGTGTATTTGCGAGGATGCGTGACCGCTCAGTCAAAACCTGAACAGACTGTCTCCATGTGCGATGACAAACATGTTAGTGAAGCATGGAGAAGTGTTGGATTAATGTCCTCTGATTTTAGTCCTTTAATGAGCGAAGCTGAGAACTGATGCATGTCAGGGAACTGACTCCATCGATTTAAATATGTGGAAACCGGGAAAACAAGATTATATCCATGAAGAACTTCTAGTCCAATTATTTAATTTCCCTTCAGGACTGATTAAAGAATTATTGAACTGTATTTTGTTTAAGATGTGAAACGAGACTTGTGTGAGTCACCATAGTTTACCTTTTATGTGCTCGGAAATATTAGACGCCTAAACTGCAGAAACCAATTCTGTTGCTAATGGCAACAACGTTCTTGTAGAGCAGCTTCTCACCGGCTTCTTTTATCCACCGTTTGGTTGGGATTAGGCAGGAAATCTACTTACTCATGTCTGTTTTACAACATAAATCTGACATTTGATGTTTGTGACACCTGGTAACTTGGCCAAAGAAGACAAGCCCAGTATTTTAGGTCATATGTGATTTCAAAAATGTAGAGAGAAATGTTCGATAAGTCCCAACTAAGTTTTTAGGAGTTTCCACTGCACCAACCCTCCTTTCTAAATTTAGAAATGTATTTAAATGTTCTTTCCATCAGCGGTTTTTAAAGTGCAACTTTAGGTTATGCAACTAAAAATAAGAAAGACAAAAAAAATTCTGATGGTCAAAAATATACATTTTTGTGCTGTTATTTTTTAAATGTCAGCTCCGAGTATGATTGTCGTGTTGAACAGCGTACGTACCTACTGCAAATAATGTGTCAAACAGCATCTTTATTTTTGTTTTAATTTTTTTATTTCAGTGAAACATGTCTACAGCGGAACCTAACCTTTTTTTTTTTTTTTTTTATGAAATTGAGTCATTTATCAGCACAGCAGGTTTAGTTGAATTTGACTGATTTTTAAGTTCTTTTTTTAAGGAACCTTGTTTAATAAAACATGTTTGTATTCGTTTATCTCGCTGACATTTCTCAGTTAACTTGCACTAAACTGTCAAAAATATAATATAGAAATCCATTTCATCCATAAAATGGACATAATTAAAACTAAATAAGTTATGGTGTCATAACAGCCTTGAAAGATAACATTTATCAAGCCAAAGGCAATAATGTGTATTTTCTGTTTTTGTGGCTGGCAAATCAGATACGATTAAAGAAAAGTAAAGAGTTTTCTTTTAAATGTTGTCTGTACTATCAAAGGTACTTTTTTGATTAAAAAAAAAAACTATTTGAAATGTGTCATAATGATCAATAGAAGGTACAATAGAGAGCATAAATATGAAGTTGTGGAGCTCTTCAATATGTAGAAACGTTAAAAACGCAAGATTTTTGTTTTTCTTCCCGTCGTCGGGCTGAATAGTGACGGAGGTGGTCGAGTGTGGAGGCCGTCCTGTATCCTCTGATTAGAGTTTGAGAGAGAAGGATGAGAGTCGGAGCGAAAACTGGCGGCTTTAAATGACGACAAACGAGAGAAATTCTTCACCCCCCCCCCCCTCACACACACACACACACACACACACACACACACACACACACACACACACACACACACACACACACACACGGTCCACCCGCTTTCTGCCAGCGGTCATGACTCAACAAAGTGCATTTTGGCCTAATTATTCTTGCAGAAAAGGAAAACATGTTTGTTGAGTCATTTAACCACTTCTTAAATGACCAAAACAGAGTTCTTTAAACATATTACAAACATGTCCTATCTATTTTCTGTGAGCCGCTTTAAATATAAATAGATTTTAATAGAATATAAATAGATTTTTTTAAAGTGATTTCTCTCCTATTAGCACATGGGAAATGATGCAGCCTCAGATAATCCTGAACAACACAGACTTTATCTGCTCACGTTTGCATGCAGATCTGAACAGATGAAGCCTTGTGCAGAGCGCTGCAGGGGAAAGCTGCATTAACTGTCTCATTACTGCCAGCAGAGAGGAGCAGACACAATATGTCGGAGAGCGGCAGCCCTGCCTTCTCTGTCTTGTTTGGTTTACTTTTGTCAAGCTTTTAGCCGGATTAGGAGATGTTCTTAGTTTGCATCATTGATGTTGCATGTGATCGTCTGTGCACATGTATCTGCTAAGGCCCCGGCAGCATCTGCTGATTGACAGCTTAATCATACACACAGTGAGAAAGCGATTGAAATAGCTGGAAGGTGTGCGGTGAAAGGGGAAAAACAAAAGTGCAGTGAGGGCGTGGAGGTGAGCTGCTGTCACAACACCTTCTGTCCGCTGACTTTACTTCACCCAGGAGTTAAGCTTCAGGTGGTAAAGAAAACTTGTGGCTCCGCTGCATTGTTCCAGTCCGAAGCAGGCGGTTGGAAGATTAAATTATGTTGATTGGTGGTTGCAAAAACAGGTTTTTAAACTCATTTAAACCACCTGCTGAAGGTGGTTAGTTTAATTTTAAATCTGAGATTATGTGTAGGATATGACTGATAATCGCTTATAAAAAGGTAAATGCTGAAAAAAGTGTTTTGGAAACAATTGATTTGTTAGGAAATGTTAAGGATGATATGCTGAGAGCTTCCTATTTAAGCATGAATACAGATCTATGAGACAAAAAGAAAAGAAAACTATTAAAAAAGCATTTCTGTTAGTCACTTTATCAAATGATGTTTTCATCACGGTAGAACAAACTAGTTTTATTCTCATAAATGCCACATAGAAAAAGAGTTATGTTGAGAGTGTTGTGAAGAAAAACCCGAAGAATCTGTGGTCATAGATGCTGTTTTGTTTGTCAGAACAGGCAAGGTCGTGTGAATCAACCTCATCCAAGAAGTAACATGATGAGCTGAAACACTGGAGTGCATTCTCAGTCAAGCAGGTCATCGTAACCCAAAAAAGCTTGAACACAAGACAAGACTTTTTTTCTCGCCACTTGATGACCTGGTCTTTCACAAGCACTTATATCTTGAATAATGTGACCAAAACGTCTCGCACGCCGTCAGTGAACATTTGAAGAAACACCGACAGGAGGGACAGGTGGGGTCAGTGATTTACCTAAGTGGCCCAGCAGCTGAAGAGCGTGCTACACCCTGTCAGTCAATTTGAAATGAAGGAACCTTTTCAAAGAGAGGTGAAAAAGAAAAAGTGGAAGTGGGGAAAAAAGGATCTCGGCTACTAACTTCTCAAACTTATAGGATTAAAAAAGTTAACAGAATTCAAGAAAGCTGATGGCAGGAAATAATAAACACTAGCCTGCAGCATTTCCCTAGATAAAACAAGGCTTTTTAACCTATTTTTCAGCTGCTTTTTCTTTGGGTTTAGGCATTACAAAACTACTTGGTTCAGTTTAGGCATGATACAGCAATGTGGTTAAATTGTGACATTAGGAATTTCTTTCTTGTATTCAGGCATTAAACAGTTATTTTGGGAAGTTTTTAGTTAAAAATGTTTTGACATTATAAAATGATATAAGTTTGTGCAGGTTTAGGCATGACACTATTTGGCCAGGTTTAGGCATGACACTATTTGGCCAGGTTTAGGCATGACCCTATTTGGCCAGGTTTAGGCATAAAACTATTTGGTCAGGTTTAGGCATAAAACTATTTGGTCAGGTTTAGGCATAAAACTATTTGGTCAGGTTTAGGCATAAAACTATTTGGTCAGGTTTAGGCATAAAACTATTTGGTCAGGTTTAGGCATAAAACTATTTGGTCAGGTTAAGGCATGACACTTTTTGGCCAGGTTAGGCATGACACTATTTGGTCAGGTTTAAGCATGACACTATTTGGCCAGGTTTAGACATAAAACTATTTGGTCAGGTTTAGGCATAAAACTATTTGGTCAGGTTTAGGCATAAAACTATTTGGTCAGGTTAAGGCATGACACTATTTGGTCAGGTTTAGGCATGACACTATTTGGTCAGGTTTAAGCATGACACTATTTGGCCAGGTTTAGACATAAAACTATTTGGCCAGGTTAAGGCATAAAACTATTTGGCCAGGTTTAGGCCTGACACTATTTGGTCAGGTTTAGGCATGACACTATTTGGTCAGGTTTAGGCATAAAACTATTTGGTCAGGTTAAGGCATGACACTATTTGGTCAGGTTTAGACATAAAATTATTTGGTCAGGTTTAGGCATAAAACTATTTGGTCAGGTTAAGGCATGACACTATTTGGTCAGGTTTAGGCATAAAACTATTTGGTCAGGTTAAGGCATGACACTATTTGGCCAGGTTTAGGCATAAAACTATTTGGTCAGGTTTAGGCATAAAACTATTTGGTCAGGTTAAGGCATGACACTTTTTGGCCAGGTTAGGCATGACACTATTTGGTCAGGTTTAAGCATGACACTATTTGGCCAGGTTTAGACATAAAACTATTTGGTCAGGTTTAGGCATAAAACTATTTGGTCAGGTTTAGGCATAAAACTATTTGGTCAGGTTAAGGCATGACACTATTTGGTCAGGTTTAGGCATGACACTATTTGGTCAGGTTTAAGCATGACACTATTTGGCCAGGTTTAGACATAAAACTATTTGGCCAGGTTAAGGCATAAAACTATTTGGCCAGGTTTAGGCCTGACACTATTTGGTCAGGTTTAGGCATGACACTATTTGGTCAGGTTTAGGCATAAAACTATTTGGTCAGGTTAAGGCATGACACTATTTGGTCAGGTTTAGACATAAAATTATTTGGTCAGGTTTAGACATAAAACTATTTGGTCAGGTTTAGGCATAAAACTACTACCTGGTTACTTTAGGGAAAACATATTTTAAATGAAGACATGATTGTCTCATTCCTAATCTTCCACCAAATGCTGGAATTCTTTTTTTTTTTTTGTTGAGTTTTTACCATGAGACCAGGACCAGAACTTTTCATAGAAAACATTGCAACCATTATATTGAATAAGCTGGACTCGGACTGGATAGTCTCTGGTAGTGATCACAGCTTATCCCAGTGAACCCCTGAAAGTGCAGTATTTGCTTCCTGCTCGGTTCTAGGTTGCTGTGATGATTTAGCACTCGGTTAAAACTGCCACCAGTGCTCCACCTTCAGTGCGAGTCAAGCTGCAGTCTCGGTGTTTACATTTGTGTGTTACATGGACATGTGACTGCTGTGGTTTAGAGTGACAGCCTTACTTCTCTCACTGAGGTTTCAGAATGCCAGGTATGTGTTTTCTACCTCCCTTTCTTGCTTTTGTTTTTTTAAATACTACACTTCTGCCTTTTCTAATACTTGAATCAGACACCACAACATCCTTTTTTTATTTGAGTTAAAGTGACACAACAAAAACGTGATGCATGCATAAACGGTGAACACAACGGATGAGCGCAGGTATGCTTTTAGGACTGCGCATTAATGTTTGCGTGAGTGCATGATGATTAAAATAGCCGCAGCCCGCATCGCCTCGGCTTAGGTTGCTATTCTCACGAGTCTAAAAGCAGCGTTGCAATTTGCCAGTGAACCACAGGCGGAACAAAGAATGTTATCTCCCCTTCATATCGATGCCTGACAAGAGCGGGGATTCGTGTGATGTTTTCATTTCAGAAGCTGCTGTGTTTTGATAATGCATTGTGCTGGGCTGCGTTTTGTGTTTTAATTTTGGCGTCCAGGGAAATTTCTGACATTGGAGTGAAGGCTCGTCGCTCTGAGCTCTTCAGAGGTGACCTGGCTGCATACTTCTGTGTTGTGATTACATGCTCAGGCCGAAGTGGCAGAAACTTGTGGCATGTCTGACATGTGGCTTGTTCATGTCTTTTGGCATTTAGTAGCCAGAGGGCAGGAGATGAGTATATGCCAGGAGCAGCTGAGCGAGCACGAGGGACAACAGAGTGTAAATGCTCATCATAAGACTGTTGTGACAGGTTTGCTGTTTACTGCTGACACACTACAACTGCTGCAGTTGAAATGTCGTGTCACTGTATGTTTGCATAAGACGCAGCAGCTCAGTATTGTCAGTGTTGTATACGAATCACTGGCTGAACATTACAATCGCTATTATAAATGTAGAAATTTAATGAGCATAACATCAGGTCACATTCACAAAGTGGCAACACTGATTAGATTCGCAGCAACTTGCCATCAAGCTTCGCCCTCTCATGATAAAACCCTCCGTGACGTCGTGAGGTTTTGATTTTTTTTAAGAGCATTTCTCAGGCCTCTGTTTTTCCTGTTACTGTGCCGCCCAATGTTGTAAATGATCAGAAAGACCCGGTCCAGAACAGAACCATGGCTCCTGAATCCTTCAGCCGCTCGACGCCGGAGGAGCTGCGGCGTTGTCGGCGAACGTTTGCAGCAGGAGGATCCCATTTCAAATCTTGTTTCAGTGGAAAAATCAGAAATGACCGCTGCGTTTAGCCAGAACGAACTTCCAACTCACGAGTCACCGAGCAGCAATAGTAAAATATGTTCAGCTTTGATGAGGTCATGTGACCCATTTTACTTTACATCAACATAAAGGAAGTAAACAAAAGGAAAGTGTACTGCAAGATCCAGCTCTGCAGAAAGGAACCTGCTCCACCATCCAGGGCTCAGTTGTGAAATAACAGACAGGCGCAAACGACAGCAATCAAGCGAAACCAACTGTGGCGTCAGTCTCTTAAATGTTTGTAGTTGCTCTTCAGAGACATGAGGCGGACTTGACTTGGTTTTGGGAGAGGAAAGTTTCACAGCTTTCTCGATTAATTGTTGTTAATATTGAAGGAGATACTTGTTACTTGACCCCACCCCCCCTTATTCCCCCTACGTGTGTGTCTGTTTGAAATCGGTGTTCTGCATTGGGCTGTCGACATCAAGGTCGTACAAATGCACCATGAAGTGGAGATAAAAATACTAAAGGAATTATTGCAACAAAGGTTTTCTCAGATTTTTCAGACAGAAGTGAAAGAATTACACCTGCATGTTTATCACAACTGGTTTGACATGGACGGGCGTTCCTCGTGCTTCACTTCTGTTCCATATATTCCTAAAAAATGAGAAGGCTGACGGCTGAGTCTTTGGGGGTATTTTTTGAGGGCTTGACTGGGAATGTCTGGGTTCATCAGACAATCAGACCATCAAGGAGTTCAACAGTATGACTGCAGAAACCCTGCAGAGAAATCCCCACAAACCCTTATTTTATTTTATTTTATTTTTTTGTGGATATTTGATTAGTGTCCAGCAGTTTATGTGGCGACTGGAGCAGTAAGCGATGATCTCAGATTGACGCGCAGAGTATTTTCCACATGGTTAGAGTACGTGAACCCGGTGCCCTCGGCAGCCAGACTGTTGTGTCTTGTCTAACGTGTGTTAAATATGTTTGGACAGCACCTTTCTGTCAGACATCACAAACTGCATCACAATAAGACAAAAATGGACAAAGTAGCAACACAAAAGCAAGTTTGAACAGGTCCCTCGAGGGTAGCTTTCTTTTTACTTTTTTTTGTTTGTTTTGTAAGTTGTACTTTGTAGAAGGAATCCTGATCATGAGACCTGATTGACGACGAACAAATGTATTAACCAGATGCAAAGAAACCGAGCCGCAGCGCAGTGACACCTTCAAAGGGAGCATTTATTTATTTCTCAAAACATTAAATTACCAGTAGGAGCAAATCTCCACTGAATTAGTTGCATATTTATTTTTGAATAATGCCCCAAAAGGGGTGCTCATCTATCAGCACTGGGCCATTTTCATTTGAGGACTCAGTTGAACTCCTAACAGTCTGAGCAGGATGAAAGTAGAAACAAGCTTCATCTTTTACAGCCTGCGAGTCAAAGTGCACAAAAGTCCTCTTTCAGCACAAAGACTTTCGCCCATTTTAGGTTAAAATCCCTTGTATTTTTGCTGTTATTTGCATCATGCATCGTTGTTTTAGTCAGATTCTTTGTCTTTGCTCCTTGACGTCTGACGACGTCCTTCAGGAGCCACCTGAACTCATAACTTAACCAAATATTTCACAAAGAAGATGTAGGTGCTGGAGTCTATTCTTATTGATTTGCATGTGCACACCTGAGTTTCTGCGTTCTCTGCCTGCTTCTGTGGATCTTTGCTGCCCCCAGCCAGCAGCAGCACGTGGACACTCATGCACGTGATGGATTTAGGAATTTGGAATATGCGATAAACGGTTAAAAATGGCAAAGGAAAGAAGGCAGCAGCTGAAGAAAGGGAGGAAAGATGGGGCATGAGGAACGGAAAGGACGTGGAAATTTTCAAATTTCACCTAAGTAAGAGCTCTTGTGACCTCTGACCTCCGCTGCGTTCGCATGTGGGTGTGCCTGAGGGGTCACCAAGTCCAACAAAAGGCTCGGTGCCCTGGTAAAGCGCTGCGGCCGCCATTGTTTCATATCCTGAAACGGTCTGCTGGGACCTGCAACAACAATGGTCCCAGACAATCAAAAAGTGGAACCAGACACACACACGTTCACACTCTCTCACGTTCGTGTCCAGTAGCCAGTAGAGATGAGCTCTTCCAGTTGACTTGAGCCAGTGTACAGTGGCTGTGGGTCGCGGTCTGCTGGCTCATCACTAACGAGGGTTTTAGGTGATTGTCAGTTGGGGTTAATGAGTGTAAGCCTCAGACAGACGAGCAGGGAGACGCACTCGATGAGATAAGATAATGGTGCTTCTGTGCTCTGCCTTTCCTGTTATATCTGTGCTATCTCCTTAATGTGTGTTTGTATGTTGGATTGTGTCGCGTTTGCATTTCTGCAGGCTCTGCATCTTGCTCATCGCCAACTGTCATTTTTGTCTGATTGTTGTGGAGCTGTGTTTTATTTATTCATCGCAACCTTTTTTTTTTTGTTTTTTTTCGCTCTGTACAAACACTGCCGCTGAGGTATGAAACTGAGTTTCTCAGCGACAGAAGTAACTGGGCCTTTTCCAGTAAAACGGTTCCAGTACTGGTTCAGAGCTGAGAAACGCGTCTTCGTTTTACGGAAGTGAAGTTTAAAGCTACCTGCTTGAAGTGGTTTTCATCAAGGCCTTTTTTAACCTGAATTTAAATAAACGCAAATATCCATGCTTGGGTATTTCATCATCACCCATTTTTGATCCCTTTCAAAATAAGAGATATAAATCCCGGTTTTGGCAGCTTTGGTGAACACTCATCAGCATTTTGCTCTTGTTTACAACAACCTTGACGAAATCAATGTTAAGATGTTTTGAAAGAAACCAAGATAAACACTTAAATTTTTGTCCTTTGTGCACCGTGTTCTAAAGAAATTCAGAATTTCCTAAAGCGAAGCCGCGAGAGACGTGGTGCCGTGGCTGTGAAGTGGTTCTGTGTCTGTGGACAAGCAAAGCAAAGGTTGAACATTCCAGCTCTGAGCCGGCTTAGGCACCAGCAGCAGGTTCACCGTGGTCCAGTGGAGGTGTTTGCTTTACGACATCAATGCTGAACACATTTCAAACACACACGCTCTTGAACATAAATCAAGAGAAGCTCCTTGCTGCTAAATCCAAAAGCTCAACATGATCTGACCAGGTTATCGAGTTCGACATGCTGACGGTGCCGTCATCCGAGAGGTTGCAAATTCATGAATGTATAAAGTCAGAATGTCAGATTTTTCTTTTTTTTTTTTTTTTTAATCCAATTTGTGAGTTTATAAATTCTGAATTCTGAAGCTTATGTGCAAATGTGAAACTTTATCACGCAGCAGCAGAGTGGAGCCGAGAGTCTGAGTGTGCAGAAAGTTTCAGCTCGTCTGTGTTTGTGATGAAAACAAAAACCCAGGAATATCGGATCATTTGATCGCGAGCTCTCCGGACTCGGTATTTCATCATCAATTATGTTATTTGGCACCACCTTTCTTATCGCCGTGGGTTTGAAGTATCAGCCACATCGCAGATGTTTCACTCTGTTGCTGCATCTGTGTGACTGCACATCAACTCCGTTTTCCTGATGTCTAACTGCTAAAATGTTTGCTTTTTTGCCCGGGTGCATGTTTTTATTTTGCAGCCCTGCATGTGGGCAGGTCTGATAAAGTGCACCGTGTCACCGCTGTGGGTGGGTATGCGGAGTTCAGCAGGGCCGCACCACGCCTGCTGCGCTTTTTTAAAGTTATCTTTGGACTGAGAGCCTGCAGACAGATCAGAGGTTGTAAAGCTCTTTGTTCAGGGCCATGTTTTTAACCTTGAGCTGTTTTCAGTTTGTGTTCAAATGCGGCTGATGCGTCTCCAAGGCGGTATGTCAAGTGGGAAGGAATTTGAACCTGTGCAGTTGCGTCTTGGTATGGATGAGGCGTTTCCTGTGCCGATCCTTCTAGATGCATTCCTGCTACTCCTACTGGTGACACTGTTCAGGATGCAGACGAGTCCAGGATGCTTGAAGCACATATGAATTTATTACGGCAGACTGCTGGAATCATGGATAGATGCACAGTGGGACCGGCTCCTCAGCCTCTGTGTGAGGACTTTATGACTCTTTTCAAAGTCATAATTTCCTCCATTCAGCTGAGTTTGACACAAACCAGTGTTTTATATTCCTATTTCTTGTCTATCTATTCCATGCAGCTAAAGTAATGTGCATGAATCGGTGGGACCATCTCAGATTTTTAGATGAGGTTCTCTGCTAATGGAGATGTGCATCTCTACGTTGGCATTTTTGGCTCCTCCAAAATCATGGAATGCCAAACTTCCTCAAATAAAGACATATTTAAGACTCGCCACAGTCGACTAATCTGGAGCGTTGCACATAAACACTCGTGGTGTTTGCGCATCCGTGCGTGTTCACCTGGTAGTCCACGTATTCCCCATCGTCCCTGACAGATCTGCAAAACACAGCCCTCAGATCTTTTCACGTCAGGAATTTGCCTCGTGTTCGTCTACAAATGTTACATTTACGTTTACATTCAACAGCAGCACTTGACTGGATGGTTCACAATGAACAAAACGGTGTGAAGAGTATGTTTTTGTTTTGTTTTTTTTCATCGAGCAGCCAGTTTTTCAGTAAATTGTTTTGGAGGTTTTTTTGTTTTGTTTTTTTTATATATGTGAAGAAATCCGGGGCAAGTCCGATGGGATCAGTGAGATAAAATCCACAGAGATCCCAACCCACATCTCAGAGTCTAAACAAGGGTACCAGATGCTCCAGGATGCCCTCAGGTGCTCTTTATTTGGGAACAGGAGGAGGACCCACTCAGTGTTTAGGTGTTTGTCATGGTGTTAAATGAGCTGCTGCTTTTAGCTGCGAGCCGCTCAGACATCTCCTGCTTCCACAGGTTTCTGCTTGTTGGAAAAGATGAAACGGCGTAAACGCAACAGGTTGACCGGGGGTTGCATCACGTCTGTGATCGTGCTATCGGTTATGAACCCGCATCTTCATCCAGTCGAGTGCAAGTATGGCCTCTACATGGCCCTGCTGGAGCTTTTATTCTGCTTGTTGTTGCTCATGATTTAACCAGATGCATGCCGTCATTATCACACCGAGGAGCTCAAATGGGAATAACGGGTCCAAACCAAACTCCACATGTGATTCCCAGCATGGTCGGTTGTTCTGCTGTCTTGGATGAATCGTTCACCTTCAGGACTGTTTGAGTTTGGGCATCTTTCATGGTACAGAACCAGAAAAAAGAGTCAGCGTTCTTCTCCTTGACTCCATTTGATTCCTTTTTCAGTGACCCCGATGACGACACTCGCAGATTACAGCTGGAACGTGTTTTTATCTGTGACGTCGCTGTTGTAGCTCAAATCTGCCCTCAAACACACAACAACATTAAGATGAGGAAATTAAAATAATCACTCGGCTCCGCATCTTTCCGCAGCTCCCTGTTTTTAAAGCGTCTTTTTAAAGACAAATTGCCACCTATTACAACTGATTCACTTTGACTGGAGGGTCACGTAGCGTCCTCCTGTTTCCAAAGTTCAGATTTTGCTCAATAGTTGTTTATCAATCCAAATCAAAGTGGACAAATTGAACAAATAAACAGATCCAGCAGCCTCATCAGTGACGGTTGTTTTCTCACCATTATCTGTCTGTGCTTTGATAAATGTTGTGTTTTGAAATTGACTAATTTGGAGGAAAAAAATTGGAAAGTGATGCAAATTGTTATCAGGGCAGCAAACACACATTTTATTGTATCTGGAAAATGATTTTCTGTTTAACTCCTTTATACCCGAGAGGTATAAGACCCAAATGTCGTTTGAGAACATAAACCTGAGATAACACCGGGCATAAAGGGATCATTTGCTTTTGACTTGTTGTTTTAAATTTATTTTAAGGTTTGACGTTTGGAAACTTGTTCTCCTCCTGCCTCTAGCAATATTTTAGAGCATCCATTATAAATATTAATCGTAAATATGCAATAAAGTCTAGATCTAACCCTGAAAAAAAAGCAAATCATGAATGAACGTTTTTATTTTCAGTTTTAATTCAGATACCTTCTTACTAATATGATTCATTCTTTTGTTTGGTCATATCACTCCCTTTTTATTTTGACAGCATTTAGAAACTCAGATTGAGTTAAATTCTGTCCTAAAAGGATTAGATGAAGGCGGCTGTGGGTGGACTTTGAATCAGCAGCAGCACACGAGTACAAACGTGTTTGCAGGTTTTTCAGTGACTTAGTGCTTCATGAACGTCACAATCACGATGACGCTCCTCACTCAGGGAAATGGCTTCATGCCAGTCTCTGGCTCTTTTATCTTTACTCCGTGTGCAAATTATTCCATCATACTGGAACAATTTCATGGCTCAAACCTGCCAAACCGCCTTCCCTTCTACGATCCAAGTCGATGTCCTGATTCCTCTCGGATGGGGATTCCCCTGCAAATTGTAAAAATGATGATGTCGTTTTCACACAAAACGCTCGGAGACATAAAGTTAAAGAAGTCTGAAAAAGTCTTAATGCTGGACGTTTCTGAATGTTTAGTGATATTTACACATACTTTACAGTCAAATCAAAGTATCCCACAGTGCATTAGAATTAGAATTAAAGACAATAATAATAATAATAAGTATTTGTTTGCCTATCAAAACTGAATTGATTTTTAGCGTGTCCAGACTGTGTATCCAGTCTGAACAGCCGAAATTAACCACATGAAATGCAATTTTTCCTGAATTTTGATTTGAAACCAACTCTGGTATATAGTATAAATAGTTTCAAATGTGATTTCATGCAGTCGTCTCAGTCTGAACTGCTCTGGTCACTAAAATAGGATTTCAAATAGTCTTAATGTCATTTGCAGCGTGAGTCAAGAGGAGTCCTGCTTTAGCCAGACTCAGCTGTCTGTTAACTAATCCTAACCATGTGAGTTCGGAATGGCGGCGTGGACACGCTGATCAGATCTGATTATTTGCAATATATGATGAAACCGCCCGTGAGAAAGATGAGGTTGTGTTTGGACATGCTAAAAGTCGGATTTGGGCTGGCGGAGAGAGCATGGCCTCAGAACTCGGTGCAGAAAGCCGTCTGAGGTTTGTTGTGGTCGGGCACCAGGTTTGCAACCGTTTGGGTTCACTCCTCCTTACAGATCCGCGCAAATCCTGAAGGATTAAAGATCAATTAAACCAACCTTAAAGGATAGGTCATTCATTTCTGGGCAAGTCTGCAAACTTAAAAACAAAAAAACCACACACACATTGTGTAAATATTCTGTAACAACATTCAGATGTGTTCAGAGCAAATATTGATTATGACAGAATACGATACAGTGAATGTAGTATTTTTAATGTACACAGTGTGAAAGTTCCAGCACAGACAGCTTAAAGTACTTTATGTTCATTGATGTGAGGTAGAAGATTGAACTGGACATCCTGACCCTGCTGACCTTCAGCAGCAGTGATGTCCTCCACGGTGCGGAGAAAACGATCTGAATATGGAAGCGTTCTTTCCGGATCCATAAAGAATGATTTCAGATGCAGTGAATGCCAGAGTGTCAAATAAACACAAGAAACAGATTTGAACTTATCCCAAGAGAAAAGAGTAACTGACTCATATCTGGGCATCCGAAATTCCCGACAGTTTGTTTTAGCAGAGTTGTGCACAGTTCCGTCAGTCCTGGAGTTGTCACGTCTGTCGGCTGGAATACGTCAGGGAGAGCGGGCCACTTCTTAAAACATCTTTCACAAGCAGAGGGAGTGTGGCTGAGGCTGTGGCCAAATTTCCATCACAGTGAAGAACGGTGCGTTTTTTACGTTGTGCCCCTGTGTTGCGTTCGAGCGCTCTGTTGCTGCTGAATCATGCAGACCATCTCCGGTGCAACTATCAGACAGTAGCCGTTCTCATCAATGTGTCAAATGGTTGAGGAGACTCGTCTGGTTCTGGTTCTGGTCAGGTCTGGATGAAAGTGTAACGACTTCCCATATGTGTCTGTGTTTGTGCAGGAGCAGCTCGGAGCGCCGCAAGGAGAAGTCTCGGGACGCGGCGCGATGCAGACGCAGCAAAGAGACGGAGGTGTTCTACGAGCTGGCCCACCAGCTGCCTCTGCCCCACAGCGTCAGCGCCCACCTGGACAAGGCATCCATCATGAGGCTCGCCATCAGCTTCCTGCGCACACGCAAGCTGCTCGCCACAAGTAAGAACCTACATCCGGCCCAACGACTTAGCAGGAGCTGAACCAGGCTGAACTAGTTAACTTGTAGTAACTGTGGGAAGGCAGGTGTGTCCCAGCCAGCTTCCTGCCTCGCCCTGCAGCCTATTTGCCCTTTTTTTGGATAAACCAGGGTGTGTCGGAGTTGTTCAGAGCCACGAGAAACCCTCTGGAGGGTTGTCCAGTTCTTTTTATAAGAGGATACCTGCAGGCAGGTGCAGGCCACAGCGTTGCCACTGGAGAAATTCTGGAGAAAGTCTAAGAGGTTCTTTGGCACGATAGTGGACATTGGTGTGCGTGTTTGGGTGTGAGAGCATGTGCAGCTTATTGTCTAGTGAAGAAGGAAGGTATGAGTAGGCCACCTCTCCTCCCGCCTCTTGTTTTAGTTAAAATTAGAAGTTGAGGAAGCTCGACAAAGCAGCAGACCCATTGTTCGTCCTCTGCGTCGGTGTCTCTGAATGAGATCAGAGACCCAAAGAATTAAACAACTGCAACGTCAGCGGTGAACGCCACAACTTTTCAGAAAAAAAACTGTTTATTTTTCTTAAACAGAGCTACAAAAGAGTTTATGCATGGAGTTAAAACAGGAGACGAGGCTGTTGAGGGACGCTTTAGTCCTCGACACCTGAACGCCGTCAAACATCCTCATGGTTCATTTCAATTTCAATCTGTTGTTTACTCCGTGAGGCTTTTATTTTCTCCTGCCATATTTCTTATCTTGGGAGGGGGATTTTCTGATTCAAGCCTGGATGAAAGTTGGAGCCCGTGGAGCTCAGTGCCTGGTGCTGGGTCGGACCTGGACACAAACGTGCTGTATCTGAAAATAAGAGACGGCGAAAAAACAGTGCTCACATGAAATTTAAATTCTTAAAAACACAAAAAGAAAGTCCTTCTGAAATCTCTGAAACATGTCATTTAAAAACTTTGACTTCAATAGTTTATTCACGTGCTTTTATTTGCTATTTATGCCAGGCTTTATCTTGTACACGTAATAATTTCAGATGCATCTATGATTATGTAATAATTTGTTCAAATATTGATTAATTTGACACACATACACACGTTTTCCTGTGAATCATGCTCGGGGAAGCCGATCTTGTTCAGCACACGACAATAACTGGCAGCTCAACAAGTGTTACAGTAAGAAAATGTCAGAAGGACAGGAAAAGGTTTTGATAAATAGGAGCTTCACGTCGTCTATAACTCTTTTAGCTGCCATCGCTCATTCACTCTGACACTTTTCATGTTCTGTTTATGTTTTAATGAGCTGCTTTGCATTGTGTTTGGAGGAAACTTTGATGCCTAAATGCAGTGCTTCTCAAAATAACAATGACTGCTGCTTCCTAAGTCTTTTAATTTATCATTAATACGGGGTTAATCTGTCATTTATTCATGCCAACCGCAGCGAAAAGGCCAAGTTAAGTTAGCAGGGTTAATTTTGTTCAAATAGAGACAGCAGAAATTTACATTTGAGCACGTGAACATTAGTATATGGATGTGCTGCAAGAATGGGATCAATGGATGTCAAAATACTTAAAAATGAATAAATAATAATAACAAAATCATGTGACAACATGATGAATTGCTGTCTTATAAACCCATCAATCAGGCTGGTTTGTGCCACGTTAGAAGGTTCGTTCACAAACACAAGATGGTGAAGTTTCTGCCTCAGAAGCACCTGAACATAACATCGGGCAGGCAGGTGATATTTTTAAATGCATCGTTTAATTTTCTTAACTTGTAGTTTAGTAAGACACCTGAAGCATGCAGACAGGAGAGCAGAGGGAGGATGGATGGATGGATGGACTGATGCACAGCAGGAGGAGAGAACAAGTAGGACTCGGGGAGCGCAGGAGGAGGAAGAGGAGGGGTGAAGGTAATGAGGGTCGGAAAGCAGCAGGGGAGGAGAGAGCAGGGAGATCGGAGAGATGCAGCAGCAGATAGCGTTATCGAGCCGGTCTGATTGCTGCATGATGGAAGGAGAGATCGGAGAGGAAGCTCAGAGCTCTGCCCATCGTTCGGCTGCTGCTGGCATTATCCCTGCCAGCCATAACACCGGAGCGCCTTGGCGCCAAACGAGCCGGCGTGCACGCTCACGCACTCACTCCCACACACAAACATGCTCCATATGTACCGGAGCACATGTGAAACTCCTGTTATGCAACCTGAGCTCAGGTTAACCTGCAGAGCAGCGATGAACCGCCGAGGAGCTCCTCCACATCAGCAGGGTCAAAAATATTTATAAAGGCATGAAGAAATAGTGATCAGATACCTCAGATAGAGAAAATCATTGTGAGGGTTTTTTCTACAAAAAAGGCATTTTTTCTTTTTTTTCTGGTTTATTTAGTCTAAAATAACATTTACATCATCATTACTTCTGTATGCGATCATGTTTGTTTATGTATGAAAGGTTATTGATGAAATAAAATACTAGAAAATGAGTTTAACCACAAATACAACAAATGAGGGGGAGAAAATGAAAATATGAAACTAAATTCAACAATCAGATTTATTATACGATCATTATTAATAAAACATCATGAATGTGAAAAATAAATATTAATGTAAAAAATTCAAATACAAATCGTAGTTTGTACACTTTTTGGATTAAACTAAAGAAGAAAAAAAAATTAATTAAAATGGTTATATTTTCGTTAATAAAATAAAGTACAATATGCTGAGTTTCCACGTTTGGAGTGTTGAAGAGAATTCAGTGAGTTTTTCTTTTCTCTTTTTAATTGTTTAAGACTGACTTCCCCCAGTGAGGGGAAAAAAAAAAGTACTGTTGCATCCAAGATTTTAAATCTTCAATTTACTTTAAATCTACGTTAGTTGAGTGGAGCAGCTTGTCTTCCAGTAAATGGACTGCTGGATGTTGTCAGACTCTCAGCAGACCTTTAAATGAGCAGTTTCACATATTTGGATTAATTCTTTTAACGACGTGATGTAACATCCTCGTGGTCTCAAGATAAAGTGTTTCATAAAATCAGGGATGGAGTTCAATTTGGGTTTGAAATGAGCTGCAGTCCTGCCCATCCTAAATCATGTGATTTTTAAAGAGCTGTAAGTTGAGGCGTAACTAATCATTTAGCGTCTTGCTGGGGTAGGATATCTCGTCTATTTTTTTTATTCCTTGTTATGGAATTCTCACATGGAAAACATGAAACATGAGCCTCAGTCCCTGAAGCTTGGATCAGGGAGCAGATGATGTTATCGAGGTTTCCTGACGGTTGTGTTGGGAGTTACACACCCCGGAGTTTGTCCTTTCATGTGTCCTGTTGAGAGAGCAGGCAACAGCTTCACCGAAGAGGAAAAAACCCGCCGTCCCTTGTTCTGTCCGGAGCAGCAGGCCTTCTCTGCGCTGCAGCTGCCCATCAGACTGCCGGCTCTGGTCGTCATTATTCTGAAACCAGGCCGGTTACGCAACCAAAGAACAACACAGAGAAGAAAAGTTCAGCTCAGTCCAAGTGGCTGGTAATCACAGCTAAGTATGTAGGCCAAAGGTGCCACTGGTCCTTGCTCTGGGCCCCGAGAGGCTCCCCTGCTAGCCGGGGCCCACGAGAAAGCTCCGGTCTCCCAAGGGGGCCGGCGCTGACTGGGCCTGGCTCCAAACCAGGTCCCCAGGCCTCACCGGGGGCCTTGAGAACTGTTCCCTCTTATCTGAGGGAAGCACGGCGGAGGAACTGCATGCTTCCCTCCCTCCACCCTCATCGACTACTGGGCTTTGTTCAGCATGAGGCCGCTGTCCACACACACACACACACACACACACACACACACACACACACACACACACACACACACACACACACACACACACACACACACACACACACACACACAGAGCGATGTGAGCTGGGGTCATCTCAGCACTGGAAGTGTTTTCTGTATCTGTTATCTCTGAAACGAGACCTCGTGGACAGACTGGAGTCTCCGTATGTAAATGTTTGGATACTGCGCGGAGTATATTTGAACGTACGGCGGAGGATCGGGAGTGGCTTTTGCTCGATCTGATGCGAGCGCTGATTTTACAGCTCTATTTATATTCAGCACCAAATGACTGAACGTTTTCTCTCCTTCCAGCCAGCAGCAGCAGCTGTGATGAGGACGGACACATGGACAACCTGTACCTGAAGTCTCTGGAGGGCTTCGTCACCGTGGTAACATCAGACGGTGACATGATCTTCCTGTCTGAGAACATCAACAAATTCATGGGCCTCACACAGGTACACTTTCAGGAGACCGCTGCAGACACGTGTACTCGCTTCGTGAGCCGTGGCCTCAGTCTGAGCTGAGAGAGTGAACGTGTAGAGTTTAAAACTCCCCATCCATTCTGGATCCATGCTGCCTTATTTTAATAAAAAAGCCACAAAGCTTTCTAACATTTACACAAAAACTCAACATTTACCAGAAAGCAATCCAGTCCTCGATTAATGAGCGATGTGACGCGCTGGACGTTGAGGACGTGCATCAGTTGTTTTACCAGAGTTTTTCCTTTTGATGAATATTTGATTTTGTTGGTGACGGAGACACAATTCGTGTGCAGAAACAAGAGCACTAAAGGAAAAATATTCAAAATAAACATGCTAAATTATCTGTAGATTGTAAGAAACGGCAGCTTCGTCATGTCCCTGCAGCAGCATGATAAACTGTCCTGGCCATGAAGTGCAAAAATAAAAGAAGAGCTAAACTAAATGATGGAAACAGCTGAGTCAAAATAAAATTTAAAAAAACAACGCAGTTCTTGGACTTGTGCATTAACCAGAGTCAAGTCAGTCAGAGTCAGATTTTAAAGTGTATTTATTTATTTAGTCATATATTTATATGATAATATAGATCATCTACATTAAATTTAACATGAATTATGTACAAGATTCACGATTCCATCAGTTCAACATGTCAGTTGGGGCCTGCTGACCGCCCCACTAAACTCGGCTTCAGTCTTTCAAGTGTAAACTTGATTCCCTAAATTGGGTTGGACTGTGACTGTTGACCAGTGTAACCAGAACCGGGATGTTTAAATTGTGTTTTCAAAGGTGTGCGTGCGTTTAAAAACACTGACAGCTGTGCGATTTGGACTGGACTCGACGAGAGCCGGTGCTCAGACTGGAAGTTCGCCGACTCGGCTAAAACGCTGCTTTGTGATTTGTTCCAGTTTTTTTCTCTAATATGGACGCTGACCAACTTTCGTCAAGATCGATGAAAGTTGCGACCTTCGGACTTTACGATCAGCCGCAGTAATCGGGACATTTGCTTTTTTTGACTTTTATCCTGCTCTTTAAAGATAATCGATTTTCTTAGTTAAAGTTGTGAACCATCCGAGGGGCGGAAGTAGGGCATTAAGTGAGGCAGACAGGACAGAGACGTGGATGTAAACCGGCGGTCGCTCAAGCCTGCTGTGTTTGTGTGAAATGCCTCGGTGTTGCGTTCTGAGGCAGCGACATTCAACTCTAAACACAATCAACATTTTTCTTCTCTCTCTGGCACCGACTTCAAACGTAACTCATCGGAGAGAGGAAGTTTACTGTAAATTATGGAGCTCTTTTCTTTTCCCCCTCCAGTTTTCTGCAGCGTCCGTGGTGATGAGTTTCTGTTGTTGTGTTAAAACAATCCGTGTTTCTGAAGGTGACACGATTCGGTGTTTTAGTTCTGGAGTTTGTGGCTGTTTATCTCAAAACAAACCACTGAAAGAAAAGTTCATAAACATAAAGGGATAATTAGAGGTATCATTTTATTCTTTCTATTTACAGGGTCTTTTTTTCTGTAAATGATTGATACAGTGAATGTTATTTAATTTTCAGATTGAATAAACTGATAAAAAAGTGCAATTGTTTTCCAAAAAGAAAATGAAAATGAATACATAAATGTGAAAATAACTAAAAATTATTTTACTTTTAAAAAACCGACAAACAAAAGTCCAGATTATTATCTGTGCCCCTCTTGTCATCCCAGGGGATGCACGTGCACAGAGGAAGATGTTTCCTGATGACGGTTTTGTTTGTGATTGTCTTGTTTTTATTTCTCAGGTGGAACTCACGGGTCACAGCATCTTTGACTTCACCCACCCATGTGACCACGAGGAGATCAGAGAAAACCTCAGCCTGAAGGCCGCAGGTCAGCTGGCACCGTCAGCCTCCCGTCACGACTCCACTCGTCGCTGCTTCAGTCGGTTTTTGTTTAGAAACAAATCTCATCCTCATAAAGACACCAGTTTAACGTTTTCCGACGTCCGCGTAATAAAATACATTTCGGGACAAAGTTGCAAAAATCACTCTAAAATCTTGTGAAAGCAGGAGTGTCTTTAATTAAATTAATGTATTTTGTTTTTAATGGAAAATGGACATTTGGTTTTATTTAGTAAAAAAAAATATATATAAAAAAATTTTAAATACCATTTTAATAGTTGGACATTCTGACTTTGCAAAACATGTAATTGATGGGAATTTTTTCCCCAGATGAATCTCAGGGAAACTAAATAAATAAATAAAATCCCCTTGTAAATTAAACTTAACAAACACCTGCACACCTCTAAATCTGAGTTTTTGCTGACTGAGAGAAGTGTCAGACAGGATTATAAAACTCCCTCAAGAAACTACAAAGATGTTGGTTGTGCAAAGAAAAGAGGAATCATGTAAAAAACAGAAACCTGCAAGAAGACGTCGGAGTATCAGGACGAAAAACTCAAAACGGTCAAAGCTGAAAATCTACAACAGAGGAAATGAAAATCAAATGGGCAGAAATAGTTTCAGCGTTTGTTAGTGATGTAAAAGAAATCATCTGAAGGAAAAGAGGTTTAAATGCAGAAAAGCCAAACGTGAAGCATCAGTAGCAAACAGCAGAGGAACACTGATGGGATGGAAGTGAAATTCAGTGATTTAATCATGAAACTGCACTGGACAGCGAGGTAATCCTTACGTTTTGTGCAGGTCCAACAAAACATAACAAACAACACATTGCAAAACAATGAAACATCTAAAAATGAATGCTTGAAGAAAAACAGGACATTTTTCCACAGTCTTTGATGATGAGGTTGCATCAGGTGAAGAACCAGAGGAGATGATGCTCATTAACTCTGTAGTAAATACACAGGAGGACGCTGAAATTCAGGACACTTTTAACGTCCCCTCTGGAAAAAGAAAGTTTGGAGACAAGGAAGTCATTTTTTTAGGCTGATATACATCTTGGAACAACAAAAAGTCTTAAAACCTTTATTTGGGTAAGACATAATTAGCAAGCAAAGAACCAAGACATTTATGTTGGGAATTGAACAAAGGTCCATTTAAATGCTCCGCCCTGCAAAGCTGACCTTTCCACAGCTACAGGAGGAAGCTGGAACCTGATTTAAGAAGAAAACTGTTGCTCCTTAGTGAAGTCTGTGCCTCAAAACTCATGAAAGTCAGAGAATAGAAACAAAAGTACTTTTTTAAGTTCCTGATTCCATTTTTCCTTAGAAACAAAAACCCCAAAACATTCATTAAAGCAATTCAGTTTTTTTTTTTTTTTTTTGTATTTTACCAAGGCAGAATGTTTAATCAAATACTTGGTGCCCTATTTGTGCTCTGATTTTTTTACAAGATGGAACAGCTTAACGAGGATGTGCCAAGAGTGGTGAATTTTTTATTTATTTATTTTTTATCTTTGTACACACATGACCTTAAAGTTCATCAGTTTAACAAGGGCAGACAGGAAAACAGAGAGGAACGAAAGTTGCATGTTTTCTATGACCGGACAAATATCTGTGTTTCTAAGACATCAAGCACGTTTCTCTGGAGTAAATGTTTATTAATTTTAAAAGGAGAGGACTTCTTAGGGGTTTAGTCAACGCACACAGGAACAATTTAAGCATGAGCTATTAAATTTCTTAGAAATGCTGTTGATGGGATTAAATGACAGTTCGGAGTGCTGTGACAGTCAAGAACGACCCTCTGATTCATGGGGGTCTCGTTCTTAACCAATGACGACCCACAGTCAAATGTATCATTTTGCATCTTTTCAATGGATGTGATTTGAAATCCGAAACTGGTTTACTGGTTATTCGCGCACAACCATTGACTCTGAGACGAATCTCTGTATGACGAGACAAGAAACGTGCACGAGTGCGGTTGCAAAGACGTCAGGGGACTACAACTTTCAGCTGTTTTATGTGTTTACACCGTATTTTCAAATCGATCAGAAATTGACTTTGAACACTTCAAAAGCCACAAACATGTGTTGTTTCTTTTTTTCTTTTTTTTTTTGCATTCTTGGAAATACTTTGGTTGCATAAACTGTAGGATGTTATCTGATGCCCTTTAAGTAACGACCAACGGTCCAGAGCGGAGGTCAGAGGCCAAATACTGGAGAAAAGAACCTAAAGAAGGATGTAGCAGAGGTGTGTGTGCGTGTGTGTGTGTGTGTGCGCGCCGGAGGAAAGCTGCTAACACGGAGACGAGAAAATAAGCTGACGTGGAGGAACAGAACATCATCTGGTGGAGATGAGAGAACATTATCTGCTCGGACATTGAGGGCTTTTATTTGTCTAAAAGTAGACGACTGTGTTACGCTGTAGGATGAGGCGTTTAAGTGTGCAGCTGTTTAATATGAGAATGTAATTTTCCCTCACACACACTCACCAAGCTGTGGGTGAAAACTGACCAGCTAACGGAGCAGGGCTGTGATTTATCTTATTTTTTATTTATACTCGTGGTCCCGCTCTGCTGCACACACTTTGACATATTTAAATGCTGTGTTGTGGCTCAGAGAGGCATTTGATGTGTCGCTTGTTTGAATCCGGAGTAACCTTACAAAGATAAACCCACACGTGGGTGTGGACATTGACAGAAGAAGCACTTCCACACTCGGCTGAAGGTTGATCTCTGACCTCGTGATGTAACAGCTTGACCTAATTTCACGTCCTCTTTGACTGTTTTCCCAGTCATTCAGGGGAAGGCGTATAAGAGGAGTGCCAACTTTAATTTCTCTTTTAATTTGGCCGCCAAGTGACACTATCCTACTGTGTCAACATCAGTAAACTTTGGGATGAATGAAAGTTTATGAAAAAGAACAGACACCCTCCTTCGACCAGGACCAGGACTAGTACCAGGTCTTAAAAAGTCTTGAAGTCTCAAGTCCCTAATTTTAATATCTGCAAGGACCTGATTTTTGTTTATTATGTTTTCCATGTTTTCTTTTAAACATTTTTTGTTTTTAAATTACATCATTATTAATATAATAATAATATTTATCATTAATAATATACAAGTGAAATATGTAGAGGCAAAAGCGGTTTTAAAGGAATTTAAAGAGTGGAAAGATTGTTACACCCTTCTACATTCATTTAAATGAAATATCTTCTTTTTTCACCTTCTCAGAGTTATAATTTACACAACTGACTTCTGCAATGTTGTACCATGTCAGTGATATTGGGTTTAATTCATTTTCCAGGTAGCAGCTTCAGTAAGAAAGGCAAAGATCTGAGCACAGAACGTGATTTCTTCATGAGGATGAAATGCACGGTGACCAACAGAGGACGCACCGTCAACCTGAAGTCGGCCAGCTGGAAGGTAACGGCAACATCTGCAACCTGCTTTTTTTTTTTTTGTTTGTTTTTCTCAGCTTCTTCAGCTTTCTCTTGACAAGACTTTCAAATATGTGCGCTCTAAATACCCCACATCTAGATTTGCCTTTTGCATGGCACAGCAGAGTAGGTGGTCTCAGATTAGCGCATGAAAAAAAACAAAGTAAAGAAAAGAAAAAAACACTTCAGTGAGGAAAAAATGTTTAGTCATGTTCCAGGAATTTTAACAACTTCAAGAGCAGGAACATTTTTCTTCAAGTGTCTGCCATAAAACGCGATTACAATAAAAGCACAAAGTCAAAACTAACATTAAATCTAGATGTGTAGATGAAAAAACTGCCATTCTGTGACTGTAGCTGATGTAAGTTTGCAAGTTTCCCCTCCTGCCACCTCCTCCAGGTCCTCCACTGCACCGGCCACCTGAAGATGTACGACGGCTGCCCATCACGAGTGCCGTGCGGCTACAAGGAGCCTCCGCTCACCTGCGCCGTCTTAATGTGTGAACCGATCCCGCACCCATCCAACATCGACACGCCGCTGGACAGCAAGACCTTCCTGAGCAGACACAGCATGGACATGAAGTTCACCTACTGCGATGACAAGTAGGCAGAGACTCACGGTTCACACTGACTGAGCGGTTCGTGAAACCAAAGGGCTTCATTTACGTGATCTGAATCCAAGAGCTTTTTCAGCATTGTTTTATCTGAAAAAGTTCAGTCTGACCTCTTTAAACTTGAAGAGGTCTCATTTGCTTGTGACACTTCTTTCTTTTTGTGACATCGGCATGAAACACTTTAGCAAATTTGTGCCTCGTGGGTGATGTTGGACAATGAGCGGCGGCAACACAGCACATCATCTGACCGGTTAAAGCAAGCTGGCGTTTATGGGTGTTGGCGTCTTTAAGGCGCTGGAACTAAAAATGGAGCATTTTCGATGGGAGGAGGGAGGAGCTGCTACGAGGCACAATTTTACAGAAACATTTTTTTTCTCTTTAGTCCCATTATAAATACCCTCTATAATGAAGTTGTAATGGTGTAAATGAAAGTATAAAATGTTCTGATTAGTATTGATATGGTGACATTCCTGTCATGTCATGGTAAGATGCAGATATAAAACTTCAAGAGTTATATTTAGCCTTTTATGATTGACGTAACCGAAAATGGATCCCGTTACAGATCAAATTAATTAAAAACATGAAAATTATTCTGAAAGGATGTTTTCTAAAATCATCACTTTTGATTGTGTGAACGTAGAAACTGCATTTTCAAAGCGACTTTAAACAAAATAAATTGCTTAACGGCGACAGAACTTGCTGTAAAACACAGTTCAGTTGTATGTACAAGAGCGGCGGTTTCATGCTGCGGACCGCTGCCAGCGAAAACACAACTATTACACCGAACGAAAACACACAAAGAAAGTAGACTTTTTGACTTATTGCTGCGTGTTGACTGATCGGTTTGACTTGGCAGAGATGTTGGTATGAAGTAAAAGCCAGAGATGGAGCATTAATACTTTAATAGGATGTTGTCACGACATGGTCAGAGCATGACGAGCGTTCCTGCTCACAGATAAATGTGAAGGCGAGCGTACAAACACGCCCGTTAGAGCCGTCCATCATCATCTGTCATCGTGTCACTGAAACGATGCGGAGCTTCTTTTGTCTGGTATCTGTGTGTCACTGTACACATGCAATATTTAGACCACGTTGAATCCAAAGAACTGATTTGTTCGTAACTATTTGTTCCCCAGTGCCATGAAGAGATGACTAAAACGCTCCGTCAGTCTGGAGTTACACAATCCTCACACACGCAGACCTGTAATCTTATCAAGCTGCTCATGCAGGACAAAGGTTTCTTCTGGAGCAAAGGTGTGTGTGTGTGTGTGTGTGTGTGTGTGTGTGTGTGTGTGTGTGTGTGTGTGTGTGTGTGTGTGTGTGTGTGTGTGTGTGTGTGTGTGTGTGTGTGTGTGTGTGTGTGTGTGTGTGTGTGTGTGTGTGTGTGTGTGTGTGTGTGTGTGTGTGTGTGTGTGTGTGTGTGACTGCTCTACAAACAAGGACCCATTTTCATTTTGCCTTTTTCGTGCAGTTTAATGGCTGCCCAAATTTTCTCTCCTCTCCAATTACGCAAATGAGTTTTCTACAGGCGGGTTTGCCGTCCCGGCCCAGCAGGGACTTCGACTCATTAGAGACGGGACAGAAAGTTTCTTTTTAGCTGTGCCTGGCAGTGTGAGAGGTAGCAGCGGGCAAACAAAGACTGAGAGGGAGCGGTAGACTTCTCGCTTAAAAAGCAGAAAAAGAAGAAAAAATTGGATCAAGGCTTCAACAAGCGGCAACAAGTTGGAGCTCTTACGTTTCCACAGCTTTGAGGAGATTTCAAACACGCTGAAAACTTTTACGTTGTACACCGAGTGTTGGCACCTTCGTGGAAGCCACGAGGTCCCACTAGAGATTCAAACACATGAAATTTCTTGGTCAGTTCAGCTGAGTGAGTTTTTTTTTGTTTTTTTTGGCTGACTTAGATTTATTTTTTTGTCAAATTAAACTGTAGAATATCCTAATTAAAAAATAATAATAATTAATAGTCTTTTTAGGCTTTTTCTTCAGATTGTTCAGTAAAACCGTTTTTTTTTTTGCATTCCTCTATTTACTAAAATTTTTTTTAAAATGTAAAAGTGGGTCTGACTTGTTTCCCAAACCTCGAACTTGTTGCAGATATCTGCTGCATCACTGAATGTTCAGTCTCATCCGTTCGGGAACTTTGGGAATATTTTCTCTCATGAAATGGGTCTGGTTCCCCTCCAACCGAGAGCAACTTCCCCCGGTACAGAATGTACCAAACCAGTTACATGAGGGAGAGGGCGGGCTTTATGCGATGAGTCATCCAGGTGCATCCTAGAGGCACAGTTTAAAAAAAAAAACGAAACGAGTTTGCCTCAGAATCATTAATAACGTCACACATCGGCACATTTTTACTGCACAAATAACAGTAATTCCCCCATCCTCCTTCACTGTCCGCCGTTTGTTGTTGATACAGTCTGATTATCGCTCTGACTACGTTAAAAACTTTGTTTCTCTGATTGATTATATGCCTATCCAATGACATACAGTCCAAACAAACATCTGATGCTTAGTATTGACGAGTAAAAAGATCAGGATGGAAACCGTTTGTCACGCCAAGCAGCACGTCTGAGTTTCACTTCTGTATGATGCTGTTGATTGTTCCTCGTGAACCTGCCATACAGGTAAATTATGCATTTGTTTTGGTTTTTATTATTTTCTCCCAACTTGGCGGTGCAGCCTTTCACTTTATTTCCCCTTGCAACTGCAGTACCCTCGTACCACAACCACTTGCTGAAGAAAAGATGAGACAACTGCAGGAAGAGGCTTTACAATCAGAGATGGTTTATTCTCAGCGTAGCAGTTGCTGCTGGGTGCATTTTTTTTTTCCCCAATAAAAACCACATTGTTGTTGTTATAATAGCAGTAATTCATTTCCGTGTCTATACAGGCTATTTACTCTCTTGAGTTTATGTTGGCAGCAAAGCAGAAAGACATTAACACCAAATACTGAAGTATTTGTTTATATATTGCGAGTCATATTGGGACTGATGTATTCAACAGCGATGTTTTATGGTGCATGCTTTCCCAACATCATCTGTTTAACATTAAAGAACTGTCAGTTATCGTGGTTGGCGAGGAAATCTTAATTGCCAAAACCACTGCATGTTCAAAAAAAAACCCCACTTGTTTTAAATGATGAAAGTGGGAATGGATTTAAACTCTGAGGTTTAAATCAGGCAAGAGGTTTGAAACCGCCTCTGGACTGATTTTCTTTTTTCTTTTCTGTTTCTTTTTTTTTTTTTTTTTTTTTAAGTACAAGACTCATGATAACATTTTCTGGGAAAATCTGAGGAATGCAGTGTTTATACTCACCCCTGAGTGCCCATGCGGCCAAACGGGAACAAGATTGACATTTGGGAGAAAACTTGGATCAACATGAGAAGCAGAGTTACTTCATGGAAACACACAACATTACTTGTGCATTTTTAAATAATACATTTATTTAGTTTGAGGAATCCAAAGCCATTGAATGCAACTTAAATATTGTTTCTTCTGCGGACACTTTAATTTGATTAAATTTAAATGTGTTTCTGTTGTTCTGGTGCTGATAAACTGCCTGAAGGGCGTCTTTGATCAGTCATTAGTGCTCGTGTGCAGGTTTCTTTACGTTTATGCAGGTTTAAGGCTGTCTACGGTTTAATGCAGCGATGTTAGGACATGCAGACGTAGATTCGACAATGTTGTGTGCTGTAGATTTCTTGATGAGGAAACAGATCAGCAGCACCGATGCAACCACATCCCCGTTTCTCCTCATGCCTGCACATCTGTGTTTGCATCTTCTTACTTTTTGTCTGATTTTACAAATAATCCCCATCATTTACTAGATCTTTCTTTTCAGTTTTCCCCTTCTTAAGATCCTCTGTTCTTCATTCAGTTATTTCTCATCCCTCCTTCCCTCTCTTCCTCTGCTCTGAGACCCGCAGCTGTCCGTGTTATGTAACGAGAGGATGGAGTGCATCACAGTTTCACATAAGGTGAAAGGGAAAGAAAAGAAAAGAAAGAGGCACATGAAATATCCTCATCCGGACATGATTAATCTTCATTTAGCTCTTTGGCTTGTTTCGAATTTATATTCACTTGCCCTTTTTACATTCCACAAGGATTCTGGAAGTTTCTGTGCAACTAAGCCTGATGGCAAAGGAGGCAGCGAGCGCTCCAGCGGATTAGAAATGCAGCCACAGTCGGCTTTTATTTGATTAAAAGATACTCCTGAGAACTTGGAGTAACAATCAGAGCAGTGAATTAAAGCAAAACAGATTTAGATGTGCTTAAGTCACATTTCTACCTTTCTATAAGATGGTGTCATGCCAACATGACGTTGGGGGGACAAAAATAAAATAACACTTTGTCCTCCTTATTTACAGTTACATACGTAAAAGAGTCCCACCACCGCTGTGGTGAATCAAGCTCCGTTATTTAGCAGGAATCTGGTGAACCGTCACCGTTCCAGACTCGGATTTAGATGACGCGAATAAATGCGACATTTCCACCCGCTTCCAGTTCATCCGGACAAACGTTTGCTTTCTTTGTGTGAGTTTTTCGTGACGTCTCTGAGTTCAGGGCCAAAGTTTGCGTTTCCTCTTTTTTTTTTTTTCCCCCTCATTCTTTATATTTTATTTGTGTCTGCGAGGAGCAGGATTTAATTTCAGAGCAGACGCCGACTCAGTCGTCGTGTAGATGCTAGTTTTAGAAAACGCCATTCTCTTCGTGTACTTGTTTCAGTTTGATCAAAGTGATGAAAACCAAAACATTTACTGTTAGATTTTATTTCAGTGTGGCTTCTTTTCCTCCCTAAAGTCAACTGTCATTCTTTATTTCTGTTAACTCCTTGTCAGAGTCGGCTTCTGCCTCGGCTCAGGGGGTCATTTCCTGTTGAGGGTTTGGATCCTGTTCTCGTGCCCTTTGGCCTGAGGATTTGATTTACAGCAGGGTTGAAATTAAACCACATTTAGGAGAGAATAAATCACCCGGAACGAGTTACAACCTGAAACCGCATCTGTATTTTTTCCGTACAAATACGACAGCCCACAAACATGATGCATCTGAATGTCGTTTTGGTAATCACATGACTGTAATCCCGTAATTCTCCCAACCTTGTACATTGTTGCCCTTGCAGAGAGCTGAGGAGAAATAATCATTTTTATTACAAAAAAAAGAAAAAGAAAAGATTTTTTTTTTTTTTTTTTAAAGATTTGGCAACACAAAGTCCTCATTAACACGGTGAACTTGTGATGAAATTGATGGAAAGAGCTTAGCAGTTCTCAGAAGCACTGAGAATGTGAACAGTTCTCATTTTTGGATGACGATCCACCTCTTGTTTAATTTCCAAAGCATCTGTGATTCCTTTTGAAGTGCAGAGCTCCAGGATTTGTCTTTAAAGCATTGCATGAGAGCCGCTGATTAAGTGGAGATTAATAAACCTGATTAAATGATTGTTTCAGGGTGACGGAGTTGATGGGTTACTCTCCCGAGGATCTGCTGGGTCGTTCAGTCTACGACTTCTACCATGCCCTGGACTCCGACAGCATCACCAAGAGCCACCACAACTGTGAGTTGTACACAGTAATTACGAAACACTTTAATTGAAATAGCTTTTTTAAACGATTCATATTCATAAAGCTCTCCAAAAAGTACAGAATTATCTTAAACATCTTAATTTAAGCTGTGTAATTTGATTATTTGCTCTTTTGTAAAACATTTTAATCCATCTGAAAAGTGAAGCTGCTGCAGATGTGCCTCCAAGTGCAGTACCACTGATGGCCACTAGGCCACATTAAAAAAAAACACGTAATTTGTTTTAGTTTTTTTTTATGTTGATCTGATCTGTTGATCTGAGGCTACAATGACCACGGAAGTGCAGTTGCATCCAGTAACTACTGTCCGTTAGGAGACAAACTTGTCAACTACAAAAGGATACAGATGCTGTTTTTAATAAGAGCCTGGCCGTTGGCACAGGAGGGCTGAGACTGAGCTCAGTCAGTATTTTGTGTGTGCGATATTGCTGTCAGTTTTTTTTTACATAAGAAAAATAATTCCTTGGTGTTGCTTTATATATTGGAGTGTACACGTGGGTTTGGTGCTCTCATTAATGTCAACTGGAGGCAGATAATATTTTCTAAAACATTTGAAAAATGAGTTGATTTAAAAAAAAATCGCAGCCAAATGTTAGATTTTATTTATTTATTTATTTTTCTTTACTAGTTTAAAGGGGTTCTGTGAGACACGAACTGTTCTCTGTGCTTGTTCTCTCAGAGGGTGTTTCTATGAAATTGTTTATAGCAAATACATAATCAGTGTTTGCTGAATGGATGCAGCTGGACATTACAGGGTTTATACTTTCACAGATTAATCAGTTAACAATAACATTACTGAGACGAGATCAATTGTGCAACTGGGAGCAAATTAAAAGAGGTAAATATAAAACACAACATATGATTTCTTTTCTAAAAGCAATGTAATTTCCCAATGTTAGCTGTGTTTTATCATAGTTTAATTATTTTTAGTTTCTGCAGATATGTGCAGCTTTACATCTACCTCTGCCCATATGCATGTCTGCTTCTCTTTGTGTGTTTGCAGAGCAGGGGCAGGGTATTAAGCTGCATTTTATCAAATTAAGCAAAGCCACTGATGGCCTTATGAAGTTTGCACACATCTGGTGTCACAGACACAAACACAGTGGACAGGGGACCAGGTGGCCTCTATTACAACCTAATGACACTGTTGGTGTGTTTGTGGGCAGACGAGGCTCCAAAGTGTCATGGCTATTCTCTCCTCTGACACTACTGTGTCATTAGGCTCTGTGAGCAGCCTAGAGCCTCGCCAGCTAAATAACGTGTGTGTGTGTGTGTGTGTGTGTGTGTGTGTGTGTGTGTGTGTGTGTGTGTGTGTGTGTGTGTGTGTGTGTGTGTGTGTGTGTGTGTGTGTGTGTGTGTGTGTGTGTGTGTGTGTGTGTGTGTGTGTGTGTGTGTGTGTGTGTCGCCAAGAGAAAATCTCTTTTCAGATCAAACTCAACTCATTCCTTTTAGAAAAAAGGTCAGAGTTTAATTTGATATCTTACTTTGCCTGGAATTAATTCCGTTTTTTTTTTGTTTTTTGTTTATATATATTTTGAATGCAACAATGCAGTGTTGAATTATAAATAAAAGCATTCTTAAAAGTTTGATACGGACGTCCGTATGAAGTTGGATTTGTTTGAATTTCTCCGTCAGCATGTAAAGGGTTCACTGCCAACTCAGTTTTTTTAAACACACTCATTTCTTAATAGTTCGGTGAAAAGTTTATCTTCTTGACATTTGGCCTTGAAGATTAATTTTTCCTAAAACGAAAGATGAAACAGCAGTGAGTTTCTTGTGGTTTTGTGCCACTTTAATACAGAGTAAAAACAAAAGCAGGGAGTGGAAAAAAAACCCCCACTACAATCAAGGAAGATTTTTTTTTTTTTTTTGTGTGTGTGTGTTTTCCTCTGCTTCTAATTCATCTGCATCTGCAGACTTTAGATGGCCAAAAATGCTGATAAAGGACTCTCTATCTGGATGTTTCTCTCACAAACACACACACACACACACACACACACACACACACACACACACACACACACACACACACACACACACACACACACACACACACACACAACGAGCTCTCGTGGCCAACGTGACCAGCCTGTCGATCAGAACATGTTAGTAGCATTTGCTGCTACATGTTGCGTTGCCCCTAAATTTCTTTTCTTTTACTCTCACACTCACACACACACACACACACACACACACACACACACACACACACACACACAGTGTCAGTGGCCTAATGTACGTTTTCTGATCAGTCCTGCTCCTTTCCCACGCCAGTGTTGAACTCTGGACGGCAGCCAGCACATCTCCTCCTCAGCTCGAAGTCAAACATCCAGCCATGTCCTGCTAACAAATGTTTGGCTGATATGAAAAACCTTTTTTGCAAAATAAATGTGTTGCTATTAAAAAAAAAAAAAAATAAATAAGAACTTTGGCATTTGAAAAGTGTTGTAAACAAAAAGAATTGAGCAGAAAATCCCCATAGTTGGACCTCCGACTGCAAGCTGAAACTAAATTAATTTAAACAGGATCTGAGTCAAAGGCTCCAGCGGACTGAAAAGCTCCGGTTTTCAGGAACATTACATCACCTTCCCCAGAACTGGAGGGTAACAGGAACCCATCATAATTACTACTGTTCGATGTGGACAATCCCTGCTAGTCACTTGAAAGTTTAACATGTGTTATCCAACACCTACATTTGCACCAGATCCTGAATTTGAATGGCTTTTAGTTCAAGTAGGATGTATTTGATATTACACTGCTCAAAAGAAAAAGAAATCAAAAACTGATGGGGACAGAAATTATGAACATAATAAATATTGGATCAGAAATTGGATATCTGTGATGGACTGGTGACCTGTCCAGGGTGGACCCCTGCCTCTTGCATGTAATGAGTTGGGATGGGATCCGGCAGACCCCCGTGACCCTGAAAAGGTTGAAGCAGGTATAGAAAATGGATGTGTGGTTGGATGGATAAATATTGGATTTAAAACTTCCTCAGACCATCGGTGACCCTGGACGTTCTGTTCTTGGCAGGGTTGGATATGAAGATGCATATTGTCCCAGAGGCTCCCTGTTAGATCCAGGTCTAGCAGGGCTCCTGTAGATCCTTAAAATGGTCAAATCTAGCTTGCCTAAACCTGGCAAAACCCTGTCCTGGAGAACATGAAGCCACAGTGACCAACGGCAACAGCAGCTACCACTGGGTAGTGCACGGAGGTCTTTATGAGCCTGACCCAGTGGTACCTGACCCAGCCATCTGCGATGATGCTGCTGACCTCTCCAAACTCATTCACGTGTCACATCTGCTCAGCATGAAGTAAACACAGCTCCTCCTCGAGGACATCGGGTCCTCGTGCCCTTCACATGGAGTCTATTTCTGACAGGTTTTTATCCGAAACGTGTTCAAAAGTGGAGGTTATTTCATGAAGCTTACGCGGCGCTCCTCCCATCCCTCCTGACTCCAATAAGCAGATACGGGTCTTGCTGCAGGGTTGTGCTTCCACACCCTTGTCCAGCTGTCTTTGTGCGAAGGTCTGTCCCGTGTTATCATCTTCATGTTCTTGAGACTGTGCTGGGAGACAAAGCAAACCTTGGATTTGGCATCCTGGATGGAGATGGCCCATTTCTGCGCTTGCAGGTAAAACCTCCGCAGTTTGAAACATCAGTCAGGAAGGATGAGGAGGAAGGACTTGTCATTGGCCACTATCTGCAAAACTGTTCCCTTTTGAGAGCTTGTTGGTCACTTTTATTATGGATTTACAGTCATTTACACTTCCTAAGTGGACAGGTTGATATCCCTGCTGTGTGGATGAATTAATGTTGTACTGCTGTGATCAAGACCTCCCTTTGGAGCTGCATTGTGCCATCAAATGCAACATGCTCACAGCGCCTTGCTTCTTTTGTCACTGCAGTGTGCACCAAGGGTCAAGCAGTGAGCGGTCGGTATCGAATGCTGGCAAAAAACGGAGGCTACGTCTGGGTGGAGACCCAGGGAACCGTCATTTATAACAGCCGCAACTCTCAGCCGCAGTGCATCGTGTGTGTCAACTACGTCCTCAGGTGAGCAGTGATTACCCGAGCTGTGGAACGTGGAGGAACTTCCATGATAGCCTGGAAGTTAAATGAAAATATTTTGGAAAACGCTCTGTGCTCATTCTGCAACTCCGTGTCCTCCTCAATCCTGCAGTGACATCGAGGAGAAGGCTGTGATTTTGTCCTTGGAGCAGACGGAGGCTCTGTTCAAACCTCGACGCATGAGCAGCTTCTTCACAGCTGGAGGGGCGGGCATGACTGGGGAGCCAGGAGACTCCCTCTTCACCTCTCTCAAAGAGGAGCCAGAGGACCTCGCTCAGCTGGCTCCAACACCAGGAGACACCATCATCGCGCTCGATTTTGGTCAGTATTGACCTCTTCATCAGATCTTACCGTCATTTTCCTATCAGACTGCTACATCAGCACTGAAACTTTCTACTACTCTTGTTTTTGCTCATCATCTCCTCTTCATAATCTCCTCTTCATCATCTCCTCCTGACAGGTTGCCCTCAGTTTGACGAGCATAAGCAGCCAGCAGCCTTCACCCCAGTGTCTGCTTCATCCATCCCGCCGCCGGGTCCTTCGTCCTGGGCCAGCGAGAGCCACAACCCGGCTCCGGCTGCAGTTCCTGGGGAGATGGCCAACATGGCCGGAGCATTCACCGTGCAGCAGAATCAGCCGCCGGGCAGCGCCACTCCGAGCCTGAGCAGCTGCTCCACGGTGAGGAGGGTTGAGAGCCCGATTGTTGAATTGAAAGGATTAATTAGTTAGCGAGTCCAGCCACTGGTTAATTGCATTTATTTCTTAGTTTATTCTGTCTGTGTTCAGTGAGGTCACCAAAAGTGGGCAAAGCGTGTGAGAATATCGGGGGTGGATGTTTGGATGGAACAGGCTGTTAGTTGTGAATGGCGCCTTTGTCAGAACTCTTCTTTCTTTCTTTGTTTCTCTTTTTGTTCCTCTCTGCATCTCTGGGCTCCCTCCGTTCATCTCGTGTCTTCCTCCTTCTTCTGCAGCCCAGCAGTCCGGGTGATTACTACAGCTCAGTGGACGGTGACCTGAAGGTGGAGCTCACTGAGAAGCTGTTAGCTCTCGACACAGAGGGAAACAACTCCGCGAGCACAGAGGTGTGTGAGAGCGAGAGACCACAGCTGCCGTCACTGAGGACGAAGATCTCGTATTGATGCAAACAAAAGTTTAAAGATTGGATCCTTCTTTCTAAATGAAAACGGCAGTGGTCGTTACTGTACATGCCAGCATTTGAGCAGTTACAGATTGGGAGCACTTTGTAGAAGCTTTTAGTGCTTTGGTTCTACTCATTTAAAATCTTAATCTCAAATCTTGATTTATTTATTTATTTTTTTTCCAAAATGCAGCTAAATTGAATTTAAGCAAATTTAATGTTAAGATGATGTCTGGATTGTCTGTTATATAATAAGCATGGTAATCAACTCAAAGAATCCTTTTTAATCATTATTGACCCTTTTCCAGAGGGACTTAAGTGACTTGGACCTGGAGACTTTGGCTCCTTACATCCCGATGGATGGCGAGGACTTCCAGCTGAATCCCATCATTCCCGAGCCCCAGCCCCTGGAAGCAGGCCAAGCAGGATCCATGGGGAGCACCACCAGCCTGGACACGCAGCAGAGCTTCAGCAACATCGCTAGCCTCTTCCAGCCGCTGTCCCCGCCTCTTCCACCCTCCAGCCGCTACCAACACCAGCCGCAATCATCCTGGGCCACAGGAGAGAGAAGAGGCTCCGGCCAGGCTGCTGTGGACGGCCGTGGAAAGTCATACGTGATGGGCCACGTGCAGAATCGCCCGTACCAGGTCCCAGCCAGCACCCCTCTGTCGTCTTTGCAGTGGCCTCCGGATCCCCTGATAACCTACCAACACCAATCGCTGCCCACCAAGGCCTACCTGGTAGAAGACTTGTCAGGAGAAGAGCGGCCTTCCTGCCAGCAGAACATATCACACCTCGTGCAGAAACAGAGGTGACGTAACCACGAATACCTTGTGAAAACAACAGTGTTCAAAACAGATTTTATTTAAAATGTGGATTCTGTTAATATTAAGTATTTGTATTACATGCAGGTCCATTGACAGTTTTGTACAAGCTTACAAAGACATGAGTCCAGCCAGAGTGACTTTGGCCAACACCATCAAGCGCTCCTTCAACCAGATGGCTGTGGTGAGTTTCTCTCATATAGTGCAGTGAAGGTTCCTTCTGAAGGGGTTCTCACAGGTAGAACCTCTATAGGATTGTCAAAGCTTTTCCCTTTGCAGGGACAGGAGTCTGTGAGAGCTAGATGATTCTTACTGACAGTAAATAATATTACATCAAATGATCTGACCATCAGCCTTTTGTGTTCCCACGTTTCCACAGTTATAAATAAATTTGTCAAATGCTCGAGCAGGTGAATACAAATCCATGCATGTGGCTGTTTTCCAGGGTGAAAGTAAGTTGACAGAGTTCATGTGGAAGAAAATCAGGAGTGAGAACTGCATAGATCGGTCCCTCAGCACGGGATCACTAACTGGTGAGTTTCTTTCACGCGACTCCGCCTTCCACCCGTCAGTCATGCCTTTAACGTCTGGGTTTCTTCTCACAGAGTCAGGGAGGGCGAGGATGATGCCAGGCGGCATGTCTTCATCTCTCAGCTCTCTGCAACAACACAGGAAGTCTCAGTATCCAGGACATGGGATCAGTGGAGATGATGAAAAACCCTTTCTCCAAAAGAGTTGCAGCTACACAGAGTACAACCTGCAACCTTCCAACAAGACACAGGGTGAGTTGAATCTCAAAAGGCTGCCATCACTGCTCCGTTAGTTTCCATCGCACCCCTAACCTGTTGTCACATTATTTCAAATTTTATAATGATAAAGTTTTACTTGATGACACTTATGAGTGTGTAATAAGTTCTTCTGTTTGTTCCCCAGGCATCAGTTGTCTGCTGGGCCCCTCATTTGAGCCCTCCTGTTTGCCAGAGTTGACTCGTTACGACTGCGAGGTCAACGTCCCCCTACAGGGGAACCTGCACCTCCTCCAGGGCTGTGACCTCCTGCGAGCCCTGGACCAGGCCACCTAGAGCGCCTGATCCGAACCCTGACACAGACCTGGACTTGCTCCCAGCCCTGAGCCTCAACCTGCAGCCCGTGACTTAAGTCTTTCTTTACCTTTATACCTCTAGGCGCTCTGAGAGCCCCAAGGCTTAGCAACCTATAGATCGTGGTATTCATGACCACATCCTGCCTTACTTAGCCCCACACTCTGTTTCCCGTCCTTTTTTGTAGTTCTCTATCCAAACCTGCAGCGATATCAGGGTCAAGCTACTTACACCTTTTGTACCCTCCAAGCACGTGACTTAAATCAGATGCAGGTTGACCACCAGAGTAGAAGAGCTGCCCGACTTTGAGCCAGCCACATCAGATGACTCGCATACACTACAATATACAGGGAAAAAAAAAGGGTCAAAAGGGTCACTGGTTGGAAAAACAAAGGTCAATGCTGGATATTTAACAGATTATGTAACATCACTATCACCTGTGTCGTGTGACACTGGGATATCGCTGGGTTTGGTGTCGTCGGGGCTGATGTGATAGAGGCCGTGGACATGCGGGGTTTTAACAGCGTGCCTTTAAGGCCGTCTCCGCCCATACCTCTTCAGCCGCGCACCTGAGCACCCGCCGACTCCTGCTGAGGCTGAGCAGCTCAGACCCCAGCCCTGCCTTCTCTCTGTCCGCCAGGAAATATTATTATACTACGTACACATTAACACACACGTTGTTCTTTCATTTTGTATATTTGACCAGTAATTGAAGATGCATTTGTTCTAGTCGAAGCCTCAAGCCAGAGCTGGGTATCATGAGCTGGTTCTGAACTGGAGCCATTTACAAAAAAACAACAAAAAAAAGAAAACAAAAGCCAATGATTCTTTCCAAGCATGCTCTTTCCGATTTGCCTATCGATTCCCAAAGATCATTTTTGTTGTTTTATTATTAAAATCACTGCAGTGCAATATGGAGGACTGGAGCACTTTAAAGAGCAGCTAAACGTGAGGACGGGGCCAACATGAGGCGTTTTTAGCTCTCTACACCAGAGTTGTACATTTTCCCTTTTCGCCTTCTTCCAACCCATATAAACGTTTAAACCTTAGAGGCCAGAAAGGGATGCAATTATTAATTTATTGTGGCAAAAAAACATTAGACAGGTATTTTCTTTTGTCTTTTAATCACCTCTTTATTAACCAAAATTCAAAAAAGAAATAAAAAAAAAGCATTTTCGATGACAGGAAAGAAGTTACATTAGCACATCCAGCTGAAGTTAAATATTTAACTCGGCAGTACAGATGATTTCCCAGTTGCGTATAGAAAATCTGCTCTCAGTAATTCCTTTTGACTTGATTGTGGTCATGAATCAGTAAAATGATACCCGGCCTGCAGCTCGAGTCTTTTCTACACGCAGACATTTGGGTCGCTATGACGACATCTGCTCTGTTAAGCGTTCATGTCTCATTCTTACACCTGGATCACAGCAGCATTAGATCCACTCGCTTCACTCTTTCATTTTAGCCATTATAAACCGTGTACCTGTGTTACTTTATTGACAGTTTTCATCATTCACCTTTTTTTTTTTCTTTATTTCAACTCCACCGACCATGTTCCTTCACCTTTCTCGGTTCTTCAGCCAATCAGATGATTTTACTGACAGACACAGGTAGTAAAGTATATACTGTAGCACATGTACTCCACATGTAATTTGAATATTATTTTATTTTCCTCTTTTTTTAATCTCATCTCTCTTCAGTCAGATTGAGTAGCTTTTACGATGACAGGGTATTTTCTTTCTGTGCAGTTTATCATTTAAATCATTAAATAAGGAAGCTTAAGTTAATTTACCAAACTAGAAGCTGACACAAAACGATGCGTCCTGCAAAAACGAAGAGCTCACGCGTGAGCGCGGCGAGCAGCGGTGTGCACAGATCAGCAGGGGGGCACGTGCATGTGCGCGTGTTTGAATGACTTCTGTTAAATGCCGCCGGGACGGTTTTGCTTTTAATGAATTTTTTTTACGTTTCCTGACAGATTGGCTACATTCAGTTTTGTGCATCGGCCTTTTCTATTAATGTCCCATGAGACCAATCAGGTTGCTGGTAGCTTTGTAAGGTCAAACGTTTGGCTTTGCTCTATTAGAGGAAATGTCCTAAATTTAACAAATATGTTAAGATCCAAATTAAACCTACTGGACTGTTACTGGCTATGCTGTTTAAGGTTGTTTATTTTATTTTTTTTATCTGCTGTCTACAGGAGTTTGCACAGAAACATTCTTTTACCATCCAAAAGCCATAATTATGCAGTTTACAATAATTAAAACAACAACAACAAAAAAATACAGAGCTTACAATGTCCAATTGGAGCACATCCAAGTTTATATGTTGCAAAGTCCGAAATAAACATTTTTAAGCATTTTAATGCCTTTTTTCATTTTAATATTTACTAAGTCTGTCTGGATACGCTGCAATGTCAAGAATGCAGGATTTTCTCTTGAGCAAACTGGGAGTAGGGGGGTGGGTGCTGATTAAAGTCAACCACAGGGGCACTAAGGCGAACCAAAAGAGCCCTGGACGACTCAAAAGGCTGCGCTGGCTGACCGGGAGATCCAGCGTCACTGGTGACCTATAAGAGCAAAAAGATCACAACAGACAATGGAGGCCCCCCCAATGACTCCCTTGTGCCCACCACAACAAGACCAGAGATCAGAAGTTACTCTCTCTATCAGACGCTGCATTTGTACACAACAGCGGCCTGTGAAGTTGCCTGAAAGTAGAGTTTGCCTGTTTTATTTTCTTGGGGATTGTAGGACAAGGCCAGTTTTTCTTAACTCACAGACGGAGTGGCTGCCGATACCGGAGTGCTTTATGACAGGACATTAACTGTCCTCATACATTGTGGATCAAGAGTAGACTTAGTGAATTACACTTACCATACTTCTCTACTTCTGTACTCTGTATATTTTTCTTAATTCCACTCTGTTTTTCAAGGTAAATGTCTTTGTGTGGTGACCACTTTTGAGTATGAACTATCGAGCTTTGTATACATACACATTGTGTACTTAAAAAAGACAACTAATGTGGAACATAGTGTTTTTAGTGTCTATGTGTCCTGGTACTTTGGCCTCACGTGTGTAGATGCTGGTAGATCACTTCCCTCTTACTGCTGTTTCTGTCTTGTGGTGGCTGTTTTCTTTTTTCCTCTCTTTTATCCTGAAGTATCTGAATCTGTTGGCTGGCCAGTACTGTTGTTGTTCTTGCTTTAAAAAGAAACGGGGGGGAAAAAAAAAAAAAGTTAAATATTAGTTTTCTAAGTTTTCAGATATGTAGCATTTTGAGTATTGTAAGGAAGGTGAAGCTGCCACATAATCGCATAGTTTTCAAGTTGCATATATACAAGCAATGGTGCTTCATAGACCATGTATGTGTCATTTTTAGAACTTATTTCATGTCTTGGATCCACTAACACTGTATTTTGTTGTTCTGCTTTATTCTGTGCTGATGTTTGCATTTGAATCCATACGATGTGCCTTATCATGACTTTACAAACTCAACAGAGTTCACCCTTCAAGTGCACAGTTTGTTCACTCCAACCTGTAGGTGACATCCTAAACTTTGGGGGCTATTATTGAAAAGAAAAAATCCCAATAGTTATCAAAGAAGTCCAAATCTTCCCTTTTGTTTGTGGCTTTAATTCATAAGAGTTTGTTTTTTAAAAAGATAGAAGCTGAAACTTTTATCATAGTCATGAAATTCCAAAGGTTAAATTACTTTGTGATGATTGGAAAGCGTTGAGAAGCATTGGGAAAATTTTTGATGATAACCCCTGAGGTTTTCTGGTTAACGGTTCCTTCACAGCTTCCTTTCATGTCCATTTAGTTCCTAGTAAAACTGCAGCAGACGTTCCTTGTAGAACCCTGTTGGAACACATTTTAGAACTTCTGGTGATGACGAGTTGAAGTAAGTGTGAAGTTTTTAAAGGAAACGGATTCTCCCAGCTCATCACATGACCCGACGGACTGTCTGCTGATGAAGCTGCTTGAGGGTTTTTAGAAAAAGCGAGAGATTATTTGGCTGCACAGTAAATGCTGCGGTCTTTTTATTCTAGTATGTCTTAAAAATGTACATTTAGAGGATTTTTTTTGGCCCTAGTGCTGCAATATGGGGGAAATGGCTAAAAGATGAATATTGTAAACAGTACGTCGTTTATCAAGTCTGTGGCCCAGGACTTAATTATTTGCACTTTACAGGCAGCAACTTCTATAAGCTGGTCTCTTCTTTAAAGAAAACAGACATTAACCTGCAATTTTATTTGATTTCTAGTTCAAAGCAAATCAAATCTCTTCACATCAGAATATAAAGCAATGACACTCAGCGTGTAGTACATTTTAAACTCTCATAAGCTATATTTATAAAACTATTTCTGCATGAATAATGTCCAATAAATTGGCTGCTCAACCGTTCAAATATAGTCGCAGAAAGTTCACCAGGTCTAAAAAAAAAAAGTGGCCATTCTGTGTCGTACAGGTGTGTTTGAGGAACAGAAGATACGTTTGGACCAAACAGTTCGAGAGGCTGTTAAAGGGTTGGGATTGGGGGGGGTTGGAATATTCATGGAATTCGTCAATCTCAAACGGACTCTGTCACACCCTCAGGTTTTTATGAGCAAATGTTAGAAATGTAACCATAAAAAGACAATATAAAATAATTATATAAAATAAAAAGACCCCTCCCCCCATATATTGTGTATAAATGCCATAGATGGTATCCTAACCAGCCATACCTTTCACTTCTCCCGGGCACTTCGAGTACAGAACATCTTATCTGATGATTCCTACAAGAGCATCTAAGAGCCCCTTTTCAAAACAGACGAGGTGGCTTCAGATTTGCTAATAAACACCCCGGATTAACAAGTTTTTACCTACTCCACTTTTTTTTTTTTTTTTTTAGCTGATACTTGTCTGGTTGGTCACCTGCTTCATTTCTCTGGGTAAAAGTTCATCCAGCAGCATCTAGAAGCAGCTTCTTCTGCATCAAGAAGAAAGTGATGAGGCTGGCCGGCCAGGCTACATGATAAAGCTATTCTATTTAAAAAAAACAAAAAAAACAGCTGATCTGTGTAAATCCTGAAAAATGGTATAAAAGACAGAGTACAGTTCACTATATACCTTAAATAAGCATCGATGACAGACGTGTAAGAAGCAGCCATGACGAGTTCAGCGACACGTTAGTGACTTTCTGCTCAGCCTGCCCACTGATGCTCAAGACTCTACGTGTCCTCTTTACACGTCGCTGCTGTTTCTCCTCACTCACTTTTACCAAAATCTTTCTTCAGACGAGACGTTTTTTTGGGGGGGAGGGGGGGGGTCAGTCAATTTAAGTAAAAGGCTTGTCATGTTTCAAAGTACGCAAAAACAACTGCCAAGAATGCTACTATGTTTAAGAGATTATGTTTAGTCTTTCAAGAATTTTTATAGAAATATAGATTTTTCAATAAAAGCACCTTATTACATGTTAAAGGCATGTTTTTAAATTTGCAATGAAACTAAATAAAAGTGCAATATTATCCAGCTGTTAATATGTCAAGAGACCAAAGATGGGCAACAAACACGCAGGAAACGAGCACAGCGGGAAAAGAACGGCACCTAAGATGGAATTTCTTTCTTTTTTTGAGGTGAATTTATATGATTAGAAACGAGTTGCCTTAATGCATGTGAAAAGAGTTGGAGAAATGAAAGTAGATCTAAAACACGAATTGAGACAGAAGTCCTACCTCCTTTTAAGTAAGCTTCTGAGAAAAGAAAACAGAGTTTTTGTAAAGCTGAGAAATTTTGCAAAAAGTGAAACGTGTGTTAAGCATTTAGAGACAAAATAAAAGTCGTTTCTGTGGAGGAGACGGCGGTGTACCGGAGCAGGAACTGACTTGGACTAGGCTTGGCGTCGTGCTCGGATGTACCTGTAGAAGGCTCATCGGCTGAAGTAGTGCACAACACACTGTGCTGCTTGAAGGGTTTTCCCAAAAAAGCTAAAGTGACGAATCATTCAGGAGCAAATCCACTTACTCACCGCGCTTCCTCTTTTGAGACAATATCTGCATTTTATTTTTTATCGTGTGTACCAACAGGGTTTTTGTTATTCCTTATGGGATCCATGTTCAGCTATGTGTATTCTGTTTTTGTCCATGTCAGAGTATAGTTATATTAGCTAATTCCAATTTTTTTAATATGCTCAAATTCATATTGATCTATTATTATTATATATTGTTATCATCATGTTATTACTATATGGGGGCTTTAACCCGATAAGAAGTTTGTGTTTCTGCACTGATATCTTATTAAAGCATACTGATCTTACCCTACACCAGTCTTTTGTCTTTTATTGGTTTCTTTTTTTTTTTTTATTATAATTTAGTTTTTTTTATCTGAGTCATATTTGTGGCAGCGGATGATTATAAAAATGTTCACAATCAGTGGTCACAATTGATTCTTCATTACAAACTGAAGCTTTATGTCATTCGCCAGGACATGATCAATAATATGATCCAGATCTGTCAGATTATGTACCAGTCTGTCGCTATGTCGAAAGCAGATGTTTACCCACAATTTCTAGCAGCCTCAGTTTCCAGCAGAGCCCTGTTGTGCCTCTTCTTAAAGCGTTTAACAGAACAGAAACTTCAGGATGGTTAATATTCACACTCACTTATACTTGGCTCCAAATTATGCAAATACAAGGTCAATTAAACATTTGATCAATAGTTTTTCATTGAACGTTTTCAGTTGTACCGCTTCTCGTGTCAGTTTACAACAATCCCAGAAGGATTTGGCAATAAGTTTGCCACATGAGCCTGATTAAAGGGAAGCTACTTAAGGAGCTTGTTCCACGTTATTAAGCAAGTCACAGGTTTCACGCATTATGAGGAGAAAATAAATCTGCAGATGAAAAGCATGAAGTAGCAAAGTATCTTGCAAAAGGTATTAAAAAACACTGGATATTTCTCAAACAAATAAGAGCACATCATACCGTGAGGTTTGTGTGTGATCCAGAGCGCAGATGGGTTTGTTGTACTGATGAGTGGCGTTTGAAGCTTCCTAAGGTTTGCTGATGCTAAAGCTGTATTTTGTCCACATGTTAAAAATGAAAGAAAAAATGATTGCAGTGGGCTCAGAAATATAAGACGATCATTTCCGAGCAGTTCTATTCACTGATGGTCCAGATGGATGGAGTTCTGGATGGTTGGTGGATGGCCACCATGTCCCAACAAGGCTGCAGCACCAGCAAGGAGGTGGAGTGATGTTTTGGACTGGAATCATATGAAGTGAGTTGGTAGATCCCTTTAAGATGCCCGAAGGTGTCAAAATTCCCTCCAAAAACGTTACCTGCTGCCACTTCCTATAATGGTATAAAAAGAAGCGTATTTTCAGGAGGAAAATCTTTTTTTTTTTTTTCATCCCCTGACCTCAACCCCACTGAAACCTGTGCATCCTTAACAGGAAGCTCTATGAGGGCAGACGGCATTTTAATTCAAATCTTCTCAAGGGAAATGCATATAGCAATATGTTTTTTTAACGTTTATTTGATAGAATTCGTATGCAAAAAACTACTACATAATTACTGCTTTCAATCCTTTAGAAACTATTTTCTTTAGTTAGATCAGTGCATTTTAAGATATTTTGCAAGAAGAAGGTATTATCTGTCATTAGCTTCCTCCCTGAAGATGCTTTGCCAGGCCACATGCATATGCTTATTTCAAACACAAAACAATCACTAATACCAATACTTCCAGACCTAACTATATGCTCCTGTAGTCTGAAACTAAGACATTTGAATGCCAAACATTAGTTATTAGTAACTACTGCAACATTTGAATGCAGCGTGTCTCCTTGTGTTATATTGTGGATGAAAATCTGCAGGTATACACCCAGGAGTGTTTTTTCACAGTTAAACTTTACTATGTACTGAAAATTCTTCATAAGCCTGTACATTTTACATCCTAAATGGTTAAGATACTCTTCAGAGGTTTTTTTTACCAGATTACTTGAAAGTCCGTCCGTGAATGTGAGTGGATTTTACTGTTGTACTTGGGCTACTGCCATAAAACGTTCAGTTTGACACCATTTGGCTGAGTCTAACAGTTTAATTGGAGAACATTGTGTTACAGCCTGTTCTCAGTCTTTTATCCCTCCCTGCTCTCTTTACAAATGAGTGTGTGTGCTACATTCACCTTTGTGAGGACAGTTTGAAATCAAGCAGGCCTGTGAAGTAAGGTGCGTTCTGTTCGTCTCTATTTCTTGATACCTTGTTTTTCCGTTGTACTAGAATTGGTTAAAGGATCAGGCTTTAAGTTTAGATTATGAGATGACGTGAACAGTTTATGTATGAAATGAGCATTTGAATTCAACAATCTGATGCACAGCAGCATCTCCTGATTTATTGAACCTAAAAGGGGGAGGGGTGTGTGATAAACGATTATCCTTCCTGCTTCAATAGCAATGAAGAAGGCAAGTAGCAGCCCTTTGCTGCTAATTAAGTGTAAGAAACTCTGCCATAACTTCTGTTTTTACAGTTTGTTAGTCTAGCACATTCAGTTATGTGTTAATACAGTGCAAAAAAAAACAATGCATCACAAAGATATTACAAAGATCAGGAAGACTCTATAGTTGATGAGACAAAAAAATAAAATAAATGCCTACAAAAACCTGCTGTTTTACATAGGCTGTTTAGACTATCCATGGTATGAATGAATCCCAGGTCATCTGGACCACTCCTTTGGACAGACAGAACCAGTTTTTGACATAACACACAGAACCATGTTTGGTAAAAAACATGGTCAGCAGGCACGGCGGTGGCGGTGGAGTGATGATATGGGTTTTCCTGCAGCTTTAGGAACATGACATTACTTGACCACGAAGTCGTCCCTATATCAGAGTCCCCCAACATCACATGTGAAGCCATCTGTCCGTCAGGTTAGATTAGACTGGGACACGGAGCTGCAGCAGAACGACCGGTACACATTGAGACTCCAGGTTTTACAATCTTCCCATCCAAGTCTGCACAGCCACAACACCTCCACAAAAAGTTATTTGGTTTAAAAAAAAGTTGGTAATTCAGAAGTGTTAATACCAATGAAATCAATAATTAAAAAAAAATCAGCTCTTTCGAGTGGTTTAATTAAGACTATATGTTTCTATTATTTTATTTAGTTACATTATCTACCCATATTTTAATCCACATTAATAGTTCTTAGAAATGGCTTGATGAAAGTCTGCTCTGCTTCCCTGTTGTGTGGAAAACATGTTTCAAAGCTTTAGCTCCACCTTTGTTGTTGTGCTTGATGTTTTTGTGTTCTATTGTATTGTGACGCACATCCTCTATTTGACTTGGACAGAAAGACGGATCGGCACGTGATCCAAAACTGGCACATAACAACAGATTTAGTCTTTGTGTCTAACACCTTGCGCCTCTCAGGTGCCGCTGGTTCCGCTGTGTTCGGGAGAGCCTGAGAAGCATAGAAAACACAAAGCTGTAACCAGTCAGAATGATGGGAAGATAATCACGACTGTGCCGGACCTGTTGCAAATGCAAAAATCCTGACAAAAACCAAGTTAAAAAAAGTAACAAATAAAAAAGAAGACCTCTACTTATACACTATAAAAATGTTATATTTACTCTAAAACTACTAGTATGGATGAGAAGAAGTCGGTGGTTTGTTCTATAAACTCCTTACCAGTGATCTCTATGAACAAAAACACTGTTGGTAAAATAACTTCACTCCACTTTTAGACACAGTCAGAGGTTAAAGGTTGCAGTAATGTGCGCCTTCTCTGTAAATCAGTTCCACATCAAATGGATCGCTGGCCAACAAAACCTTCATTCTTAAGGACTCCTTTACACCCCGTCAGTTTTTCAGATTTTCGGTACGTAACAGAAACATGGATGACTGTCGGCGAGTCCAACTTTTGTGAACTTTTGCCACCTGATTGCTCATGTTAACACTCTCCAAGAACATCTTGTTGTGGTGGTGGAGTAGCAGCTGTTTACAGAAAACACTTTTTAGTTTTAGAAAGAACTTATTTGAGCTGGGTTCTTTCCTCCCGGTGTTTTGCGCTGGTATACACAGACCAGCAAAGCACAATAAGGACTTTGAGGACTGTTGATTTCTTGGCAGAAATAATCCCTTAATATGACTGAGTTTTAATAGATGGGGATTTTAATATATTATATTGTCCTGCAAAGCCGTTTGCCAAAGACTTTAAATGTCAGTGACTCATTTAATCTTGTACAGTTTGTATCTGGCCCTGCAAGGGAACTCTGTTGTCAGACCATACGCCTGTTGGATCTGATGTGCCTCTCTCTTGTCATACAGGTAAATCATGCTCCTGTGCAGCAGTCATGCTGTGAACTCCTCCACAGCTGCTCAGTTCTCTGCAGATTTTAACTTTGCTTTCATCTTAACGGAACCTGTGCTTTAATTCAAATATTGAGGCAAAATCATTTCACTTTCAGTCAACCTGCCAAACTGTTTTAGATGCTGTGGCTCCACTGAAAACAAAGGTTTTCGAGCCTAGAACTGAGTGCTGGTTAAATAAGGCTACTTGAGTGCAGCAGATCTGAGAGAAAATGGAAAATATATCAGTTCCAGGTGTCTTTCTAGATGTTGAGGGACAGCAGGTGATTTTATCAGAAAACCATAAAAGCTGCTAAGACTAAATACTTTTTTGATATTATGGCATGTACCATAACAAAACAGCCTACGTGGAGAACTACAGTTTGTGAGGCTTCTTGAGCTTTGTTAACAATGAGGTTAGAAACATTAAGGCTCTCATTATCCCTCCCTCCTTTGACCCCTCTATCTCTGTCACATGCTCTGCTGTTTTTGACCAGTTTGAACCTGTCAGTCTGGCTTCTTTGGAGGAACTAATTACTCATATGAAGCCTTCTGGGTTTCCTAATGATCCAATTCCACCTTATCTTTTTAAAGAAGTATTTTCTACCTTGGCACCTTAAGTGCTCAATATTATTAATGGCAGTTTAGTGAAAGGGATTGTACCATCAGGTTTTAAGCATGCAGTAGTTACACAACTGATTAAAAAGCCTGGCTTAGATTCCTCTATATATTCACATTTTATGCCCATTTCTAAGCTCCCTTTCCTTCCTAAGATTCTTGAGAAAATTGTTTTCTAGCAGTTAATCACTAAAGTGTACAACATTCTTGAGGCGTTCCAGTCTGGATTTAAAACCTGTCACAGTAGTGAATCGATGCTGTTGAGGGTTTTAATTACATTCTTTTAGCCACAGACGCTGGCTACTGTGTTATGGTTCTGCTGGATTTACCAGCTTCTTTTAAAACAGTCGACCATCAAATCCTCCTGTCTCGCCTGGAAAGCTGGGTAGGCATTTTGGGGTGGCAGAGTCCTCCAGAGCACCTCTCGTACGTGGAGTGCCTCAGGGTTCTATTCTTAGCCCTCTTCTTTTTTCATTATTCGTGCATCAGTGGTCCGAAAACATATAATTTCATTCCACTTTTATGCTGACAGATAAGTTTATATTCCATTGAAGCATGGAAAAGCTATCTTTGCTCAACAATTGACCAAGCGTATTGATAAAAACTGCCTCTAAGGGGAATGTCGATTTGTGTGTGTATGTTTTTTTAAGCAAACATCTAAAACTTACAGCAATAAACATAGGTGTAAAACTGGACAGCAACTTGACCACTGAAAAAGTAAAAGTCCATTTTTTTTCCACCTACAGCAACTGGTCAAGGTTAAGAATTTTCTTTCTCTTCACCAAATTTTATATATTTAATCCATGGTTTTATCACAACATGTTGGTTATGTAGATTACTGTAACACACTTTATATTGGGGTTAGCCAGAAGTCTGCATATTGCTCCAATTTAATCATCAGTTCATTGGCTCCCAGCTTGTTTACAGATTGTTTTAAAAATACTTTTATCTTTAAATGTCTTCATGGTCTTGCACCAAAGTATCTGTCTGACCTACTTTAGCCATACACTCCAAGCTCCCTCAGGTCGGCAGATCGGATACTGATAGTCATCTCTAAGACAAAGAGGAAGCTGAGAGTTGGCCGTGCTTCTTCAGCCACGGGCTCAAACTGTGGAACGAGCTGCTTTTAACCATGAGGCAGATGGATTCTCTTGCCATTTTTAAATCTACTCCTAAAATATATTTTTTCACTATGGCTTTGATTTGAGGCTTTACTGTTTTATGTTTGTTTTTATGTTTTATATTTGTATTTACATATTTTAAATTTTATAATGTTTTTCTCTGAACCCAAGTTTGTGTTCCCTTTCTTTTGTGTCCACACCTCAAGAACGGTGACTGACTGTTATGAAAGCAGGCAAACAAGCTCAGGCTACTGCTGCTGACAACACTAATACAAAGGTCACCATTAACACATGGGATATTTCAATGAATTAAATAATTTTATTAATAGTTGCATTAAAAACGACAATATTTTACAAGTTACAAGTTACAAAACAAAAGCAAAACCTGTTAATCCCAGCAGCAACGATACAACTCATTGGCAGAGGGCATCACTGTGTTGTGCCAACACATGCTGGCAGCGCCTGCTGTCTGCTTATCAGCTTTAATACAGTCAACATTTTAGTTTATCTTGCACTTCTTCCTCTCTCTGCACAAAGACAGGAACCCAAACTTTTTGGACAGGCGTATACATACACACATGCTCAAAAAAGAACCGTGGCCCATTCATAGAAATGCAGGTACACACACACACACACACACACACACACACACACACACACACACACACACACACACACACACACACACACACACACACACACACATACACACACACACACACACACACACAACTTGCATCTCTTTGTTCCAACTTTTTCCAAGCCCTTTGTTTCCTTCATGCAGGGAGTCCAAAGAAAAAAAAAAAAAGAAAACCCAACATGGATGTAAAATGGGAGGAACCGGGAACTCCGGCTAACTGACTTCCTCTTGTTTCAGGGTTCAGAGGCGCTGCTTCAACCAATGTTGGCTGCAGAATAATTAACACAGAACCAAAACTTTCCAAAATGTCAGACTCCCAAACAATACCTACGAGTTCTCGTTTAATTCGTTTAATGGCTTTCAAACAATGAGCCCAATGTTGAGCCTGTGAACGAAAACAACAACAGCTGATCTTAAGTGGGTACCATCTGAACATATGTTTAAACTATTTTTACAGTAATCTTGACAATATCACTGCAGACTTCTGCATCTGCACATGCAGACCCTCATAAGTAACCACTGATTTCACACTGACACTAATATGTAATAGTATCTATTTTCTGCAGTTACAAGTTTGTGTTTAAAATCTTTTTTTGTTTGTTTTTGGAGGGGCGGGACTCCTTGCCCACTTTAAGGGCAATTGTTAAAGCCATTTGATTAATATTTGGGTAATATTTAGGCAGAAATATTTTAAAACTTAAAAAGGACTTGGCTATGTGCTGTCAATATACATTCTTGCAGTGGAAGAGATGTATTCTGTTGCTTGAGCTGAGTAGATCCTGGTACAACAGGCAAATCAAAAGTCAGCCCTGGAATTATTATGGGAATGCAGCAATACACAGTACCCCCCTTTGGGATACGCCTGAAAGTTGTATTATACCTGCAGAAAACCTTTCGGGGATTTGAGCTCCTTTTATCAACCCTCCATTTCACTGCTAGAGCTCAGGGCTTCGTTGTGTTTCTTCTGAACTTGTTGAATAATCCCTGCATTTGTTTCTGTCTATATGAGCCATCTCACAGATATAATATCCACTGTGAAGGATGTCACGATCAGAACATTTTAGTTGACAACTATCACACAAATAATAAAACAATTTAGCCATGCATAATCATTTTTAGACCTAGTTATAACTTAACATAAAAATTTACTGCTATAAAAGAACAAAAAGCCATTTGCTGGAGATAAATAGTTATAAAGAAAACCTTACAAGCACACATGCCACATTGACAGTGGAGGTGTAACATTATTATAAAGGCATATTAGTGATTGAACACAAAGTGTTCAATCAATCAAGTGATAAGTATATCACTTCTGACCGTCTCCCCCAGCTGTTTTTCTACAGTAAATGACAACTTAAGACCAAATTATGAATGTGAAATTAAAATTGTGGTTAACAGGAACAGACCTGTCCTAAATAGTTCACAAAAATTGGTTAACTTGATGGTGTATCGCATTTAGGGTTGAATGAAATTAGGAAAATATGTGATACTGAACATTTTTATGATTTCTGTGTGTAATGTATGTGTGTATATATATATATATATATATATATATATATATATATATATATATATATATATATATATATATATATATATATATATATATATATATATATATATATATATATATATATATATCTTGGATTTTAAGAGAGAAACAGAAAGGGGTCGCTTGCAAACATAATTTGAAGAATCCCAAGAAAGATTTTAACATGATTTATCTGACACTCAGTAACTGGATTGTAGCCTAAACAGAAAAAAAAAACACCTTGCTGAAAAAAACACTGTGTTACTCACATCCCCCAGAGAAGATGCTGTGATGATCTTGCAGACTTTTAACTTCTTCGCTCCACATTCAAGCCTAAATTCCCATCGCAGCAACACAGCGACTGGTCTGAAATTTGCTGAGCGTGCTCATATTCCCCAGGGGCTGCACCGTTTATATTTTGGAGACCACTAACTCTTTAGGAATTTCGCTTGGTAGCTTAAAATTCTGAAACATTTAGTGCCGCAGCTGCATTGCAGAGCCGTGACACTGCTGGCCAAATAAGGCAAATGTACAGATAAAAAAAAAAAAAAAAAAGTCTATAAATCAGGACTGTTTGTAAAGGGTCGTCTGTCTGATGTTGCCACCTCGTTATAAAGTCCAAAACAGACATGAATTAAAAGCCCAGGCCATGAGCTTTCCTCCTTTTGCATCAGTTGCCATGCACACCTGGAGTCCAATTAATGGCAGGATTTTAGGGCTGTGTTTTAGAGCTACTTTAATGATTTAAAAAGAAGGCACCCTGCTGCTGCAGGTCCACTGTCCAGCTGTTCACGTGATGCCTCGCAAAAGGAGATCTTACAACACATAGTCAAGTATGTGATCTACATAAGACTGGCAAGGGATACAAGGGTATCTGAGGTGTTGTAGCGTCAACCAGTCCATTGTTAAGTCATCTATTAATGGAGACAAGTGAGCAGCGTGGCTACAGACACAGAAAGTTAAAATGTTTGAAGACGTCGCTCAAATTTGAAACACGTTCGTTCATGAGTCGACGGTGTTCTTGAAAGACATTGAAACAGTCCACAGCAGACCACCACAGTGGAAGCTTCTGCTTCCCAAAGAGCACCTACAGAGTCCACAACCGGGCTTTCTCTGCTGCTTTATTATGCTGCAATAAATCCTCAACAAAATGTCTGCTGCAATGGATCCCGAATATTTTTCAAGTTCTTTTTATGTGATAAAGTAACACAATAGATATCTGGCATCTCTTGAACAGACAAACTGAATGTCCTGAGTCTCCCATTCTTTGTGTTCTGTGGGAATACATTTAGTCAGCATTCATACAATGCTTGGCCAAATCAAACCTTCCCAGCCCACGACTTTGTTATCAGCAACTGTTTAGATCTGGGAAGACAAAGAGCTTATGTAATGATTACTCAATCATTCAGCAGTTTGACCCTTTCAGATCCCATTTTGGCTTGATCAGGAAAACAAACTAAAATAAACCTTTTGATGGGATGAAGTAGCAAAGGGGTCAGCAATTAAAACAAGCAGAAAACGTTCTAGATGAGGAGGAAATATGACATCTTTCACAGATGCAAATAAAAACATTCTGTGTAAATAATGAATTTACTAGTTAGGATACACAGAGATAGAGCCATAAAGTTTATCTTTTCTGTTCCTGTTCCTCAGTTACGTAAGAGCTGCATGACTGCAACAATAGAGTCGTCAATGGCGACTCACTGATACACGAAGTGATAAACGAAGACAAATGGTTAGATTTATCCAGATGGCAGAAATAGTTTATTGTAAATTCAGATAGCACAATTAAAAAATATCAACCATTGTTACTACATAAAAATAGTCATAAAAAAACCACTGGCAATTAAAACGGATCAACACTTTGAATACAATTCGCCCTAAATACTTATATTTTGAATACCCTTTTAATACTTTCATAATAAATATGTGCATAAAATATTCAGTAAAAAAAATTGATTTTACAATCACAATCAAATGCAGAGGGTCAAAAGACAACGGTTAAACAACGATGTTAGACCCCCTAATCATTTTAAGGGCCCAAGCAGCAAAAATTAAACAATAAAAGACTTTCTAACACAACTGTCTAACACTAAAAGCGATGCACAATTTTATAGAGTATAGTTTTATATATTTGCTGTTGATCAGTTTAAAAAACAAACAACAAACAAAGTCACAGTTATATCAGCTGGTCGTGAGACGGAGTTCAGCAGTCCAGCTCTCTTTATTTGTCAGAAGATCTGAACTGATCTGATGGCCTTTTTGGAAGTCAACTGGTGGAAATCTGTGGTAGTGATGGAGAACTTCAGTCCTTTAAAGAATAAACCCTGATTAGCACTTCTGGGTCATGGTGCATCTGCTAGAGTCACTGTCACTGTAGGAGCACACCCTGGAAGGGTCAAAGGTCCATCGTAGGACTATGTGGAGGTCGTAGTCCTTAAGTAACAAACAAAAATGGCTAAATGGCAGAAAAATGTAGAGAAATAAAGCCTGTAGAGGTTTGAACAACTAAAGGAAAACATATGGCATGATGCAGACTGGCAGCCTGTTTTTCCCCACAGCCTTTTGTGGAGATGATTACTAGGATAGGTGTGTGTGTATGTAGCTGCCTTCTTTAACATCTGGTTGCATACATATTGTACACTAAAAGAAAATGCTGAAAATGTCATTCTGGAGTTTTTCTGAATGAACATCTTCTCGAAGTGGCGATGGGTTTGGGTTAGTGGTTAGGAGTGAGGCATTAAACCTTTCAACTTTCCACGGCAAAAACTGAACCATGTCACTCCAAAGTGAAAGAGAATTAAGACAATCGATGTCTCAGACGTTACACGTGACTCCTGCCTAAAAAGCTTCATCCGTCCCTCCACTCAGTTTGTCAGACCACATGTGTCCTGGAAACAACGCTGATGACAAAGATAATTGGCTGCTGAAATACCCGGGTCCTTAGCTGCTACCATCACCCGTTACCAAGATTTTATACTCGCTTCATTTCTTAAAGTCCCCAAGACTAGCCTGTATGTAAGAGCGTAACAGTGTAAAATCTGATCACCTCGTTTTTCCACCTCCCAAGGCAAACCAAAAGGCATGAAAAAGGAAAGACCGGTCATGTATCTAAGGGTCATCCCCCCTTCCCATAACCGAGTGAGAAGTGTGAACAGTTAAAAACTGTACTGAAACTAGTTGTGGCTGAAGTGCAGCAGACATAAAAACTATGAAGCTATGAAATAATGTGCATTATGAATGAGAGCTAAGAGATCAATGATGGATTAGAAAAGAAAAAAAAAAGAGTGACTGGGTAAGTGATCAAACAAGTTAAATCTCTTAAAAGTACTTGCACTCTGCCGGTGCTGCTTTTGAAGTTGACTTTTCTTCCCTAGAACATTTTAAAATATTACATCCTACACAGTATACAGTATGGACTGCGTACTAGTGCAGCAGCCGGTACTGGTAGTAAATAAAATTCAACCAAAGCTATCAATATGTGAGACTGAACCCTCTGCTATTTGAAAAGCTTAACAATAAGCTGAAACTCACTACGATGACTCGTGAGCAAAGCAGTGGAATAAACTGTCAAAGTTCACTGCTGATCATATCTACATCTGAGACTGTGTTTATCTTTATACATTTTATATTCACAAGTCCTACAATTCCTCCATTATATCAGTTCCCCTGAGGAACTAATATACTGTGCATAGGTCGTTCACAGAAGATGACTTCTTCAGTATCCAAACAAAAGAAGAAAATTAAGAAACTTCCTTACATGGGGCAACATTTTCTGATCTCTGCAGCAACCTTTTGACCTGCGTCTGTCTGCCTCCTCCAACCTCCCAGCAACCTCCAGGGCACTTCCTGTGTGCAGAGGAAGCCCACAAACATATGGCAGAGACAACTTTTCATCCTCCAGCGTGTGTGTGTGTGTGTGTGTGTGTGTGTGTGTGTGTGTGTGTGTGTGTGTGTGTGTGTGTGTGTGTGTGTTCGTGTGTGTTCGTGTGTTCAAGTGTAAGCCGCAGACAGTGCAGCCTGTAGCTTCCACGGGGTAAACATCAGCTTTCTCATGAGAACGTTTCTTCTCAGATCTTTTCGGAGCGTGTGCTTTTGTGTGTGGCAGTGTCTTTCTACTCAGAATTGTAACTTCTGTGAAGAAGGTCATGTATTAGACTCTGGCTCGTATCTTCTCAGAAGTTCAAAGGCTTTGTGACCTCAGTTTGTGCTCCGAAAGAGGATGAGTGTCTCACCGAGGTATCTTCGGTTTCAACTCAAGTTTTCGTTGTCAACCTGACCTGCCGAGGTAGGTTAGGGTTCAAGATAAAGATCAAACACATGTTGAACCACTGTCTCCTGTCTCATCAGTTCTTTTAAAAAATGAAAAGATAACGGTGAAAGAGTCCCTGAGAAGCGTCAACACCAGAGATATCTTAGCAGAAGGGAAAGAAAACCTTCTTAAAACAGACTGATGATTCATGAGACTGCGTTCCTGATTACGTCTGAAAATTGGGGACCGACGTTGTTTTCTTCTTTACCTCCCATCACATTACGTAAAATGATGGATCTTTGTTCATAGTTGTATCCATCTCACATCCATCTGCAGGTTAGAGAAAGTTAAATAAAGACAGTAAATCTACTGACTTTTAAAAAATAAATCAGTGTTTCTACTAACATTTTTCTAAAATTAAAAGTGCTTTTGCAACTTTTTCCATGCTGGTTTGGATGCTCCTCTGTCTTTAAGATTTCCATATGTAATACTGGAACTTTTAACATTTAATATAATGAGTATCCATGACAACTGAGAGTTGTTTACACGTGGAAGCAGCAGCTTTCCAAAGACCAGCTAATGATATGTCAATTAAAAAAGAAAGTTATTTTGTGCCTGCCTAAAAGCTTCGAGGTTGGTTCTAAGTTAATACATCAGGGGTTTCTCACAAACTGGCAGCATTGGATGCTCCTGGAATCAGAACAGACTGGTTTCCTTTAGTTGTTGAACAGTTACTTGTGGATTCTTGGTGTTATTTCTGACCAGTTCATATCAGTTTTTTGCCAAAGTAAAACCTCTTTTTGATGAAAACGCGTAGTTCCTCAAGTAACCACTAGGTTCTGGCTTCTAAAGTCAGTTAAATTCCATCAACATGCATCATAAATGAAATAAACATATTTCCAGTATGGTAGAAAAAATGCTTTATGTCTTCGTGGCTACATTTCACATCCATCAAAACTGCATAGGGGCTGATTTTGTTTGTTTTTTTTTGTACTTCATCTCTTAAAATTACTGGTATGTTTTATTTTATTTTTTTTTTAGTTATGGCTGCAGTCTATAACATTTAATCATACCATTTTATTGTTTTTATTGTGATTTTATTGGCTTTGGTTCCAAAACCCAGCATCAACCCAGCCACTTGTTTCTTTTAGATTGTAGAATTGCACTTGTGTTTAGAGTAATTTATTTATTGTGTAGCACCGAGGGTTTGAGAGTAATGTCATTTCAATTCTCTGTATCTACCTCACATGTGGCAGAATTGACAATAAAAGGGACTTTGACTTTGACTTGAAGCATTATCAGTGAACATCTGAGCTATGAATCATTTTAAATAAATAAATATATATATAAGTAGTCTTGAAGTGATGCATGCTCCCTCAGCCCTCATCTCATTAGTGCGTCCGGATTACATGAAGGATCTGAGGTATCCCACAACCACAGCAGATCTGGAAAAACAGGAAAAATAAATCAATTAAAAACATATAAAAAAGGCCATTAGAGTGCGTGCAAACTTAAGTCTAGTAGTGGATGCAATTTGATTTGAAAAAGAAAGATTAATAACAATTACTGGAGTGTGGATTTAATCAAAGCTCCTTTATGACAGCCGATACTGAACTGTGACGTCAGCTCAGATCAGCTTTAGCCGGTCAATCTAACAAAACCACATTTGATTGTTTTTGTCTTGAGCCATTACATTTATTTTGTTTGACTTTCATTTTTCCTCCGCTTTTGGCTTTTTCCCATTGTCGGTGTTGCCACAGTCAGTCAAGTATATTGATTTGGTATTGGTTCTTTTTATTTGGGTGCCCTTCTGACACAACCCTCCTCACTGCTCTGGTACTATAATTGGGGTTCAGTGTTTTGCCCAGGGACACCTTGACGCATAACAGGACCGGGGATTGATCCAACAACCTTCCCAAAGGAGGAGAGTCAACTTTACCCAAAATATCACGGCCACAAACCTAAGATGTCACATTCAGTGATGTGGCATAGTCAGACAGTTATTATAAACCCTCTCCTCATTCTGGAAATCAGCCCCTTCAGCTGTTAGTGTATGTGTCACCTGCTGCGATTCACTAGAAGACCTTTCTTTAAAATGAAGCAGTAGCTTCACCTGGAGGGCAGATTTGTGTACTGCAGCGGCGCAAACCCAACTTTTGCTGCGCTTGATTACAATTGGAGAATGTTGTACCCACATTCAATTATATTAATGATCAGACATGATTAATGGAGATGTAATTTATGCGGACTACCCCATTCCCTGCTCCCGCTTTACTAGTATTGTCACAACAAATATAATAAAACTCTTCTGCATTTTGAAATTTGGTAAAATATGTCTTTTAGATTCAAACCGGAGTGAATGTCCAGCTTCCCATCTTTATCTCTGTCTGAATTCACAGCGTGCTGCATGTTGTGGAAAAACACTATAACACCTCTAGTGACTATCCAGTCTACGACTGAGTTCATTAGATTATCGTGAGTAAAGACGTGAGAGCAGTTCCAAAGATTAGTAGATTTAATTTCAGCAGTTGCATGCAAACATACATCAGACGTCTCGATGCAGGGATGACAATGATTTTCAGGTTGCACAGTAATTTGAATCTCACAGAACGATGAAGACTAAACAATAAGAAATCACACCATGTGCGTGCGACAGCAGAGCAGGGAAACAAGGACCTGAATATGAATCTGCACAAACTGTACCATCAGAAGGCCACAGAATATTTTAAAACCAAGATATGAGTCTGATCATAAGAGGTCACAGAATATGTCAAAGCCAAGATATGCATCTGACCACCGGTCAGGTCACTGATTTAAGTTTTTCCTTCACACTGCATTTGTTGCTTCTCAGAAATGAGTACTGTAAAGTTTTAACACTATTTTCAAAAGATACACAATCCTGCAAAGAGCGAAGAACAATCTGTCGAGCCGCTGATATGAGCAGAGCTGCAAATGCATGGCTGAAAAGGGAGCTGATTACTGTATGTTTTGGAATGTTGCCCAAAGCATGTTACAGACATTTCATTAGGAGCTCGTGAAACTGTCCACCTTTGAGAGAGAGGACATAACAGGCCTTCTTTAATGCCTTGTACAGACATACGCTAGCTGCTCCTGTGTATGTTGAACGTGCACTGTAGTTACATCTCCAATGTGTAATCTATTTAACAATGTACACTCTGTAATATTTCACAAGTTTACAGAGTCCAAAGGTTATGAAGAAGTTAATGATCAGGTTGCATTGATAAAAAAAAACCCTGCAGAGCCACAATCCAGCTGCATTTACATACAGAAATCCAGATGGTGATCAGACAGCTCAGCACTCATAACAGTACATCCATTATACTCAGGTTTGTCTGCAGGTGAGTTATTTGACTCGTTGTATTAAATATCGCTCATTACAACTGATCAATATAGTTCTTTGTTTATTAAACAGAACTCTGTTCTTTTAGGAGCCTTTAGAAAAAGTCAAGATGACGTTTGAGGCTATTTTGGAGGAAATCAATGGCTTCGGGCTTTTCCAAATTATCATCATCATCCTGCTGTGCACCCCTCGAATAGTTCTCCCTTGTCACTTCCTACTGAATAACTTCATCGCTGCTGTGCCTCCTCATCGCTGTGACATCAGCACCGTAGATGATGAAGGGCTCTTTGGGAATTTAACTCAGGACGAGAAGCTGACAGTGAGCATTCCTGCAGGAGAGGACGGAGACCTACAATCCTGCAAGATGTTTGCAGAGCCTCAGTTTCAGCTCTTATCCAACGGCTCCAACAGCACGGACCTGCTCACGGCTCCGTGCCAGAATGGATGGGTTTATGACAAGTCCACCTTCAGTTCCACCATAGCAACAGAGGTAAAATCACTAGTCTGTACATGTATTGTGTGTAGCTAAGTGCCCGTACAGAATATTGAGGTCCTTATGGTACTTATATGAGGATATGCTGTTAAATTTGAGAGAGTAAAAATCCACTAAAGAGACATTTTACTTAATGAGTTTGTTTCATTAAAGCAGAAAAGATCAAGGAAAGAAGTCAAGAGAAATGTGAAATTATAGGCTACATTTCTTTTAACAAGTCCACATTCTTCCTATTTTTTTCCACAGATTAAATGTCCAGATTGATATTAAAAGGCAGCTAATGGTTTCTATAGCCGCTCCAGATATGTTAAAAGCTTTGCTTGAACAGACATAAAAGATATAATTTGCATTGTTAGAAATGATCGGTAGCTTTGCTTTCATGTAGATGATGTAAATGTTGAAATAAAATTCACAGCAGCAGGTTTGAAGCAGTAACTCCTGTCAGCCTCAGCATGTATCCTCTAAAACAGCCGTCTGAATCGATCCATGAATCGATTGTTCTGTGTCTCCGTTTTTCTTTTTCAGTGGGACCTCGTCTGTGATAGAAAGAGACTGACAAAAGCCACAGGCACAATATTCTTCTTTGGCGTGATGTTGGGAGCCATAGCTTTTGGATACCTCTGTGATAAGTATGGAAATCAAAAAGTTCATATTATTTTGATTTTGAATTTGTTTGTTTTTCCTGGTCCTCACTGGGATTTAAATAAGAGTCATAAAATGTTGTCCAACAGTCTCATCCATTCATCCATCCATCCATCCATCCATCCATCCATCCATCCATCCATCCATCCATCCATCCATCCATCCATCCATCCATCCATCCATCCATCCATCCATCCATCCATCCATCCATCCATCCATCCATCCATCCATCTTCTGCCACTTATCTGAGATCAAGGTTTCAGAAGATCTTTCCTCCCACGTCCACTACCTTTGTGAGGGAGACACAAAGAAGATTTTAAGCCAGCTGTGAGACATTATTTCTCCAGTTAGTCCTGGCTCTGCATAATGGTCTTCCTAGATGAAGTATACCCAAAATAGTTTCCTGGAAAGCGTGTGGCTCCTTTCAAAGGTTTAGCAGCAGGGATTCTCTTCTAAGGTCAAACTGGATTACTGAGCGAAGGGTAACCCTGGCCACCCTTCAAAGATCTCTTCATTGTGCAGTTTGTAATAACTTCTTAATTCTTTCAGTCATTACTCACAATTCAAGACCATAGGTAAGGTCTGAAACATTGACCGATAGATGGATTGAGAACTTTGTCTTCTCGTTCAGCTCCCTTTTGTCCTTGTCATTGTGGATGCTGCGATGTGGATGAAGAAGACCCCATAACAGCATCTCATTCATAACCTGGATTTGGGAATCTGCGCTTTTCCAACTGAAGACTGTGGATTTAGACTCAGGGGATCATGATCCCAACAACCCAGCTGCTTCACACCAACCTTCAAACCTTTGCTTACAAATTCTATCTATAAAGGTCATGAATCTGTGACAAATGTCAGTCTTGGCAGAGTCCAGCACCCACAGGAAACAGGTTTAACTAAATGCCAGCAATGTGAACCAAGCTGTCATGCCACATGTACAAGCGCAGAAACCCCCTAACTCCTCCTAAGTGGACACTCGAAGAGCATAGAGCCTTCAATGTTTCTTTTTCATCTTGCTGTGTGTTCCATGTTCCATGTGAAGTGCTTTTCCACAAGCCCCTTGAAGACTCATTGAGAAGCTTCAACGCACCGTCCTGTCTTTGTGAGGTTGAGGAGCTGCTCCAGTGTTTCATGACCAGGGCAGAGTTGCGCTGTTCTTCTTGGTTTTGACTTTCAGGTATCCACCAGACTGCTCTCTCCAGCGCCCTGGCTGAGACTTTCACTGAGATGACCTGCTTGTAGTTGGAACAAAAGCTCCTGTCCTCCTTTTAGCAGTTATCCTATAAAAGAATTAAACTTTTACACTTAAGAATTAACATTGTTATTCTATTTATTTGTATGAAGCCTATGCAGTAACCTACATTTTTAGGGAAACAAACATATTAACGATTACATCTTTACTGATGTACCTCCCGTTCTTTCTGCAGGTTTGGAAGGAGGAAGACTCTTCTGGCCTCGTACATCATGGCGATGGTATTTGGTGTTTCCAGTGCGTTTGCAAACTCCTACATCTTGTTTGCTGTGTTGAGATTTCTCACAGGGTTCAGTCTGACAGGAATCAGCATCAACTCAGTAGTTCTCAGTAAGCGCCAATAAACAGACCAACACGGTGTAAATGTTGATCCTGTGGTGCTCACAGCTCATTGCTACAACTCAGAAATGACTGATAATTCATTTTGCTCGCCTTGCAGGTATCGAGTGGGTGGACACAGGTCACAGGTCCTTTATTGGAGTGATTGGCGGCCTGGCCTGGTCTTTAGGCAACATGCTGCTGGCTGGCTTTGCTTATCTGGTAACTGACTGGCGAGTACTGATCATTACTGTCACTGCCCCGTTAGGACTGGCAATTTTGACCTGGCGGTAAGTGAAATGACCATAGGTCCACTGAGAAATGAAAATGCACATTTCACCTGACAGAGTTTACAGAACTCAACTGCTTCTGATGTATGATTGTATTTTATTTACACCAGAAACATCTATTTAAAATGCCTGCACTTTGCTATTTTTTTTCATTCATTCCCTTAAATTGTTCATATTATGCTTTCTGGTGTTTTGTGTTTCTTTTGTCAGTGTGTTATGTGTTTTCATGTGAATGATCTGCTGAGTTACTGAACCCAATGTCCAAATCTTAGAGAAATCTTTGAGGCAAACTTCAAACAAAGAATAACAGCTGACAAATCAAAGATGAAGGAGTCAGCAGCAAAAATAAGACATTTCAGAAGTTTACTTGAGATGCTGTTGGAAAATTACACATTTAACCACTAAAACTTATTATCGTGGACCTCCTAAATTAAAGTAACATCTGCGTCTCTGAAAAGCACCTGGAGACAATTTGTATTGCTATAAAAGCTATGTAAATCAAACTAAATTAAACTGAATTAGCAATACTAATGTTTTTTAATGAACAAACATGTTTGTAATTATTTTTAATGATTGCAGGTGGGTTCCTGAATCTGCCCGATGGCTTTTAGCCAACGGTAAAGTGGAACAGGCCCAGGTTTACCTTGAAAAATGTGCAAAGTTAAACAAAAGACCAAAATTGTCCAATTTAAAACTTGAGGTAAGTTGATGCTGAATGCATTCAAAGCCACTTTTAACAAAACCTGTTTTCTGAAGTCAGAGTGAAGAAGACATCAAACAGCCATTCTGAATTTTGTTCTCAGAAAAATGTTGTAAAACCACACAGTTAATGATTAAAAGTAAATGAAACTAGGTTTGAATGTCATAATAAAATGTGTTCAATGTGTTCACTTCTCTGAGACAAGTCTTCTGAGACTCTGAGACGAGGGGGGAGTCCTTTGCAGATATTAAAACCCTCATTTACCAACATAGTTAAATTGTGGGAGTCACTCTTTGATGGTGTAGACATGTCTTCCAACAATCTGGCCAAGATGTCATTACGGTAGGCAACAGGCGAAAGGGGTTAATCCAGCGCTGATAAACTGTGGCAGTGGTGCAGCCATCAGTCCCAGCAAAAGTATTTGCATTAATCCTCAACTCCGTTCCACTGTTTACTTACTGCTGCGACTTTGGTCTCTCACCTCTGCAGTGTGAAGGCATTTACACCTCATTACATCATGGGTTCTGATTTATGATGAATAGAAAAATAGTGAAAAACTGTATTTCACTTTACAACACCTACATTCCATGCAACACAATTGTCTTATTCTCATACAAAAATACACATACAACATGAATTATTATTACGTATGTGGTCTTGTACATTTTTAGCCACTAGAGGGCAGCAGAACAAGATACGTTCAAAACCGTAGAAGTCGGCTATGTTTTTTGTTTAGGCTGATTTTCTTTGAAACTTTATTGCTTTATTCATAACACATAGAAAAAAAGTTAGTAAGTACCTATCGGATCAGCCTCTGTATAACACTTTAAATCATTCCTTATACTTTATACCTTATACAGACGCTTTCCGAAACAGAGATGCTGAAAAAGCAGGACACAAACTACAGCTACTTTTATCTCCTAAAAACCCCTCAAATGAGGCTGTTGACGTTACTGACAGGGATCGTGTGGTGGGTATCCCCTCAAAATACGTTCAAAGATCACAGAAATCATAAATCACCTTCAGAGATTGATTTCATTGACATGGCTGGTTACAGCAGCTACATTTATTTCTTTGCAGGTATGGAGTTGCCTCAACGTATTATGGAATCAGTCTCAACATCACTGGATTTGGTTTGAACATGCACCTCACACACTTCATCTATGCAGCTATAGAAGTTCCTGCCAAGCTGATGATTTATTGTTTTCTCAACATCATTGGACGGCGGAAGTGTCAGTCAGGGACGCTGTTACTTACAGGAGTCTGCATCGCTATAAACATCTTTCTTCCGAAAGGTCTTTACCATTTTTCTGAACTTTTAGCAAACATGTGGTGTGATTCATCTCGCATTTATTTATTTATTTATTTATTTATTTATTTATTTATTTATTTATTTATTTATTTATTTATTTATTTATTTATTTATTTATTTATTTATTTATTTATTTATTTATTTATTTATTTATTTATTTATTTATTTATTTATTTATCAGTGTTTTACTAATTTTTTAGATGTTAACTAAGCATACTGGTCATAGGTGGACTAATCCCCAGAAGGATTCTCTGTACTCTTTCAGGTCTGTGGCATGTGCGTGCTGTTATTGCCATTGTAGGAAAAGGTCTTTCAGAAGCTTCCTTCACAGTTGTTTTCCTCTATACAACCGAACTTTACCCCACAGTCATCAGGTCAGTGCTACAGGTGAAGTCTCTCTACCTTCACATGTGTGACAGCAACACTCTTGAGCTGAGAGTTGGTACAGAAATCCAGCAGCCTGAATTTTGTAAAACTTTTTGGAGAGTTTGAGCATTTTTGGAGGAAAAACCTGTTAGTTTTGGATAAGGATGACCTATGCTTAAGTTTCGAAATTAAGGTATACTGGTAAATACTGTACTACACTGGAGTATATCAGTTTTATTTTATTACTTACTTTGACTCCTAAACATTCACTTAATAGTTTTAGATGGAGGCTACTTTTGAGATGATTAAATGCATGACATTAAAACAAACTAACAAACAAATACATTTTGAACTACAGCAATTCATTTAGTATATATTAATTCAATTCAATTTTATTAATATAGCGTCTATTAAAACACAAGTTGTCTCAAGGTGCTTTCCATAGCTGCAGCTCTGACTTCTGACTTTCCACTCAAACTCCAAAGCTTTGTGACAGTATGAGTTTTGCTTTTCCTTTCATTTTTTTTAAATAAAAAAGTAAATTTACATGTCTGTATTTTTACTTTACTACATAAGTAAAGGATTTGAACTGATTGTTGGTTGAGTTAAAAGAAAAAAAAAGTTCCAAGTGTCTGGCAAGACAATAGAGACATTTACATTGGAACTCAACTGCATGTCTTTCCAGGCAAAACGCTTTGGGCTACACCAGCTTCATGAGCCGCCTTGGTGTGTCAGTGGCTCCTCTCATCTTGATGCTGGAGGACTTTTGGATTCATCTTCCTCAGATCATCATGTGCTCGATGGCAGTTATTTCTGGTCTTGTCGCTCTGCTGCTTCCAGAAACACTGAATGTGAGACTGCCAGAGACTATTGATGACATTGAAAAGCCAAGGTTAGTACATTCTTCTGTTAACAGTCCTAACGTGTGAACTGTATTCACACTTTGGCGACATCTAGTGGCAGCTTTGGGAAGGACTCTGAAAACCACGTTTGCTTTTCTATCAGAAAACATGTTGATCGACTTTGTTACACCACTTTGTATCTACTTTGGACTACTGTTTACCTTAGTTTTAATACTTAATGTGATTGAAATAGCAAACACTTTAGATCATATGAGAAACAAGCCAATAGAAATCAAAAAACTGTTTGTGCTTTTCAGAAGTATTAATGTATACAAGTTATTTAATTAATCTTTAAAAGGCTTGCGCTGCAATTTTGAAATAATTATGTTTACTTCAGCTCAGAGTTGATTTGTGAAAATATTCAAAACAACCTTGTATTTTTTATTTATTTATTTTAATTTCAGAAGAAGTGCTGTGTCTTCTCATACCCCCGAGTCTTCGGGTGTTTTCCTGGAGGCAAAAAACACCACAAGCACTGAGGTGTGATGAGGAAAACAAAGATCATTTTTCTCTTCCCTGGCTTTTGGAAGTGTGGAAGTTAGGTTATGGAAGTACAAGCAGTGTCTCATGTCTAAAACAACATTTTTTCTATTTTTTATGTAGATAAAAATTGTAAATATGGTCAAAGTCTGTGTGTCATTTGTAAGAAATATTATACTAAAAAACATTACAAAGTGGATCAATTACACTAGGGACTGGTTTGGCTATACTTTTTTATTTAGTTTCAGATATAATAGTATTTCTGCTCCTTTTTATTATTCACTGAATGTGATGTATTGATATAATTTGAAGAAATATTGAAGAAATGTTAAATGAAATGAAGGGAAACTGTTGTTCTATTGTATTAATTTTATAAGTGCAAACCATCATGAGCCAACATGCCAACATCTGCAGGATAAATCTCAGATGACTTAAACCCACATCTGCAAAGCGTTAAGTGTGAAAAACTGTTGTTGTTTGTTTTCACCACACCAGGACAACATGATTTCCCCTCACAAGATGCACTGGACATGTTCTTCATTCTGCTTTCTTTACCATCATGCATGTTTTTTTATTATTTGATTGTGATGTTTTTTATTAGGTAAAACAGGCCTCTTGAAACTGAGACCCCGTGTCTTGTGACACTAACCTGTATAAATAAATAAATACATAAATGTTTGTGCCATTGTTATTTTATAAGGTCCTGCCTTGAGTATTGCCATGCCTTGTATGTGGGTAAGCGTTTTCATTGCTTTTAAAGTAGGATCGGACTGGTACCTCCATATTTGACCCAGCCACTTCATGTTCATGCGCTGCCCTTTAACGTCATGTGATGAGTGGCTTTTGGAGGAGGCCAGAACACAAAAGCTCAAAAATTTACCTTTTTAGGGTTGCAGCATTTAAACTAAGGATCAGGCTTCTGCTGCACTGAAGATCTGATCCCACATTAGGACTTTTAAAATCACTTAAGGAAGTATCTACTCTCCTTGGCTTTTGGCACAGATTGTTTAATAACAGCTTCACACTTTTTTATTTAATTAGTTTTATTTGACTATTTTAAAATGTCAATTTAAGGCTACTGCTACATTAAATGTAAACATTATTTCATCGTATTCTATTATGTATAATGTGTTTATCTTGTTTTTTGCGAAGCACATTGGTTTTAAATGTGATATATACACAAAATTGACTTGACACTGTTATGACTGTTTTATTCTTTATTCTTTTGTGTTTTCAAAGTCTTGTCTCTACGGTTTCAGCCACAGTATCCACAGTAGGCCTCGTGTTCCCTGTCTGTGTTGAGTTTTGACAACAGGGTAATGCATTCAGCACCTCTTTCAGTCCTTTGGTCATAAATATATAGAGGAAGGGGTCTACCAGAGGGCTGATGTAGAGCAGAAGGTGGGACACCAGTCCCAGGTAGCGCACCTGCTCCTTAAAGTTCAGAGCCTCCAGGAGAATGCTGAGGATAAAGGGTGAGTAGAGGAAGGTGTAGTTGGCCCAGATGGCGCCAATCCCCCACACAGTCCTCCTCCTCTCTAGACTTGGCAGGTTGGATCGGGAGCAGTGCAAAGCTCTCCATGAGTCCACGGCAAAGAAGAGGAGGAAGGGGAAAGGTGCAAGCAGAGACACAGCAAACCAGAACTGGAACCGAAGCACGGCGAGGGCGAGGATGGCAAACGGAGAGGCCCATGCCAAAAAGGTCACCATAGCAGACTGTCTGATCCTGCCATAGCAGCCGAGACACTGCGGGTAGGCCACCAGGAGATGGCGCTCCTGGGATATGAACAGCATGAGGGTGATGTTGGAGACAACACCGAAATAGAACAGGATGTCGGTGACATTGGAGGAGAAGATTGGCTCATTGCTCATGTCCCCCTCCACACTGGGACGTCCAAAGAAACCGATGACATCAGAAGCCAGGAGAAACATGACGTGCATGGGAAGTTTAGTCTCACCTGGGCAGAGAGCACAGGAGTGGACATCACTACCATTCAACTAGTTATTACAGAAAAGGTAAACAAACATAAACTATATACTCCTACAAACTAACAACTCACTTGATATACTGTGAATGTATGTAACTATGTGTGTGTCTATATATATATATATATATATATATATATATATATATATATATATATATATATATATACATATACATACACATACACATACAGTACATAACTCTTATGCTTTGCATGAAAGTAAAATACATATGCACATGTACATGATTATACATACATACAAATATACATTGATACATCAACGTATACGTGTGCTTAAATATGTAAATATATATATATATATATATATATATATATATATATATATATATATATATATATATATATATATATATATATATATATATATATATATATATATATATATGTGTGTGTGTGTGTGTGTCTGTGTGTGTATGTATATATATTATTTATTTACTTATCTATTTTTTCCCTCTTTTCCTCTCTCCACACAACAAACAAAAAAAAACATTTCATGGTTTAATTATTCACATGTGCTCCTGTGAATGCTCTGATGAGCCTTATAAGAGCATTCACAGCAGGCATTAGTTTTTCTGGGGTCAGGCAAACAGATATTTCAAAGAGAATCGCAGCATTGGGGGAGCTGATGAACTGCTTCAATTACAGCAAGTAGTGAAGTGAATTGCTGTCAGCAGTGCGGAATGTGAAACAGGATTTTTGGAAATAAACATAACATTTTCTTACAATGCAACTGAAAATACAAATGTGTCAGCGCTTATGTTTATATCTTTAGTAGACCCTCCTCTAGACAGGTGGAATGCAATGAAACAAGCAAAGAAATGGGAGTTGAAAAGAAGATCAGCTGATCATGTGGCCAGTCCACAAAGACGATGACTACAACATACGTCAGAGTGAATATGGGAGCTCTTTTGACTGAGGGATTGTGTGTTTGATGGTCTGCCCATGTGGTTGTCTGGGTTTGTCTGTGAGTCAATACAGTTCTCTGCAATCGCTTACATCATTTTCCCTACTGTGCCCCCCCCCAGTTCAGTTATTATATAAAAACTGAGTAAAGTCAAACCTTTAGACAGATTCCTGAGGGTGTAAATAGCTAGTCCGATGGCTGGCAGCCCGATAAAAAACGTCAACCATTTGATCACTTGGGCTACCTGGGCGGCAACAGGTGAGGTGGAGTTACCAGTGATGTTGACGAGGTCAGGGAACGTTATTGCTGTGGCATTGCTGCCAGCCATAAGAGGTCACTCTGTGGTTATTTATATCTTCAGCAGTTTAGATTAGCAGCGAGGTCTGCAGAGGATATCTCTCAGCTGATATTGTGAGTCCAGCAGGTGGAAACAGCCACCCTGTAGAAGTGGGAGAGAAAAAAAAGAGCAACATCAGTACAGACTGTGGCGTTTTAACAAAGATCTGACATTTCTGCCTGACTGCATTTCAGTTTTTCATGTGTTTAGCTTTCTCTTTGTACTGATTCCTAAAAAGTCAGTCTCCTGCTTTCATTCATCAGGATGTTCTGTTGTATACCGCGGCAGCTCTGATCATATTGTCTTTCTTTCTATCCTTTTGAGACTTTCTGTTAAAAACACAGACGTTTGAATCGCTTCTCTTTGGGTCTTTGGGTCTTTTGTACTGACAAAGTGATTTCTGCTGGTGGCTCTGGCACTTTTTAAAGTCTGCTATGATGAGTAACCATGACAACGACAAGTACTTCACATGTGATTCAACTCTCTAGAGCCTGATTAATGCACAGAATAAGATCTTTATAAATAAACTTGTCCTGTGACCGTGTGTAGAATAAAGGATAGAAAATGGACAGATGGAAAAAATGTGTCTTGCTTCGGTTGTGTTATGGGATGTCACTGCACCACAGATACTGAAAGGTAACTTTGAGTTTCTGTCCTTGTCATCCGGGAGACTTCACCTGTGTTACCTGGCAACACTGCAGCGACTGTCATCAGTTCAGTGGTCACAAGGATACAAAAACAGGCCAGTCCATTCAACGCGATCTCTGCAAATTTAAACTGATTTTCTGCTCTGCAACACTTTCAAATAGTTTGTGAACTGACGTGTATTCAAAATGTAATTAATGTTTTACTTATTTATTTCTCTATAGTAATTTATACTGCAACAATAGTCTTTCCATGCCTGCCTAGTCGTCCTAAATCTTTTTCTCTTCAGTACAAAAAGCTAAATCTGGTTCCTCTGAAGTCAACTTTCATTTTCAGGCAACGGTCCCAACAGACTCAGCAGAAAAGGCCTCTAGCCACCAGTGGATAGACGGACAAACGATCATAGAAACAAAGCATGGGACGTTGGCAGAGTGACAACCAGACTTGAGGAACTGTAAGTATCCCAGTATTTATGAACAGTATTGGCACTTTTTAAGTTCAAAAGCATGTTTAAAGCTAAACACTATAATTCATATTCATATTCATCTGGCTGAATCTGAACTCTTTATTGTCTCCTCCATCCGGATAAATTTTACTGCACTGGGCAGGAGGTGCAGAGAGCATCCACCAGAGCATGAATGCTGCCATCTGTTTAGACTAAACCATCCAATACATTTGCCGTGATAACAAAACTACTGTAAAAGCTAAGATGGGGTACAAAAGATTTCACCATATTAATGCTGCACAAAAAATTTAAAGTATCCACATCATCTAAAGCCAGCGAGTCCATATATGTTGCTTTTAATCTCAATATTCAAAGTGTACTGGTTTCAAATAATAATAAAAATAGCTTGTGTTGTCTTTTGTCCAGTTTATCCATTCTTTTAACATTTCGACAGCTAAACCAACCCCAACTTCTGCGCTGTTCTCTTACCTTTATTGAATGATAGGCCAGTTTCCACCAAGCAAAAGAACATCAGTTGTAATTCCAGCTTGTTCCTCGTGAATTAAATTTTGTAAAAATATTTTAATTCCCACAGAATGCCGCAAAACACAAATCTGTCTGTAAAACTGTGGGATTCAAAGTTCATGTATGACTGCATGATCGTTTGTGTAGTTACCTATGAGCCAGTTGCTGCAGTGTCCTTATCTCCAGGGTTCAGCTGGCTGTTTTGAATAAGGGCTGGATGTTCCCCTGGGTTTACATGGTTTATTTTGTGTTAGTGTTGATAGAAATGCAGATTTGCATGAAGGACTGATGTGAAACTGTTGCATAAACTTTTATCTTAACTTGATCTCTGTTTGTGCGGCTCTGCAGTCAGTTACCTTCAATTTAAAGGGCAGTGAAAGAATCTGACACACAAAAATTAAACTGTTTATTAAAGTCCTCTAAAGAGGGAGGCGGAGCAATGTTTATGGGCTGACTCCACCCCTAAATCAAGTGGGTGAACAGAGCTGTAAAGTCATTAAGCCAGTGGAGAGAAGCTAACACATGTGCTCTCTCTTGTTGATTCCTGTCAGCATTCACACTGCTGCATTTTGGATCAGCTGGAGGATATTCAGAGAATTACTTGGACATCGTGCTAATAACACATAAATCTAATTAATTAATTCATTAATTAATTAATAATCTAGTCTAGACAATACAAGCGCATGAATTCATCTTTCAGCATCAGTCTGGGAGAAGATGGTCCTAATCTTTGTGATATTACAAAGGTGGAAAAACACAGTCTTACAAACCTGATTAATATACTGTTTAAATGACAAATCCTAATAGAAAATAGCAACAAATGAGCATCTACAGGCCTCTGACTGAAGGAAATACACAAGGCTTGCTACTTGACCTCAATCCTGAGTAGGGACACCTACAGTTCCTCAACTGACCACTAGGTGCTGGGTCCAAAAACGAATTGCTTTCCATTGATCCATCCATTGTCTATGCCTGCTTTTTCCAGTGTAGAGTCATAGGGATCTGCTAGAGTCTATCCCAGCTCTCTTCAGGCAAAAGGCAGGGAGACAGCCTGGACAGGTTGCCAGGCCAGCGCGGGGCCACAAATAGACAAACAACCACACCCAGTCACTTTTCTGGGCAATTTAGAACCACCACTTAACCTGGCATACACGTTTTTGGACTGTAGGAAGAAGTACCTGACGAAAACCCACATAACCACAGGCAGAAAACTCCACACAGAAAATGCCCCTGCAGCAAATTTAAGAAAGGAACCCGCTTGCTGTGACGCAACACTGCTAACCGCCAAGCCACTATGCCTCAAAAACAAAAATCAAAACAACAAAAACCCAACAAAAAAACACTTTGGTCTTCAAAGCGACATTTCACATCCAACACATCTGCAAAGAGGGACTTTGTATGTATGAATTCTGACTTTCTAGTCAATAGGACCAGGTGGTGATAAACAATTAGACTGCAAAACAAAAGAGTGACCGGAGCGGTCAGGTTGGACCAGCAGTTTCCCCTCTGCTTTTTTAGCACATTCTTACACATGATGCGTTGCGTTTAGGTCCTACTGGAGTTGATCTGGAAGCAGCAGGAGGTTCAGAGACCACTATTGTTTCTGTCAGAAGGCCAGGACATGTGGCTCTGCAGCCTGAGAAAAATCAGCATGACCCTGGGAGCAGTGTGGTGAATGAACTGCTGACAAAAGAAACCCTGCAGATGCTGTTTGTCTAACTGTTATGTCAGCTGCTCTCCTTTGCATGAAAAGTCTATTGTATTCCTCAAAGCCACAGTTTAGACTGACACCCTTTTTTGGATTTTCTGATTTAGATTTGCCCAAAATTTAGTAGAAAATATGTTGGGGTTTTTTTATTTGTTTTTGGTAACTAATTGAATTGATTTTGATCAAAAGTTTAACTTTAGCTCATATGTTTTATTTGCAAACCTGACAGAAGATTGAACGTGAAATGTTTTGGTTGGCAGCGGTCCTTGTAACCTGACCTGCACAGCATTTTGATGAAATTAGGAGCGGCATAGTGGTGCACGCTGAGGTCAAGCTCCAGCTGAGGTTCTACTTCAGGAAAAAACAAGCTGAAATTCTTTATTTTATTGATCTTTTTATGTATTTAACTTTGGAGATTTGACTGACATGAGACCAGATACAGTAAATCAAAACAAGATAGCACAGCAACCAACAATGGTTTAAGAAACTGTTTCTTGGAATCTGGGAATCGTCGGAATCCCGCAGCCTCATCATGGCTCGTCCCCGGAGTTGCCGTGATGATGCTTTTCTACCTGCTTGTCCTCAGAATAGGTATCTGGGCGTTGATAAAGTGGAAGAAGGCAGTGAAGAAAGGGCAGGGAGACAAGGCGGAGATGGCTCAGCTGGGTAACCGGTGCATCAACCTGGTTATCGGCATCTTCACCATGACAGGCGAGTAGTTAAATGTCCTCTGTGAGAGTATAACACGTTTGCTGTGTTTCACAATCGAAACTGGTTCGTAGAACCCTCCCTTCCTCTTTCACTGGAACTTTTTCTGTAGTACAGGCAGACTGATCGTCCTTGTTGGCTGCATATGACCCAGAACCTCCTGCCTGTAATGTGATCTCTGATCCCTTGGATGGCACTGCATCAAGAATCTTCTAACCGTGCATGAAATCCTACGACGTCATTTGCTGGGTCGCCAATTCAAATGTAACTTGAAATGTCATATTTAATGTGGCTAGCAAAATTCCTTCAAAAAAAGATAAAGGAAACGTAAAGTCAACTAAATGTCATGAGACTGAGAATCTGAACTGACACAGTTGTGGTAACAGAAGTCAATATTATAAAGGCGTTGTTAATTTGGCACCTGACATTTGTGTCTGCGGCCTGCGGGTCACCTATGTACCAGCGCTCTGTGCAAAACTGACGTCAGTTTGGTATCTTCTCCTAATTAAAGTGTTTTCAGCCCAAAAAAAAGCTACAAAACAGTTGTTCATTTTCACTTTTTATTTATTTATCGCTGTGCATGCTGATGATGCAAACTACATCATATCGTACGATACAGAGGACATCACCGTACAGTCTGTGTTCACCGTTCCCGACATCGTACCCAAGACTGAGCAGATCCACGTTGTACAGTGGGAGGTGTCACGACCTTATAAGACTGCAAAACTCTGCAAAACTCAGCAAAACTCGCCGGTCTGCACAAAAGTGTGGAGCTGATCACCACATCAGTAACCGCCACAAAATAGTGGAACTCTTTGCGTTTCCACACAACAGGCAGACAGACTCACTTCCACTTTTTAAATTCTCTCTTAAAATGATTTTTTTCCTTTGTCTTTTCACTCAGTATGATATATTACCTTTAAACAAATGCTGTTAAAGACACGTTTGCTGGCAGAATGGGACTTAAATCACTGAATCAATGAGACAAAAGCCATCTGACTGTTGTGAGAAGGAATGGCAATATTATAGAGTGGTAAAAGCTTTACCGTTCCAACATTTTTAGATTATGTTGCAATCTTGAAAGGCAAATTTAGCTGCATATTAACAAATTAATTTAAGTTCACATGAAAAAATTAAATCTATTGGGTTCATTCTGATAAAATTAATTAAAAGATGCTTGCTTTCATCCCACCCTTCTCTGATGTAGCCAGATGTCATATATATATATATATACACATACATACATATATATATATATATATATATATATATATATATACATACATACATATATACACACACACACATCCTGGGAATTGTTAACACGTCTCATTCCCAGGCTGGTACACTGCTGATGCTCTGCGCAGGCGAACTCATAGGAGTGCAAAGTGGGGATTCAGTGACACCTGCTGGACAGATGGCGGGCAGGCCAAAGACACCTTTACACACACACACACACACACACACACACACACACACACACACACACACACACACACACACACACACACACACACACACACACACACACACACACACGCACACACTTCCATTAAAGGAATAAAAACCCACAATCATCACATCAATCATCGTGCTTTAACAGATTCATAAAAAAAAACAACAGAAAAATCTAACTAATGAAACTGGCCTGGACAAACTAGTCCATTTTGACGATAGTTCATTTGACCTTGGCCAAAGTACCCGTCTACAGGTGCAGACGTCTGAATGAGAGTTTACAGTAATCTCTTGATTACAGCAGCTGACGCCCGATGATTTTGTCCAGGCCAGTTTCATTACTTAGTGGTTTCTCTCTCATTTTTATTACTCAATGTTCTGTAAAAATTGCTTTTGTTAGGTTAAAGTTGTGTCAGTGACTGTTGTGGGTTTTTCGTTTCTTTAATGAGAGTTTACCAACAGGTTTATCCACGTATTTGTCTGCAAATAAAACAGCTCACCGTACCTTTGTGATTGTTTTTCTACGTTCTTGGAGCCACACTGCTTTAAAACTATACATTTGTTTGTGAAGGTAGTTGTGATTAGTTACAAAAACATCTGAAGCATCTTGTTACTTTTCATGTGGGATTTACTTAGATTAGTACTTGAAGTTAAAAAAAAAAAAAAAGCATTTTATCTCACAATTATAACTGATGCTCCCATGAAACAAAGGCAGAAAAGGCTTCCTGAAAGGGAGGATGTTGTAACAATAATCCAGTCTCCCATGCATTTGAGTGTCTGAGGTCACAACTGAGTAAACAAACTCTAAGGAGAAAAATAAAATATTTATACAGGATTGTTATGACAAACATCTGGATGGGAATGATTTATCAAAGCTTAAATGATCTTCCAAATTTTTCCTGTCTCTTTATTAATGTACACTCAGAAAATTTGGTGATCATGTAAGAAGCAGACTGATTAATCGGTTGGCTGATCAATGATCAGTTTTAATAGATACACCCACATCACACTTGACGTATACATATAATGTACACAGAATAAAACCACACAAAAGAACAAAATAGACCAAACTCAGTATTTAGTGAGACCTCCCTCAGACTTTTGATAATTAGTCATTTTTTAACCATTAAATCTGTTGTTCAACTGCATTCTTCTTTTTTCTTTCAGTAGAAAGTTGGATGCTCAGTTTTCCCATTTGCCTTGAATGCACCACCAGTTAGCAAGTTCTCACATGCAAACATTACCCGTATAAGCAACGTTTCTTAAAACTAATCTCTTAAACAAATCACAAAGGAAGAGAGCAACAGTGAAGCCCAGGATTTACGGATTTTTCAAACAGATTAATCATGATTTTGAAAGCCTGAGCATATGTTTCTGCACTGTGGCCTTCCAGAAACCTGAGCCAGTTCAAAACATGGCTCGTGTCCACATTGCTCCTAAAGAGGGATCACCACCAGCTGTCTATGACTGATTTGTAGATGAGGGAAAGCAGAAAACAAAGGTAGCAAGTTTACATTTGCCCAGGAGCTCGAAGCTGCAGGACAGATGAACGATAAGACAAAGCTCGGGGAGGAGAGGCGGCTCTGAACAGAGCTGAACATGCTGAAGAAGCAGTTGTACTGCATCTCTGTAGGGTTTGGGTCAAAACATGCCACAAACACTTCATTAAAACCTCAGAGACTTCATCAACTTTGAAAAGAAAAAGGTAAGAATGTCCCTTTTAATATTTTGGTTGTCAAGCTCTTAAATTATTTATACAGCTAAAGTCAGTTCATCAGTTTACCCTGACGGGAGTCCTCTTTGTTCCCTAAATCCTCTCTGAGGACAGAGAGGAGCTTCAGTGCAGGATGTCATGAAGGGGTTGAGGACGCATCAGCTTTGGGTTTGTTTGTGGGGTCCAGAACGGTTCCTTCATACACGACCTTGTTCTTGATGCCTTCCTGGATCAACCTCTGCTGCACACGGACCTTCGCGTTGCTCATCCTGCAGTAAAACCTGGAGAGGAGGACACAGAAATGCTGCCATTACAAACATAAGTAACTGGAGAGCAAACCAACAAAGATGGATAACAAAACTTTTTTACTCCATTAATAAACCTTCAAGCAAATACAACCAAACTGAAAGAAGGCAGAGGAAAGACCTACCAAGACCCAAGAGTTGTGAGCATGAAGCCAGCAAATCCCACATCAAAGGACCTCTTCACCCGACCTGAGAACAACGAGACAAGCTGCCGCTCAGAGCGCACAAAACAAACCCACACCGGAGTGCAACTCAACAGGAGCCACTTGAAACACCTTTAAATGGTATTTATTTGTATGTGGAGCATCTGAGGTCAAGGTTTTGGTCTTTTAGTACAAATTGTGCCAAATAAAATAACAGACTTCAAAGTTGTACATGATTGAATAGACAAAAGCCTATTACAGCTGACAGACAGTCTTAATAAAAGAAAAAAGAAGTGTGAAATGAGCAATAAAAACATGGAAATCTGAACATGGACTTGGTCCAGCCTCCAATAAACTCACTGGTAGCCAGAAAATGAAGCAGGCCAGCAGCCACCGAGCCTCCAGCTCCATGCAGGATGGCGTCTCTGGCACATGGCGTTCTCTGGACGTCCAGGATCCCCAGCAGCTTAAATCCCTGAAGACCAGAGAAATAAAACATAAATCTCCACGAAGACACAGTTGTTGTGTCCATGTATGAATTTAACCAGTAATGTGTGATTTATCAGATCTACAGGAAAATGACAGTGAAGCTGAGTGCTCTCTCCAGGGAGTCCGACAAATAATAAATCCAAAAATCAGGACACTCGGCATGCAGACAAGTGGACAATTAAGGAGACAAGAGCAAAGGAGATATGAGAAGAAAAGAAGAGACGATAAGAGAAGAGCATTTTAATAATCTTGAATTAAGGGAACTGAACTTCCTTTCCTTGGTTCTTCTCGCCTTCCATCCAGAAGGACTCTTCAGCTTTTAAACTGCTTAGTGTTCTGATCTACCCACTTTCATCTTATCCTGCACTTTTGAACAGGATGAACCTGGACTCGTCAGATCACGTGACCATTTTCCACTACCGGAGAGTCTTAGTGTTCCAAAAACAAACCGCTTTTGCTCCGTTTTTTTAACGTCAGCGTTGCCAGACTGCTGGTGTTTAATTTAACTGACGACGAGAGAGAATACAAATAATCCAACCGATCAAATGACACGGAACGTAGACAGGAGGTTTAAAAAGCGGAGCATCTTTTCCTGTTGGGGTTTGTTGACCTTCTGAAAACTGCATAACAACACGTTTTCACGACATTTCCAACGAGTAAAATAATATCGCAGCAAGCTCTGACCTTGTCGCGACTGTCCTCCTCTTTTCCTGCCATCGACCTTTCGTATTAGCGCGATTTCGAGGAATTTAAATAAAATTTAACTCGAAATAAAAACGACCTGAAAATGTTCGTAACCGCGTTCGTTCTGCGCATGCGCACAGTTCCATAAATGGTCCGTCGTCGTTTTTAACCCGAATGCGCAACATCGCGAACACATTAGTTCCTCTGTCGTCTGTTTTTTCGTTTATTGACTAGAGTTTGGATTATTTACAGCGGAAATAATTCAAATGAACGATTTAATAGTTCATTTGAAGTTATATAGTTATAAAACTATAATATTTTCGCAAAAAGTGTATAGTTGAAAGAATTTAGTTATTTATACAGTACTTATTTTGTATGAAATGAACATTAAAAAATATGCCAATTTTTTATGTCACAAAAACATGATTTAAAAAAATGTTTGTTTGCCTTCTCTTTTATTTCAACTGTTCATGTTAAATTATAAGTAACAATAACAATGTGTGAGTTTCGGCTATATTCATTTTATTTAATTATTTAATTTGAGCTTTTGAAGTGCTTGTATTGCTTATAATAGAGCAATGTATTTTTTAACCAAATACATAAAAAGAAATTCAAGTTCTTAGGTCAGTTGACGTCACAGTCCTGCATGATGTGTGATACAGCTAAATGAAATTTAAGGCTTAAGTCTAAAAAAACGTAACCCTCCAATAAATAATTGTGACAGGAGGAGCTCTAAACAGTAAAGTAAACAATGTCAAATGGGAAGTCAGCATGTCACAGTGATCCTTCGCTGATACAACAGGATTATGATCCTGATAGGATCACCGGAAACATCAGCCTGTTATGTTGGAAGTTATTTCCATAATAGGCTTTTTTTGGACACATTAACTATTACAAATATAACGATATCAGTTTATGAGTGTGTTTATCATTATTATTATTAATCATGGCAAAAAGGCCAGATAAAGAAAAAAACACCACCAAAACGTTTTTACAGTTTGCAGCATTGTTTTTAATTACAGGAAAACTATTATAATATCAGTATGATTGTAGGGAGAAACCAGTTGAAAAGCAGCAGTCATACAACTATCTAGCAGAAATATCTTCTTCAACTCGAGTTGGAAAAAACTGCACATATTAAGAAATGTAATTAACTGCCGTCATAACAACGAAACGTAAAACGAAAGTTCCCATACCGGGAGTCGAACCCGGGCCGCCTGGGTGAAAACCAGGAATCCTAACCGCTAGACCATATGGGACACAGCGACGTCATGTCGTCACGTATATTTATTAATCCACGTCACCGACCGAGATCAGCGGGATTGTGTCTGTGGCCTTGAATAAAGACCACCGCATCCTGACATGTGAGAATAACAGGATGTGTATAATGAGTCAGTGAGAGACTAATCCCCTTGGATGGATAAAGATTAAAACTGTACGATGCTCTGTTTCTTTTTACACAAACAGGTCATCAGGGTTGGTGCTGCTTGACCTCCAATGTGCTGTATAAAGGCTGAGCAGCGCAGGTGTCCTCAGAGCTACCTGCACACACCTGAGAGGAGGTCGCTGCTTTAGGACAGCCAGAGCAGGTATCTGTGGCTGTTTATGGCTATTTCCAAGAATTCCGCAGGCTTTTTGTCTTCTGTAATAAAACCCTTAGGGCTTTTATAATCACACGATTTTTTTTCCTTTAAATTGAAAGCATCCCACCCCACGAGTAAAAATCAGTATTGTTACAAACGTGGCTTCAAAAGGATACAACCAAGATGTGCTTCATAACTCAGTTTGTGAATATTTTTCACTAGTTGTCCTTGAGTATGTAAATACCTGCAGCTCCCTTTTGTTTCCAGCAGGATGGCAGCACGAGTCAGCAAAGCGATGTTCCCCCTGGGATCAAGTTTGTTTCTAGGAGCCTCTGCTTTCATCTGGCTTCTGGTTCCAACAGGTATGAGAACACAGAGCAAAAGACAAAACAGTCAACATTTTCTTTTTTTTCTGTCAAGATTGGTGTGTTTTTAAAGGAGTGATTGAACAAAAGCCCTATTTGAAGGAGTACTGAGTCTTGGTACCCTCCCAAGGGTTGTGACACTTGAAGAACCTTCAGCAGCAGCAACTAGAAGTAATCGTTTTTGCGTGATGTTATCAGACTCAAATGGTTGTCATTTATGCACAGCCATGTAAAACACCCCGCCACACCATTTCAATCAGGGAGAGGTCTGGACTTTGGGGCATTACAGCACCTTGAGTATTTTCTTTTTCAAACATGTTGTTGATTTGCTTCCATGTCCTGTTGCATTACCCAGTTTAAATAATACAGTATTAAATATTGGATCTGTGGCCTTTGACTTGTATTTGACACTAGATAAGAGTTCATAGTCCACTCACAACTGCCCCAAATATGACTCATACTCTGCTGTGCTTGGCCTAAGCCATGCTCCCTCCCTATTTAGATGATTTCTCGTGACAACTGCTGTTGTCATATGAAAGTGGAAATGATGCAGACTCAAGATATGTGCTCTGATTAGAATACTAGTATTAGAGGGGTCAGTTGATTTACAGATAATGTCTTTGTTCTATGTCTCCTTTGGTAAGAAAAGTGGTAGAGCGTCACAGGAAAAGATGACATGACTGACATGTTTCCGACATATTTTAAGTAGACTGTAACCCTCCTTCACCAGTGGCCTTCCAGCTGCCACTCTGCCAGCTCATCAACCAGACGGTGTCTCTGGAGAAGGATGGCTGTTCCGGGTGTCATCCAGTGGTGACGACCATCTGCAGTGGGCACTGCATCACCAAGGTGATAAAACAGACTTATTTTAATTTTATATATATATATATATATATATATATATATATATATATATATATATATATATATATATATATATATATATATATATATATATATATATATATATATATATATATACATGATTAGAGTTGTAAGAATATACTTTTACTCTGAAATACTAACAAAAATATTACCACCAAGGCAAAGAGCAAAATTAAGATGTTTTATCTTTATCTTTTATCTTTATCTTTACCATAAAAATGGCAGAAGAAGTATGAATACTTTACTGAGAAAGTTGCAAAACCATTCATTGCATCACATTAACTCAATTTCATAGAAACTTTAAGGAAACAACTGAGGAACCTGAACCAACTGCAGTATTTTGCTCTTATTTATTTGGCTCATCAAACTCAGTTCTTGGGCTCCAGATTTCATGGCTGATAGTGTCGGATAGTGTTATGAAAAGATAAAATAAACTTTTATTGATCTTTGATTTTTTTTTGTGTGTCCTCTTCAAGGATCCCGTGAGGAAGATACGCTTCAGCAACGTGTATCAGCGTGTGTGCACGTACCAGGACTACTACTACAAGACTTTTGAGCTTCCTGACTGTTTGCCTGGCGTGGACCCAACAGTAACGTATCCCGTGGCTTTGAGCTGTCACTGTGGTGGTTGTGCCATGGACAGGTCTGACTGCACCTTCGAGAGCCTGCAGCCTGACTTCTGCATGAATGACATTTCTTTTTACTACTAATTTCATTCACATCATCAGTCAGAGCATTGAATATGAAGGTACATGGTGTATATAACCTTCTTATTGCTCAGTATTGACGTAAGGATCGCTATGCAGGAGAGGTCTCTTGTCCAATTAAAGTTTATTTGAAAAAAAATATGGAGTATTTCTTTTGAACTACTACAAACAGTGATTTCTTATTCACTCCTTCAGCACCCGAAACAATCGCAATCACAGAGACACAAATGAATTTACTAAATTTTCCTGAGTGATATGCAACAAGAGCTTTAAAAATATGTTTACATCAGAGCTTAGTTCAAAGCTCTTTCTGTGCTCGCACTTAAAAGCTACTACAGAGCTGTACATTTCCACTTCTTGTTTGTTTATCACCGCACATGCTGATGATACGACCAACGGCGCTCTGGATCAGGTCAAAACCTACGACACCAAAGGTCATCACCGTACAGTCTGCGTACACCGTTCTTTGGCTGACTGTGGCTTGCATTGATCTTTTAAGAATGCACAAACCACAGCGTGAATGCAGCCTTGTGGGCAACCTAGAATCACCACTTAATGTGACACATGTGTTGAGACTTGGAGAGGAAGCTGGAGTTTCTGGAGAAAAGCCCATGCAAGCAGAACATGTAACATGTAAACTCCACAAGAATCGCATTTCCATGACACTTTTCCGCAAAAGAAAATTAGATCAATTAATATGTATATGTACTGGTTGACTGGATGTATACGACTTTATATTGGTGTACTTAGATATGTTTGAGCACTTTAAAATACTTCTATGTATATTGTGTATGTCTGTTATGCATACCAATACCACCCCCCCAACAGTTAAATACATACATCCCAAACACACTGCATATGCATTACACACACCTCACACACCAAAATTAAACAAAGCGGGTTCGAGGTACAGTTTCCTATGAGAGGGATATGTTGAAGATGTCTATGTACAGCGCCGCCAGCTGCTCTGCACAGGCCTTCAGAGCTCTTTGTGATGCACGATCAGGTCCCACAGCCTCGCAGGGGTTCACCTGCCTCAGAGCTCTGAGGACCTGTGTGTGTGTTTGTGTCTGCAACCTGCAGTGCATCCTCTTCTGGATCATAAGGGACCTTTAAGTGAATGTCTCTGCCTTTTCACACATCTTTCTAGATTCCTGAGTCAGCTTAATATTTGTTGAAGCTCTGCAATGCTGCTGATTTTATGACAATTTTTTTCAAAATACACCCAACAGATTGATTGCAGTTTTTGATGCAACCTGTTGGTGTCCTTAGTGATGCAACATTATTTGTCATGGTTTGGGTTTTTTGTGGCGGTTTGAGTTTGAAGGGTGTTAAGTGCCCTGAATGGCGGGGATTGTAGGGTAGAAAGGCGTCACAGCATTCTGTGTTAAAAGAAAAAACTGATGTGTGATTTCTGATACCTAACATCTGCTTTTGTCAGGAAATTTGGAAAGGTTTTCAGACACGATAATGCAATGTTCATCAGAGTGACAGTCAGCAAGAAAAGAAATCTCATCCTTTACAAAAACGGAAATTGACTTTACAGAAATACATTGCACAACAGCTACGTCTTAAAGTAACGCTTCCTTAAATAGAGTTCAAGAGAGAGCCAAGTGTTTATTATGTATTTGACTTCTGGGCATAAATGCAGGGCAGTAAATAAATGCCTCACACTGCTGACCTTGAGAATTAAGGAAGGCCATGTAGCAGGAATCAATGAATCATCCTCATCTATATCTGGTTTATCCTTTGGAGGGTCACGGGGGTCTGCCAGAGCCTATCCCAGCTCGTTATAGGCGAGAGGCAGGGGTAGACCCTGCCCTGTGATAGGGCCACATAGACCCCCAACCACGCACATGGGCAATCTAGAATAATTAATCAACCTAACATGCATGTTTTTTGGACTGTGGGAGGAAGCTGGAGTATCTGGAGGAAACACACGCAAGCACGGAGAAAACATGCAAACTCCACACAGATCGTTGGTGTCTCTCTCCCCTCACTTCAGGACATCTACAGCAGCCGTCTGACTCGCAAAGCCCTCAGCATTGTGCGAGACCCCACCCACCCGTCACACAGCCTCTTCAGTCTGCTGCCATCAGGGAGGAGGCTGCGGACCCTCCGGGCCAGAACCAGCACACTGAGGGACAGTTTCATCCACCAGGCCGTCAGGAAGCTGAACACTCTCCCTGCTCTCCCACCGTTTCCCTCCCTGCCCCCCCCCCCCCCCCCCCCCCCCCCCCTCACTCACTCTGACCTCTGTATCTGCATCAGGCACTTTTGGCAGAACTGGACCGCCTTCTTTGCACCAGGTCACTTTAATCAGACCGAAAAACTGTTGTACACTTAAACCAAATGTCATGTTATAACTTGTTTCTTTTTTCTTGTTTCTTTTTAATTTGCACTTTGTGTTTAAAATTTATTTATTGTGTAGCACCGAGGGTTTGAGAGTAATGTAATGTCGATTCTCTGTATGTGTCTCACATGTAGTAGAATTGACAATAAACTTGACTCTGACAGAAAGACTCCTATCAGGAACCTTCTTGCTGTGAAGCAATAGTGTTAACCACTTGCCAGTGAATCAATCTTTAATATGAACTCAGCTCAAACGAGTCTGCAGAAACAATTTACGTTAGATTAATTATTACATTCAACAATCCATAATGATCGAACTGCTAGGGGCTTCGATTAACAATTTCATACCAGAATTTAAACCACACTGAATCACTGAAAATAATGGCCTGATGATGCCATTCCAGTTATCAACCAGTTTTTAGGTGAGCCTAAGAAATCTTAGTGTTATCTTTGACACAGAAATGTCTTTAGACCACCACTCTGATCAGCTGACAAGGGACTGTTTCTACCAGTTGAGGAATATTTCCAAACTGAGAACAGTTGTTTCTAAAGATGATCTTGAGTTAATCATTCATGCATTTGTGTCATCTTGCTTAGACTACTGTGACAGTTTATTTTCTTGTCTAAACACAAAGGAACTGTCTCGCCTGCAGCAGGTCCAAAACTCTTCAGCAAGGCTGCTGATTCGATCTAATAGAAGGGCTCACAGTACAACAATCCTAAAAACACTTCATTGGCTTCTGGTCCCTTTTCGTTTTAACTTTAAAATCCTGGTGCTGACATTTACAGCTTTGCATGGTCAGGCTCCCTCCCATGTTAGGGACCTATTATGCCCCTATAATCCATCTTGGAGGCTGAGGTCATTGAACCAGAACTTGCTTGTGGTCCCTCGTACCCGTTTTAAGACGCCAGGCCGTTGCCCCGAGGCTCTGGAATGATCTCCCGCTGCCTCTGCGTTCACTGGTCTCCACTGACACTTTTAAGAGCAAACTTAAAACCCATCTGTTTCTCCAGGCATTATAACATCAGTAGTGAGAGGGATGTTTTCTGTCCATCATGTTACCGCAAGACATTTTTATTGTATCTTTTTGATTTTATTGTATTTTACATTTACTTTATTGTGTTTACTCTTTTGTGAAGCACCATGTGACGTTCCCCTGTCTGTGAAAGGTGCTATAAAAATAAACTTTACTTACTTACTAAAAAAGTTACTGGTAACATTCTCCATCTTCTTTAGATGTAATAACTAAAACATTACTCAGAATAGCATTAACTTGTATGTCAAAATGAACACTCAAGTGTTGGATTCAGAGATTATGCAGAAGATGGTTAATGATATTTATCAATCATATACATCATGTCACATCTGTTCAATATCAATGACGGCTCATCTCCAGAAATGTTTAACAATATAATAATGACTATCCATCATGCCACACAAATTCTCTCATGAAACACAGTTCTTTTCATTTATTTATTTTTCAAATCTTGTTTGTTTTTTGTTTTTTTTTTACAATTTTTTCACAGATCCCTAAAATAATCAAGAAAGAAAAAAGTATTTTATTGATTATTGTATGTTGATTAAAAGTAATATAAAAGATACTGCTGCAACCTAGTAATGACAGTCATCTCTTCCGCTTTTGCTAAGCCAATCACAGATATTAGTGTATAATACTCTTTTATATATATATATATATGTATATATATATATATATATATATATATATATATATATATATATATATATATATATATATATATATATATATACTTCATTCATGGATTGAATCAGACCAGTTGCAGGATGCACATTGTTATAATCACATTGTTGATGGTATTTATCCTGCCTACATTTCTCTTACGCTACACTAATCCATCTCTTTTTTCTACTTCCCCTCCTTCTGCCTGTACAGTCGCATCATTTTCCTCACTTGCTGTTAATATGTTAATATCCTCATTATCCATTTTAAAAGGACACATAGAGGCCAAAAAGTTGTCTACGGCCCCTTTCCTCATAAAAACATACAGAAACAGGTCTGCCAGGGGGTTGAGATGAACAGGAATCAGTGTAATAAGTTCAAAGGTGAGATCATGTCTTTGTTTTACGTCCAGGGAAAAAGCAACACGTGGCAGGAACAGCAACATGTAAATAAGCAGCACCAGGACCTGAATTGCCACAATTCTTCGTTTCTCATCAGCAGGGACACCGTTGTCTGCAAAGAGGGCTTTGACTGTCCCAACCAAGAAGAAAATGAGCAGGGGTAACGGAAGGAGGAGGTATACAGCAATGATGATTTCTGTAGTGTTATTGGAAACGAAAATAAAGATAGGGAGGTAAAGAAAAGGCAAGAGCCACACCACAACACAGACCACTGCAGATGTCTTAATATTTTGCCTGCGTTGGTACCACACCGGCCAGACGACAGCAAAATACCTGTAAAGCAGGATGAAGACTTGTCATTAATAGTCGTTTCACAAAGAAGTAGCTACACACCAACTGGATAGATGGAAAGTCACCTTTCAAAAGAGACGATGACCATGAAGGAAACGCTGACCATCACACCAAAATGATGAATATAAAAGAATGCATGACAGACTCTCCAGTCGCTAAACTCTTGTACCAGAATGATCATGCTGCAGACCTGAACTAAATCTGTTGCGAGAAGGTTGATGACGTAGACTGGAGCGGTGTGATCCCTACGCACCTGTAGGAAACAGGAAACAGTTACAATATCTGATGTTCTTTTTAAAAATACAAATTCATGACAGAAAAAAACTGCTTTAAATGGTTTCAAATAGCAATTTTGGGATCAAGTGCAGAAAACATGGAATCAGCTTATTATTTCAACTTTTACAGAAATCTCTGCACAAGTCTAAATATACAAATGAGTCTGCAGTCCAAAGTCCTGACCTAAGAGGGCCACCAAAACAGCTGTCATTTCAAACGAGAAAAAGAATTTTAAAGCTACCTAAAGAAGATGATTCAATGGTTTCCTTTTTTTTCCAGCCTTAGAAGTCGGTAAAGAACAAAAAGAGGGAAAGGTTGCAAAAGAGTCAGTCAGCGCCAAACACTCAAAGGGTTTAAAATCTAACTGAAAAACAGAGGAACTGAAATCCCGGATGTGCAACAAATCTGCAGTTGACCTTGATCTTCACTGGCCTCAAAATTAAAATGTCCAACTTGTCCAGAAATATCGCCTGACCGCTGCATGTTCACCTGACCGCTGCATGTTCCCCTGACCGCTACCTGTTTCGCCTGACCGCTGCATGTTCCCCTGACCGCTACCTGTTTCGCCTGACCGCTGCATGTTCCCCTGACCGCTGCATGTTCCCCTGACCGCTGCCTGTTTCGCCTGGCCGCTGCATGTTTCGCCTGGCCGCTGCATGTTTCCCCTGACCGCTGCCTGTTTCGCCTGACCGCTGCATGTTCCCCTGACCGCTGCATGTTTCACCTGACCGCTGCCTGTTTCACTTGACCGCTGCCTGTTTCACCGGACTGCTGCCTGTTTCACTTGACCGCTGCCTGTTTCACCGGACTGCTGCCTGTTTCACCGGACTGCTGCCTGTTTCACTTGACCGCTGCCTGTTTCGCCTGACCGCTGCATGTTCCCCTGACCGCTGCATGTTTCACCTGACCGCTGCATGTTCCCCTGACCGCCGCATGTTTCACCTGACCGCTGCAGGTTTCGCCTGACCGCAAGGATTGTTTGTTCAGTCAGTTTTTCAGATTAAACATGTCGGCTAAACTTTTTTTTTTTTTTTTAATAAAAAAATATCTAACCACAGAGCAAAGTGTTGAATGAACCAGCCAACATGTCAGTCTGATAGGAAATTCATTTTTTCATTTTCTATAACCACTCCAGTCCTGGTCGGGGTCATGGTAGCACAGAAACAGTGTGCACAATAAATAAATGTAATCATATTGTACATACCAGAGAATAAATGGCGAAGATGGCTACGAGGATCAAGGGAAGGCCAATGCCGCTGATGCCCAGTGTCACCACATAGAATATGTACGCACTATTGCCCAAGTAGCATCCCTGATGGGGGATCTCATAACCGCTGTTATAATCATACTCGTAGTCAGTAGTCATCCTTCAGCATCAGAGTCCTGTCCTGAGACACAGAGCAACAGTGTAATTTTCAGATGTATGCTTGAGGATATAATTTTATTATAAAACCACCAATAGTTGGAGCCTTGTGGGAGCAGCAGAGACTAACAAATGAACAATGGACAAAAAGATGTGTTATTCTGTCATATCAGCACCCCATCTTTTCATTTTAACAGTTAAATGAGAGTCTTTTGCATTTTATCCAGTAATACTGTTGTTTAGTTTTTTTTTTTTTGGTTTTCCACTTTTAAGTTTGGGGTTTAGAGTCTGTTCGGTCAACTCTGAGTTTGATTACTCTAGTGACCAAAATACAAACAAAATACTTATTTTTTAATCTTTAAGGAGACGACAAAAACTCCAGATGAAGTAAAACATAACCAGTCTACTGCAGCATTCGTAACACCAAAAGTCCAAAGTTATGATTTGTATATTAATTTAATGGATCTTTCATCTATTCATACATATATATATATATATATATATATATATATATAGATATATATATATATATATATATATATATATATATATATATATATATATATATACACACACATACATACATATATACACACATACATACATATATACATACATATATACACACATATACACACATATACATACATATACATACATATATACACACATATACACACATATACATACATATACATACATACGTGTGTGTATACACCAGTGCAAGAGTCAGTAGCCACAGCAAAAAAAAGGAATAAGAAGAAAATAAGATTCAGCAAATTTTTTACGGCTGCAACCTACACTCTCGGCTCTGTTGCTCATCCCACAAATGCACTTACCTTACAAATGTGGAACCATTTAAAAGAGAAATAAACAGGCTCTCCAACTGTATAATATTTATTGCCAAGAAGCATTGATACAACATAGAAACATACATATATATATATATATATATATATATATATATATATATATATATATATATATATATATATATATATATATATATATATATATATATATATATATATATATGTGTGTGTGTGCATGGGCATATTATATATTTACCCTTTGAGAGTTGAGAGTTGATGGTTCTTGATAAACCTTCTTAAAGCATCTGAGTGTTGATACTTTGTCCTCCTCATCCAAATAGTCTCAATGTTGTGACACTGTTTTTGAGATTTCCCCTTCTCTTTTTCTCAGGACGTACAAGTAAATGCTGACATTGCTGACATTGACATTGTGTAATTCATCTGTAAGCAATGTGCAGTCAGCAGAACACAAAAAAGACGAAAAAAAAAACATTAAAACAAAAGAAGAAAAAGCTTTAATTTTAGTCACTTTTCATTTGCTGATGAACAGTTTGAGAATAGTTTGAGGGTGCAATCGGGAGGAGGAGGATGTGTGCGAGTGTGTGTGTGTCTGTGTGTGTGTGGGGGGGGGGGGGGGTTCAGAATTCCTGCAGCAGTGGAGCAAATTTGTTCAGTAGACTGTTAGTTTTGTCTTTTGACAGCTGTCCAGGACTTTGTCAGTTTTCTTTTTAACTTTATTATTTTTGTCAGTATATATCTGACAAAACACACTGAAATTTGTCCTCTGCTTTTAACCCATCACTAGTTACACTAGGAGCAGTATGCTGCTATTTTTCCAGCGCCCAGGGAGCGGTTGGGATTTGGGAGTTAAGGAACTTGCTCAGTGGCCAACATTGATATGCCTTCTCCAGTTGCTGTTTTTAATTTGTGAGTGGATTTTTAAACACGATTGCTGCTCATCCCTGAAGCAAAGTGTGACTCCCCTGTGCTTGAGTCTGGACGTTTGCAGTCTTCTTGACGCCGTTGCACATCCGCTGATGTGGTTCATGCTTTTGCTGCTGGACAGACCCCATTCACAAGGTGGAACCGCCAGGAAGATTTAACACTAGCCGTCTGATTCTTTTATTAAAATCAGCTCCTTGTTGATTTTTAAGGATCCAAAACCCGGTTTCTCAAAATGTAGCACTGATGTGAAAAAAAAGAAAATGGAAATAGACAAAAAAGCAAGCAAAGCAGAAGAGTGAAGATAATGGCGTCTGCACTGTAGGAAGGTGGAGCAAGTGTAGCCAGGGTCTCATTATATTCTTGAATAGGACCAGTACTAGGTTCTTGGAGGTAGTATGACTCTTTCAGAAACATAGGCCAGAGACAGTCAATTTGAAGAGAGCTCTTTGTATTAAAACATGAAAAAAAAACAATGTTCTGTTCCACCTGAGATCTCTCAGGAAAAAGGAAAAACAGTCATTCAAATCTCTCTCAACACGCCATCAGAGTCAGGTGGCTCAGGTAAATCCTACCACACTGCAGATCCTGAACGCGAAGAGTGAACTGTCCATTTTATCCTCCAGGTGATTTCTAGGGTCTGGGTTGGCTCGCCATCACCTCCATGAAGAGAAATCTCCAAGGCAGGTGAAGTCCATCCAATGGAACACCAGCCGGAAGGAAAAATAAAATCCAAAGGAAAAGAAAAAAAAAACAAAGGAAGAAAACTCTGAAATTAAAAAAACAAACTCCAGCCTGCATGACAATAAAAGTCTTACAGCATACAGCTCTGAAACCTACTCTTAAGCATATCCACACATGACACTCTTATTTCTAACATACCACTTAAGTAATACAATAATATAACATTGCACAAATATTAAATTTACATTGGATACACACCATAAAATTGTAACATCCCCATCACTCTTTACTTCTTAGCTAATGGTATTAACTTTTTACTCACTAAGACGGTCAGCAGTAAGAAAAACCGTCGAGAAAATAACCTAATCCTGGTTATCTTACACACTCATTTCTTTCTCCTGAACCAAAGCTTATATTATTTCTTTCACTTTCTCTGTCTGACGTACTGACGACCACGTCCTTCCTGGGCGGAGGGTTCGTCTTCACCTCATTCAATCAATGGAGAGCACACACTTTTTAAGCTTGACATACACCCAATTAAGCCAATAGGAAAAAAAATAGAGTTTATCACCCGAGTCAGTGATTGATCCATCAATTACACACAATGGAGTCTGTAAAGCTTTGTTTATAAGGAGCTCGACTCCTCTGGGTTACACAAGCAGGATGTAATAGCCTGGGTCAGTCTTCAAGAGAGATAACCCCACAATCTCTGACAAACGCCGGCATCAATTATGGAGGACAGAGCTGTCATCAGTCAGGATGTGGCCCAGAAGGTGAGGGTGATGCTCTTACAGCATGCAAGGTTGCATTTTGAACATAACCACACTTATTTTGTATATTCAATGATTAATTAACTTTAATTCTTTGATCTGGCGCATAGTATAATAAATTTACCACCTTTATAAATATTATCTGTGGTGCGGGGAAAATACTAGACTTTAATAAAAACACTAAAGTAAGCCACACAACTCCTTTCACCCCTCCTTTCTGCAACATGTTCTGTTTTTGAGAAAATTACGTTGTAATCTCCACATTACAAGCATGTCAGCTTGATAAATTGTTGACTTCACTGTTGCTCCATTCCTCTTATTTTAGTCTTTGTTTTACAGCCCTGTTTATACACCTGTCTTGAGTGATTCGATCACAAAAGCCTTATGTTCAGGTGTAAACACACCCAGGAGGCTTTTGAGATCTGTACACTGAAGCCACATTCAGAGGTGGTGTAGGTCCTGTCACTCAAGACATTTACGGAGATGCATCTTAATGGCAGGTGTGAACATATGTGCTTTGTGATTGATTCAATCAGAACTGATGTTAATGTCAGATCTGAACAAGTATTTGGCACTGTAGTTAATAGAGAGAACATCCATCCATTTTCTCTACCCGTTTTAATCCTGTACAGGGTCACGGGCTTCTGTCGGAGCATATCTCTGCTTATTAGAGGCGAGGGGCAGGGGTACACCCTGCACAGGTAACAGGAAACATTTTATCAAATTTGTAAAATATTTGTCACAATAATGGCAATTTCTGGTGCTGCTGTTCAGTAAACACAATTTCCAGTTTCTAACCAAAAAAAAAACAAAACATTAACCACAGAAAAAGTAGGATTTCCCAGTAAGGGTGCATACAATTTACAAAAAGCAGTGGTGGAGCATTAATTCTTCAAATTAAGTGACATGTGCACAGTACCAGCTTATATAACTTTGCTGTAAAAGGTACAATACACAACAAAACTTCAAGCTTATTTTTTTAAGGGCGATTATGTGCAGCTTTAGCTGAACGTTTGCTCTGAATATCCACCCAAAATGAAAGCCTATATGGGGTCTCTACATGAACCCGTCATACTGTCCTTATTTATGCTGTATGTTTGCTGACTGCTGGTTATTTTACGACACAGTGAGGCCAAAACCCTGTCTATGGAACCTTTCTGGATGAAAATGTACATAGTCAAGTCTGCAGGAGGACTGATATTTAGCAAAAGAAAAACTACACTGGTAAAAATATTGTTTCTGGATTCTTCTATGAGTAACCAGACAACACTGGGTAGAAACAGCAGCATGTAAATAAGCAGCACCACAACCAGAATCGCCACAATTCGTCTTTTCTCATCAGCGGGGACACTGCGGGCTGCCGACAGGGCTCTTAGGGTACCAAGCAGGCAAAATAGGAACAGTGGGAGGGGTAGGAGGAGGTAAACAGCCACAATGGTTTCTGCTACCTTAAAGTCGATAATCAAATTAACAGGGATGACATAAAGAAAAGGAACGATCCAGACTACAACACAGATCACCACAGGTATCTTGATGCTTCGTCTGAATCTGTACCACACTGGCTGCGCGATGGCCAGATATCTGTAATAAAAGGCAGAAAAGGAAAAACAGTCTTTAAACAGCATCAAATTTATGTATTAATAAAATAATTAGACTTAACAGATGGGTACCTTTCCAGTGAGATGCACACCATGAATCCAACGCTGACCATAACACAGAAATAGTAGGTAGAAGTGACGATATCATAAGTCTTTCCTGTCAGCCAAGCGGTCAAGCAGCAGAACTGAATCAGATCCGAAATAAGAAGGTTGATGATGTAGACTGGAGATGCGTGATGAGTTTTAATCTGGAGGAACACGTTGACAGACGTAAATTAACCACTGGGACAGGCTGATCAGCTTTACTCTACAGGAAAATATAGGTAAAGTTAAACTGACCACCTGTCAACCTGACAAAAAACCCAAAACAAAACAAATGGCCAACAGGTCCAGCAGTCATGTATAAAAAAAATACACCCTTCAAGACATACACCATACCATAACACACCAACATTTATAAAGCACTTTAAGCTTCCATAGTGGACCAAAGTGCTGTACAGTGAGTAAATATATTATATATATATATATATATATATATATATATATATATATATATATATATATATATATATATATATATATATATATATATATATATATATATATATATATATATATAAGCCCTTGGGTGCTTCAGTCTTTAAATAAATAACATTTCAGATAACACATGATTATTAGCATTGTGTTATTTTTATCAAATCTAAACCAAAATGCTGAAGGAGTGTGTAGTATTCTAAGTACACTCTAAGTACATACTTATAAGTACACTCAGTAGCAGCTTGGTGCTGCCACTTGATGTCCACTTGTGCTAGACTACGTCCCCAAACACCCCGTACAAGCCGTCAACCACAGGGCTGGAGGGGTGAGAATTTGGCCTTGTTCTGCAGTCGCACCACCTGGGCACTTAGCGGTCACTGAGTCAACCATAAACCTGCCATGAACTTGAGCCACATCCATGACCAATGACTCCGAAGAGTAAAAAAATAACTTGGCACATTATTCTTATCTAAATTTTGACACAGTGTAAGTGTAATATTTATTGTTATTTACCTGTTTTTACTTTTAATTATGTCCTGATTAAGTAGGGTATACTTTATCTTTTACATAACTGTAGTACGGGTAAGTAAGTCATAAAGAACATACGAGAGAATAAACTCCAACGATGGCGATGAGAGTCAGGGGAAGTCCAATGGAAATGATGAGCCATTCTATCACTTCCATAAATAGCTTTATTCCGAAGTCTTTAGTGCTGTGCTTATCGTCAGACGTGTTGTAAGAACCGTTCCTGTCGTACGTGGTGTTGCTGTGGTTGGATCTTTTATCCCTTGAGATGTTGTTGATGTAGACATCTTCCATTTCTCTGTGTGAAAATGTATATATTTCTAAAAATCAGGTTATAGTAGGAAAATGCATACAATTCCTCATACTGGTATAAGTTGAAACATCCGTCATCACAGGTCCAAATGGACTGTCTAACGTCGTACAATGTGAGTGATGCAACGAGCACCATCACGCTGACATAACCAATGCTGCCTGATGTAATCTTCAGACCGTACCTGAAATCCTTCCACTCTGTTTACTGACCAGTAAAATTAAAATGTAACTTGAAATTATGTATTGTTGCGACAGTGCAATTCCTTCAAAAAAAAAAGAAAATAAAAAAATGAAAAGTAAACTAAGCTTTAAGAGACTGAAAAGAATCAGAACTGGTGCAGAATTGTTGCAGTTGCGGTGACAGAAGTCGAGCCTATGAATCCTGCTTGTAACATGGGTTGTTGGAATTTCTGTGCGGTGAAGTTAATATTTTCTGTGCATGAGAAATGCCATGTGTGGCATGTGAGCCTGTGAATGTGTGAGACATTAGAGCCCTGGTTCCAGACAGCCATCTATCACAAAAACTACATTACTAAGTATCAAGGAGAAGTAAAAAACAGGGTATTTCCAACCTTCTTAATGACTGAACCTCTTGAATGGCTCCTGATCCAAATTGCTGACAGTTCAGCATCTTAGTGAACAGTGTGGATATAAGAGCACCAAGTCAGGAGCAGCCAGCCAGCTTCAGCTTATAAGAAGGAATATGCTAGATGTTTTTGAATATATTTTGTTTTAGAAACAATGAGTCTGAATGCCGTCTTGTGTTAATTTACTATTTAACAACTTTAACAACTATTTTTTCTGTTGTTCTTTGTAACAGGAGTTTTCAGTTTGCTAAATTAAGACCTGTACATATTTGTTTTAATTTGATGTGTGAGTGTGTCCTCTGCCCACAGAGAGACGGCCACGTTCCTCCTTTGTGTATGCAAACCTGGCTGGTAGAGTTCCGTCTGATTCTAAAAGTCTGGAGCTGTTAAAGACATTTACTTCTCATATGACTGAATGTATCTTAAACGATCAATATAAATATTATAAGGTAAGATCATCTATAATTTTAATAATTTATTTCAATTCTATTTTATTTATATAGTATCTATTACAACACACGTTGTCCAGGCGCTTTCCAGAGCCCCAGAACATGACCCCTTTGCTTCAGTTTTTGGGTAATACCATGTAACAAACAAACAAACAAACAAACAAACAAACAAACAAACAAACAAACAAACAAACAAATACATATAATAATATAATATATAATAATATATATAATATAAATAAATACATAAATACATAAATACATAAATACATAAATACATAAATACATAAATACATAAATACATAAATACATAAAATAAAATTCTGAATCTGGTGAATGGAAACTTTTAGGAGACAAATATTAAAATAGGATGTGGCTGTTACCTTGACAGATGAGAGAAAATCCTCTTGACAGATGAGCAACAGGAACCAAAAGACGTTGTTTTTGGGAGTTAGTTCAAACTTAGTTAAAAAGGAGAGTCATTAAGGAAAGGAAGTGCTTACAAACCCTCCCATTTTCAAATTCTGTTGTTTTTTTTTTAACACAGAAACAGTTTCTTTCTGCCAAAGTTATTAGAAGCTGAAACATGCCATACAAGATTGAAAAAGAGTTTAGTAAAATGATGCATATACAGTGTGATGCAACTGAATATCACAGACATTAAAAACTGTAAATTATCTTGCTAAAATACTGCATATAATTATGTGTGTGTTAATGTATGTAGAAGCACTTTGCAAGTTACAAGAAAAATCATGAACTATTCATACTCTCCTGCATGAACTAGAAGTCACATGAACTCACCATATCTCATACATGTATAAATGGAAACGTCACATTTTAAAAGGATTTTAAGGAATCTTAATTATCAGGTCATAATTATGAAAATAATAATGCATTTTATTTATAAGCGCCTTTTATAGGACACTTTCCAACAAACCGCATATAGTAAAAACATGAGTATAGTTGGACTTAAAGTGAGAAGGCAGTCTCAAACAGGTGAGTCTTAAGTCGGGATTTAAAGATGGGAAGAGAGTCAATACTTTGGATATCAGGTGGTAAGGAGTTCCAGAGTTTGGGAGCAGAGTGGGTGAGAGCTCTGCTGCCCGTGGTGCTGAGGAGGGCAGATGAGACAGTGAGGTGGGTGGAGGAGGAGGATCTCAGGGAGGAGGCTGGAATGATGATCTGGAGGAGGTGAGACCAATCAGGTTGTGTGAATTTATGGATGGCCTTGAGGGAAAATATGAGGAGTTTGTAAATAACTATTTGCCAGATTGGGAGCCAGTAGAGCAGCTGCAGGATGGGGGTGATGTGATTGGAGCTTGTGAAGGAACTTCTGGGGGAAACCAGTGGAGAGAGTTTCAGTAATTGATCTGGGAGGTCACAAGACAGTGGGTAAGGATTGAGGCAGTGTGGACAGTGAGGTAGGGGTTGAGTCAATTGTTATGAAGGTAGAAGAAAGGAGACTGGGTGATGTTGTTGATGTGGGAATGGAATGAAGATAAGCTTTCAATAGTAACGGAGAAGCTATCGCATTTGGATAATGATGATTTTGTGCCAATGAGAAGTGGAGGGGGTGTGGGTGATGCTGAAGGATGAGAGTCTATTGAGGAGGATGAAGTGAGAAGTGGTGTCACAGGATGCAATGAGGTCAAGGAGGATGAGGATGGAGAGAATGCCAGAATCAGCTGCAGTGAAGAACTTGTTTTTAGGACGGTGGTTTTGGTGGTAGACGGGGGTGGAAAAGGGGAAAGAGGGAATTCTGATTTAGGTGGGAGCCTAATTGGGAGGCAAGGATTTTGGAGATGAAGGGTTGGTTGGAGATGGCGCGGATGTTTTTGACATACAACTTATTAACGATCCATGTTTGTGACTTTCCCAAAATTGTTCTGTGGTAAAGGGATGAACTAAAAGCTGACAAGTTGCACACTTACAGTGTGTTGTAAGACAGCTGTTGAAATCATGATTACCTAAGTATTCATTTATCAAAATCATCATGTCAATCCTAATATAGTGGGGACCTGTTCCGTCTTCAACACAGATGAGTTCAGCTGTGTCCATATTTGGACCGAACTGCTTTGGTTGTGGGTTAGATACCAACTCCGGTGTCACCGGTGTCACCGGTGTCACCGGTGTTACCAGAGTTGGTATGGGAAGCTACTAAATCAATGCTGTTAAGACCAATTTGTTTCTCTGCTTTTGCAGAAATTGAGTAGGAGAAACATCAGCAACATATTCATATGTCCTCTGAAAGATTTGTTGACTTGTTGTGACGGACGACCCCCCCCCCCCCCCGGATCTGGTTAATATGGATGAAATGTTTTTTTTCTTGGTGTTATAGCACACAATATCCTTCATTAATCAGTGTAATAAAATGGCAACATTATGAACCACTCAGTGACTTTATGTTTAAATCATTGCTATTTTATGATTTTTGTTCTTGTTAAACTTTGTAGAAACATGACAATGTCATATGAACAGAAGTGATAAACTGAAAACTTCAGTAACCCTTTTAAAGGTTGATTCTTGTGCAAGAATGTTTTCTTACATGTAACGAGGCAACACAAAAAGAAAGGGAGCTTGTTGTCATTCTTAAGAGCAACTTACGCAATAACCACAAGATAAGCAGGTTCAAACTAAGACTGTGGTATCTGACTTTTCCTGTGTTGTCGACTGGTGACAGGAAATGTGGCAATCTCAGCAACATCTTTTATACACAAACTCTTTAAGATGAATTTCACCTTTCTGTTGAACATTTTGTATATTTTATTATCAAAATTATAAATCAGAACTACATAATCAACCTTATAATATAATATAATATAATATAATATAATATAATATAATATAATATAATATAATATAATATAATATAATATAATATAATATAATATAATATAATATAATATAATATAATGTGTGTGCGTGCATGTGTGTGTGACATAGACATGAGATATGCTGAATTAATTAGGTACATTTGACAGTGCTTTGACAGGACAGCGGTTTTAGCCTCAGACCTCGTTGACCTACGAGATTTATTTGAATGAGGTCAAAAGACAAATACAAAGTAGTAAGTATGATAATGCATAGAATATTACAAGTTTTCTGATGCCTACATTAACCTATGAGGCATTTGCAGAGCTGAAGGAAAATTAAGTCGACCGCAGAAGATAATAGATAGTCCAATCTTCTTTGACAGTAATAACTTCAAGCAAGCGTTTCCAGCCATTTTAGACCATTCCTCTTTCCAAAACTGCTTCAGTTCAGACACATTAATAGGAAACTTCTCTGAGATTATTCCACAGGAATTCTATGAAGTTAAAGTCTGGGTTCTGACTGGACTGATCCAAAATGTGGATTTTCTGTTTCTGTAGCCATTCTGGGATCCATTACTTCTATAAGAATTATTGTCCTGCTGCATCAATCAACTTCTACTAAGCATCAACTTGCAGACAGACACCTTAATGTTATCCTTTAATATATTTTGATAAACTATAATTAATTAATTATTCCCTCAGTGAAGGCAAGTGGTCCAGATCCTGAAGTAGTAACGCAAACCCAAAATCATAATGTGTAATGAGGTGTTCTTCCAGTCCCAGGGACATCTCAACCCTTTAAATAAATGTAAAAAACTTTAATAAATTACTACCAATGTAAGCATAGAATGAAAACCTAAGTGGCCTGACGACATTACGCTAACATGTTTTCATTGTTTGTGCTGCCCATTTGCTGACAACTGTTCATTTTACAACACAGCCACTGCAAAAGCCTGTCTATGACACCTCTCCTTATAAAGATGTATAAAGTGACATCTGCAAGAGGACTTAAAATTAACAAAATGGAAGACATGTTGGTGAAAATATGGTCATCTCTGTATTCCTCTTTGAGTAGCCAAATGACAGAGGGCAGAAACAACATTGCATAAATGAGCACTACAACAACCAGATTTGCCACAATTCGCCGTTTTTCATCCATGGGAACACTGCGGGCTGTAGCGAGGGCTCTTATGGTCCCACCCAGGCAGAATATGAACAGGGGGAGGGGGAGGACAATTAATATACCCATTATGATTGCTAAAAGTTTAACATCATAATTGAAACAAAGTATGATGACAAAAACAAGAGGAATGGCCCAGACAAGAAGACAAATGACAATGGATGCCTTGATGTTTCTCCTGAATCTGTACCATATTGGCCTGGCAATGACGAAATATCTACAAGGAAAGAAAGTTGCATATTGACCGTCTTTAAAAACCATTATATTAATGCATTAGTAAAGCATACATCAGAAACATTCATGAATAGAAAGATGGGTACCTTTCCATGGAGATACACACCATGAATCCAACGCTGGCCAACACACCTAAATTGTAGGCAAAAGAGACGATATTATCAGTCCTGCCTGCCTTCCACGCAGTGAAGCAGCAGAGCTGGAGCAGATCCGAAATAAGAAGGTTGATGATGTAGACTGGAGTCGCGTGATGAGTTTTAATCTGGAGGAAAACATTGATCAAAGTAAATAAACCAACTCCCCACAAGTTCTAATCTTCACTACACCCTAAAAATGGCACAACTCTCTTTAAAAGCATTTCCTTAAATCTAATGTTTTTATCTAAGAAACTTATTTACACCTTGTTTCAAAACACGGTTTTGGTCTCTGGACCACTGGATTTCACATGTGGGGTTGTACTTGCTTGTGTTGAGGACCAGGGGTCATAGTCATCAACAAGTGCAAGTAAAATCTAACAATTAGAGAAGTAGGAAAACCTCTTCTTCACTGTTACTTTTGCCATGATGATCAGTCGGGGAGCAACATCGCATACCAAAAAAACGTGTGTTATTTGGACAACTTTTTGATTTACTGAGATGACACAAAACTAAAAACAAGTCCAGAGTAAACACTGCACAAAAAGTTTGAGTGACTAAAGGTAAATTATTACAACACCCTCATCATAATGACGCTGCATGAGCGCACACTTTACCGATCCATTAGAGGATCTCTGTCCAGGTCTTCCTCTGGCTCATTATCAGTAATATTCTATTAACATTTTATCAGATGGCATTATTTTATATATTTGCTTACAAGAGATGTAACTTATATGTTCCTTTTTTCACATGTCACTGATGTTTTGTCTGCAGGAGGTTTAAGTTATTTTCTACTAACATAGTCATGGTTGTGTTTTAAAAACTCGTTTCATAAGATGGGAAACATTTATTTATTTTCTACTGTTTAACAACTCCCTTGTTTTGAACACAGCGGTAAAGTCCTTATTTCATTTGGATTGATGGAGGGCAAGTGGAAGCAAGGATTTCTAATGCGATAGTGGAAAAGCAGCACTTTTCTAATTCCGTTGCCATGAGGAATTGTATCAGGTGTTGTACCACGTCAATATAAATCAACTCTTGTCTTAACTTCCTTTCGAACTATGTTGAGGATAAAAATATTTTATCAATGATTATGTGCTAATATATAACAATAACCTTGAAAATAAATGTCCTATCATTAAATTGTATTACATGTACAAAGCTCTACAAATAACCAATTCTTTCTCACACAATGGTATTATAGATAGATAAATCATAATGTACACACCAGAGAATAAACTCCAACGATGGCCAGGACAGTCAAGGGAAGTCCAATGGAAATGATGAGCCATTCCACCACATTTAGGAATTCGGGGTTTCTGCTATCACTAGTGTTGTTGACAGAATTATTGTATTGATCAGTGATGTTGCTGAAATTGTATATTTTGTCCTCTGAGGTGCTGTTGATGTAGATCTCCATTTCTCTGTGTGAAAAATTATTTTTGTTAGAGATTAGGTTATGTCAAGCAAATGTCACACGTCTACAGACATTGAACTTGGCGAAACAAACGGTATTTCCCTCAGTCTGCAGGAGTAAAGAATATGACTGCTGATTTTCTGCATTAATTTACAAAAAATCTGATTTGATCTGTTTTTTGAGTCACAGTAAGAGACGAACACAATGTGCTCACACACATGATTGCAGTTACATTAATCTCTATTGAACACTTCAACATTTATGACTCAGGTGGAAACAATCATACACACAATTGACAATGAATTGTTGATAAAGGAAAGTTGTGGGAATCATATCCATCATCCTTCTGTTAACTTCCACTTATCCCATTTCAGGGTCAGTGGCCAGCAGCCTAAGCACAAAAGCTCTAGACCTCCCTCTCCACCTACTCCAGGAGGACGCCAAAGTGTTACCAGGCCTACCTACTCCACAATTTGTTCTGGGTCTGCCCTAGGGCCTTCTCCCTGTTGGACATGAAGAAGAAGAAAAAAAAACCTCCCCTGGGGTCCTTCTGGGAGGCATCCTAGCTAGATGCCTCCTGGAAGGAGGTTCACCTCAGTTGGCTCTTCTCCATGTGGAGGAGGAACGGTTGTACTAGCAATCATATTCCTATTAAAATTTGTGCAGCAAAAGTTGCTGCTTTTTCAGATTTTCAGGAAACCGCACTAACTAAACTGACAACGCTCTTATGTGTTTGTATTTAACTTTTTTAGTCTTTTCGGTCACGTACTATTTTAGTAGACAATGGTAAAACACATTAACTTCCACTTCTGAGACCTGAACTGGAGTCCGGTAGGAAAATATAATATGTTAGTCATTAAATACATACAAACCATCAGAGGCATTAGTTTTAGCTTAAAAAAAAATGCGCATGTGTAATTTCAGTCTCCAGAAATGCATTGATTTTTCCTAATGGCTGAGTTGCAAAAGTATAAGAAAATGCATTTTAATAGATTTGGAAGGACACAAAGTCCTTCTGCCTTAGTGATTAGTATAGTTATTTATTCTAATGATCATCTCTGATTTACCATTGAAATAAATCATGAAATAAAAAGGTGGAGAAGGTGAAATGTCTTCCTCTCGTGTCTCTAATCGCTAGATTGAATGATAACACAGTTAAATCTTGTTTTGTATATATTCAGTTGGTAGGAGAGATCTTTACGTCTCATAACTCCGCAATTATCTCACAGGAAGTCACTACACTGATGCAGATAATTTAAAGTTCTTGGTTTTGTACCATAAACTAGATAAATGTGCCAAATGTCTGAGTCTATTTAAAAAAAACTACATTTTATCAAAAACACAGGACAACACAGTTTTTACCTCAGTTGCTGATAGAGGATCTTTGGTCAGATGAGCGACAGCAAACAAACGAGGCCTTTTCATGGGGTCATTTGATGAAGTGTTAAGATCAGAAAGAAAAAGAAGCAGCAACAAAACCCTCCCCTTTTGGGTTTACATTTCCTTTAATAAACAGAAAACTAAAGGAGGGTTTTTTACTGTAATATGTTCAAATGTCAAACACGCTACACAATTTCCAATTAAGGAATGACTCATTTGTTGGATAAAGTACACCTGACACGTACATAGTTTCTAGTGGACGTGTGTGCATCATCAACAACATGACTTTACTCTGAGACAGCAGGTTTCTAAAGGTGCAACAGGAAGTGGAACCTTCTGATCCCTCTCTTGTGAAACCAGCAGCCAGTTTGTGTTAGGGAAGCGGAAAAGCCTCCCTACCTTGAAGATGAAGCTTAAAACCTTCCTTTTTGATAAAGCTTAGAGTTAGGCCAGGTGCCCAGAAACATCCCTGCTGCCATAGCCCACTATTAATGTTATATTAATGTTGTTATTCAGGTTTCAGTTGGGAAGTGTATTTTTTCATATTTTGTCATATTTGCTGAAATTACCACTCTTTTCTAAAATATATTACATTAACTAGGTAATTTTAGAAATAAATCTGCTCATTTGGCACCCCCTGCAGCTCACAATGCAGTTTCCAAGTTTCCACTGCTGCAGCTGCAGCTCCTCCAATCACAGCCAGGGAGCGTGTTTGCCAAATGTCAATCACAGAGTCGTGCACAGCCTCCAGACAACCCCCCACATCCTCCCCTCCAGTCCAGTTCTTTGTTTAAACACTGCAGATTTCCTCTTTGGCAGTTACTGCCTACACGTGTAAGCAAAGTAAGCAGAAGAAGTTCGTGGCAGAGAAACAAGCAAAAAAGAAAGTAACTGACAGCGTAGGAAATAAAACTCTGGTGAATACTGAAGTAGCATTTCCGTGGCGGTGGGAACTGCAGGACTTGGACGTTTTCAGTTGGATGTGAAATTAGCAGTTATATCTTTTTGAGAGGTTATCATCACTTTTTTGTTTGTTTCTGGTTTATTTTTTTGGCGTTTAGGAGCAGACTAGGTGTTTACCATGATGTGTAACTCAGCTGGCTTGCATTTATTTATGTCAATGTAATTTGAAGAACACACAACTAAAACCAGCCAAGAACAACTCAGAACCAAACATTGGATGACTCTGAAGTGTCCTTCTACGACTCCTGAACTAAATTCTATTGAACATCTGTCAAAAGATCTGAAACTCTTCAAACCTGAGACAGCTGGAGATGTTTGTTCATAAAGAGTGGACCAAAATACCTGTCTACAGGTGCACAAGTCTCACGGAGAGTGACAGAAATATCTTGATTGCAGTGAATAGGTTGTGCTACAAATGGAATGGATTAGGATAACTTAGGATAATTTATACTATTTTAATTTGACTAAAGTAACAAATAATCAGGTCCACTTTGGAAATAAAATGAACTAATACTGAATTTTTGCAGGGTTTTTCTTATAAAGATAAATGATTGTTACCACTGTATCACAGCCTTTTTTATTTAGTTATTTATGATGTTTTCCCTAAAGAGGTGTTTTGGGGATGTCCAAGCAGGAGAAGGCTGGACATTCTGGACAATCGTTGATCATCTAAAACTTTTATCTTTGAAACTTACATTATTTTTTATTGGTGACTGGTTTGCATGTTACAATAAAAAGTATTTTTCCAGATTATAAAGATGAAAGTCCTCCTACATCAACAGGCTCATATATGATTATGGATATATGAGAGAAAAATAAACGATTAAACATCAAGTCACACAGTTAAACGTGCTAGTAACCCAAATAATGAACTCTGTCTAGAAAGACAGCAACAGTAAAGTTAAACAAATTAGAAAACAGATTTAAAATACAAAACAGTTTTACCTTGATTAGTGGGAAAAAAAATCCTTCAATCAGATGATTGACAGGAACCAAAACAGTCAAGTGATTAAAAAATAAAGAGCAGAAAGATAAAATGTTGAGCTTTTGATTTTCCATTTCCTAAAATCCGCTGAAAACTGAGGAAGGGATTTTCAGACTAATCTATCCAAAACTCAAAACATAAAGCCAAGACCAAGTGACTCATTTGGTGAGTAAACACGAAACATGATCAACTTCAAACATGCGACTGACTGCATGATAAAATAAATTATCACATATATGTGTATATATGTTCCATGTCTCTTAAAAGTTTAAACATATGTGGGGAGAAAGGGACAAAAACAAGTGGTATTAAAAAAGAAACACCTGGAAAAACAACTTACAACTAATTAGACAATTGTCAACAGGTCAGTGGCATTATAGGGTATAAAAGAACATTGAAACATCAGAAGAGGTGGATTTTTAACACCAGGCTGCTGTGGACTGTGTTTGAGCAGTTCCAGCATATTAATGACCTCGCTGTGTATTATCACCAGCAAACTTTCTAATATGTCCGTCTTACTGACTTTTTTTGACATCGCTGATGTTCACTTTGGGTTTCTACATGCATTTTATTCTGACTAAAATTGCAGATTTTTTGCCAAAGTGGTGAAAAGGAGTGACTTTACATTCAGTGACATATATAACGCAACTTGTATGGAGAGAGTTTCTAGTGTTACTTTGTAGACCCTTATGACATGCTGATGACAACCATTAATTAGAATCTGGTGTTTTGATGCAAGGAAACATCTAAAACATGCAGGACAGGGGCCCTCGAGGACAACCTTTGGAAACCCCTGTGATACACTGGGGTCTAGATCATCCACAGGTAAACGTAGACTACGCTAGTAGGTATCAAACGCTCAGTCTGAAGAAGAACAGAGAAAAATAACATGAACTAGAGAACACATGTAGAAGATTAAAATCATTTTTACCTGGAGTGTTAAGAGAAAAGTCCTTTGGTAAGATGGACTGCAGGAACCAAAACGAGTCTTTTCAGTGGAACAGGTGATAAAAATGAAGAGCAGAAAGATAGAGAAGCGTTCATTAAACCCTCCTACTTTTAAGCTTACGTTTCCTTTTAATACACAGAAAACTGAAGGAGGGTTTTTCTTACTAATCTATCCAAACCTCAAACATACCAAGACCAAACTGAGACATGACTCATTTGAGACCGGAATTAAACACAAAACGTGAGCATCAAACATTTGACAGATTGCATTATTTATAATATAAATGGTCACATTCCTAATAATGTCTCAAAACAGTTAAAATAAGGGATATTAAAATAAACACCTGGACTAACAAGTTACCACTAATTAGCTTCATTCTCAACAGGTCAGTGGTATGATTTTAGTATAAAAGAGCATCTAACAGAGACACAGTCTCTCAGATGTAAAGATGGGCAGATGTTAACCAACTGTGAACAACAGCATCCCTAGCTTTCATCATAGTTGAAATGTTTGTGCTTTTTATTTATTTATTTGGGATGGAGGAGGGAGTAGGGAGTAAGGTTAGGGGGTAAAAGGGCCCCATCCCACTGGGAGAACACCCCAAAGCTGCCCCACGAGGACCTGTTTTTGTGGTGCATCTCAACCAATAGCCTAGCTGACACCCTAATAATAGTATAATAATAATAATAAAATGTCATGTCTGATCTTTATCTGAATCTGTCTGCTGGAGTTTGGCTGAACCCCAAACTTTGTATAGAGAAATAATCTTTCGTCTGTTACTATGGGCTTTCAAAAGGGCATTGCGGTCTTAAGTGACCTCTAAAGTCCTTTGAGACACTCCTACAGGAGTGTGGTTGGATACAAAATCAAATCCTTTACAATGTTATTATTTGCAAACAAAAGACCTGCCGTAATAAAGTTTTAGCTCTTCCTCAAAGGCTCCAAAGTGATTTGGTACTTTGGTGTGAGGTTATGTGGTCCTTTAGAGACTATACTGTATAATAATGTGAGTTTATAACCTTAAATTAAGTTCTTTCCACTTATACATTAAGTAAAAGTGCTGATAAAATCCCTGGATGGGTCGGTGGTTGTGTGTCGTCAGTCTGAGTGACATGACTATAACGAAGACACAATTAGAGCTACATGACACAGGTTTCTCCACCAATATATTTTTAAAAACATCCAACCCCTGCTTGTTTTTTTGCTTTTTCTGGTGTTTTACTTTTTCGAACATTTGTTTATTCTACTATACATTTGAAAATAATGAAGTGGTTGAATAAAATTGTTCGTATTCTCTCGCATCATTCGTCCTGATCAGATAAGATGCTAATCATATTCTGGCTAAACTTACAGCTCTCATTATACAACAAAGGAAGTTTAAGGTTTTGCAGCTATTCGGTTGCTGTACTTTTAGCTGGTATGTAAATGAATACTTTCGTGTGAGAAAATATCGATGTGGTTAACTGAGCTTTTCTTGTGTGTTTGAGGAAATAGATCCTCAGAAACCACAAAACGTCATAAACCTGAAACACTGAGCTCAAAAAACGCGCTCCTCTCACGAAAACGTCGGGTTTAGAGATTATGATCTGTTCAAGAGAGGACCTAAATGAAAACAGACAGATGAGGGAACAAAAATACTTTAATAATATCAGTAAAAAAATCTGCTAAAGATTAGAAAATTAAAAATATATACTTGTAAGAAAATTAAAAAGCGAAAAAGACTGAGAAACATTTAGAAACAGACGATTGTTTGACAATTTGGGTATTTTCTTTTATCCTCATTAATCTAATCTTAACTCAAGAAGAGACAGATTAACATTTACACTTTGATGCTAAAAAAATAATTAAACTGATTGGGAAGGATATAGGTTAACCAGAAAACCTGGTTTATGTACAGTCATCAGCAAAAGTTAGACTTTTGCTGATGACTGTCCAGTTTCACTGACGTTTGTGTGAGTGTGTAAAAAGAGAACAGAAAAAAGAAAAGATCTTAGTGGGTCTTTGTTCAGGGGAAATGTCACTGCGAGTTCATGGTTGACTCATGACTGCTCTGGTCCTGAAGCTGCTGAACCCTGTACCATCAACTTTTTACCACCTTGCTTGACAGTGGACGGGTTTCTGAAACTGGCTTTGGCTAAATCAAGAAGAGGTTATTTCTCTAGTCTCTAATATGACTCACAACAGTTTCTTTTGTCTCATCTATTACATGTGAGATGTGTGTATGTAAAGCTGTCCTTGTTAGTGGGCTGTTGCTCCTCCCCTCTACCCCTCTTAAATGACAGATTCAATCACATGCACACGTGAGTGCACCAGACTGTAAAAACGGTACACGTGTCCCAAATATTTCTGAAGAGCGATTTTTGAAGTTTTGTTTTCCTTGTACCTTGCGCTGCCATGTTTCCTTGGAAATCAAAGGAAACTCTGTAACTGTATGTCAAAGTTTTCAAAACTTTTGCTTTTAAATTCTGATTAAACAGAGTCTATTGTGTTTGGTCCTAACCACCTTAGAAATTAATTAGCCGATTTTGTGCTGGCTTCCAGTACTGTGAGAAAGTGAAACTGCGAAAGTGCATTATATACACGACTGGTCTCTCCTTTTAATTTTGTAAAAAGAAAATTGAAATATGAAGTATATAACATAATTTCTGGTGTTATATTGAAAGAAATATAAGACAAAATCACAAAGATGTGGGTGAAGAGTAGAAATGTGTGTCTAATCACTAAATTAAATAATGATAAAACAAGAATTGTTGCTGTATAAATTCATGTTAGATTTTTACATCTCAAACCCTGCTGTTTGCTCACTAGTGATGTCAGATCATGCGTAATTTTAGGGTTTATACTATAAACCTAGACTGTACTGCTAATGTTGGTGTTAAACTCTTAGTCTGGTGAAATAAAACACAGAAAGAAAAAAATCATAAAAGAATTTTAAAAGACAAAATTTACCTTGATAGTTGAGACCAAAACAGGTCTTTTCAGTGGGTTAGATGATAAAAAATGAAGAGCAGTATCAGGCATTAATGGTGCACTGTTACCGTTCTTGGAATCACACGGCTTTTTGTGGATACGACAGCAGCAGCAGTGAAGGAACGACAACTAATGAGACTGGATGTAATACTGCTTCCAAAAAATAAAATAAAAAGAATCAAAGTGGTGGAAGATGAAGTATACAAGTATATCTGCTCTTAAGTGCAGAAGAACGGTCCTTCAGTGTGAATCAGAAACAAACGTCATTGTCATGTTAACCTGCTAGTTATTTATTTATTTATTTATTTATTTATTTATTTATTTATTTATTTATTTATTTATTTATTTATTTATCTCTTTTATTTTTTCAAAGCCATATTTCTATTCCCTTATATGCTGCTGTGATACTGGAATTTCCCCCTGGGGGGATCAATAAAGTATATCTTTATCTTTATCTTTATTAAGAATGCATCCCTGACTGGCTAAAACAGTTATAGTCAGTAAGCTGAGTATAGCAGGAGGGCAGCATCTACCTTTCTTTGTGCAATTTTGATATGTTGAACATATTGGAAGTTGTTCCAGAGACAGAAACAGAGAGAGACAGATAGAGAAAGACAGAGACAGAAAGACAGCCAGAGACAAACAAAGAGGTGATTTATGCGCACTTTTAAATAAAACATCTCAAAGAAGTGTGTGAGGAGGTGAAATGTCTTTTTGTATTTATTTCTCAAACTGAGTTTAGGGTTTATGCTATAAATTTAGACTGTACTAGTAACTTTGGTGATTAATTCTCATGCTGGTGAAGAAAACAGATGGAAAATAAAATAGTTTTACCTTGATTGGTATAAGATGTTTAAGTCAGATGAGCGACAGCACCCAAAACAAGTCTTTTCAGTGGGTCAGGTGATAAGAAATGAAGAGCAGAAAAGGAAAAGAAGCTTTTATTAAACCCCCCCTATTTTTGAGCTTACATTTCCTTTAATACACAGTAAAAAGGAAGGGATTTTTTTTCTCTCACTAATCCATCCAAACCTCAAACAAACCATTCAGCCCAAATTGAGAAATGATTCTTTATGTAAAAAACAAAACATGGTTAACTTCAAACATGTGACTGACTGCATTTTCCTTGTAACAGATAATATCACATATCACAGTTTATGTTTCATGTCTCAGAAAAGCTGGAACTTGGTTAACAAAAGGCTGAAAAAGTGTTTTATTTATAATAAAAAAAAACCTGAAGGAAAAACCTTTGGCTTAATTTTCAGCAGGTCAGTGACATGTTCTTCTACTTTTGATCATTTCTTTTAGGGGTCACCACAGTAAATCCTTCTCCTTGAGCAGGTCCAGCTGACTCGCAGGAACGTTGAAGTGGTGTGGCATTTCAATCAATATGGCAAAGCCTTAAAACGGGTCTGACTCAATGGGACACCTGCGGGTTTTATGAAAGGAGATGGTTGTAAACGACACCATTGCCTTTACTTTTTGAATATAACCCAGACGATCACATCAGTCAGATTTACGTTTAGATATATTTAAGTTTAGATGGAGTTGGATGAGATGGATTTAAGTTTTGATAGATTTAGATAGAGACAGATTTATTTTTCATCACACACTACATAATAGGTACACTAGAGAACTGTTTAGGTGGCTAAAAGAGTGTTTGAGACATTGAGTTTTGACTCCCATATCACATAATGTTGTATAATACAATTTTATATGAAGTAGCAATTACTGTCCCTGTTCCCTTAGTATTTTCTTTTCTCTCCTCTTCATCCATTTTTGCCAATTAGTATTCTAAACCACAATATTTTTATTTAACAATGTTGTCAGCAGTTTAAAGTATGGAACAAAAATTTTCTTTTTATCTTTTTTTTTTTTATTATAATTTTTAACCTTTATCGAATACAAATATGACAAGCAGTTTTGCCGTTTTCAGGTTGTCCACTCTGTTGCAGTTCAAACAAACAGCCAGCTGATGTCGCTATTTTAACTATCAAAGCTCAGAAGCAGCGTGTCATTCTTGAAGCAGTTGTCTGTGTGTCAGTGCCCCATGAGGCTGTGGTTTAATCTTTACTATGTCTTAGTACCCATCAAAGTCATTTAATTTAAACAGAAAGTGCTGCAAGAAATAATAAAAAAAACTTCTCCACTACAATAAATAAATGAAAAAAATAAAAAGACACATAGGCAGAGAGGGGGACAGGTTGCCAAAACAGATGGCAAGAAAAGACAAGATAAATATACAGGCAAACTCACCGGGGTTAACGAGACACAGGTGCGACCAATGAGGGAATACTGAATCCAGGAAAGTCAAACAAGAACTAACACACAAGGAATCACATTTTCGAAAGAAAAGAGGAAGGTAACTAAACCCAACAGAAACCCTAGACCATAACACATTTCCATCTGCCGCAGTCCTCTGCCTCTTCCATCCTGAATGTGTAAAAGAGTTAAAAATCACACATTAACACTAAACTCCATGTTTAACTCTGTTACACATCCTCTTTCACCACATCCATAAACCTTGTCTTTGGTCTTCCTCTTTGTTGCTTGCCTGGTTGCTCCATTAGGAGCGTCCTGTCCTTCCTTGTCCATCCTCAGCATCTTCAGCTCTGCTACCTTCACTTTTGCGTCCTGTCTTTTCGTTAGTGCCTGTGTCTAAAGCACATAACTGGTCTCACCACCATCTCATAGACGTCCATTTGACTCTTGCTGCTACTCTCGTCATACATCACGCAGAGCTGAAGATGTCAAGGTTGTCTCTGATTTTAAACCCAGTCTCACATTCTCAATTTCTGATAATGCTTCTCTTTGTTTTAAAAACGTTGATCCAAACTGAATATTTCTACATCGCTCTTTCTTCCTATTGGAAGGTTGACCAATCCTCCACCATCTGAACTTTTTCACCTGATCCTGGGCATTGTAGTTAAGCAGTCTGAACTGGTTTTAGATACCTGGAAGGCTCTTCATCCCGCACTTGCTCTATAGTTGAACTACTGACAGGCAGGAATATACACGAACCCCTTCTCCATGGCACATTCCTGTATGTCTAGAACAAATCATTATGTCATTTTTAAAAGCTTTTACTTTTAGTGCATTTATATATTTACTCTATGTGATACATTACTATTTAATACAATACACATTATAATATCAGCAAATTGTTTCAGTTCAGTGTTTTAGTTCATAATATTGTGGTGGATTGTAGCAACTCATTATTTGGTAATATAGTATACATAACATCCTAGTCTGCAGCAAAAAACACTGAAATCAATATAGTATATATAAAAGCTAACAACATATTATACAGTAATATGATGTGTATTAAGGCTGCTGCTGAAGATGGTGATGATTGGTGATGATGATGGTGCAGTTTTATTTCAACATCATCAATCCCCAACTATCAACCACATGTGTGCGTCTCACAGGTATGTTTTCATTTTTCTGTTCGAAGATTTTAGGAATGTTAAAAGAGCCCTTAGAATTTTTTATTCAAATGAAATCACTATTATTTGACTGGTAAATTATCCTTCGGGAGCTACTCTGTACCGTGTCCAACCGTGTCCAACAGGCTGCACAGTAAAAAGTTTACTTCATGTTTTATTTTTCATACCTGATCATTTACACAAAAAATTTTAATTTTAATTTACTTTAATTTAAATTTAATTTACTGAAGACTGAAGTACATGGAAAGAAACTTTAAGCTTGTAGCATTTGGACATTTTTAGGAAACTACAGTCACATGCTTTATGTATCCATTTGACTTTTTTATTTATTGACTCATGCACAGCTGACTTATCGGAAGCCCGTTTATAAGCTGCATGAAAACTGGTTGAAAAACATTTACTTGTGTGTGTGTGTGTGTGTGTGTGTGTGTGTGTGTGTATGTGTGTGTGTGCAGTCTGTGTGTGTGCATGTACATGTACGTGCGTGCGTGTGGGAGCAGACAAGTAGTACTACAACGGATGAAAGGAAGAACAACAGAAATCAATCAAAGAAACTTGATGGCTTGAGTGGTCTCCTGGGACAGTGTTAGAGGTTCTTTGTATGTTAAAGACACTTAACTTGAAAACATTTACTGCATTGTTTGTCTCCTTTTTCCATATATACATCACAAAACATATAAAAAATGCATTTTTTTTATAAAACTGAAGTCTATACTTTATTATTCCGTTTAAGTGGATTAAAGCAAAGATTCCTGACTGCGTTCAGACTGGATTAGGAAATCCTGTCTATTAATTTGGAAAACATTTTCCAAATTATTAGACATATAGATTTTTTTTACAGAACAGCCCTTCATCCACAAATTAGCAGTAGTTCAAAACAACCTCCAGGGGTATCCATCACTCTTTGCGTCCTGCATCAATGCTCTTATGTTTCCTTTATCATAAATATGGTGAACGCTACCAGCACCAATTTCAATGAACCTCTACGTGTGCCGTCCACCTCTGTTAACCAAATATGTAGGAGCCCTAGTACATGTCCCTGTCTGACTCTGATTCTGGTCATCATGTTATTTATTTACACACTGTTGTTTCTTTCCACTATCATTTTGGCAAGCGGTGCAGACGGTTGCTTCTACAACCGTGAGACTCAAGCTTCCTCCCAATGCCTGTGGGCTAAGACTTGTTCATCATAGATGTGAGGAGGATCACTCCTGACTTCCAAGTACCTTTCATGTGAGCATCTACCCTGCTTCTTTATTTATCAAGCCAAGTGGCCCCAGTAGTTTGATGAAACCACCAGCCACGCCCACTATCTGCAGCTGTCCACTCTGATCACGACTTTTGTTGGTTGCCTGGATACATGATTAAAGTGCAACACTCTCCATGGTCTTTTATTTTATTACCTTGAACAATCGTTATTAGCTTGAACAATCTTTATTAAGCAACTCCAGCTGTTATGAAAGCATGCCATCTTATTAAACATTTTGCCTGAACTACAGAGGGAATTTCAACTATTTAGAATTTTAAAATTTAAATCACATTCATAACTATTTAACATTTAAATACAACAGCTCTACAATACTGAATGTAGAATCAAGGTTCATGTCATAAACCATCTCAGTCCTTTTTAAGGTGATGTCATAGATCTGCACATGACATCATAGATAGTCATGGGGACTCATATCTTGAACTACTGCCATGTGTTTTGATTCCTCCAGGTGATGTCACAGATCTATGGCAGAGCCTCATATATAGACAAACAACCATACATATACATACTTACATATATATATATACATATATATACATATATACGGAACAAAAAATCTGATCTGATCCAAAAGAGATGTCAAAGAGCTGTGTTTCACTTTATGGCTTAGTGGTTGGCACTGTTGCCTCACAGAAGAAGGTCTTTCTGTGTGGAGTTTGCATCTCTGCATGTTGATTGATAACTCTAAATTGCCCGTAAGTGTGAGTGTACATGGTTGTTTGTCTTTGTATGTGGTCCTGTGATAGATTGGCGACCTGTCCAGGGTGGACCCCTGCCTCTCACCTGTAATGAGTCAGGCAGTCGGGCAGACCCCCGTGACCCTGCAAAGGAATAAGCGGGAATAGAAAATGGAAGGATGGAACTTAATGATGAAGCAACAAGTGACTGAAACAAACAGGCACTGATGGAAAAAGGCCACACTAGATTTAACTTCTCACTGATGTGAGCTTTTCACGCTGGGGGTCTGCAGGACTCCCGGGTCGGGCCACTGCCCTGGGTCAGAAAGCCTGTCCTGGTTCAGGGTGAGCACGAACGGCTCCAGGGCTCCTCGCGCCTCCGCGGGGGAGGGCAGCACCTCCGACAGAAAGCCCTCGCTCTCCTCGCGCACCTCGAACTGCAGGACGTGGCTCCGGTTGACGCAGTAGATCCGGTCGTCCAGCAGCGCGCAACGGAATGGTAGTGGGTTCTCCAACGGGAAGCGCGCGCCACCGAGCCACACCTTCACCATCGTATTGTACTTGTCCACGCTTACCTCTGCGCGCTCTCGGTCCACGTCAAAGCGGTACACGATACCGCGGCGAGCCACCATTCCAGCGGAGCGGCTGCGGCTCTCTGTGAACGGGCACTCCTCCCAGTCGTTCCTGCGGGGGTCGTACCGCAGCAGGCGGTAGAAGAGCGAACCCCCAGACACGAACAGCTCACCCCCGCAGGAGGTGGCCTCGTGCGCAACTGCGAACGAGCCTTTGGGCAGCGGAGCCACCGGACTCCACCTGTCCACCCGCGGGTCGTAGCGCTCCACGGTAAACAGACACTCCCCCCCGATGGCGTACAGGAAGCCGTCCATAGAGACGAGTCGCAGCTGGCAGCGCGGCTGCATAAGAGCCCGGACGCGGCTCCACGCGCCCGTCAGCGGGTTGAAACAGAACACCTGGTCCGACGCCCGCGAGCTGCCGTCAGCGTGCGTCATTACGCCGCCGGCCACAAACAGGTAGTTGTAGAGAGTGCACATCCCGGAGCCTCTGGCCGGGACCTCCCCCGGCAGGTGTGTCTGCACCTCCCATCGCCCCGTGTCTGGGTCTAGGCGGAGCACGCGCCGCGCTCCTCCATCCTGCGCGTCCTGGCTCCTCCCGCGTTCATACTCCTCCCAGGTCTCAGCAACCGTCAGCACCTTCGTACCCTCCATCCTCCGCGCAAGGATGAGCTCGCGCTCCCGCGCCGTCAGCCGGCCGTACACTGAGGGGTTGCGCAGCACCTGCAGGAAGTGCGCGCTCATGTACGTGTACAACCGCTCCTTCTCCGCGTTCGCGCCATCCCGCTTGGCTTTTGTCAGCAGTTCGTAGCAGTTTTCTGCGCTGATCTCCCGCAGGTCCGCATCTGTGGAGCCGCGGGTGTGGTGCACTTCAGCGGACATGTCTGCAACCGGCCCAGGACCACTCAGAACCGAACCTTCTCTAGTTATCAGAGTTGACGCCCTTTTTTTCCTTTATTCTGTTTGTGGCTTCGATCTTTTCCCTTCAGCCGCGCTCCTTACGTGACTGTCCGTGAACGAGCGTCTCCTCCGGTCCCTCCATCCTCCGCTGCTCAGCTGGGTCGCGGAGGCTGATGTGGTCCTGCTGTCGGTGCAGGTTTGCAGGCACAAAGACAGTCGGTGACCGCAGGGCTCCTCCTGTTCACTCCTCCTCCTCCTGCTTACTCTTCCTCCTCCAGCGCCTCCTCTTTCTGACTCCGCGGGTCCAGCGGACCAACAGGCTCTTTTCTGCACAGAACCTCAATGGTTCCCGAAGCACTGCGGAAACACCGAGCATCGCTGCTTGATTTCTGATCCTTGACGAGATTTCTGTTGGTTTTATGAAGATCTCTTCAGGCATTACTCACATGTGTACATAAGGAGGATTACTTGCATTATGTGGCACAAATGTGCCTATTTTGTGAGAGAGAACAGATTGAACGGACGTAAATGAAGCACATGGGGTTGTAGTGAAGCTAGTTTTAGATTGGATAGTTGACGGTCATTTCACATCCACCGCTATATATATATATATATATATATATATATATATATATATATATATATATATATATATATATATATATATATATATATATATATATATATATATATGAAAAGGTCTACGAAACTGTACAAATCTACTACATTTTCTTGTAGGAGTTCCAGTATTTTATATTGTTACTTTTTGGGCACAGTAAACACTATACATTTAAAACAATGTGAACCAATTGATTCAACCCATTATAGTAAAGACAAATCTTTAGGCATGTGCTGTAATTTCATGTGTTTTATTTTAATTTATTCAAATACGCTTCGTAATGTATGAGAGACAATGGTATTTGTGTCATGCATCACGCAATTTGTTGACGGTCCCTTGGTGAGGAGGCGTGGTTTCCCTGACCACCTGCCTGTTGAACATCCAACCTAAAACTAACTTAAACTCTGTCTGGAACCCTTTCTCCACTCTTCTGTTCTCTCCATCCATCACATTTGCTTAAAAGACTAAAGCGAATGACATACTTAAGAAACTAATAGGAAAAAATATATTGGGGAAAAAAAAATATTTATTCTTTAGGGTTTCATAATTCAATTCCACATTACATTAAAAAATATATATATACATATTTAAAATAAAGGGCTTAATAATGAGTGGGTCAAACTCAGAACAGGCCGGCTAGCAGGTAGTAGAGGTGTTAAAAAAAAGTCATGATGTTGCACATAGAGAAGGGATAAGTGAGTACTGCAGAGGGAATGTGACCCCCACTGCAGCACACTGCACTGCACTGCCCCTCTGTAGCACCATGCTGTACTGCATGAGCACATTGCTCCTCATCCTCACTGTGGCCCTGCAGTTGGCTGCAGATCCTGTGAGCCCAACTGCCTGACCCACACTTAAACACCTTCCCCTGGGCTAAAACCCTTCAGATGGCATCGACAGGATGTCGGACGAGTGAAAGCTGCAGGGAGGTTGTATCATTGCTGTCATTCTTCATACATGTTTTCATAAAAGAGCTTTGTATTTTTTTTTCTTTTTTCCCTACTTGCCAATACATTTTTCCAATCTTAAGCCCTAGAATCACAGCCAGAGGTCTGGAAGGAACAAAGTCATGCGGAGAAGTAACTGGATATCTTAAGTCTAATGAGAGAAGTCATGAATCTCAGGCATGTACAGAACTGAATAAGTGTCTCCTCGTTGTTTGCTTTCAACAGGAAAAACCCTACTCTAATTTAAAACATAATCTAAATGAAACATGGGACTGTAAATTACTATTTTTTATTATTTATAAATGCCATCCTGTGGAATGAGTGAGGCTTTCTGGGAGTAGTGGAGCTCCACAGTAGACTAACATGTGATCTAATCTTTCTCTGAAACGTTACCACTCGAGAGTGGAGGTCATGCCCCACAGACTGCAGCGAGACCATCTTCAAAACCTTAGGAAAAAAACACAGCGATGATGATGTCAACTGTCCAGTGTGCTCTAACGCTTAGTTTATCTCCTTAGATTTCCTTGTGGATCTCACACATGCAAAATTGTATTTTGATAAACTTTACTTGTGTGGTGGTATCTGTATATATGAATGAGCCTGTTTGGTGTATGGTTGTCAACTCATTTCAACCTGAATAGTATAAAGGAATCAGCTTTACCTTCTGTATCCCAAGACATTCCCAGGCTAGAGAAATATAATCCCTCCAGTGTCCCAGGTCTTTTATGGAATTTCACCCTAGTCAGACATACCCGGGAGGTGTCAAGGGCGCACCCTAACCAGATGCCTGAGCCACCTCCCCTGGCTCCTCTTGATGCAGAGGAGCAGTGGCTCTATTCGGGGAGCCCCGCTGGGATGACCAAGCTTCTCACCCTATCTCTAATGGACAGCCCAGACACCCTGTGGAGGAACCTAATTTTTGTACCAGCGATCTTGTTGTTTTGGTGACTACCGGCAGCTCATGTCCATACATGAGGGTCAGAGCGTAGACTGGTTGGTAAATTGAGAGCTATGTCTTTCAAATCAACCCCTTCTTCACTATGGCAGATCTGCCTTTCAAGATCCCGCTCCATTTTTCCCTACCTCGTGAACAAAACCTCAGGGCACTTGAATTCCTTCACTTGGGGTAGGACATGATCCTCGACCCTTAGAGGGCACTCCATCCTTTTCCAGCTGAGGAACATGTCTTTCGATGTAGGAGTGCTGATTCTTCTCCCAGCTGCTTCACCTTTGGCTTCACAAAAGGACAGCCTTGGCAGATTAACCTTACTGCCGGCGAAGCAGACCATCTCCTACAGCCTTGGCTCCAAAACCACAGTACTCATGAAATCTCTTCGTCAGCAGGACAAGCTTGTCCATTTTACTTCCCGGGAACCACCACAATGATCAAGGTGAAAGAATAGTCGAAACCTCCTTCATGCTCTCCATTCTCCTCCTGCTTCATATCCTCAATCTTTCCTCATCAAAGTGTCTTCATTTGAGGTTAATCAGGTCATTAGTTGGTTTTTGGCATGCTTAATCAGCTGCTCAGACATGCAAACAACATTCATTTTTCATGGTATCTCTTTCATAAATGTCAAAAACTCCCAAAAACGGTGGCCATATGCAGAGGCCATCATCCTCGTGCAGGCTGCAGGTTTAAATCCGGGCCTATTGCTCTTTACTGCATGTCTTACTGCTGCTCGACCTGTTTCTTGTCTAGTCACTTTCAAAATAAAGACCACTAGAGCCATAAAACTCAAAAGCCATAAAAAAAAGTCCCAGAATTCATAGCAGAAATTCCTGTGTAATGTAATTTCTCTTTATAAACAGAAAGTTCTGAGTTACATTAGAAAGTAACAGAATATACGGATTTAAAAAGTTTGATGTTTTCTTGTGTCTTCATGTATATGGTGTCAATATCAGGAACAGACATACTTTATTTTCACATATGAAACCAAAACGATGTTAAACTGAATGTGTAGAAATAGAAATGGACAAAATTATGACATATTTATGAACAAAATTATTTGAGATATTAAGCTTAATTCTCATTAGAACTTATAAAAATGTTTGTATGGTTGAAAACATGAAAATCAATGTAAAAACCTAAATGGTTTGTCTACATGAAGCTGACGTGCTGTCAGTAGTTGTGCTGCTCGTTTGTTGAGTGCTGTACATTTTACAGCAACACAGTGCCACTAAAAGCTTGTCTATTGCACTTTTTCTAATGAAAATATACATAGTCAAGTCTGCTAGAGGACTAATTGCAAGAAAAGTCTGCGTCAGGTGGAAAAAATAATGTTTTTCTCTGTATTCTTTCACCAGGAACCAGAGGGTGCTGGGAAGGAACAGCACCGTGTAAATGAGCAGCACAACAACCAGAATCGACACAATTCGTCGTTTCTCATCTGCAGGGACTCCGCGAGCTACAGACAGGGCTCTTAGAGTCCCAACCAGGAGAAGTATGAAGAAGGGAAGGGGCAGGAGGAGATAAATGGCAAAAATGGTTGCCTCAACCTTAAAATCAAGATTCAAATAAACGGGGATGACATAAATTAGAGGAAGGATCCAGATTACAACACAGACTGCCAAGGATGTCTTGATGTTTCGTCTGAATCTGTACCACACTGCCTGGGCGATGACCAAATACCTGTAATAGAAGGCAGAAGACTATAGAGTTATGAAATGTCCTACACAGAAGCAGAGGCATACACGGACAAAACGGAAATTTACCTTTCAAAGGCGACACACACCATGAATCCAACGCTGACCAAGACGCTGTAATAGTACGTATGCATGTTGATGTAATGTATCCTGCCTGTACTCTTATCTGCAGTAATGCAGCAGAGCTGAATCAGATCCGAAAAAAGAAGGTTGATGATGTAGATTGGAACAGTGTGATCCACTGTAATCTGCACGAAATGAAGGACAATAGTAAATAAAACTGTACTCAAATGCCCCAAGAGTTGGAAGCTCGATGCGCTGAAATGGATTACAGCAAGTCCAGCTCTGATGGCCTTCAGGAACAGGACAAATATTTGCTTATTAGGCTAATATTTGTCTTGATGACAGAATGACAGCGAATGGGTGTCATCAAGACTGACCTTTAAGAGCTACTGTGTCACTCAATAACTTTTAAAGTACAACCGAATTTCTAACTTCCCGGTTGGATCTTCACCCTGTCCTCATACTGCTCATGGCTCTCCAGTTCCTCCTGCTGCTGCTGACCACCTTTTTCCTTTTTACACATTAACTTTTTATACAACTACTATCGCACTAATATTTCCTACTTACTCTTCTTTTACCCCCTGTGAAGTGCCTTATGTCTTTGGTCTTTACTTTTCCTCGTATGGTGCCTTTGAATAAAATCTAATCTGAGTTTTATCATATAGTATCTCGGCTGTTAGATTAGGCTCCTAAAAATAACTGGAAATTAAATTATAGGACGTAGAATCAACACAAATGAATTTAAATAACATTAACCCCCCCCCCCCCCCCACAGGTTTCACTGACCCTAACAATAGTTTCCGGGGCTTCACGTTAGACCTACTTCAGATTAACGGTAGCGTAACAACAAACCACACAGACTACGTGGCAAATTAATTTCAGGAAACCACTTGCGTCTGATCAGACACTCAAGTGTTAGATTTCAGTGACTGCACATCAGAAAATGACACCTTGGTCTCTGTTTTTTCGGCTGTCATGGTTACAGTAAACCTGAAACTAAAAATGTAACCGGTGATGCGTAAAGGTTTTGTGCTGTGTGATGGGTGGGTGTGATGAGAGATAAAAGTCTCTCGCTGCGTGATGCAGCCTCGCGTGTCATTATCTCATTATCTCATTGTCGCTCCTCTGCTGATCTGGACTTCCTGTTTGAAACGCCTCTGTGTAAAGCTTGTGTTGATTAATATATTTCTGTTTATGAGCCACAAAGACAAAGACATCCTTTGGAGTTTTTACAAAGCCTTTAAAGGACAATGGTGAATAATTAAACATGAAGGGGCCAGTGTCTGTGTGTGTGTGTGTGTGTGTGTGTGTGTGTGTGTGTGTGTGTGTGTGTGTGTGTGTGTGCGTGTGTGTGTGTGTGTGGTCCTGGTCAAACAGGCTGCTCACAAATCATACAGAGAAAGAGAAGATTTTGGTCATTTTCACACCAATTCATTTCACTCCTCTTTTGGTTAATTATTTGTTTCATTATTCTTGTGAGGGTTTATCAGCAATTGTGATATATTTTCATCTGACTAACTTCATTTTTCACATGAGTATATTACAGATACGTTACGAGTGTACACACCAGGGAGTAGAGAGCATAGATGACCATGAGAGTCAAAGGGAATCCAGTGCCAACGATGAGCCACCCCACCACATCTATGAAGCTGTTGAATCTGGTATCGTAGGGAGCGATGTCATAATCGTACTCGTAGTAGTCTTCGTAATCCACTGAAGCATTGCTGTACAATTCTTCCATTCCTCTGTGAGAAAAAAAGATTTTTTAGAAATTAAATGATGGAAAGCAGACCTTGGTGTCAATTTCTTTATATGTGTACAGACACCAAACCTGGAAGAAAAGAGCACTCTGAGTGAGAACACGATGTCTCTTAGCAGAGTTGTCAAACATATCTTGCTTAACCTGTTTACAACAAAATAGGAAGTTTACATTTACTGAGTTACTAAACAAGAGTGTGCAGAATCATGGGCTGCTGTTGTCCTGGCAACAGCCCGTTTTCCCTCTTTATCTAAGCTGACTCCAAATTCATTTTAAAATTGAAAAAAAAAGTTCAAATGGATTTGACATCCATGACATCTGTGCAGTAGATGTTCTGTACCTCTTCAGAAAAAATGTATAAGTAGATAAGGGTTTGGTTTTTTGATTGACGGCTGGGTTTTAATGACTAGTGCTCATCACTTTAGCTACTTAGCGCTCAGCACTGTCTTGTCTCGACTCGTCATGATCACTAAACATTTCTTATGGAGATGTATGTAATTATTACTCCAAAACACTGCATGCTAATACGGTGAATGAAGATTAGTTACCTGCATGTTTCAATATGTTTCATCACTAGAGAAGTAAACTACCTTCCTAGCTGCACAGGGGAAGCAGTGAGGGCAGAATACAGTGCATCAATCCTAATTTAAACACATCATGGCTTTTTGTGCTGTTAACTATACTAAAAAGATTGCTGGGACCAGTTTGGGGTTTGGAGGTGAAGCTTAGGACACCAGTCGGAAACACTGGTTTTCCCCCTCTACCTATGCAATCACACACACATAAATCTACATCTGGCCATATATAGAGACGGGTGACTGCAGGACTGCACGAGGTTGACCTTCCTCATTGTCTTCATTTTCTCTTATTTGGTTAACAACTGATTCATTATGATCAATACTACCCCAAGACCCCCAGTGGTATTGCTCTGTTTCATCATTAAGTCATTAAGCATCGAGGCTATGTACCAAAAGACGGACAAAAACAATGCAGGATATGGACAGAACGGTCCTTCTATCTCAACATCCATTTTAACTGGAGATTATAAAGAGGCCTGGTGAATTTCTATAAAGCAATACATTTAATTATGAAATATGGGCATATCCATTTGATTGGCAGTTGGTGTATCCAATGGATAGCCATTATCACTACCTCATCGGCCACTGTAATTGGCAGCTTGTACTAACCCAGCTTTGGCTCACGTGTTTAACAACTGATGTGCAGCATTAAAATGAAGAAAGGAGGGAGGAAAGAAGTTAGTTGAAGGCTGTGATGCTTTGACCATGTGATGCTCTAAATAATCATGTTGATTTTTCGGGTTTCCAGGTACTTTAGTCTACAGAGTACAGGTAACTTCTGTTTTCTTGTAGAGTGTTTCATTTTTGGTAGAACGTGAAAAAAAAGTGTGAAAGAGACTAAAGTATTTATGAGAAATGAAGATCAGCAAAGGAAAATCAAATGTATCACATTTATATATAGATTTTTATTAACAAAAAACAGACATCAGGTGTCCTCTGTTTAAGCTTCTGTTTTCTCACCAATCTGTAACTGACAAAATGATGTTATCAGTGTCTGTCACCATCCCTCTCTTTAAAAATCTTTCATCCCTTTCCCATCTTTCCCCCTCTCACAAAATAATCACTGAAGTTGAGATGTTTCCATCGCGTTTGAGCATTCTGGACTTCTAGATGTGTTTTCAGCTGGTGTTTCCTTTTACCTGTAACTGTGCAAACCTTTGAACCAAAACCTGTCCAAACTGGATAGATTCATAATATCTGCAAAACGTGGGCTTGAGTGTCTAATACTAAGTGAACAAAACATCTTTAATCCCTACAAAATTGAATGATATCTACCCCTCGATGTCAACAGCCTTGCTGTCCGTTGACTGAATCAGGTGATTTCAAGTGTGGAAAAATGGATCAGCGTCAAGATCCAAGATTTTTAAATTATTGATATGAACGGAACCGTCCAAAACAAAGCTAATCTACTATATCTATCCACCTTACAAACCTGAAACAACAAGGCTTTGAGATGTCAGAGTCTTGCACATCATTTGGTTTGTAATGTTTCCTGACGAGAGAACTGACTACAAGCAGCAGAGGAAGTGATTTTAAAATAACCACCACAAAACAGTAATCGCAGGTTATTCATGTCTTGTTTCTACAGTTTGTAATATTGTTAATTTAGACAATGACATGGCTGTTGATGCTTTCAGGATATGCTGCTACTTAAAAAAACTATACAAAACAAGCAATGGAAAAAAAGACATGTTAAAATTGGCAAATTGGACCAATTTATAACGAATAATGTGTTTCATAGTTGCAAAAATCTATCTATTCCATGTCAAACTAAACCAACAGAGATATTTGTCACCCATAACCTTCATAAGCTGGGATGAAGAGTGAAGAAGTGAAACATTACAATTTTAAGTTTAACCTTAATGTAAGAAATATTACTATTTACTACCATTTTGACTTGTATAAGTTTGAGTCCTGCAGGAAAATACGGCAGATATCTATTTAGAAAGTAAAATAACTGGATATGAAGAACAAAATAGTTCAAACACATGATTTTGTTTTGTCACACTGTGAGGGGTTGTGTTTAGGGGTAAAACATGAAGCACAAGACTGTTTTACTCATCGAAGTGTTAAACTCTCAGTCTACTGAAGAAAAAAAACAAAGTGGCTGTTACCTTGATTGGTGAGAAACGATCCTTTGGTCAGATGAACGTCAGGAGCAACAGAAACCTTTTTTGTAGGTCAGTAGATAAAAAAGTGAAGATCAGAAAGGAAAATATGAGCCCACAAAACCCTCCCCTCTAGAGCGCACACCTTCAATGCACAGAAAACTGGAGGAGGAGTACATCTTCTCCCTTGGGCTCGTTTCACTGATGGCAGCTCCACCCTTACCTACATGAGAAGAATCATGCAATCAGAATAAGGCAAACAGTCCAGTTGATGTCAGGACACAGAATATTTCCTTCAGTCTGGTTTCAGTAATTTGTGGTGTTTTTGCAGCTGTGCTTTACTCTCAGAACACTTGTATGTAAAAACAATTGTACTTAACAAAACCAAAAATCCTTTTTGAAATAATTACCAACCCCACCTTTAATGGAGCTAATAAACATTTTTCCCTCAAGACATTTAAATGTTTTTAATTTTCAAGATTCAAATAAAAATGAAACATAATTTGTTTTCTAGTTCATGTAGAAAAATGTTAATTCCACCATTCATGCTGTTTTTTTCCTACCGGTTGATCGTGACTCATGATGCACAAGCAGACGTATCATACAAGCATGATGCACAAGCAGACATGTTATAGTCGACTTTTCTGAGCCTGTCTCCTGCCAGTATGTGCTTAGTGAAGATAAAAATATTAAAAAATGGTCTTTGCAACAAGTCATTTCCTGCCACATCCGGCAGAGACAACCAGTTAGATTATCTGATTGCTCTTCAGGAAATAACGGTGCTTAAAGATAAATTCATTGCAGCATTAATTCCCTTTAATGGAAATAGTTTATTTATTGAGGAGCATTCAGAGATGATTCCTGTGAAAACTGAGTAAGTGTACTCATAGATTTGATTGACGATATCAGATACCCGTTGTCATGTTATGTCCTATTTTTGGTCAATGACTGACACGGCCCAGGGAAATAAATCACACCACAAATTCACAACTAGCAGCTAGAAACACCTCCAAATAAAATGATCAATAAAGCCAAAAATAGGAGCATGTCCCGAAGTTGGACAGTTAATATTTACTTGTAAGGTGATGGAGATCTTTAAAATAGCATAAAATGTTGTCAGTGTCTGGAAGATACAGGTGGATGTGAGGGTGTGAAACTTGCAAAACCTTAAATGGTAAAAATGAAGAACTTACAATAAAAATAAAGAAGACGAGGTCGGCCAGGTCCTCGTCCTCAAACCCGAGGACTCAATAAATCTGCAAATTACTGTAATACGCAACTGGCTACTGAAATTACAGATGCAAGAAACAAAACTCAAGTCTTTAACAACTTGCACATAATGAAATTTAGACAAGTATGAGGTCAGCGGCCACATAAAACACCGTGGTGCTAGTCACAGTTTTATTGAGGTCATTCTGCCACTGCACACACACACACACACACACACACACACACACACACACACACACACACACACACACACACACACACACACACACACCTGGGGATTTTCTTTTTTATTGCATACCATTGAGGAAGTGGTCTGCTGTGCCATTCATCCTGTTCAAAGTTGTAAAAAACTAGATATTTTGTATTTTGTTTCCAGTCACACTTAAAGCCTCCTAAAGGGGTTGGACCCTTAGAGATAAGGTGAGAAACTCAGACATCCAGGAAGGGCTCAGAGTAGAGCTGCTGCTCCTCTACATCGAGAGAAGCCAGATAAGGTGGCGTTATTGTCTGTTGTTGTAATCCTACACTTGCAGTGCCATTGGTCATGATTTAAAGAATTTGTCCAACTACACATTCATCAAATATGAGTTACGAAACATGGGGGTCAGACATGGAGCAAAGACTACGGACAATACAGATTAGGCCCATGTTTGGTGGGTTTATGGCTTAGTCTCGGCAGCTACACCCACAGGTCAAATATGGGCCAAAGAAGGCTGCAGAAGGCAGTTTTCCATCTTTGGCCAAACATTTCTTTCACCTCTAGGCGGTCTGTAATCTGTTGGAGAAATCATGTATTTGAAATTAAGACGCCATCATGTGTGTAAAAATGTTATACATAAAACAAAAACATTTAGTGAATAACCACCTCATTTAATACATATAAACCATTTACATTTTAGTATGCAATTTATGCACATAATATACTTATATAGGAAATACCATATTAGTAGTAAAGTGTACACTATTAATATCATTTTATAACAAATGTGAAAATGTGTTCTTTAAGAATGGCCGACTCTCACTATGCAATATGTATATTGGATGTTTAATATATGTTAAACATCCAATAATGGTTTCTGTGTAATCACTGGCAAATAATACAATTGGGAAGTATAGAAGAGGAAGGAGCCAGACGACCATGCAGACGATCACAGATGTCTTGATGTTTTGTTTGCACCACAGCGGCCAGGCAACGATTACATACCTGTAGATACAGTAAAACATCAAAGTTACTTAAACAATTAGACACAGATGTAGCTACGCACATGCAGCTGATTAATTGTTACCTTTCCAGAGAGATGACCACCATGAAGCAAATGCTGACTGAAACACCAAAATGATGGGTATAATTAGCTGCCAGACAGACTGTCCTTCTGTTGAGCTTTTGCCCCAAAATGATCATGCTGCTGAGCTGAACGAGGTCAGAAATGAGGAGGTTGATGACGTATATTGGAGCAACGTGATCCTTTCGTACCTGCAGGACGGCAACATGTAAACATACTCTGAACTTTGTCTTCTGTCGAACATGACATGTTCTGCCTCAAAATGCAGAATCTTCCAGCCAGACTTCCCATGATTCAGAGTCATCAAACGAGGCACGTTGTGAGCCAAAGAAAACTGCAGATGTGATCCAAAAGTGCATCTGACATTTTTGATATTAAGGTTCTGTTTCTTCATGCAAATGATACAACTTAAGGTATAAAATAGGTATAAAAGAGTGAGTGTAACAGACATAACAAATCTTCTCCCTACCATCAGGAGTCAGCACAGAAGATCATCCATTTCCATCTTACCTCTGCATCTTCTTCTGTCATAGCAACCAACTACATATCCTGTTTCACCACATACAGAAATCTCCTCTTTGGTCTTCTCCCTTTTCTCTTGCTAGACACCAATGTATTCATTATGCCTTCTTTTTCTCTTCAAATAATCTTAATTAAAGGTTTCCTAGGTCTATCCATTCAGTTACCTCCAGTGTGGAGGTAACTGTCAAATGTCTTATGGCCAGTTCCTATAATAAATGTCCATCCATCCATCCATCCATCCATCCATCCATCCATCCATCCATCCATCCATCCATCCATCCATCCATCCATCCATCCATCCATCCATCCATCCATCTTCATCTGCTTATCCGGGGCCGGGTCGCGGGGGCAGAAGTCTAAGCAGGGATGCCTAGAACTCCTTCACCCCAGACACTTCCTCCAGCTCTTCCGGGGGGACCCCGAGCCGTTCCCAAGCCAGCCGAGACATAGTCTCTCCAGCGTGTCCTGGGTTTTCCCCAGAGCATAATGAAAGACATAATAAATGTATTTTAAACAATGACTTAAACAAACAATATAACATTTGTAAACAGGATCAGGTATCTCAGACTACAAGTTTAGATGATTGCATTTTATATAAATCCCAATAAAGTAAATTTTGGAAAGTAACAGATGATAAATAGGGTTGTAAACAGTGTGTCTCGCTGAGCACCGACATGTTTGACAATGAATAAAATCATCAGTCTCTATGTTGACTACTGGAGTTAAAAACAAGATTCATGCAATTCTTGAAATTGAGATGTTTCCATCATGTTTGAGCATTCTGAGCTTCTAGATGTGTTTCAGCTGACATTTACTTTTCTGTGCCACCTATCAAAACTAAAACCTGTCCAAACTGGTTAGAAACACTGAAGCCTCAGTCATGTGACGTCGGCGTTTTGAACCATGATTCGGAGCAAGTAATTCAAAAATTCAACAAATATTCTAAACGTCAGTTTGGAGCATTACCAATCTCCTTCAACAAACACGTGTGCAAAGATATTGTTAAAGACGTCTCACTAAAAAGCAATAAAGTAATACATTTGCCAGTGAATTTAAATGAGACTCTTCCATACCACTCAATTTTAATATATATATATATATATATATATATATATATATATATATATATATATATATATATATATATATATATATATATGGATGGATGGATGGATGGACATATATTGCCAGTATGCTTTTACAGAAGATGTAAATCTTAAAAATTGGCCTTAGCAACAAGGCGTTTCCTGCCACATCAGGCATTGACTAACATTTATCTTATCTGATTGCTTTGCAGGAAATAACAATGTTTAAAGATGGATTTTAGTCTGAAGCAAACAAACAACATTTATCCTAAATATCCACAAATATGATTCATGTAAAAATTAAGTAAGTGTGCCGATAGTTTTGATAGATGATGTTAGTTAACAAATGTGATGGTTTGTCTTTTTTATTTTGGGACCATAACTGCAAGATAAAACTCAGAGAATTAAAGTACACCACAAACTACAAGTAAGACCTCCAAATAAAATGACCAGTTATGCAAAAAATAGAAGAGCGGGAAAATTTCTCATAATTGGACATTTGCCCTTTACTTGAAAGGTGATGAGATCTTTAAAATAAGTCTCCTATTTAACTTCTACTCACTTCCGCTGGCTCAAATAATATTAAATAACAAGATAAGTTACCATAACTACGCAGATGACACACAACTTGACATTACAACGTCACCAGGTGACAATGAGCTCATATAAGCGTTGAGTAGACGCATTGAACAGATCAATGAGTAGACGTGCCATCATTTTCTTCAGTAGAAAAAAAACAAACTGATTATTAGAGTATTTTAAGAGTCAGCACACAGCTTCAGTTATTACAGCTACAAACCACTGATAAGGCCTGAAATCTGGGTGAAGTCATGGACTCAGAGCTGAACCTTCAGAGACACATTAAAACAATTACAACAATTACAACAATTACATTGACCTTCTGTCACCTAAAGAACATCTCCAGGATCAAAAGACTAACATCTCATCAGGATCATGAGAAACGCATCCATGCGTCTATTTTCAGTCAAATTCCGTTTTTATGCTCCACAGATCTGGACCTTTCTGGAACAAACTTCCAGAAAACTGCAGAAATGCTGAAACCCTCAGTTTGTTCACAGCTGCTTTTGACTGAATTATTTAAACCATTCTGAATTTACATTTTAATAATGTTAATATCGGCTTTACATTTTAAACAGTAAGTAAGTGTATCCTTTCTTAATAATGCCACTGCACTGTAACTTTTTTTCATTATGTAAAGCACCTTAAACAGCTAAACTTGCTGCTGAAATGTGCTGCATAAATTGGGTAATTTAAGTATTTCGGTTCCATTATCTATATCGCTTATCGATTTGGCACCTTATCCGTTCTCTTATTGATTCTCATCCAGTTGTATATAATACAAATGACTTTGGTTGCATTACAACTTTAATTTCAAGTATGCGCTCACATTTTCAACTAAATCAAAGCTGGCTTAAGCTGAAAAACAGGAAATTTTTCAAAAGGACATTGAGACATAAAATATAATCGCAATGAACCACTTTTGCAACAGCTTTTGTTCAGAAAATGTTTTGGCGTGTTGGAGGAATTCCCGCCCTTTGAAGTAAATAACATTCTGCACGTGTTGCAACCAACAGCCAACCATCTCACGTCTACGTTGACGCTCATGCAGAACTATGTTTTTTTTGCTAATGTCATTTTTTATTTCACCGTTGAGTCAAGACGTTAAACATTATAACCGGTTGTAAAGGTCCGCTGACTGCTTGCCGACAGCGGGGTTCGGCTGAAGCTGGGAGCAAAGCTTACTGTGAATGACATGCAGTGTTCCCAAGGGCTTGGAAAGCCAAGGAAAATCGGAAACCAAAAGGTCAGGTGACACCTGAACGTTCTGAGCCAAAATACGAAGCATCAGACATTAGCAGAACCTTTAAACAGGATTGTTAGGTAGGTGGATTAACAACTCCATGGAATTGAACTACAGGGAGGCGGTTCTTGAAGAGAACCGGTTCTCGATTCCCATCCCTAGATATGAGGGCTGTATGAAGCGAAAGCTAGATTATAAAAGTAGAAGACAAAAATTCAGGCAAAAAGAAAAATAGAACACTGAAATTGAAAGCGAAGTGAATTAAGTGATTTAATTATAAAGCGTAAAGCCATAATTTGAAGAAAGAGATCTTGTTTCCATGGTGTCTTTTTATGAACAGACCTTATGTTCACTTTCTGTCTAGCATGGGCGAAAGCAAGATCAGCTGGTCTCAGTGATGACTGAGTCACATTTAGGAAGCAAATATAAACAAATGCTCCTTGATAATAAAACACAGTCTGAATGTTGTTTAGAAATTACATCTGACAGCTTGAATGACCCTAAATGGTTTTGGAAAGAAAAATCAGTGTCAGTGGGACAAATCTCAGTCTTTTTCCCAGTTACATTGTAAATGAGTCTTCTATGGTTGAACATAAACATAAAATACAAAATTGTTAAAATTATCATTTCATATGTTCTCGTTCTTCAAGGTTTTCTTCTCTTCCTGCACCTTAATGCAGATGATTTGTAAATCAGCTTTTATATTTCCTCTTTTAAAGGGGGAGACCCTTCTAATTGAAGTAACTACAGGTTAGTCTCCAAACTCACTGTCCTATTGAAGGTTTGATCAAAGGTCTGATTTATTAACGACTTTTAGATTCATGTACTATTTGATCAACATGGGTTAAGAAAAAAACAATGTTAAAGTGGTAAATAATAGTTTCTGCCATTGACAGAAAGAACATTGTACTTCTGTGTATGTGAATTCTTCAAGAAAATAGTTTATTATAATTATGACTTATGTGCAAAAAACAAAATATTAAAGTGCTTCATAAATAACAAAGAAATACATGTACATCTATTCAACTTCAGTTGCATGGTGATGAATTTATGTTTGCACATCACATTTACCGGATCCTTTTATAAAAAAGCGACTTACAACACAGGAAAACAATCAAGGCAAAAAAGAACATGGTAACTTCCAGAGTAAGTACAGTTAAGATGGTTTAAAGGTTTAAAGAGTGATTTACGATAGGAAGGGCTTCTTAAACGTAGAGAGGGACGACTATGCTCTTGCAGACACTGGTAGCTTTTTCCACCACTGTGGAACCACGTAGGTGATCGGGGATTCGCTCGTGTAAGAGAGGACAAGGTCAGTCAATGTTCTTGTGAAAAAACCCAGGTGCAAAACCCAGGAAGGTGTATTAGCCGTTCTGATTGTTTAGTTTAAGTCCAATATTTTTTTTAATGTATTCTTATAATCCTCAACAAAATTGCATTAAGTGCTATACATCCATTACTTTGTCATTTATGGTTTCAGTGTTTTTGTTCTCTTCCAGTTTTCGCATGCTGCTAAATGGGAACTTTTGACACTCTGTGTTACTGTTTTTAGCCTTAATGTTGCTAACTGTTGCATCATATTATTTCAACACAGTTTTGCTGCAATCACAACTTTTCAAGTGTGATATAAGACTGGTTGTGTTCGTCCTGGTAACATGTTTTGCAAACAGAAGAAAAGACCTACAAACACTGATGATTTCCACTATGCTCTCAATCTCTTTGACAACTATGTTTCTTCATGTTTGTATCTATATTTTATCCTGCTTTTTAAATATTTTTGCTTTTTTTATATATTCATTTTACCCGTAGGACTGTAGGACTTTCCGATTTGTTTCAAATATTAAGTGCATTTCTAGTCTGTTCACATATCACACCCGGTGATTTTAGCCCTCTTTGGCAGAATTTAGTTACTTATTTACTTATTTACTTGTTTTTAATTTTTTCTTTTTCTTCATCCTACCTAGGGATCAATAAAAAAATAGTTAGATTGTCATTAGGGCCGGTGAAGGGTACACATCTGCACACACCTGTACACACATACGCACACACAAAAAAACAAAACAAAAAAAAAAAAAAACAACCCTTGATTACAGATTAAAATGCATATATATATCTTTTGGGTCCTACCAATTTGGTATCAACTCTTAATATATGTGCAAACAAGGGGAAAATAAAATAAAATAAAAATCAAATATTAAGCGCATTACAAATGAAATGTATTATTTATTATAATAATGATCTAATATTTGAGAATGACACCTGCTTCTGTGTATAAACACTCATTTAACGCCCATCTGAGAAAAGATTTTTGTAACTTTTATTTGCAATGTGCTTTTCTACCCAATTCTTATAGGTTGTATACATAGGCATAGGTTCTCTGAAATAAAAATCTTAATTATGCTTTATTTTTATTTAGCCTTGAGATGATGTTTGAACTAAGTGAATGACTCATTTAAAGTTTTAGATATAAGCATTAAAATGTGAAATAAACGGTATATAAACCTCCAGTAAAATGGGTGAGAAAAGCAACGATTTTCTGTTGAAGCTGTCACCAAAACCAAAACAACTCAGGAAATCATGGAGGTGATATGATCTTTATCCTTCCTCTTATCTACACCGTGCCATCTTTTTCCCTACTTCCTCTCTCTCTTCCTGCTCAGGTCTGTGAGTGCATCATGACATCGCTCTCCACTGATATCCTGACATCATCATGGTCCATTTTGCAACAACACAGAGAGGCTAAAAGTTTGTCGCAGATCCCTTTCCGCATGAAAACGTACAGAAACAGATCTGCCAGGGGACTGAAGAAAAGTGGAAGCACGGTCAAAATTTCAAAATTTGGATATTGTCTAACCTTTTCTGACAGAGAGGCAATAACTCGCGGCAGAAACAGCAGAGTGTAAATCAGCAAAACCAGGACCAGAACTGCTACGATGCGTCGTTTTTCATCGGGGGGGACACTGCGGGCTGCAGACAGAGCTTTGAGGGTCCCACCCAGAAAGAATATGAGCAGAGGGAATGGAAGGAGCAGGAAACATGCAACGATGGTTTCTGTGTATACACTGGCAAATAAAATGACTGGGAAGTATAAAAGAGGAAGGAGCCAGACGACCACGCAGACGATCACAGATGTCTTGATGTTTCGTTTGAATTTGTACCACAGCGGCCAGGCAATGATTACATACCTGTAAAGAGACAAAATAAAATATCATTGTTACCCAAATAAATAGACACAAATGTAGCTCCATACATGCAGGTAAGTAGTTACCTTTCCAGAGAGATGACCACCATGAAGCAAATGCTGACTGTCACTCCAAACTCATGAATAAAAATGATTGGCCGACAGGTGTGTTTGCTGATACCGTGCGACATTAGGATCATGCCACTGAGCTGAATAAGGTCAGAAATGAGGAGGTTGATGACGTATATTGGAGCAACGTGATCCTTTCGTACCTGCAGGAGGACAGAAACATGTAAACATGACGTATTTTTCTGCCACAAAATGTAGAATCATCTATTTATTTTTCATAGAAGTCAGTTTTAAGAAACATGTATAACACTTCTTGATGTGTTTATTGTTTAGTTGAGATTATCTATGTGCTTTGGAGAAATCTTAGTGGTTTAAACTGGCACTTAAAATGCAGCCCTATAACTACCATATTTGCAGTTTCATTTCCTTTAACACCACGAGGAGCTGCTACCCAAAAAGGTTAACTGTAAGACCCATCATGCATATTCTGACAGGTTATTTTAGCTTCCTGTTTTGTTTTTCTGTTTTCCAAACTTGTTAAGGCAATTGTGCTGTCGCTGGCTTAACTGTAGAAAAAAAGCAGAAAAACAACTATACATGAATGCAACAGGTATTACAAATCTTTTCGATTTTTCCGTTACAGGTTGCCACAACGGATCATCAGTTTTGATTCATTGTCAACTGCATCTTCTTCTTTTACACCAACCAACGGCATATCCTGTTTCAACACATCAAACACTTCCTCTTTTTCTCCTGCCTGGCTCTGATATATTTATTATGCCTTCTCGTTATGTGTCCAAACTGGCCTATCTATCTATCTATCTATCTATCTATCTATCTATCTATCTATCTATCTATCTATCTATCTATCTATCTATCTATCTATCTATCTATCTATCTATCTATCTATCTATCTATCTATCTATCTATCTATCTATCTATCTATCTATCTATCTATCTATCTATCTATCTATCTATCGGGTAAACTCGCCTAACTCCAGAAGCTGCTGTTTTTCATGGTATCCATCCATGTCACTTTTAAAGACAATTAAAAAAAATCTTCATCTCAGCCACAGATATAACAAATACAAATCAGTAATTATAATGTGCATACCAGTAAACAAATAGCGAAGATGGCCACAAACGTCAGGGGAAGGCCAATGCAAGCGATGGTCATTATCACCACGTAGAACGCGTACCTAGGTTGGATCCAATGACACGGAGAAGGGGGTGTAGGACCAAAGCTCGATTCATTGTCCTGGGAAGAGGGATGAGTGAAGTTCTTGTCCATTCTTCTGTGTTCAACTCTTTCTGAGGAGTTATGTGAAGACAGCAATAGGATTTTTACAAAAAGCCTCGTCTCCCAGTCTGTATTTTTTTAGTCACTTGCAAAGTTTGGACAATATTCATGCAAGTTTATGTAGCACATTCACCTTTCTTCTTTTTATGGAAGTGTCTTAATAACAAAATTTTATTACGCTTTTGCTCATACAGCTCATAAATGTTTGTACAAGAAAAGATTAATAAAAGAGGATGTTTCTGTAAACAAATCATTCCAAATTATGGGCTATAGTATATCATGGTACACCATACAGATGTGTGATTCAACTAATTTAATGTTCCTTTCATGACACTTTCTTTACTTCACTGACATCTGTAGTTACTAATTAACTTAAAATGATTTGTTGATATATATTAGTTGGTATATATATATATATATATATATATATATATATATATATATATATATATATATATATATATATATATATATATATATATATATATATAGCCATAGTTACTGAAGAGAAAAAAATTGGATTTTTAATGCAAAGATGATCATTTTTAATATAATAAATAATAATTTTTTTGTAATTTGAAGGTTTTTACAGTTGACTAAGTAAAGCATTTCACTTTAATTTATAAACAAATTTAATGGCATTTCTACATGCTACATATATATACATATATATATATATATATATATATGTATATATACACACACACACACATACACTATATATATATATATATATATATATATATATATATATATATATATATATATATATATATATATATATATATATATATGTATATATACACCCACACATATATATATATATATATATATGTATATATATACACACACACACATATACTATTTATATATGAAACAATATTTACCTTTGAAAATGACAAGCTTATTCCTTCAGTGCTGCCTTATGATGCGTCTTTTTTTCTCTTCATCCAAATGTAATATATCTAAAATATGTGGCAACAAGTTTCGACAATTTTCCTTCTGCTTCTAACAGATGTGATGCCCAGACGTGATTACATAATGTTCATGCATTAGAAATTTGTTGTAAAGGATGTTACATAATTTTTTTTTAAAAAGAAGAAAAAACAGGTAAACAGGCCCCACCAAAATGTTTACCTTAACTCAACTCAGATTTGTTTATACATAATTTATTTATGTATTTTTTGCTTCGATTTATTTCCCTTCAGGAATGAAGTATTTTTGAATTTGAATTTGAATTTGAGTTTGAATACATCCCTTTTCAATCACCAGTGAAACCAGAAGTCAAGTGCTTGTCCGTCCGTCCGTCCATCTATCCATTGAGGGTTAAAGTCCTTCCAGCGTGTCCTAGTTTGGCCTCTTTCCATTTAGAAATGGCTGCAAAACCTCCCCAGGGAGATGTTTGACTTTTGATTCAGCTTCCTCTTGTGTGAAGCATAGCTTCTGCACATTACTGCAGAGGTCTCTGGACCTCATCTTATAGTGATGAGGTCCAGAGACTGGTGAGGTGCTGCTCTGTTCCTGCGCCACTGGCCATCCATCCATGAAATCTTATGTGAGGTTTGAAGCATATTCAGTGTGAAAGTCAGGCTGTAACTTAATAATAATAATAATTTAAAAAAAAAAACAGAAAACAAAAGAACAAGAGAACTCATCATAAACTTCAGGAAATGCAGCAATGAGCCTCCTCCCCTTTACACTGGAAATTATTGTGTGGAGAAGGTGCAGGCTTTTAAGTTTCTGGACGTAAATAGTGCTGAAAACCTCACCTGGTCAGCTGATACCACAGCCACTGTGAAGAAGGCTGTTATTGAAAATGGTATCAATACCTCCCTATAAACACATTTTAACAACTAAGTGACTGCAAAACCTGAATAAAAATGAAATAATACAATAGAACTCTTAAATAAAGACATGGCAATATGGCTCGGATTAGTGAATTATTTAATTATTTTTTGCATGCAAAAGGGTTAAAACATACATCCTGACTTTCAATGCACGAATGATACGGTACAGTAGAACAGAGCTTGGTGTTCTTTTAAAAATAAACAACAACAAAAACAACAAAAAAACATATAGTTCTGAAAACAACATCTTAGCAGCGGTGTTTGACAGCTAAACCCAAACTGCACAGACACCAAGGCTGGTCGACCCGAGTGGACTCATCCGGACCTCACAGACTGACTGGAACTTTCCATCACAAAGGCTCATCAATGTCTACATTTCCTGAGGCCCTTTAGGCCGGAATTTTAATAATCAGGTCATGTACAATGACTGGGAATAGTATGTTTTTATTTTATTTGATACCACATCGATCCACCTGTCAATCTCCTACTCAGTTCTTGTATCACATGTGAATGAGATCCTAAGATATTTGAACTCTTCAACTTAATGCAACACCTCGGCCCATTCTACCCTCTGTGTTCTGAGAGTTAGAGGTTCTCAACTTCAATCCAACCTCGCCACACTGCTCCAGTGTTTGCTGAAGATCACAGTTTGATGAAGCCAGCAGGACATATGATGATCTTTAACAGTGTGTAACAAAAAAAAAAGAAGTTTTAAAACGTATTCACACTGCTGATTTTTCATTGTTTGTTGAATATAGTAGTTTGTATTTTGCTAAATTAAGATGTTTACATATTTGTTCTAACTTGACTTCTGAGTTTGTTCGATGTACAAAGAGAGCAGGTTATCTAAAGCCAAATTTGTTTATGCAAACCTGGCCGCAAATGTTGATGCTCGTTCTGATAAGGTCAGTCAGTGTTAAAGACATTTATTCTTCATAGGACTCAAAAAACATCAAAGGCAGCGATATGCTTTTATAGAGGATGAAGCTAAAACTATAACAGCTGTTAACCATCAAACACCTTGACAGGTCTACCAACAGTGAAACTCATCAGTAAGAGAATCAGGTCAAGGTATATCTTTACTTCTTAGACAAATGTCAGGATGACCCAAATTCACCAGAGGAAAGTGTTCACTCAAGAGTTCAGACACTACAAATCTCAGCATTCTTTCAGGTTGTTCAGTTTCTAAAGGTTACTGGCTGTGATGCTGCTCGCCCAACAGATTACAGATGCAATTGTGTCACGCCCATGGTGTAAAGTCACAATACACATATAAAAACTTGTTGTTCAATCGGTTCAATCTGATTTTCAGTGAATGGTTACATTTTGATGTTATTAAACAATTCATTTCTGTTTAAAATCAGCTGGGAGCAGCAGTGGCAGTTGCAGAAAATCTTGGGCCCCTGGTTGCTGTGACTCAGCCATAATCTGGCACAAATTTGATGATTGTGTTTGCAGTCCAACTATGAACACATCTGCAGTTTAAAAATTAGGAAAATCTGAGGTGCCACCTGTTGGCAACAGAAGACATGGTTTGTATTATGTTTTCCATTGTCCAACCTGATCTGCATTTGATGTGGCGGTACTGGCAACACAGCAAAGTTTGATGTTTCGCCATAAAAATTCAGTTCACTGTACGTCTAGCATACATCGTCCAAGAGACCTCAGGTTCCCTGTGTGGGATCAGTCTGAACAGATCCATGTGCTCAGATTTGCTCATATGTATGTCACCAGCATGTGGCGACAGGAAGAAACTTGCTTAATTTTTGAAAGTGCTGTGGGCCTCAGAATGCTCAGAGATATTTCAAACATTCAGAGAAAGTACTTTTTTGTTTACGATACCCTAACCCTAACCCAACAGGAAAAACTATGTAAATTTAGGGGCATGGCTGTCATGGCGTTGTCATAGGACCTAATTAATGCAACTCATGTATGTGACTTTGCATAATAGTGTGAGAAGGATGGGGCAGCTTGGCCCGGTGGCCATAGGTGCAAGGGCCTGATCAATGCTGCTTCATTGATATCATATTTATCATATTTGTCATTGATATCATATTTAAGCATGAAAATAAAAAAAGACTTACCATTATAAATCATTTAAGCATAACAGAATTCAAAGCCGCATAGAAAGAAAATAGAAGGTAACTAGACAGTCTACTAGGATCCATGGAGGAAAATACTTTTCAGTAACATGTATCAGTTTGTGTGCACTACTGCGTGCACTACTGCAAGACTTATGAGCTTCTAGGGTGTTTGCCTGGCGTAGACCTGGCAGTATCGTATCCTATGGCTTTGAGCTGTGGTGGTGGTGCCATGGACACATCTGATTGCACCTTTGAACATTTTTAAAACTCATCACTGCGTTTGAAGACATGAATCTTCTTTTTTGGATGTAATCTCAAACAAAAGCCATCTAGTTTTTGTGTGTCTTCATACATATAGGGATAGTAATAAGAATATGTGTATATGTATTCTTTAATGTGTATAGAAATATCTATGGGTATGAATGCTTGTAATGAACAAGATTGTACAAGGGTGTATATAAAATATATATACATTTACATTTATGCAACAGCAGCAATAATGAATTCTGGTTCTCTTTTGCCAATATAACATTATGTTTAAAACTACTAGCAATTATTTAGTATTTGAATGGTTAGCAATAGTACTTTTTAGTGACACAACGTTTTTGGTTCTTTCTTCAAGTTAAGTAGCTTTAACTATGTTTGTGGCCTCATCGTCCTGCTTGGGGGTGTCGTTTAAGTCAGTGAGTTTGCTTGATTGGTTTGAGTCTGTAGATGTGCCATCATCATGGTCCATTTTGCAACAACACAGAGAGGCCAAAAATTTGTCACAGATCCCTTTCCGCAAGAAAACGTACAGAAACAGATCTGCCAGAGGACTGAAGAAAAGTGGGAGCAAAGTCACAACTTCATAATTTGGATTTTGTCTGATTTTTTCTGACAGAGAGGAAATAACTCGCGGCAGAAACAGTAGAATATAAATCAGCAAAACCAGGACCAGAACTGCTACAATGCGTCGTTTTTCATCGGGGGGGACACTGCGGGCTGCAGACAGAGCTTTGAGGGTCCCACCCAGAAAGAATATGAGCAGAGGGAATGGAAGGAGCAGGAAACATGCAATGATCATGTTTATGTAATAATGAGCAAAGAAAAAGATTGGGAGGTATAGAATAGGAAGGAGCCAGACGACCATGCAGACGATCACAGATGTCTTGATGTTTTGTTTGAATCTGTACCACAGCGGCCAGGCAATCACTACGTACCTGTAGATACAGTAAAACATCAAAGTTACTTAAACAATTAGACACAGATGTAGCCACATGCATGCAGCAGATAAATGGTTACCTTTCCAGAGAGATGACCACCATGAAGCAAATGCTGACTGAAACACCAAAATGATGGGTATAATTAACTGCCAGACAGACTGTCCTTCCGTTGAGCTTTTGCCCCAAAATGATCATGCTGCTGAGCTGGATAAGGTCAGAAATGAGGAGGTTGATGACGTATATTGGAGCAACGTGATTCTTTCGTACCTGCAGGAGGACAGCAACATGTAAACATACTCTGAACTTTGTCTTCTGTCAAACATGACACATCGTGTTCACAGTTTAGTCAAGATTATTAATGTGCCAAAGAGAAATGTTGCACGATACTAGCTCTTAAAAATCAACAACTGCCAAGACAGTAACAAAGTTTGTCAATAGTTGTATGGTTCAAATGTTGTCCGAATGCCAAAATCTGGCTTTGACATAGATTCTGGGGATGGCGGTGAGGGCCAGGTGTGGCCCAAAGGCACAAAGACAAAACCAGTTGGGTCCGAGTCAAATAGGTTTGTTCTCCTGAATCAGAACCATCAATCAAGCCAAACATTTTTTTTTTCTATCAAGGTAGTGCCTCTTCATGGAAATACCAAAAATACAACTAAAGGTTTAAAACAGCGAATGCAACAGGCATACCAAATCTTTTTCTCTAGGCTTTTCCCTTTAAGGGTCGCCCCCCACTCGATAATCTGTTTCCATACATCTTCCTCATTCTTACCAACCACCTGCATATCCACATCTAAAAATCTTCTCTGCCTATCAGCATCCCTATCAGCATCCCTCTGCCAGTGTATTCATTGATACCTTCTCCTTATGCATCCAAATCACCTCAATGTCAGCTCTTCTACGTTATTGCTAAGAGCGGCCTTGTCTTTTAAACTTTTTCATTTTGACCACTGGCAAAGAACATCTTCATCTCATCTCAGCCACAGATATAACAAATGTTAATAAATAATCATAATGTGCATACCAGTGAACAAATAGCGAAGATGGCCACAAACGTCAACGGAAGACCAATGCAAGCGATGGTCATTGTCACCACGTAGAACATGTACGCAGGTTGTCCCCAGTGGCACCCGTAACTGTAGTCTTTGGAAACAAACTTCCAATTGTTGTCCTGGGAGGAGGGATCAGGGAAGTTCTCTTCCATTCTTCTGAGGGGTTATATAAAGACAGCAGCAATATCAGAAGTACTTTTTGTTTTCAGCTATTAATTTCGTCATTATTTGCTTTTCAAAACAGGTCTCAAAGACTTTAGAATAAGACCTGCTTCAGATTGTGAACTTGTCTTTCAACCAATAATGCCAGATGTATCATATTTGGTACATGAATTTCTGAAATCTTAACAGCATCCCCTTTAATCAAAAGAGGGGGAAAAAAAGTTTCATACAAACTAAATAAATTAAACCACATGATTAAAAATACGTAAATGTACCTAATCTATCCATAATGATAACAAAATAATTATTTAGAAACTATTTTACTGGCACAGATTATAAAGAACAAAAACATAAACTATCATAACTATGCAGATGACACGTAGATATATATTACAATGACACCAGGAGACTGAAGCTATGTGCAGGTATTTGGTAAATGCATTAAGGAGATGAATGACCAGATGGGCCAGAACTGTCTCCAGCTAAATACAAACAAAACTGAGGTAATTGTCTTTGGAGCTAAAGAGAAACGATCACAGATCATCACAGAGCTTCAATCTATACAACAATCTTTACAACTTGACCGTTATTATTTTAACTGCTGTTTTAGTCTATTAGTCGTTTTACTTTATGTTTACATGTTGAATTATTATTTTTATTTTCTCCTATGTAATGATGTTTTTATTTCTCTTTAAAGCACTTTGAATCACCTTGTTGTTGAAATGTGTTATACAGATAAACTTGCCTCGCCTTGCCTTGCCTTGCGTTGTCTATCACTTGCAAAGTTTGCAGTTTATCTTATAATTTTGCTTTATTTTAAAAATACAGATGTAATAACTAAATCTCTTTACACTGTTGGTCATTTGTTAAGTTTCATAGCAATCCCTACAGTTGTGTGATTTAATGGGAGATCAGGTTTTCATGTAGTTCAAACCTCATGTTTAACTGTTCAAAATATATGTAAAATTTACCTGAGCATTTGTTGATTACATGGCACATTTTCTAACTTCAAAGACATCTTTAGATTAAGTTTAGTTTACAGCTAGAGATTGATAAATATCACAATGATAATGATAGTGATATTGTTATTACATGTATTCATTAAATAAATCAATAAATCATTGCAGATTGTCTATGTAATAGTTTAAAACCATGATTCATTAATTTATCATTTTTCATTGAGTCTGTGGTTTTACATTACAGCTTCAGGTAAACACATATGAAAGCAAATGTATTATCTGTAAATGAAATAAAACTTTACAGATAACAAATGACTCCAGCCTTAAAAACTCTACATTTTTTTTGTCTAAATTGACAAAATCCTCACGTAAATCATTTTGCATTTATACTGATCCAATAATGTTACTACAAAAGTAATTCATGTTTAATATCTTTCTTGTACAGTATCCATACTAGTTAAATGAAACCTCCAAATAGTTTTGTCACACTTATATAAAATAGATATATCAAACTTTTAAATATTTACCTTTTGGAAGTTGTACAGTCCTTCCTCCAATGTCGTCTTACAGTGTGTCTGTTGTATTTGTCTTCTTCCTCATGCAATTAGGTTATATTTATAGTAAATAACTTGCAACAATTCTACTTCTGCTTTTTACAGAGGTTTATTCCCAGATATGATTTCATAATATTAATGTACAAGAAATGTTCTGTCAGCAAAAAAGACCTCAGAATATTTTTATAAAAAGTAAAAATAATGAAAATAAAAACCCGAGGGCAGCACGGTGGCTTAGTGGTTAGCACTGTTGCCTCACAGCAAGAAGATTCCCGGTTCAATTCCCGGCCCGGTGGGTCTTTCTGTGTGGAGTTTGCATGTTCTTCCCGTGCTTGCGTGGGTTCCCTCCGGGTACTCCGGCTTCCTCCCACAGTCCAAAAACATGCAGGGTAGGTTAATTGATCATCCTAAATTCTCCCTAGGTGTGATTGGGTGTTTGTCTGGATAGACTGGCGACCTGTCCAGGGTGTACCCCTGCCTTTTGCCTACTATGCATCGGGATAGGCTCCGACAGACCCCTGTGACCCGGTAACGGATTAAGTGGGTATAGATAATGGATGGATGGATGGACAACAAATTACACAGACAACCAATTGCACCCTTCACTGTCTTTTCTTTTCCTTCTTGCTCTTTCTTGCTCTCTGTCCCACTCTTTCCTAGTATTTCACATCCCACTCATGGTGATCTCAGTCCTCTGGCAGATTTTTTTATTCCCCTTTATTTTCCTTTTATATTCTCTAGGGATTAATAAAATATGGTTAGACTGTCATGAGGCCTGATGAAGGGAACACAGTCACACTCATGCTCACATAAAACAAAAAAATCCTTTGTTGCAAAAATAAAAAAGCATATATATGGCTCTCAATTGTGAAAAACCATGGACGACTCACATTTGTGTGGAGGATATGTAATTTACATAAACAAACTAGAATCAGTTGGATAAGCTTGACTTGAATAACTTTAAAGCACTAGTTGGACACACTTTTACATTCATTTGAAATAGATAGATAGATAGATAGATAGATAGATAGATAGATAGATAGATAGATAGATAGATAGATAGATAGATAGATAGATAGATAGATAGATAGATAGATAGATAGATAGATAGATAGATAGATAGATAGATAGATAGATAGATAGATAGATAGATAGATAGATAGATAGATAGATAGATAGATAGATAGATAGATAGATAGATAGATAGATAGATAGATAGATAGATAGATAGATAGATAGATAGTGACAGCACAATTGCCTTAACAAGTTTGGAAAACACAGAAAACCAAAACAGGAAGTTAAAATGACCCTTCAAAATATGCATGATCGTTCTTACAGTAAAAACGTTTTGGGGTAGCAGCTCTTCATAGTGTTAAAGGAAATGAAATTGCAAATATAGTAGTTAAGGAACCAGTGACAATCATGTTGACTTGATGGTCAATTTTGGCACGGTAGAAATCAAGAGCTTTTTTAGTCAACAAACTAAAAAGACAAACAGCAAAAGCATATTGGACTGATCAGTGTATTAAATTGAATAATGAATAACCTTAATAACTTAACGGGTATGTTTAATCACTGTGGACAACAAGAACAATAAAACATATGATGGTACACTGTCAGAAATATATAGAAAGAAGAAGGGGGATTACATTTTTCTGAAAAATTAAAGTAAGATTTAACAGATTTACCAAATTCAAGAACTGAGTGTTTTCATAATATACTTAGGAATCTTGGAGAAATGGGTTTTGGAGAGCAGCTGCCTCTCCTCTTTGGGGGCTCTGACATTTATTACAATATCTCCCACTTCAGTGGCCACACTGTGAGTCAAACCTGCATCCTGTACTAGTGTGAATTGATTTTGCCCAAAATAGTACACACGGTGCAGAATGCAAACTAGTATACAAAAAGGGTGGTTTATGGGTGGTTGAGGACTTCTGTTTAAACTTACAGTTTCATATGCTATATCCAATAATGCAATGCACATGACCGCCTGGTCATGTGCATTGCAGGTGCCAGGACATCGTTGTTTTTATGGCAGCATAGCACTTACTAATGTCAACTGTTGGATCAATATTTAGTGCATACTGTATACTATGTTGTAAGTATAATTGTATGCAGTATCAAAAAATTGGGAAAAAACAATCAAAATAAAATTGCATATAATATTAGGTAATACATTAAGCATAATATTATTACAGCTTTACTAAAATTTTGCTCTAACAAATTTCAAAGATCAACGCAATAAATACAAACCTAAAAGGTCTGGGTACAGAACGTTGACATGCTGTCATTTCAGCTGTTCATGCTGATGTGTTATTGACTGTGTCCCTTTTACAACAATGAAGTGAAGACAAAAGCCTGCCTGTGTCACCTTTTCTAATGAAAATATACATGGTCACATCTGCAAGGGGACTAATGCTAACCAAAAGAAAAGACATTTCATTTAAAATATAATTATCTCTGTATTTCTCTACCAGGAACCAAATGATGGTGGGCAGGAACAACAGCGTGTAAATAAGCAAAACCACAACCAGAATCATCACAATTCGTTGTTTTTCTTCAGCAGGGACACTGCGGGCTCCAGACAAGGCTCTGAGGGTCCCACCCAGGAAGAATATGAACATCGGTAGAGGCACAAGTAGGTAGACAGCAAAAATGATCGCTGTGATCTCAGAGTCAACAAATAACTTTTCAGGAAGGACATAAACAAAAGGAAGGATCCAAACTACACAACAGACCACCGCTGGTGTCTTAAAGTTTCGTTTGAATCTGTACCACACCGGCCAGGCGATGACCAAATATCTGTAATAAAAGGCACATGTATACAGTGTTTGTTTTGAAAGTATCCTATTTATGTAATAATAAGATGATCAGATGTAGAAGTAGAAACATAGAGGGATAACGTGATACTACCTTTCCAGAGAGATGCACACCATGAATCCAACACTGGCCATGACAGCAAAAATGTAGGTAATATAGGTTATATCTTCATCATCAACTATGTCTGTGTTCAATGCAGCCAAGCAGCAGAGCTGAATCAGATCAGAGAAAAGAAGGTTGATGACGTAGATTGGAGCGGTGTGATCAGCTTTTATCTGCAGGAAAACATTGATAGAAGTGAAGGAAGCACATCTTAACATGCTTCTCAATAAAGACGTCTCCTTTTAGAGTTATTTATTAATCTCAGAAGCTGATACAATAACCAAGAAAACTATTCATTTCCAACAGTCAAATTTGACGTAACACTTCTACAGTCATTAGCGAATAAAACAGTTCTGACGTTTAATGCGTCACTAAATAATAAATAAATAAAATAGAGAGTGGCTTTGCTGCTGTTACAAAATCAGATGGTAAATTATAACATACATACCAGAGTGCCAACTGCAAAGATGGCCATGAGAGTCAAGGGAAGTCCGATGCAAACTATGATCCATTGCAACACTTGTATGAAGTAATAAAAGCTGATTTCGTCCGAGCTGTAGCCAGTGTTGTTCATATAACTGGTGTTTTCATTTATGTCAGTGATATTGGGTATTTCATCTCTTGAGGTGTTGTAGAAGTAGAACTCTCCCATTGCTCTGTGTGAAAATGATTTCTAAAGAGATATGGTTGAGACAAGTCAATGTCAAAGTAAAATTAGTCATTTGAGTACACAATGAATGTGGCAAAAGTGTCTCTGTTCATGATTAGTAACCGTTAGTTTTTAAAATACTTTCCAAACATCATAAGACGATACCTTTGTGGTTTATGTTCATACAGTATACTGTAGCTTTGGTCTTCTTTTCTTTCAGTGGTTGCCTTCAGGGGTCGACCTATTCTCCGCATCCTTTTCTCTCACTTCATGTCCTCTTTCACAACATTTATTTACTGACGACACCATCTCCACTGCCCTCCACACTGCCCTCACACATATGGACACTAGAAATGCTTATGTGAGAATGCTCTACATCGACTTCAGTTCAGCATTCAACACCATCATACCCCAGCAGCTCATTCACAAACTGGACCAGCTGGGGATCAACACCTCAATGTGCAACTGGCTGTTGGACTTCCTGACTGGGAGACCACAGGCAGTACGGGTCGGCGGTAACACATCCAGCACCATCACACTGTGGTGGGTCTCATCAACAACAACGATGAGTCAAACTACAGGAGCGAAGTGAGCCGCCTGGCTGAGTGGTGCAACGACAATAATCTCTCCCTGAACGTGGAGAAGACCAAGGAGAATGTTGCTGACTTCAGGAGACAACACACCCAGCATGCTCCTCTGACCATCAACAGTGCTGCTGTGGAGAGGGTGAGCAGCACCAAGTTCCTGGGTGTCCACATCTCCGAGGACCTCTCCTGGACTGTTAACACCACATCACTCCCCAAGAAAGCACAGCAGCGTCTCTATTTTCTCCGCAAACTGCGAAGAGCCAGAGCCTCGGCCCCCATCAGGTACACCTTCTACAGAGGCACCATCGAGAGCATCCTGACCAGCTGCATCACCGTGTGGTACGGATCCTGTACCGCAACCTGCCGCAAGTCTCTCCAACGTGTCGTGAGAGTAGCTGAGAAGATCGTTGGTGTCTCTCTCCCCTCACTTCAGGACATTTACAGCAGCCGTCTGACTCGCAAAGCCCTCAGCATTGTGCGAGACCCCACCCACCCGTCACACAGCCTCTTCAGTCTGCTGCCATCAGGGAGGAGGCTGCGGACCCTCCAGGCTAGAACCAGCTGACTGAGGAACAGTTTCATCCACCAGGCTCTTAAACCCAACGTCATGCCATAACTTGTTTCTTTTTAATTTGCACTTTGTGTTTAAAATTTATTTATTGTGTAGCACCGAGGGTTTGAGAGTAACGTCATTTCGATTCTCTGTATCTATCTTACATGTGGTAGAATTGACAATGAACTTGACTTTGACTTTGATTTATAAATTTCTCTTTGGTTTTGTTCTAGGCCTCCCTCCTGGCAGTTCCAACCTCATCATTCCTTCTACCAATGCACTTACTATCCCTTCTCTGTACATGTCCAAACTCTCTCAGGCTGGCCTCTCTGGGTTTCTCCCCAAACATGTTACACGCTCACCTCCTCTGATGTACTCCTCCTGATCCCCGTCACCCACAAAGAAAACCTCCACATTTGAACCTGTGCTACTTCCAGCTCTGCCTCCTGTCTTTTCCTCAGTGCCACAGTCTCTAAACTGTACAGCATCGCTGGTTTCACCACTTGAACACCCACCTTTCATTATTGCTGATGCTCTTTCATCACAGATCAACAGCATGGCTTTAGTACAGTAAAGGTTTCAGGGTTAGAATTAATAACATATTCTTATTGTCACTGTTTTAGTTTATATTTTTTAATAGTATTTGTGTATCAATCTTTTATTTGCTTGTAATGCTGTGAAGCACTTTGGTCAAATTAAGTGTTTGAAATGTGTTGTATAAGTAAATGTTGATTTGATTTGAAAAAGGAAAAACTGGAGGAACAGCTGTGAACTTGTTCAATTCATTTCTATAAATTTGACTATTGTTCTGACAAACTAAGTCATGTAAATGTTGGTACATTATTGAACTAATCTATTTTTTAGCAAAGTTCCATCACCTATCAAAAACTGCAATCTGTCATTTGGTTTCCAGAGAGCTTGGCAGTGTTCCTGAACACTTTGCTTCCTCCTGACATAAGTTTCAGGTTTATTTGCGTATCCTCCCTTTGATTACTTGATAAAGAACCAAAGCTGCTGAAAACCTTTTGTATTCATTTTTGCTTGACCTGAAACTGTCTGGCCAGCAAAAACGATACGCTGTACTGACTTTGAGCCTGGCGCACAGAATCAGGCACTCCTAAACTCTGTTGACAATTACTATAATCTAGATGGAGCTATAACAATACGTTTACAAGAACAGGGACAGTGAGAGCAAAATGAACTACCATGTGCCAAAGCTATCATTTTCACACAATTTGTTTACAAAAGTCTCCTGGTTGTCATGCATACAAACAATGTGGCTCTTCAGTCCAAATTTGCGCGCAGGGATCATTTGTATAATTTGCATGTGCACCACATGTTCACAGCTGACCTCCAGGATGCTGCTAGGTGTTATTATCTCATTTCTATCTCATTTCTAAAGTGAAAAAATACACTTATGACAACTAGAGTCTCATTATAATTCCTTAAAGAACATTCCCTAGCTCGATTACTTAATAGAGAGCATAAACTTTGGTTATGAACTAGTTTGATTCAAACGTTTTTTGAGTTAGAATAGAAAATGTGTGCAGAAATCTTTTCCTCTCGCTGTCACAGGGCGATTAGACCCTATCCTTATCAGTCTGTATACATCAGCTACTGAATGTTACACAAACCACTGTGAATAGATGCAAACGTCGGCTCAGTTGGACCCCCTACAAGCAGGTTTCACCATTGCTAATGTGACAGTGCTGTATGTGTGTTACACAGTTGGTCCTATGTTCATGTGTTTGTTAAAAAATGCAGTTTTTTTCCTCTTTTCTTTAAATAACATGATTATTCTAATCGGTATTTTCAAAATGAATCAACTGCAAAATAAACATCTTCATAAACTGGGTATTATTAAAACATGAACATTCTTTAACCCTTGTACCAACTTAAAACTGTCTACTTCTCTTTTATTTTTTTTAAATTCTTGTAATAAAAAAACAAATACTGCAATATTTACCTTTGACAGACGAGGTCTGGAGACGTTCTTGCGCCAATATAACCGACGGGGTCTAAGACGGTTCCTTGCACCACTGTTACAGATGAGGTCTGATAGGGTTCCTCGCACCGGTGTTATTAGATGGTTCCACGCACCGCTGCTACAAATGATGTTTGATAAGGTTCCTCACGCCGATGTAACAGACGAGGTCTGAGATGGTTCCACTTAAAGCTGTTACAGATGAGGTTTGAAACGATTCCTCACACTGGTTTTTGTAGATGGTTCCACGCACTGCTGTTACAGATGAGGTCTGATAGGGTTCCTCTCGCCAGTGTTACAGACGAGGTCCTAGACGGTTCCTCACACCGGTGTTACAGACGAGGTCCTACACGGTTCCTTGCACCAGCGTTAATGCCGAGTTCCTCTCATCCAACAGTCAACGTCAAACATGGTTGGGGACGTGTGCTCTCTGATAATTGATATCTGCTCCTAAATTTAAAAAGGTTGTCTGACAGGGTTGTCTCATTTGCATCAGTTATAGGCAGAGTCAGCAGGAAGGACATCCTTATGTGCCTGTTTTGATGCATCTTTCCACTTTGAGTTGTAAAAGTTACTTTTTTTTCCAGCTTCTCTTGGTTATTTAGGACATTTTTTGTGTTTGTTAAACTATCTAGTCTTGCAATCTCCTGCTCCATTTTCCGGTCACTTGTAAACAAGACTACAAAATACTTGAACTTCTCCACTTGAGGGAGCATCTTCATCCCAAATCTGGAGAGAAAATTCCACCTGTTTCTGACTGAGATCCATGGTCTGGGATTTGGAGGCACTGATTCTCATCCCTGCTGCTTTACACTCAGCTGAACTGCTCCAGAAAGAAATCAAGGCTGAGATGAAATCCACTACAGTATTTACACTTTTTCTTTCTTTTAAATTTCAGATGACAAATACAGACCCGAGAAGATCTCTTCAAAACACGCAAAATGACTGAGGATACACAATACTGATGCATATTCGTTAATGCCTTTAGTAGATATATTGATAAATCACAAGTAGTTTATAGGTTACCCACTGTGGTTTGGAGGTTTGGAGTGTTGTTTCACAGCTGGAAGGTTTCTGGCCTTTTGGTGTAAAGTTCTGCTCCAGTTTCCTTCCACATTCGGGAACAGGTGGATAATATTCACATTCAGCTTATTTGTGCATGTAAATTTCTTTTAGGAGTCTGTGTGGTCGCCTTTCTGTATGTGGATCTGAAACAAACCGGTGACTTGTCCTGAAGACAGCTGGGATTGGTCCAACAGATATGAGTCTTCAATGGCAGAAGCAGGTCGGAATTAAACTGATCATTTCATGAAGACCAAACTTTAAAGTACAGACAAGAACAACAGTGTCTGTCTGAACACTGCACTCCAGACTCATACTCTCGAACAAGAAGTCCACCTGGCTCACGTCCGACCTCCCTTCTCGCTGTCTCACAGTGAAAACAAATAAAAGGCTTTATATGTTATATGTAACTTTTATTTTTTTTTTTCAAAGTTGTGGTACATTTTAAATCAACATGCAGATGCTTGATAGTTTATAAATGTCACTTTGTGGACTTTGGATGTTTACAAACTACTAAACATTCTTAAAAGGGGAAGATGGGAGCAAAAAGAGAAGTCTGATGGAACCAGTTAAGTGACTGATCTGATTGTGGAGAGCTGGATCCAGACTGGCAGGCCAACGGATAACCAATACGAAAGAAATGACAAATAACTCTTTTCCATGTTTAATTGTAGAGGCTACTTTCTCAGGGGGATTTCTAATTTAAATGAAGACTTATAACTTATATCATAAATAAAAGTGTTAGACCCAGACCCTTGCAGATCAACTCAAAACTGATCAAAGTGTTTTCTTAATACAGTTAACAGAGTAACTATCTTTTAAATAAGACTAAAGGTGCTCCGTAAGGTCTGTATTCCCAGGTCAGATGTCAAGCCAAGACAGTACTAAGGCTGTGAATGTTTATTTCTGCGCCAAATGTGGATGTTTTGACATGTGGGTCGATCAATATTGACTCACTTTTGGAAAAAGCCCCTAGTGGTCAGTTGAAGAACTACAGTTTCCTTTAGGTTTGATTCAGACCAACAAGCTGAATGTGGCGCCGTGGGTTAAAGCTGCAGCCTGAAATGTGTGAACAGGGTCTGACCTCTAACGAGTCAAGCGGAGTTCAGCGTTAATTTACAGGACCGCTTCAACGCAAGAGAATGAAAAAAGCTTTCAAATACTACCCAATGAGTTTTGGATTTATTGTTGCTCATTTTATCCAGATGTCAAACAATAAATTACAGCAAATATCACAGAGTAAAAATAAATATAAACATTAGCGTTATAAAATGAACCCCGTCTAGTTTCTTTGAAGGTCGGAGAAACTGGGAACGACACTGGGAACAGGAAACAGGGAAGAAACATACAACAAAACGATGCTACAGATGTGACAAATTACAAATGAATGAGTAACCAGTAAAAAAAAGGAAATGTTTCAAATACAGATTTACATTTTTACAATATTAAGTAGAAATGAAAAGGTCCAGATTAAAGGAATGATGCGCACTCTACAAAGTTGTGTTAAACTTCACTTGATTGCGCAGTTTTTAAACTGCAGTCATTATTGTACAGGAGCTGCAGGGCACAAACAAGCTTCCTACTCCTGTAACTGGAATGTAAAAGTGTTGCAGTTCAGACAGTGATGCCTAGAAAATAAATATAATTATAGAGGTTGGAGATGTTTAAAAAAGAAAAGAGAGCGAGAACAACCTTTCATTATCTCACTTGTGTTTTCATTTAGGAATTTATCCACATAAAGATTGAGTTCTGCATCCCAGTCAAACAAACCACGTTTGTATGGATATATTCACCTGGTGCAGATGGATGAGGAACCGTGATTTTCCTCTAAAAGTTGTGTTTGTATCGCATTTGTACATCTCTCAAGACCAACACCGATGTGTGGTGTTGTTTTCTCTGTACAAAGGAATGGTTGTTGTGACGGATTTATAGAGATCCAACCCTTTACGTCCTACTTTAGTTTTTGATTTCTTCCTCTTTGACCAACTGATCACTCATCTTCATCCCTTCTTCATCTCTGAAGCCCATATCTGGTCCAGGACTGGGCGGAGGCAGCTCCACATCCTTTGAGCTGCTTGTGCTGGCGGCTCTGGCGATCCTGGTGAGGGTTTGTTCGTAAGGTGAGGGCAGGTAGACCATGAGGAACACGCCATCTGTCACATCCTGCTCGGAGCTGGAGCTGGAGAGCGGGTGCTGACCCCTGTTGCGTCGGAGGGAGGACAGCAGCTCGCAGTTCCTCTCTGGGTCCTGCAGGTCCTCCAGCGCAATCACATTGGTAAGATCCAGCTTGCCATCGAGGCTGATGCCACGTCTGCGCCGGCAGATCACAAAGCTGAGGATGCTGAAGAAGAGGAGGAGGAAGGAGGAGGTGGCTATGGCAATGTAGGTAATGGATCCAAAGCTGAGGATGGCTTCACCTGAGCTCTGACCCTGGGAGCAAGACACAAAAAACGTCAGCGTTTTCATATGCTGATTCTTTATTCCTCTTTCTTTTACATTTAACCAAAAATAATTTTTTTACATGGTTCAATTTAAAGCAAGACATCCATTTATCACATTTCAGTCAGATATTTCAGCCCCCCCCCCCCTCCAGAGATTTAGAAGGCACGAGAACGACAAGTACCTTGGATCCTTAAATAGATGTGTGAACGAGATGGCTTAACTGGAATAAACCATGCAGTGGGGTGAAAATGAGTTTAAAACGCTGCTGGAAATATCTTCCTGAATCAGCAGGGGTCTTGTAAACCCAGATAAGCGGATAGAGATGGATGGATGGATGGATGGATGGATGGATGGATGGATGGATGGATGGATGGATGGATGGATGGATGGATGGATGGATGGATCTTGTATACTAAATTTAGTTTAGAGTATGATAATGGTTTCATGTTTTCTGTTTTATAATGAAAACTCCTGTATGTTCATATATACCAACTGGCTGACTGCATGTTTTTTTTTTTTTTTTGTTGTTTTTGGGGGGGTTCAATCAAATTGTCACATTAAAATAAATGAACTGAGAAAGTGTTCGCCATCTGACCAGCAGAGGGCGCCATCAGTCTAACATCAGACTGCGTCTCGATTTAAAGATGTTACCATTTACATTTAAAACCCTTTTTTTTTTAAGCATGAAGTCAATAATTACAGTAAGTAAAGCAAAATAAATTTTGAAGTCTTAAATTTCTCTTTGGACAAGGAGAGCACAGGATAACAGGAGCTGGGATCGGCTCCAGCAGACCCCTGTGACCCTGGGCAGGATGAAGTGGGCAAAGACAGCGGACAGATGAAGGACAACTGAAAGTCAGAGTTGGGGAGCGATTTTCAGCACAGATATTTCACACCGTATCAGAAGGTGGTGCTTTGGTTTGAGATTGTTTTCAAAAAAGCCCAGAATACAAATGGCTTTATGGATTTTTATTTATTTATTTTTTTTATTTTGATAGGACCTTAATATGAAAAGACTAATTTTAACACTAAAATTGTCTTAAAATAATTTTGTTTTTAATGTTTATTTTAAATAAAAACATTAATATAACAAACCAATAAAAGGCGAATGTTAATATGTAGGCTATATACTGTTTCCTAAATAACACAGCCATTCAAGACCTCATCTTTATGAATACAGACATTAAATGTCATCGGAAGAACAGCAAAATCAATAAGAGCATAATATTCATGCAGGTACAGACAACCTTGAGAAGCAACAAGTAGGCTGACTTTGTCTTTCAGTCTTTTCTTTTGAAATATTTTATCAATACAACTTCATTTTTAAGCCTGGAAGCTGCTCCTTCAAGCGGTTTTCTGCCTAATTTATAATATAATTGCTGGTACATTTTCCAACTTTAAATTACTATTTCAGATACCACAGATCAATTGTTAATCATCAATAAAAGCCACTGATCACAAACTGACCGTTGCCTGTCTGTCGGTGGACGGCAGAGCCGACGGCACGGTGGACCAGTCCAGAGAGTCCCGGCCCGCCGGTCCAAACCTCATCCAGCTGCTCTCCAGCAGAGACCGCATGGTGGAGGAAAGGAAGGTCTGAAGCCCAGCCGGAGCCAGGGGCCACAGGGGCCGCGTACACTCTGGTGGACCGCGTTGGTGAAAAGAGGCGAGGAGGTACGGGCGTCCGTCCACGGCTCCGAGGGACACTGACTGCAAAGCCAAAGGGATCAGCCTGAAATGATGACTGTGAGAGAGAAGGAGGGGGGAGAAATGAGGGCAGTAGACAGTCCAGCAGAGACTAGACGCATCACTGGTCCTGATGGGAGGATTTAGATTTACAGCTGCTGGAAGCAATCACCCACTTCAAAATCGTGTGTGTGTGTGTGTGTGTGTGTGTGTGTGTGTGTGTGTGTGTGTGTGTGTGTGTGTGTGGACTCACGTGTCTCACTTATGTTAATATACTACAGTCAAAAACTCAAAAGCTGCAGCTCCCCTGGTTCTGTGTGGGTGAACGTACCAGTTCTTTTACATGTTCATCCATGACAGGAGTCGATGCCCTCACTGGCATCATCTACTTCCACCTCACAGAATTCCCTGAGGATCTTCAGGTTGTAGAACTGTGAAAATGCACCAAGATAATCATATATGTCATGGATTCATTGATGAAGGTCCATGCACATGCATTCATGAGTGTTCTGCAAAAGCAGAAGTCACAGAACTCACATGTATCTCAGAAATAGCAGAATCAACTCACATCAAGGCTTTTATTTCTGAATACATCTCTGAATCAGTGGAAGTCCTGAACCTTCAACCTGATGTTATTCCCTGAGCCAGAATTCCCTGAACCACAAGATTGTATTCCAACCTTTTATCCCCTGAGGTAATAGGTGTCAGCAGCAGAGACTACCTGGTGAGGGTCACAGAAACAAGAAACGAGGAAAACATTACCTAAGAAGTTTAAAATGAGGAAAATAATGTGAGCTCATTGACGAATTCCCTCTATGGCGGGAAGTTTCCAGAACAGGGTTTTTGGGCACCATCTGAAAATACACTCTAGCGTAGCATTCCCACTGCATTCCCACTGCATTCCTAAAGCTGCATCAAAACCAAAGATATTTCAATGCCTTTTTTTTCCCTTTTGTGTTGGCTGAAACAAAACCGAGTATCGATCCTATACTAGTCAGCTGTCATGGAACAGACTTCCTGTGGTTCCTTTGTCTTCCAGTTTAACTTAAGTAATACTTTAAAGTCACTCCAGAAATACTAGATACTTGTTTTACATCTAGTAACATCACAGCAACCACTTCTAACAACGGTTTGCAAAATGAGCACGGTCTAGCTTAAAATGACTCCACACTGAACATGCTAACTAATCCAACGAGTCACATCCCTCAACTTCTCCAGCTGCTGACTCAAAACAGAGTTGAAATAAAACCAACACGGCATCACTGGCCAACAAGAATCAACAGCACCTCTACTTCCTCTGCAAACCGAGGAAAGCCAGAGCACCAGCCTCCATCATGTATCCTTCTACAGAGGCCCCATCGAGAGCATCCTGAGCAGCTGCATCAGCATGTGGTACGGAGCCTGCACCGCATCCGGAGCAGCTGCATCAGCGTGTGGTACGGAGCCTGCACCGCATCCGGAGCAGCTGCATCAGCGTGTGGTACGGAGCCTGCACCGCATCCGGAGCAGCTGCATCAGCGTGTGGTACGGAGCCTGCACCGCATCCGGAGCAGCTGCATCAGCGTGTGGTACGGAGCCTGCACCGCATCCGGAGCAGCTGCATCAGCGTGTGGTACGGAGCCTGCACCGCATCCTGAGCAGCTGCATCAGCGTGTGGTACGGAGCCTGCACCGCATCCGGAGCAGCTGCATCAGCGTGTGGTACGGAGCCTGCACCGCATCCGGAGCAGCTGCATCAGCGTGTGGTACGGAGCCTGCACCGCATCCGGAGCAGCTGCATCAGCGTGTGGTACGGAGCCTGCACCGCATCCGGAGCAGCTGCATCAGCGTGTGGTACGGAGCCTGCACCGCATCCGGAGCAGCTGCATCAGCGTGTGGTACGGAGCCTGCACCGCATCCTGACCAGCTGCATCAGCGTGTGGTACTGAGCCTACACCGCATCCTGAGCAGCTGCATCAGTGTGTGGTACGGAGCCTGCACCGCATCCACAGCGCACAGTGAGAGCAGCTGAAAGGACAATCGGTGCCTCTCTTCCATCCCTTCAGGAACACTTGACTTACACTCAAAGCCCTCTGCATTGCAGGTGATGCCCCCCACCCCTCACACAGCTTTCCTTCTCCTGTCTGTTGCCATCAAGGAGGAAACTGCAGAGTCTGCAGGCCAGGACCAGCAGACTGAGGATTAGCTTCATCCACCAGACTGTCAGAAACCTGAACTCTCTACCTGTAGAAATGTTGAGTATTTCAGATGCCACTATCTGAATTGGAACATAACTGAACCCTCTGACAATTATTTTGAATTTTACAAGTAAAACATTTTTTCAAATCTTTGGTGTAAAGATTGCACACGCTTACTTGGTTATGAGGGATTTTCCTTCTGGTAAATTATTTACTTGGTTCAGTATGTTCCTTCAAACGTCATACTGAAAAAGGTAAGCGATGTTTAAACCTTTTTAGAAATTGTGTCAGATGCCTGGGTCATGAACGTACTTCCTACGTCCATGTCAGACTCCAGGTCAGCATAATCAAAGCTGCTTTGCTGTAAGTCCAACGTGCACAGACAGACAGACTCTCTAGAAACGTATCTGTCAATTTTTGAACTGTCAGCCAAATCACACATATAGGTCTGTGCCGGTGACTGTGTCTGCACAGGATGTAAGCTGCTTGATCTCTGAGCAAATAAATCACAGTATGCCATAGCCTTTTCATTTCTCAGTAATCCGTCACTTAACTCTCCAAACTGTAGTTGATTTTCATGATCATTATCAGGAGAATTGAGATTAGAATTTCTCAGGAAAAAGGACTGTACAAAAAACTTCGAGGCGGCGGATCAGAGGCGAAAGCTTAAAGTTGAACGAAGATGCTGAACACGTGACAGCGAGCAGATGTTAGGCTTGTTGTTAGAACTGGGTTATACTTAAGTCTGCTTGAAAAGCAAAGGACATTTGTGCTCAAAATCCTCAACATGATACAATCACAACAGCTGCGGTACAGAGTTGTCACCACAGCATATTTACTGTATTTTAGTTTAAAAGGCCAGAAATGTAGACTGAACAAACAATATCAGAGAGAACCGAAAGCAGCTGCACAAGTAGTTTAAATGAGTTAATGAAAAGGAGGGGTGGAGCAAGTAAAGCCAAAGACTGGGTGGAGAACACTTGCATGACACCAACACATTAGCCAGCTGCTTATTTTAGATGGAAACGCCATCATGGACTTAACACCAACTAAATCCTGTCTCCTCACAGCTGATCACACTGATGGCCGACAACATCTGTCCACTCGCTGGCCGCCCTCAAACGGCTGGAACGGGGACAGGTCAGGGACAAAGGAACGTCAACGGAGAGAGGACGGGCAGAGAAACGAGACATCATAATGCTGTTTGTCCTTGCTGGGACAGTCTGAAATGACTTCTTCCCAGAATAAGATGGATTTCCTTGGTTGAATTAGGACAAGATTTTCCAACCCTTAAGTGCAGTTTGGAAAGTCAGAATAAATGCAACGGAGGATTTTTAGCGATAACACAACCTGCATTATTATTATAATAAATATTCTGATTGCACATAAGAGTGCTGCTGCAGTCACTGGCAGTGGCGCTTCGGTAAAAGATAGTTCCTTATATGCAATGCTGTGGTCAGGTCAGCAGACCTCGAGTCGCAGTCCAGTCTCACGTCCTTAGTGTTTGATTCTGAATCGAGTCCAAGTCGAGCCCTCTACTGAACTCGACTCCGATTGAAACGGCACAAGCGTCAGCTCTGAAACACATGCAGTCTTATTTTAACCATTTCTAATCATATGTTTTAGTGAATAACTTGTTTTTGTCCAAAGCAATTTACAGAGAAATTAATAAAACCTGCATTAACTTCCACCAAAAACAGTTTCACTGAAAGGCCAAGTGCACCACTCGCTCCATCTCAACATCAGTAGACTGCAGCTCTGCATGCAAGTAGCATATATTATATTAATATATCTGCTGATGACCAGATGAGATGATGAGATCCGTCTGCAGGGCGAGAAAGGTGGATGTTGACTTTTTAATAAAAATACAAGCATGTGACTCAGTCAAGGTGCATTGGGACGTGGTTGGATCTCCTTGCTTCTCCTGGTCCTTCCATGTTGTGGTCTGGCTCTGGGGTTGCTTGGGTTTGGGTTCCCTCAGTGGTCCACATCTGGTGTCAGGGCAGGGGTCTGAGGGTCCTTGTGGACTTTGGGGGTTCGCGTGGGGCGCCGCGCTGGCATGGGCGTCCGGGCCCTTGGTAGTGATGCTCGCGGTTTGGCTCGTTGCTCTTCATCGCAATGGTTTTGACCCGTCTGGAATGAATCAAAACGAAATACAGCAATGATTGCTGGTTTTTAAATAGACAAACATTTAAACAGGCAAAAAAAAAAACAGAAAAACGCCACTTTTCTAAACAATGTTCACAACAACCTCATGTGGTCTGGTCCGACATGTCATGTTTGAGTCGTGTTGCTGGAGAGAGAGACGGCAGAAAGGGAATGAATGAAACGGGGACGGTGAAACGAGAGAGAGCAATAAGTGCAAATGAAAAAAGAAACAAAAAACACCCAGCTGTTAAAAGTGGGTGAAAAAACGAAGAGTAAATCTTCTTAGGAACATCAGATGCCCCGCCCTCGATCGGCTCTTCTGCCTCCAATATGGTGCAGACCACGGTCCAGACACTGTAATTCACAACTTATCCTGAAATCAACACTAGTGTGACTGAGGGCAGAGAGGCTTCGTTGTCTGTCATCTAGGCCAACCGACTCACAGATGTGATTCAGTGTGTTCAGGATGTAATTAAGCTTTGCGGGGGTCAGATGCATTAAACCACATAATTTCAAGTGCAAAACTCTACATATGCAGCATTTACTGCAGATTAATAAAGTCATGGCCCTGTATGGTTCCGTCTTATAAACCAAAAACTAAATATTCCAACCCTTTTTTTAAACCATGAATGAAGAGTCCCCACTTAGTCATTTTCAAACCTTTACCACATATAAATGACAGCATTCACTGAAAGCAAAAACTGATAGCGTTCTGTAAAGCAGAGAAAAGAAACGTGGTTTTATTTAGTTTCTCAGTTCTGGAATCACAAACAGAAAACCAACTGCTGAAGCAACAATAGTAAAAGAAAAAACACGGTGCAGAGAAAAAATAAAAATAAAAAACACATGGTTTTATCCTAAATGAGACGGCCAATCACCACATCAGCTGTCCATCAGAGATACGGGAGCTTAATATACAACTAACGAGCATAAAAGGTGAGGACGAGGATTTAGCTTTAGGCGAAGATGATCAGAAAGGAGACAAGGCTACGGGCTGAACTTCGGGTGTTGAGCAGACCTTCAAAGTCTCAAGCATCACATAAACCTGCATTTGATGCCAGAAAATTCAGAAGTCTCTTAACTCTCACTCTTTTAAAATGAGATAAGTCTTCCAACACCATCAAAACAGACATTACTGCACAAGAGCGTTAAGCACCGTCAAGTCTGTTCATCCATCCATCTACACCCACACAAGGGCAACCTGGACTGCTGGGCGAGGCCAGGCTTCCCAGCAATACCCCACAAGTACGAGGATACACAAACGATTTAACAGAAACAAAACCAGATAAATGTCACACCATTCAAATCAAACTTTTCACAGATTTCTTCCCATTTAAACTTCATCAACTGGGACTTTGGGCTCTGGTGACGCCTGGTCTGACCGACATTCTCACCGTCAAATTTATTTATAGCACAATTAAAAACAAATTTGACCAAAGTGCTTTACAAACACCAAAATCAAACATGCATAAACACAATAAAAAGCATTAATAGAATAACATTCACATGGCAGTACAGTCCAACATCTGTCTGCGTGTCCTACTTGACTCAGAGCTGAAAGCCAAAGAGAAGAAATGTGTTTTTAGAAGTGTTGGTAAAGTCGGAGCCGTGCAAATATAAAAAGGTAAGGCCAGTCTATAGGTTTGGGGCTGCCACCACAAAAGGTTGATCACCTCCGTTTTATTCTTGATTGCATCTTCAGTTGTTATGTGTGAACAGCTCAAAGACTTCAAAACTCTCCCGCCGTGTTGTGGAAATGTCGACAGTTGTCAGCAAACCAAATGTCTGGAGCCGTCTTGTAATTTTGAGCAAAAGACACTGAGAAGTAAAGCACGAGGTGCCGTCACTGAGGAAAGGTGCAAAGCAACAGGATGATGCTGTAAACTTTCAAAAACGCACCATCAGGGGCAATCTTTTCACTCACCTTGAACCTCCCGTAGCACACCGTCACTGCTCCTGAAGTGTCCTAATCTAAACAGTTTTTCCCCACTTTCCTCACGTCGTCGTTCTCGATTCTAGTTTAGAACAAGTGTTTGCACCATCCATGTGTTTGCACCATCCATGTGTTTGCACCATCCATGTGTTTGGGTTCAGATCACCAAAAAAAAAAACTGAAAGGAGAGCGTGCTTTCACAATACTTAGTCCAAAGTTGTGAAACAACTTACCGGTCCACATTAGAATGTCCTAAAGCCTGAAAACCATCTTTTCTCACTGGCTTTTAACCAAGTTATCCAAGTCCGTTTCTTGTGCTATTTGTATGCGTTTTGTTTTTGCTTAATTTTATCTGTACACCCCTTTGGTCAACCTCGGTTGTTCTTAAATGTGCTTTATAAATAAATGTGACATTTTGACATTGAAATTGGGGTCTGAATTGCCACTAGATTAAGCGGTTTATAACTTTTCAAAAAAAATATTGGTAAATTGCCCAAAAACAGGAAAAAAAAAACAAAAAAAAAACAAACAAAAAAAAAAAAGTTTGTGTCTTCCTTTAGGTTGGCTTTTAAAGGTTTAAGGAGCGTCCTGCTCTTTTGGAGCAGCCATGTGTTCAGAAAAATTCATGCCAAAGATTTTTTTTTTTTTTTTTTTTTTAATTTTTACATTTTGAAGCTTTGGTCCAACAAGAACATCAATAGCAAAGTTCCATCCAGCAGTTATGACAAAAATACCAAATATTCTGCTCTCAGAGGTAACGCTGAAGTTTACGTTGGCTTTTGTTTCATTTTTTTTTAAGACATTTGATTACGTTCACGTCAAACAGTGAAACAGACAGAAGTCTGCAGACTCAGAGACCTTACAGTTATAAATGTCAAAAACCTTAACTTCTCAATTTTCTTGCATTATAAAGATTACTTAATTGACAAATTAATTTAAGAAACACAGGACAATCCACTTCCATCGTTCAGTTGTATTTGGTGCCATTTTAAATTAAGATGTTAACCCCGATGCAAATGAAGCGGCAGCAGACAAAAAAAAATAAATCCCACAAAGAGATAAAATCTTCTCAGAGATACAAAAAAAACTTTTAAATAAGAAAGGAACTCACATAAATACATGTGCACAACGTAACAGGCATTAACATCAAAATGCTCACTACATGTTGCATTTGTTTAAAATAAATACTCTAGTGTTCAAGGTCTAACAGAAACATTCAGTGTTCCAGCGAGTGAACGGACGAGGCTACATTTAAAGCTGAATTTACATAATCCACAACGGAAGGAGACATTCACATACAATCGGATTAAATATAAATAATTCTCCTTTTGGATGTGATGCCTTGCCAGATTCTGAAGAAATAAAATAAAAACCCTTTTAGTTTTCCGATATTAATGCTGTGACCTCATTTGAAGCAGGGATTTTTGACTCCAGTGATATTTAAAAATGATCTTTTAGATTTGTCAAGACAGAGACACCCGGTTCTGTCTGTCACCGTCAACGCTACCGGTTGTGGCATCAGTGACTAAAAGGTGGAGAATATGCAACTCAACTTTTCCTTAAAGGCACCCCATGGATATTTCTCCTTTTCTTTTTTAAACCACTAGTAGCGATATGGAGCAAAGGAGCCGGTTTCTCTTTGTTTGGGACTCATGCTCTGCAAGCACATCAAAACACTTTTACAGGACGACATGATGCACATTAGGAGAAAAATCTCAAACAAAGAGTTGGAAAAGAACTCATTTACTTCTCCGACATTTGTGGATAACAGCGCTCCGAGAAATGCAGCGATGCGCGCGGAAACTTTACACCACAAATGCGCTAAAATGGTACTGAAACACCTGCAACTCACTGAGCATTTATGGCCAATGCAAATCACGATTATACTTTACGACGTGACAATATTGTGGCAAAATTAGAAGCGATTCCTCAAATCAGTTTTTAGTTTTCTTGCATGTTTTGGTTTAAATAAACCATCCCAACCACTCATTTCTCTTAACCTATACTTAATCAGGTATAAGCGGCTCCACACTGATGTGATTGGTCTCATCGTGACCAGAAAATGTCGAAGTAGCTTCTTTCCCGTCTACTGTGCTTGCATCCTTCACAGATTGTTTATTCCCAAGCGACGCCGTCACATGATGATGTCATACAGTCTGCCGACCCTGCCAAGCCACTCGCGCAGCGCCTGCCGGACCCGGGGGTCGGTCACGTGACAGGACAGCTGGCTGAGGCAGGGGTAGAGTGCCGGCTGCAGCGCCAGGAAGGAAGAGTCCGGCAGGAGGAGGACCTGATTAAGGAGAGTCAAGACCATGTTGGTCCACGCCTGTGGAGAGAGGGAGGGGAAGACGTCTTCAGTGCACAAGAAACAAACACAGAGATGGAAATACCAGAACGCCTTCAGTATGTGACAGAGAAAGTCATTCAAAGTATGAAAGAAAGGATTTATTTACTCTAAAACAGCCTAAACAGTTTTATTGGAAGCCCTGAAATTGCATAATGGTCATGTATCAAAGAATTTTAACCTCAACTTGTATTACAAGTGCTTGTAATATTTTTTAACTAGTCATTTTCTTCCACTTAAAGAAAAGGTTGTCTCTTACGTAATAATGCGTTTAGATACTTAAATGCACCTTTATCTTAAAACGGCACAGGAGACTCCGGCAGTGATTCTTGTCCAACGTGTCATTTAAAATATATGCCTAAATTCTCTTTTCCAGTCTCACATACGCAGACTTGTGCACACCTGAATCTGAGCCTCGGAGTCCCTCAGGGAGACGCTGTGGGAGCTGATGGTGGATCCCGACCGTGGTCGTTTCTCCTGCCTCAGGACCTCTGGCCCCGCACTGACCGAGTGCCTCAGAGCAGGTCCCTGCTGGTCCACCAGCTGCTGTGGTCTTTGTGGAGGCCTCTGGGGTTCCGCCGGTCCCCTCCTCTCTCCTCCGGTGGCCCCGTTGCCTCCTCCTCCTGCCGCCACTGCCGCCCGGCCCTGCTCCTTCATGTACAGGTTGACGTGGCTCTGCTGCGACTGCTGCTGCTGCTGCTTCCTGCGTTTGTACTCCATCATTAGTTTGCTGATGGTTTTGTCTGTAGCAATGGTGTACAGTTTGTTACTGGCACTCTCCCACCATTCCTTTCTTCGTCCGGGCCCAGCAGCGCAAGAAGCCCCTCCCATCGAGCTTCCAGTAATAGTGGAATCCCTCCTCTCTCCGGTCCGGAAGTGGTGGGGCAGGCTGCCCGTGAAGCTGCCAGATACAGAAAATAACTTAAATGACAGAGGCTGAAACCATGACCTTCCTGAAGATGATGGTACTCAGGACGGCGTAGTAGCGTTATGATACAAATGTCCGTTTTCACAAATGTGCTGCTTGAGTATTCTAAGATGATGTTTTTTTACATGTTATCAAAGGTGGGTTTCCATTAACGAGGATCTGGGGCAGTTTTGCAGGGCCTCAGCTGTCCATTACCAGAACCAGTCCCATCAAGAGAACTGCAGAGTTTATATCGTTTTAAAATAATTATTTTAGGAGCTTCTGCAAGGCCCAGATAAACTGCTGGGTGGGGTGCAGACTCAGTTCAGACTAGGTATGACCAGCCAGTTACAACGTTCAGCCATCTCAGTGCCCGCTGTGTGCTTGAGTCATCTCTTCTTATTTATCACCACCATGACAGAGTATGAAAACACTGCAAACAGTACAGCAGCAAACAGCTCCTCTGTTTCAAAGTAAACCTCAATGGTGCACTTTTACTACCAAATGGCATGGAGCGGTAATTTGCCAAGTCAGTGGATCCTACCAGGACTGGCACTGCAAAAGACACAGTAGAGGACTGTACAGAGAATGACTCCTGCGTATACTCAAGTTATCATCCTCCTTTCCATTGGTGAATAACTTGAAACATGTTTGCCAGTTTAATGCAGCACATACATGAACCAGTTAGAGTCAGAAGTCCAAGACATAAATGCAGCACTTTAACGCCACCAGCATTTTGTTTTTAATGGTCTTATTCGATAATGAGTACGAAAAAGAAATAGACGTAGTTAGAGGTGATGTCAGACTGATGGTTAACCTGTATCTTGGACTGGGCGTCAGTGTATCTCCTGGTGACATGGCACTTAGCTCCGCCCCCTGATATCCGCCCTCCTCTGAGGGTGTGCCCCTCGCCGACAGTCCGCCTGCTGATGTTGGTGTGGAAGTCTCAGACGGGAATAGAGGCAGGAAGAAGACGTGATCTCCTCCTCCTCTCAGCAGCGTCGCCTCCTCCAGCGTGCTCTCCAGGTCCCGGTGCATCTGGATGTAGCTGTTACACAGGTCCACACACACCTTGTAGAGACGTTTTACCAGCCAGGCCCAGTCGGCGCTGCCCATTGGCTGCACGCTGAGCGACGGGACGGGAGCTCGCCAATGATGTCGCTTCTCTCTGCCTCGAGGAGGGCTCACCTGTCACAGCACACAAGAAAACGATTTAACTTTTGACATTAATTGCACTCGAAGTGGATGAAAAGCTAAGGCGGAAGTAGCACTACTTTGAGCTCCAACTCAACTTATCTTCTTTCGAGCCATAAAAATGTATTTTTATTTCCATTCATCATTAGCAGGTTTTGATATTTCCTTCAGAAGTGGACCGGACTGTTTAATTGGGGTTGAATTTAACTTCCTTCCTTCTACTTGATTTGGAGGAAAAACAAAAGTTGATTTCATAAAATAAAACTAATGAATGGACATCCTCCAAGAATGGGATTCCACACTGAGAAGCTGAGTTCCTGTCAAGTCCCTGTGATATTTGTACTGAACTGGATGCCACATAAATATGTTTTGCAAAAATAAAATGAATAATTTCCTGGGTGTACACCTGACTTTCGTTGGAATAAACTCCACCAGACCCCCGGGACCATCTGTAGGATTGAGGGGGTATTTAAAATAAATGTATGATTGATTATAGAGGTTAAGGTTTGTGCATCTGTGTTACCTGTGCCGTTTCCTCAAAGATGTCTTCGTCCTCTGAGGAGGCAGATCCAGGCTGAGAGGAGTCCGAGCTCCTCTCCTCTTCTTCATACAAAATCCTCTTCACCTGAAAAACACAAGGTGTCAAACGTGAGACGGTTTTAAACCCTTTTGAGTACATCTTTTGAAGAGGCAGCTATGTGGCTGGCATTGATGTTAACATGATTACCAGATGCTTGCTAAGGCGCATAGATCATCAGACAGGTGAACAGATGGAATGAATTCATGTTAATGTCATTTTTTTGATGCATTTAAACATATTAAATACCTGCTCTGAGCTTCTGCCATTACACCTACCAAACACACAAAAGTGTAGACATAAAACTCCAGCTGAAAATTCATAGATATACTTGAGCATGCGTGATTATTTGAGTGTAGTTTATTGAGGTATCAACCAGGATCAGGTAGATACCTCATATGCTCGTGACATCATCACTGATGTGCATCGGCTCTGACTGGCGTTAGGGTTGGGTCAAGTCTTGCTGAACCGAAATGAGGGCTCAGTGGAAGATTTCCTTCAATCAAATGTTGAAAACGTCTGCACAGCAGATTCAACTGAGCCGACACAGCTAAAGCTGAAATGGTACATCAGAGCGGTACTGCTTCAACGCACCCAGCTTACTGGTTCACCTCGCAGGAAGAAAAAGTATTGGTTGTTTTATTGATATGAGAAGAGCGTGTCTGAAATATCCACCCTGAATTGTTGGTGTAACGCTCCAGGGTGACGATCGAACTGGACAATCCCTCTGTGGCGTCACCCTCTTCTTCTGAAGCCTCTTTCCTTTTGACTCGTTCCTCATTACAAGTTTCACTACTGGAAATGATCTGCTGTGGCTCTCGCCTCTCAGAAGATCCACACTGGAAGAGCTTGCAGAGCTGCTGGTACTGCTTTTGAACCCCCTAGTGGTCCGTAGAGGAGTTACAACGTTTCGTATTTCCACATTGGAAATTCCACATTGGATTCCACACTGGATGTTTGAATGCTGAGACTTGGCTCAAGTCACAGAGGCCTTGAACAGCCTTGTTCCTGAAAATCTCAGACCTACCTTCCTGTATGGAACCATCATCACCAATCACAGCTTTCGGCTCTTTCCAGGTCATAGTTCATGACTAAAGGTAGTTTTTTCCTACTGGAGCACAACAATAAGTAGCTTTCTGCTGACTCAACTCACTCCCAGAAATGTATCATCAACTTTTTGTTCAAGTGGGAAAAATTAGAAATGGTATGATACGCTTATATATATATAAAATATTTCCCAAGATTTGTTTCATTTAACCACACTTAAGGCACAATGAGCTGGGCAGATGGTATTTTAAATGTGAACAAAGCATGATTTAACAAAAAATGGTCGGTTTCCACACTCAAGAGGATCCTGAAGCAAAGTCCATTCAAGAAATTTGGAGAGATTCCCAAGAATTGGATGGCAGTTGCTGTCAGTGCTTCACAGATGTAACCAGGACATGAGCTACAAATGTCACATTCCTTGCGTCAAGCCACTCCTGAACCAGAGACAAGCTAGGGTTCGGAGAAAACGGACTGGACTGTTGCTCAGTGGTCCAAAGTCCTCTTTTCATATGCAAGTACATTTTCCATTTTATTTGGAAATCAAAGTCCCAGTGTGACGTTCCCAGTCACTGATGGTTTGGGGAGTCATGTCATCTACTGGTGCTGGTCCAGCAGCCGTTGCCAGGTAATTTTGGAGCACTTTATGCTTCCCTCTGCTTTATGAAGATGCTTCTTCAATTTTCCAGCAGGACCACACTTAAGGTTTTTTTTTTTGTTTTTATTAGCTATAAACCATAATCATAAAAAATGAAAAGAAATAAATGCTTCAAGTTTATCAGTCTGTTTGTTATGAATCAGTAAGTTGTGAGTTTGACTTTAAGTGAATTCTTGTAGTATATCAACTTCAATGACATTCTAACTCATGAGAGATTCACCTGACACAGTTTTCATTTTAAAAGACAAAAGTTTGTCACTCTAAATCCGAGGGATTTCATAACATCATGTGATCCACTATCATTTCATCCATTGTTACTTTAAAAAGAGAAATGTTGTACACTATAAGCTGAGATTAAATTAAGTAAAACATATCAGACACTTGTTGACTGGTTCCCACCTGCTGCGCAGTCATGCTTTCGGCCTGGCTCAGCGTGGCAGACAGCAGAGCCTGGAAGTACAGGTTGAAGCTCATGGCAGACTGCCGATAGAGATTGGCGGCTCCACAAACACCTGACACCTTCATCAGCAGGTACTTCAGACCCGGCCGAGTGTCAAAGTCCCGCGCCGTCCTGCAGAGAGGAGATCCACGCACTCGTCAGCTGCATATGCACTTTTTAATCTTACTACAGGAAATCTTTCTCGTGGCAGTGACCTGTAAGAGTCCAGCAGCAGATCCAGGATTATGGCCAAATTCGTCATGGAAATGTAGCGTAGGAAGCCCGCGGTGGGTCTGCTAGGGTCCGAGGTCACTGGCGTGACTTTTTCATTGCCTTCAGGCTGCTTGACGAACTCCTCCAGCAGGATGTCGTAGAGGTTTTGAAGGAGAACCTGGTGGGAGAGCAGGCTCACCACGATGGTCCGGAACGGGATCCTGCATGGCGGTTCAATCACATCCATTCAGTGTTTATCAACCACCTGTTTACCACCTGGGTCTACATGGACCCGTTGCACCGTCACAATGCAGCATCCTTGTACAGTTAATATGGAGAGCATTTCTAATTTAACCCATTAAGACAAGACATTGCTGTACCAGTTCCCGTGTTCAGATACTAAGTGGCTTGGATTTGCCTTAAAACCCTTAAAGAGCTGTGCAGCCAAAGCAGATGAAAATAAACCCTATAAGACCTAAATCTCCCTTAAGAAACATCTGTAAAACGTCTTTTAAAAACAGTTTTAGTTTAAGCCCATTTGATAATATAAACATTCATCATCGAAGATTCCTTCGGTCACTATGTTCATAAAGACTGATGATGTTGCATGTTAAGAACTATTGAAAGGAGATGAAGTCACATTTACACAACATGGTCTTAATGGGTTAAAGAGCTGCCACTGTGTGCTTGTTTTGGATTTGGATCTTATACAAAACACACTGACATCCAGAAACCTCATATCCATCGAGTCTGCAGCTGCTTCAGCTGCCACACAAGGAAGCAGTTCAATTCAGGTTTACGTTTAAAGATGACAATCTGATGCAACCTGAGCTGAACTGGAGTGTAAGTTGGTCTTATGACCATCACCCTCCGCTCTAATTCAGCAATAAACTCAAAATCATTTAGTAAATTCCATTAGTGGGATTTCCACATCCCACTGCAGTACTGCATCACTAGTTTATCCCACTGCATATATTCTCCACATTGTGCAGCTCTATTGGTGGATGATGTAGTCAGATTATGAACATCTGTCGCACTATTAGACATGATGTCAGTGATGAAAACAGCCTTACCCAATTTTCCTGTAACAGCAGCAGAGAAACAAGCAGAGACAGTTCAATGTAGATCATTCATTTCTCAATGAAGCCGTCGCTGATGCTTAATTTAAAAACATTTGTTGATGGAGAGAAGTACAGTGACTCAGCTTTGACTGAAAGAAATCTGACTCATGTAGTTAGACAATACTTTTAGTTTGGAGCTGTGGAGCGCAGTTTTAGTGTGAAGTTAGAGTATGTAAACATGCAAATGAGCACGCCACAGCTCAGAGACCAAACCATGCTTCAGTGTGTGTTTGTTGTCCACCTCTTCTGAGCGTGTCCGTTGGACTGTTGGTCAGACGGCAGCTCGATGATCAGCACGCAGGACTGAGCATGCTCAAAGCCTTCCTTGTTGTTGGGCGTCTTTGGAGAGCACTGCGTGTCCAACATGAAGACCTGGGACACAAGGACGACACAATAAGTTTATCAGAATCAGTTGTTCTAGATGAAAGAGTAGTTAGACGCTGTACAGTCATAGCAGCTCGGCATGTTTGTTTATGTACCTCACTAGATTCATGATTTAGGCCTCCCGACATTCAGCAATTAAATAAGTTTATTAACTCCCGTGGAAGAGAAGAAACCTAAAACAAGGATAGTCTCAGGATGCTTCACTGTTGGCATTTTACAGAACCCTTGGTATCATTCACCTTTTCTTCATCCACCTATCAAATTTATACATTTTCCAAACATCTGGAGTGAGAAAATGACTTTGCACTAGTGTTGTGCTGAACAAAAAATAATAAAGCCTTTTTTACTTACAAATGTTCTTTAACATACCATGAAAACATGTGAAAAACATGACGTACGAACACCAAAGATGCAAAATTTGCAGAAACCGCAGGACCTTCGGCCAACTGTATAAGCTTTGTAGCTTCTTCCTTAGAGTTGGTTTAATATAACAGCGCAACAACGGAAATGCTGTTATACAAAAAAAAGACTTGTAAAAGCCAGTAAAACGTCAGACGTATGAACATCTTTTATCGTCAGGCTCTAGAAACGTAAAAGAAACTCACAAGAACGTGTTGACAGTGCAGCCAAGGACACGTTAAGTTTATACTGTACGTGAAAAGGAATTGTGACATGGTTTTCATGAGTCCACCACCTGCTGGCTGGCTGTTATATTACTTCAGAGTTCACATCCGAAGTGCAAAAGCAGCCAGAGAAAAAGCTTGTTGACTTTCAGGGAAAACTGTGGGAGCACAAGGTGCTTATATGACTGAGTATCTAATTTAAAAAAAAAAAAAAAAAAAAAAAAAAAAAAAAAAAAAAAATCAGGATTATGCATTTGTTTATTAGTAAAATTAATTTGTGATATTTTAAAACTTTTTTAAAAAAAAAGGAAAAATCTGTACATTTTCATACAAAGAAATGGGACTGACCTGCTGGGCCATCGCTTTGATCCTCCAGTACTCGGCCTCGGCTGACGGAGAATGAGACGGAGCCGCCACCTTCACCTCGCAGGCATCCCCAGAAAAGCTGTCCGAGCCGCTATGAAAGCACGACAGAAGGTTCTGAAAGAGTAAAAACCGGGTAATGCTGATCACGGGTCTGCCATCATGAACGGACCCTCACTGATTTAGGGAGAAGCTCGCCCTCCTCACGTTATTCCAACTCCATCTGGCGAAAGCAGCAACATGGCCAGAAACCAAACACTTGAGAGTTTAGTCGGAGAGCTACTATTTTTTTTAATTTTTTTTTTTTTTTTTTTTTTTTTTAAGTATTTTGTAGTGGGATGCTGTATGGTACACAATTAAGTTTGTGATCCGTGTTAAGTGTACCGTGGTGTACCAGACCGCACTGTGCTGGTTTCTGAGACCCTTCTTTATATTTGTATTTCACAGGCCAATTTTATGGAGCTCTTGGGTGACTCTCCATTCAAGATACAACTAATGGGAGAGCAAGGCAAAATTAGGAAAACCTAAATGAGAAATGCTCAAAGGACGAGAAGACGCACACAACCCACCATACTAAAATAGGAGCAGGCAGCTGCGCTCTGTACCAGACAATCCTCAACAAATCCTCGACAAGTGTTTCGTTGACTATATATCTAAATAATTAGTCATATATACTCGCCAAGAAGGCACAGCAGCGTCTCTACTTCCTCCGCAAACTGCGAAGAGACAGAGCCCCGGCCCCATCAGGTACACCTTCTACAGAGGCACCATCGAGAGCATCCTGACCAGCTGCATCACCGTGTGGTACGGATCCTGCACTGCAACCTGCCGCAAGTCTCTCCAACGCGTCGTGAGAGCAGCTGAGAAGATCGTTGGTGTCTCTCTCCTCTCACTTCAGGACATCTACAGCAGCCGTCTGACTCGCAAAGCCCTCAGCATTGTGAGAGACCCCACCCACCCGTCCACAGCCTCTTCAGTCTGCTGCCTTCAGGGAGGAGGCTGCGGACCCTCCGGGCCAGAACCAGCAGACTGAGGGACAGTTTCATCCACCAGGCCGTCAGGAAGGTAAACACTCCCTGCCCCCCCTCACTCACTCTGTACTCAGTATCTGCACCAGGCACTTTTGGCAGAACTGGACCACCTTCTTTGCACCAGGTCACTTTAACAAGACCGATAAGATGAATACCTGCAGGACCATCACACACTTTAAAAACTGTTGTACACTTAAACCCAACGTCATGCCATAACTTATTTATTGTGTAGCACCGAGGGTTTGAGAGTAACGCAATTTCGATTCTCTGTATGCATCTCACATGTAGTCGAATTGACAATAAACTTGACTTTGACTTGACTCTGACTTTGATATAGATTTTTGTAAAATGTATATTTTTTTCTTTTATTTGCCAGCTCTATCAAACTACAGCGCGTTTGATGGACAGGTCCGTTTATTTACATCAACTATTGTAATGTAGAGCACACTTCTTTTTAGATGTGACCTGAATGTGTCATTATGATAAACAAAAGCAGCTTTTCGATAAACCCGGTCAAAGGCTGAATGTTGATACATCTGAAAGCGTAAGCTACAAAGGACCGTCAGTGACCTACAAAAACAGCACAGACCCTCACATTTCAGTTACATCAAATGAACACGAGGGCTGAGCCAAGGAGGAACGACATCGTCTCTGATGTGGTGGAGGCGGCCTCAGGTTTCACTTCCCAGCCTTGGGAGGTTTCACAACCAGTCGTGTGACCAAAACATCGGACCTGCTGGCCAGGGCAACAACTCGCCTATTATACAGGATAAAAGACCGTAACGTCCCACTGGAGAAGTCTGAAGTGAAGAAGCCTTTCAGATGCAACATAAAACACCTTCAGGAACCAGGTTACCCATGTTCTGTTCAAGCGTTTTAGGACTGACATGAACCTTCATGACTGAAAATCTACACCGGCATCTCTGTAAATCAGCCTTTTCCTGTGGCTTTCCCACTTTAAACCCACCTTTCATATAAAGAGTCACCCGATGGAAGAAAGATCCTCAGGCCAACCCTAACCCATACCGATCCAGAAATCTTCTTGCATTATTTGGACATTTGAGAAGAATATCAATTTTTGGTAGAGCTTTTAACAAAACAGTAACTCATAATTTAAAACATCTTATGTTGTCAAGAAAACAAATACTACGCCCTGAAAGGCCTGAAATGTCCATGACCCAAACTGTCCTCAGTTGTCGTGAGCCACAGAAGACTGCTATGAAACTTGTCCAAGAACCTGATAAATACTGTATAATGTTCTGCACAACAGAATTAGTGTACATTAACCCCTATATGCAGCAGTCACAAAAGATGTTACATAAAGAAAGTGCATGTGTGTCATGTTAAGGATGTTTAGAGCATGTACGCTATTAGAGACGCCCGATTTAAGCCCTAAAACTCCCAATACTCTAAAGTGAAAAAAGACGAGTCGAGATTATTTTTCCCCTTGGTTCAGCGAGTTTAAATTAGTTACTATCATCTTTCTTTCCCTCCTTTTTAAACTTTTACATTAGATTATGATTACAAATCTAACTCAAACACTGTAAATTAATTTGATCTGTTGAGAATCCTGGAAACAAGTAAAGAAAATGTGTCAGTGGTTGCGAGAGTTGTTATTGCCAGCCTTGTTCTGAACTACATGAGCTGTAAGCTTTAAAGCTGCTTAGCTGCAGTCAAACAGGCAGCAGCATCAGAGAACACGCAACATCCACGTGTGAGACGCCAGACCAAGTCACCTCTCCTGAACGCCGCCAGGGCCGGGAGCTTTTTCCCCGACAAGCAGAGGTGGAACGGCAGGGACTGGATACGCGCCGAGACGGCACTCTCTAAATCTACCGGAGCGCTGCATCCTCACAGCAGGTGGTGCCATCAACAAATTAACACAAAGTCCAAACAAAGCAGCTTATTCACGAGACCGGGCCTCTCCCAGTGTGTCCTTGGGACACATCGAAATTAGATCAAACACTTCCAGGCGTGAGGTGGCTGATTTACCAGTGAACTGTGACATCTGCACACCAGCATAACCGTAACGTATTAACCAGCAGGTGTGGCGTATTCCACTTTGTCTGCATTTATATAATCATTTTTATTTGCACTCGTTGGATGATGCATATGGATTACTAGGATGGATTACTTTGCAGAACTTTATTATTCACTTATATATACACCAATACAGTGACACATGCACATTCTTTCAGACGTAACTTGGATGAATGGAGAAAACATCTGAATTGTGCCTTGAATATCCAAAGCGAGTAAACCTTTGCGACGCAGATTTGGACTTTTTTGCTTCATACTATTTAAAGCTCAATTCAATCTTGAAAGGAAAAAAAAAAAAAAAGAACGCTTTGAATCACACTGTTTCGGTCTCCTCCCACATCAATCTGGTAAACAGATGAGGAGATAAGGAGCAGAAATAAACCTGACCCAGTGAGTAGAGAAGCAGTGTGAGCGGGAGGTGAACTGCGGTTATCAGGCTTAATGTGGAATCTCAGCATGGTGACAATATTAACAGCAGAGGCTTTCAGATTACCGCCGTTTCATGCAGCCCCTTCAGATTGGGCTGGATTATGTGGTTTACTGCAGTGAAGTGGCCTGATGGAGGCAGAGTCCGTTTCTATATGAGCATATACGCTCTATTCTGTCTGCGCGTTCATGTACCTTCACAGGCTCCAACGTGGCAGAGAAAGCATCCTGCAGAGCACAGCAGGCCAACCTCCACATTTCTTCTGTGAACACTGGACCCACCGTGACCAACACATACCTGAACAGAACAAAAGTGAAGTTAGAAAAGACTGAAGACAGTCTCCGACAACATCTCAACATCTTGGAAAGTGAGCAGGACTTTGTGAATGTCCACCTGATGCAGGAGCAGCCCACTCTGGAGATGGTCTCTGTGGGTTCAGACACGCATGCCACCAGCAGCTTGAAGAGATCTTTCAACATCAGGTTGATCAGTGACTCGTAACCGATATCTGCAGAAACACCCACAGACACCACAACCACCCCGTCAGCTCACGGGAAACCCCAGGATTGAGTCTGAGGACGGGCTCAGTAGAACGGGTCATCAGTCATGCTCTGATGTGATCGTACAGTTTGAGGTTAGAATATTGCATGTTGCAGCTGCAACAAGGAAATAAAATAATCACCATGCTCATCATTTCAGGTGACTCTGAACACTCGGCTTCATAGGAATCCAATTAAAAAAAAAAAACGTTCACCTCAAACACACACACGGCTGCGTCTCACCTGAGTGTATGAAACTGTTGACGTGCTCCACCACCAGCTCACACGAAAGGCCGATGGCGTGTTTGAAGTTTGCTGCCGCCACATCCCAGTAAGAGTGGTCGCCATGGCTACGCTGCAGCCACAGTGACATCACAGGAAGCAGCAGCTGGATGACGCAGAAGATGGCAAAACTAGGACCTGAAGGGAGAGGATAGCATTGAACAATGACATTGTTTTGTTTTGTCCGTTACGTGCAATTCTCTAATTAACTGATACTAAATGGTGGCGCAAAGTCACTGCATATCTGACTGGACCAAGAAACGTCACAGGATCTGCCGCCAGGAAGGAGAACTTCAACAGATCCACCAGTCCAGGAGGTACAAACGTCCTTTCCTTGCCTTTGTTGTTCAGCTGTTTACATTGTTTACAGATCAGGGGTCGCCAACCCTGGTCCTCAAGAGAACCTATCCAGCGTGTTTTAGACGTTTCACTGCTTCCACACACCTGAGTTAATGGTCGTCATCAGCCTGTCATCAAGGTCTGCACAACTCGGTTAATGAGAGTCATTTGTATCAGGGTGTGTGGAAGCATCTAAGACATGCTGGATAGGTTCTCTTGAGGACCAGGGTTGGTGACCCCTGATCTAGATGATATGTTGGAAGTTTTAAGTGACGGCGCCTGTGACGATGCGCCACAGATATGGAGATGGTGCTACCAGCAGTGGAGAACAAAAGGTCTTCTACACACATGGACATACTCAGACCCACAGACTGGATGGAGGTGCATCACCTGGAACAGAGGTGACCTCTCTGAGCAGAGTAAAGAGCAGCTCCAGGGTTGGAGGTTGGTGTTGTCGGGGGCAGTTAGACACTGCTGTGGTGAGCTGCTCCAACAACAAAGTCCACACCTGGATCAAACCTACGGGACACAACCGGGGAGATCTTAGACTCACGGAAGAGAGTTTTCCATGTGATGGAACCCACACGAGCAAAACCATAACCCGTCTTCACCTGTGTCATCATCAAACTCCTGAAGGACACAGTCGATCCCGTCCTCACTGCTGATGGATCGCTCCTGCGATCTCATTGGCAGGCTGGCGAGCCGAGCCCCCAGGAACACCGGCTTGGACGGCATCTTGTAGATCTTTGCCAATAGCTGCCAAATCAACACAACATGGCTCAATGAAGAAGAGGAGGACGAAATAAAAAAAGAAAAAATATCCAAAACAACACAAGATGAGCTCCTACCTGGGAACATTTGCGAAGGTAGTCGAGCGCAGGCAGGCAGAGGTCGGTGGAGCTGTAGCCAGACACGTGAACACAGTCTCCGATCTCTTTGTAGTCCACCTCTCCTGCACACAAGCGCACCGAAAAAACAAAAAAAAAAAAAGAAAGCAAAAACATGAAATAAATGAAGAGTTTATGTTCACGTTGCAACCAACCACAGCTGCAAGAAAAGCCATGTGATTTACTTCTATAAGTGATGAAATGAATAAAAGGAGAAAGAAATTCTACAAGAAATTGTCAGCATCATCCTAAGACGCGTCTATCAAATCACATAATTTATTCTAAACACCAAGAAGATGAACATTACCTAGAAAACCTTAAGCCTAGTAGAAGAAGCTGAGCGCGTATATTAAAGTTGTGACGTAAACACAGACCATCATGATCACGACTGTCTAATTAAAAAACCTGGGTCTGATTCCAGGAGAAATAAATCCACTAGAGCTGGAAGGTTAATAGCATAAAGTGTGAATCTGCATGTAAAAATGAGACGAACCCAAGCCTTTGACAAACTTCATGAGGCACATGATGTAATCTGTGGCGGCGTTGGCGAAAACTTGGATGTTGTCTGTGTTGATGAAAGCCTCGAAGACGTCGAACACCGGCGCCTGAGACTTCCCTGCAGGGAAGAAGGTGTTGAGGAACGAGTTAATCAGGGAAACAATAAAGGAAATTAGAAAAAGGGTATTCTCAGAAAAAAAATAAAATCAAATTCAAAGCTGCTAGATGATGAACTTAAGCTACAATCTTAGAAACCCATCTATCATACTATTATTTATGTATCAAAAATTAGGCAAAATGTAGGCAATACTAAGTACCCCCTTAGTGCTTCAAGAGGATCCAACAGGCTACGTCGCAGCAATGTGCTGCTAATGTTCAGCTTTTAATGAATTCGTGGTGGTGGTGAAGTTGGTTAATGATTGATTAGCCATACCTGGATACAACCCACCCACCTAAATCCTGTTGACAAAGTGAATCTTGTTGGTCTGAGGTTGTATTTGTGTAAAAAGGCCCACTGTGATAAGATGAACAAACATATTTGTAGTTTTCGTTTGGACCAGAGTTTGTCAGATATACCCATGGAGTATTCCCCCAGCAGGTAATCTTTAGTTTCTGTTTTGCTGCCGTGCACGGTCCTCAGAGCGCTGAACAGAGGCCTCCATCCTGACAGGATCTGCGGGGAGCACATCTCCACCAGCTCGCCGATCGATGTCACCACCTGCATGGTGGAAACCGGCTGGTTGGTGGAATAAAATCACGCTAAAATGTGAGGCATTTGTCCTTCGATTTGACCCGACCTGGTCCTGAACGTCCTCGTCGCACAGCTCCAGCTGCATGATGTGCTCAAAAGGCCTGAAGAGCGCCTCGTTGAAGTGGAAGTGCGGAAGCTCCGCCCAGCTCGTCACCACCTCCGTCAGGACATCGTGGAGGAAGGAAACGGCCTTCTGGGATACATGGCGCTCTTTGTGACACGCAGCCTGACAAGAACAAATATTTGTACTTTTGAAGTTATATAGAAGGTAAAAGTTTGACTCATACGCTCATGAGATCTCATATCTGTGGTTAGAAATACACGTTCACGCCGTAGTTCACGCCGTAGTTCACGCCGTAGTTCACGCCGTAGTTCACGCCGTAGTTCAGCCGTAGTTCAGCCGATAGAACTGAAACTGAATGGGACATATCGGTTGCTACACTGGACCTTTGACTTTGCATCTCCTTACCTCCACCAGGTGTGGCGCCACAACGCTCCAGGCCCTCATCATATGCAGCAGCGGTCGGTTCTTGTTCTTGACGATCCGCAGCATGGCCTCGCCGAGGCGGAACAGGTGCAGAGCGCTGCGTCGGTCCACCGTCGACTTGGCTTCTCCTGCAGACACAGAAGATCATGATTCTGCGTTTCAGAGTCACAGACGGTTTTACTGGATTGATGAACGTGTGTGTGTGTGTGTGTGTGTGTGTGTGTGTGTGTGTGTGTGTGTGTGTGTGTGTGTGTGTGTGTGTGTGTACCTGGCATTGCCAGTGAATAGTCTCCAGTCTCGGTAACGGAGTCGAACAGCTGGGACTGAGAAGCTTTTCTCAGCTGCTGCAGGAAACCAACCAGACCAACCAGGTTCAGCTTGGTAGCTGCTTCTTCCAACAACCTGAAGCAAAACACACATTAGTGTTTTGTAACATCCGCGTGGACGGAGTTACTTAGAAAAATGCCAGATGTGTCAGGGAGCCTCGTCCTGCACCCCAACAGCCTCAGGTGCTGCAGATGCAGGGACTGCTCGAGCCTCGGAGGCAGGTCCGCTCAGCTCTGGTGGTCTCCAAGAATTTCACTGAGGATTGTCTCAAGTGATTGACAGTCTTTTCTTTTTTTTTCTTTTTTTTTTCGTCAAAAACTTGTCACTTTTCACTCAGTCTCACAAAAGCAGAGTTTGTTTTTTTGTCTTTTTAAACATTGTCAGCATTTTTAAATGCAGCATGGAGAACTTGTGTTCATTTTAAAATACATCAACCCTCTCGCCTGGAACAAGCACATTAAGATGAGCAGGATTGTTGGGAAGGTAGCGGTCCAGCTCCGCACACGACAAGACAACCTTTTCAGATATACTCAAACTCAAACAGAAACACCGCCTTAGTCTAAGTACAAAACTACATAACATGATCCCAAACACTTTTTGAGGGGCCATGTAAGTCTGAAGATAAAAAATAAAAAAAAAGCACTTAGTTAGTGAAATTCAGTGGCATTGACCTCACAGCTGAGCTCTCTGTGGACAGACCGGTGCAGTGTTTACTACATTTTAGCGCCACTTTCAGCTTGTAAATGTGTTCAGTCCATCTGTTCCAAAAAGGTCAGCATCAATTTTTTTTTTTTTTTTTTATTCCCTCCAAAAGCAGCCTAGATAACTGCTTACATAAGAGATGATCCTTGGAATAAGCAGAAACACAAACCCTGTATTCAAATCAGCTGTGTGCATGTGTGTGTCCCAGTTAAGCTTCGGCAAGATGTGATTCTGCACATGTGGACAACGGCATTATCGGACATAAAAACTTGAATGTATTCATTGAAATTATTATTATTTATTTCTCAGTTGACTGTCAAAAGAAGTCATGAAGCTGTGAGCTCATCTTGCTTTTCACTTTTCTTTCGGAGTCCTGAAAACTAGAAAACTCGCTGATGTCAGAGGTGGGTACAGACGCTGATGTCAGAGGTGGGTACAGATGCACAGACACAGAGGCTCTGCTGCCCTGCTGCCACCTCGTGGCTTTGAAATTCAGATAAATGAAGATTGCAGCTCCGTCCCTGTGTAGGAAGTTCTTTTCAACTTAAAAGCTTAATGTTCAGGCGCCATCCTTTTCTACACCTTGGTCACAATAAAGTCACTTGTGTTATCATGTTCTGGGTCTCTGGAAAGCAACTAGAGATAACTTAGATGCTAGAGCAAATAGATGCTATATAAACATTTTTTAATTGAATTGAGATGAAAGTTCGTTCGCCTTGAAGAGCTAAATTTTGGGTGTGGTATTCGTTTGAGGCGGGGCATCCGTACTACCTGTCGGCCTGCGTCGACAGTGTGCACACGGCCTTGGCGGCGCTGCTGCCTGTCATCAGACTGCCGCTCCTCAGGTCCAGGCCTCGGCCTCCTCGGCCGCTCTCCTTCAGCAGCTCCTGGATAGACAGCGGCTGGATGACCGGCTGGCTCAGGCTCAGCTCGGCGGCCTCGGGGCTCGGCTCGCACCTCAGCTCCAGTCCCACGTCCACGCCGGCCGCCTGCTGGCTCTGCTGGGTGATGGTGGTCAGGGAGGACGGCTGCAGCGAGCCGTCGCTGAAGTGGGTGTGCTCCAGTGAGCTGATGTACTCAGTCACCCTAAGACACAGTCACAAATTTAGATCTCCTTTGTTTTTAATTATAAAACACATTTTTCTCATCAGTACAAACCACATTTAAGCCCATTATGGATATTAAAGTGCTATGGCTTAAAATCTTTCAGTTCTATGTATGAATTTCACTAAACCACATAAGAAAAGTGTATTGGTGTGTGTGTGTGTGTGTGTGTGTGTGCACCTGAAGACGTGCGGCCAGCAGTCGTGGTTGTGGCTGCCCATCTCCAGGCCCACGTTCAGGATGGCGTCCATGCACAGCACGTGAGCTGTGTGCAGACGAACGCCTGGAGGACGACCCATCTGCTCCAGACGCTGCTCAACTCGCTGCTTCACTGCAAACAGAAACGCACACAGGAGAACTCAAGCAACAGACTGAATACAAGTTTAACAAAACACTAAGTTTGCATCATTTGGCTGTGATTCATGATTCAGAGAATATTCAAATATTTTGTCACATAACAGAGTATTACAAGTAATATTAATGAAAAACATTCAAATTCAATGAACAGAATCATGATCTGTTAAATGTGATATGCAAGTAAACATTCCAGTTTGAATCCCGAGTCAGTAACTTAAGAGTGTAAATGCATGCGTTATGAGCGCGGAGCACTTTAACACAGGTTCATTTTGATTCTGCATATCAAGTATTATCATTAATAACACAGCTATTAGTCAAATTAGTTACATGGCACGTTTGAGTAAAACATCCAGAACGGCTCCTCTTCATTCACGGTAGTTCTGGTCATTTGTTTGGTCAAAATAAATAAATAAGTAAAACATGCATTTGCATTTTTTTCTATGGTTTGGATGCTGCGCTGCTTAAGAGATTTCTGCTAGAACCTCATACATATATCCTCGTCTGACTCAACTTTTCTGCATCTAACATTCGAGCAAAGACCAGCTGAAAGACCATTGACGTGTCGTAAGGTGGTTTTGTCCTGCGCTCGCTACCTTGTGTGATGGCGTCTCCCGTCTCTCCCGCCTCCTTCTCGTCCTTTTCTTCCTGAACACAGGAAGCTGCAGCCATCTGGGCCAAAGCCGATGCACAGTTGGCAGCCACGCCTGATGGTCACACAGGCTCAGATTCAGTAAACATTCATGTAAAAAACATCCCATTTACTTATTCAAACTGACTTTTAAGGGCAGACTCAGCAAAAGTGAACTGAACTATCCCTTAAACCCGACCAAGTGTGGACACCAGGTGTTAGTTTGTATGTATAAGTGCTTCTGTTGTGATAACTTCAACCCTGGCTGGTGCTCGGTTTATCCTGATAATTAAGCTGTCAAATCAGTAAAATTAACAGCTGAACATTTTCACCTGAGCTGTAGTCAAACAACTTGTAAGTGTGCAGCCAACCTGGACCAAACTGTCAAATTTGATCAAAATTGAGCAGGAAGACGCAAAGGCAAACTCTTCTCAGCTTCTTATTCAGATTAGTTTTTGTGATTATGCTCCTTGCAGGAGCTCTCACACAGGCCGACTCGTTAGCCCTCTGCTCTGTTTGGAGTTAAGTGGAGCCGTGCTGGGAAGCATAAAAATCCCAGCAGTGCTCTCTACGACTCCGGCGGTTCAGCCTTCTTCACTCCGGTTACTTTAGTGGGTCCATGTGGAGGGTTAGCCATCCAAACCCAGCCGATGTAGAGCAGAGATTAATATTAAAACCATACAACAGCAAGCTCTGCAAGAACGGCTGCAAGGACTCTAGAAATCCTCTCATTCTGTCATTCTGCATGTCTATACCTTCTTAATTCAAAATTTAACAATATGACCAGAAGAACGGAGTGATTACACAGAGAAGGGACTTAAATCAAAAGATTAATGAAGAAAATCTCCACCACTATCTCAATTAGGGAGGAGAAAATGTCAGTGAAAACAATGAGAAGTGCTCATCGCAGCCTGAACAGCAACACTCTTTAGAGAGAAGTGATGGTGAGAGAGAGGCTTTTGTTGCCCAGACATGTGCCACCACCCACCCAGGGCACAGCTCAGCGCAGCAGCTTTGCGTAGGCCGTCTAAACTCAGGCAGATGGTGTCCCTCTCCCTCTGGCTCTGCTCTTTCAGGCCCTCGGCCCCCAGGATAAAGGCCAGACCCTTGGAACTGCCCGCCATGCGCCCCGTCAGCGGCGTGGACAGCACGTCGATCAGGTTCTTCCACACGCCAGTGAGGATGAAGCGTGAAAACACTGCTCCTGGAGAAGACAACGAAACCCAGTTTTATTCAAAGAAAGAGTGCTGCTGATGCTGGAGTGGTAAACAGAAGTAGTGGCGTGTTAAAATCCTTAATGTCATAACGGGTCACTCGGCAACCGTTGCCATGGCAATGACAGCCAATCCTTTGTCCTGCAGTTTCGGTGGGAGTTCAGGTGTCTGACTCAGTCTCTCCATGACATCATTTAATCCGAGCTTCAACTGTGAGACAGATGGCTTCATATGTGACAAAACGATTCTCGGGGATATGCAGGAGTTCATGGTGCACTTGTTTTTTTTTTTTTTTGTTTTTTTTTATAAGTAAGTTCTTATAACTGAAAAAGGCAGCACTTTCCATCTCTCACAACTCTACCACCGAAAGATCAAATCTTGGCGTGGTTTCAGATGTAATGACATTAGTTAAGTGCTTGAGGCTCTATGAATTCCTCCAAATATGCTGATAATGTGTCAGTGGAGCATCTTGATAGTAACTTTAAAAAACCAGGACGACCCCTTAGTCACGTCATCCCGACCTCCTGAGACACCTAGAACAGATAGATGCTGTTACACAACACTCCACATGTCTTCTTCAATAATGGTTCCTGTTACAAAGGTTTAGCTTTGGGGTCGAGGTGATTACTCTCAAACTGAAGACCAGTTCTTAACCAGAGTTTAGATCACAGTTTCTGCGAACCACACATGTGCTGATGACAGATCTGTACCAGCTGATCTAGTCACCTGTCACAGTGACGGAGACTTACTGACCTGCAGTCACCGTGTCGCTGGGATCCTTGTCACAGCCGAGTGGTTTGCTCGCCGGCCTTCTGATCAGCTGACCTCCAATCGCGCTGCTGCCCAGACCATCGATATCTGAGAGGATGAAGTCAGGAAAGAGGAAACGGAGAGTCTTGAAATGATTCCTCCAACGATTCCAGAATACTAGTCCGGCGTGAATATTAATCTGAGGTCTTTCTTAAAAAAATAAAAGCATAACCAATAAAATATTTAGACACTGCACGAGTACGGTTTGTAAAAAGATGTAGCATCACGGCGCAGGTTTGCAAGCCTGAATGAACAAAGGTCGAATTCTAGAGAAACATCCTACGGACAGGTGTGACCAAAGTGGAGATGAAGTGGAGAGAGCAGCGTCAGCCGAGAAGTCTTGACCTCTGACCTCCAGCTTCTGCAGGAGGAAATCACACCTACACCCCAAACGAACTGTCAAGCACGGTAGTGGAGGTGTGATGATTCAGGCACGTTGCACAGGACATGGGAACCTTAAAATTGCTGAGCTGATCACAAACTACTCTGTATGTAGAGATATTCTAGAGGCAAGTGTGATGTCATCTGTCCGACAGATCTCATGATCTCATTCCAACATCCAACTTCCACAGAGCAACAAATCTACATCAGAAATGCTGAGAAATAAAAGATCCAAGATGTTGCAACAATCCAGTCAAAGTCCAGAACTAAAACACCGGCAGTGGGGTTATAAGAGAGATCTTCAATGAACTCAAGCAATGTGGTAAAGATGCAATAATCTTAGTTTTTCACACACTCCCTCTACATTTTTGCTTAGTTAGTTTTACAGTAATAATGACAAGGTAAAATGTGTTGTTCATTAGAGGTTTTATTTACTGGAATTGAAATATATTTTTAGCAGTATGGGTGTACTCTCTTCTAACATGACTCGTGCACACCTGTCAGCATGGTGATGAGGGGCAGCGCACGGTCTTCCGGGGTTCCCCAGTATCCGGCCTCTGACAGCAGGTTGCGCTCTAAAACCTGGTGGTAAAGCTCCTCGATCCAGGCCTGAGACAGCACCACGAGGACGCCGCTGCTTTGAATCAGATGCACAAACTCCTTCTGCAGAACAAAACCACATGTGGAGCGATGCCGCAGACAGCTGGGTTCAGGATTGGACTTGGACGCTCTGCTCACCAGGCTGAGGAGGGGTGCGAGCGCTTGTCGTCTGTAGTAATCGCAGCAGCAGAGTTTGAGGTTCAGCAGGAGAGCGTAGTACGACACCAGGTAGAGTCCATCAGCGTTCATCAGAGACTGGCAGCTCAGAGTGTCGCCCGCCTCGAAACCTGGAGAGTGAATCCCACCTGAGGAGCAGGAAAGTCCATCAACAGTCCGATAACTAAACAAGACTAAACATTAAATCTGCCTGCAACTGCAGTGCTTGTTCTCTAGGCAGAGGAGGAGGTGGTGGAAAATAGGGAGAAAAGTTGGAGGAAAAAGTGAGAGACTTTGGAAAGGAGAGAGAGACAAAGAAGAAAAAGCGGAAGAGGGAGAAACATGAGAGAAGACACCAGTTACTGCTGAGGAGACGAGAGTTTTGGTTAAAAAACGATTGATGAAATGAAAATGCTGCACATTTAAATGAGTTCTTAGGATGTTTTAAGGCCTTAGTCTATTATCTTTGATCTAAAATCACTTAAGCTCCAAAAGCTTCTTTTATCTTTAGCGTCTTCTGTTTTTTCGACACAGAAGACGAACGTGGAACGATCCGAGCGTACACGTGCCACTGCATCTGCCTCCAGAGCGAAACATCAAAATCCTCTGCGGTGTAATAAACCCGTGTTCGGCTTGTTTCATGGCCAACTGCTGCTGTTGGCATTCCCTCCTGAGCCGCCAGACTGGGCCCAGACGAGTCTAGAAACCGCCGGCTGTGGTAGCTCTGATGGAGCCTTGTTTCAGATTTTGTTCAGGTGTTTTCCTTACTTGGTTCATGGCTGTGGCTGATTCTAAAGCACCACTGAGCCAGCGCCGTCAGTCCAGGCCAGAGGTGGACCCAGGGAAACTGCAGATGTGGGCCACGTTTGGGCTGAAGTATGTTTACTTTGTGGGAAACCAAATATGTTCACCTATTGTCCACGAGATGAGCAGTTATGCAGAACAAAAACGTCCCAGATTAAAATCAAACATATCAACTTGATTTACTTCAATTGCATTTGATACTTTTTTAGCCTGCTGGTGACGTTCTGCAGTAACAGATGCTGCTTTCATGCTCTTTTCAGTCTATTATTGATATGTTGTTGTTTTTGTTTAGTAGCAGAAGCAAACACTGATCCTCCCTGTGCATCTGTTGTCTTTATTCAACACACACACACACACACACACACACACACACACACACACACACACACACACACACACACACACACACACACACACACACACACACACACACACACACACACACACACACACACACACACACACACACACACACACACACACACACACACACACACACACACACACACACACACACCTCCTCCCTTCCCTCATACCAGCCTGCAGTCCAGAGCAGAAGGTGGAGGAGAAGTTCTGCAGCGACAGGTCCACCTCCGTGGTGCTGGTCAGTCCCAGCAGGCGGGGCAGCAGCGCAGCCAGGGACTGCACGAACAGCCGGGCGCTCTGCTGGTCGGCCTCCTGGTTACGGAGCAGTTTGAGGGACAGGGCGGCGGTGCGCAAGGAGCGGTGGCCCGGGCAGTCACGGGGCGTCTGCTGCTCCTCGTCGGCCAGCGAGACGTTGTCGGAGCCGATGTCGGACACGTCGGAGCGGCCCGAGTCCTTCTCAGCAGCCATGGAGTACTGATCACACGAGTCAAACTCCGTCCGAGACAAGTCCTGCTCCTCCATGCTGACAGACAACATTACCATAACAAACAATTTGTTTTTTTATTATGCTGACTTGCTGAGAAACTAATTCCAAAGTTTAAAAGTACTTGCCGTCCCTTTTCTACTCCACAGCAGCTTTATCAGGGTTCGGAGGACGTACCTGAAGTTGCTCTCGCTGTATCGTGATCCCCCTCCATGGTGCAACTTTGCCCTGGACTCCACAGACAGGAAGTTGGTGATGTCCGGGTAGACGAGCGCATGACTCCTCTGTACCACATCAGGAGGAACTACGCCTCCTCTCTCTCCTCCGCCTCTTTCTTTCTCTCCTCGTCCTTCGACCTCCCCCATAACGGCTCCTTGATCCTCCCTCTCACCTCCCTGATGCAGCCTCCGACTCGGCTCACGTTTGTTTCCTTCTGGAACGCTAAAGGATGAAGGCGAGGGGAGGCGAGCAGCTTCACCACACTCTTCTGCAGCTTTGTGGACCTGACCACGACCAAGGTCCCCCATCTCCAAATCCAAGGTGGTTTGGCCCGTTTCCGTGGTGATGCTGATGCTGATGTCGGGGCTGCGCTCGGTGGCCCCGGCCCTGGCCATGTTGGAGGAAGAACTGGTGTCCCACTGAGGCTGCTCTGAAGACAGGATCTGTCTTTGCCATCTGAAGTCGGCCTCATTGATCTCCATGGACTCGCGCGTTGACTCCGTTCCATCTTTCAAGTCGTCCAGTCGTTTGAGGAGAAGCCGAGCCTACAACAAGAAACACTCCTTTTATTGTGATAAACTCTGCTCTTCACTTTTTATTCATGTCTTCTAAATTAGCTGATCCCAGAAAAACATTCAGTGAATAAACTCCTACCGAGTCTCTCTGCGCCTTGATTAAACCCTTTAACCTCACCTTCGTTCATATCCCATTTCTCTAAGAGCTTAAAAAAACCAGTTCTGACTACAAACATGGAAAACTGTGGAGAATTCCTCCCCTTGAATTAAGCATCTTGAAAACCAAGCCACCATGTCTTCGTACCTGCTCACGCTCGATGCCACGGCCCTGTGAGAGTTCATCCAGTGCACTCAGGAGTGCGCACGCACAAGAAACGGAGGAGTAACACGTCTCAATGCCTCCCTTCATACAAGCCTCGGTCATCCCGTCCATCACACTGCCACAGGAAGTGGATACAAATAAACATTACACTCAAATAGTTCCACGTCAGTTAAAATAAGCCGGGAGTTAATCAAAGTGGAAATGGAGAAGAACAAAAAAAGACAAGCTCCGTACAGTTTAAGCAGGTCAAGGTGGGACTTCCTCTTGGAGAAGGAGCGTTTTCTGGTTTCAGGTTCAACTACACAAGGACCGGCAAGATCGTACAGTCGCTGGGGACTGCCCAGAATCTGCAACAAAAACAAACAGATCCACATCCATTCCATCTTAAATTCATTTCTCCCCTCCAAAAAGATTTACTGTCAATTCATATTTATTGTCAAATCACCTCTTTGAAATGTTATGAGTCACAACATTGCTGATAAAAGAGACAGTAAAAAACAGAATGGGAAACTAAATCAGAACAAAAGAAGGTCCCCTCCTCCCACCTCCTTCATGATGCGGATGGCCTCGGTTCTGTGCTGGGGGGGTGGGTACAGCAGGATCCTGTGGTAGAGGGACTGCAGCACCGGTTTCATGGACTCCACGCAGCTCACCAGACGTACCAGTTCTGCTGCGATGTAACAAACTGTCCGCACCACAGGCGCGATCCTGGCGGGAGCGCTGGAGGAGCAGCCGGACCCCCGGCCTTGATCCGACACTCCTCCACTGAAGGAGTCCACCTCCTGGCTGAGACCTAGGAGACGAAAGCCAAGATGGACTTGAAGCTGGACCCCTAAACTCATGTCATTGAAAAGCTTCTCTCTCACATATACAGACAGAAATCATTTTAATTAAGTTTTTCTAGATACCTTCCCATATGGACTCCTCCTAACAAACACTGGCCTTCAAAACCAAACAAAATAAAGAGTCCCCAGGTGATTCCTGGAAGCATCATCAACACATTTACAATTTTATATCTGATTTTCCAGTCACTAAGCTCACCGAATGAAAAATCAGTTTACCATTTGCCAAGACTGGACGTGACATCAAGTAATGACGACAGTTGAAACAGACTCACAAACCTCCCTCTGTACTGCCACCTTCTCCAACTCTACTTTGTAGACACCAACATGTTTCAAAGCCAAATGAAAAGTACAGTATAACATCTCCAGCGAGTCCTGAGTCTGCCCAAGGTCTGCCTTTGATGAAACAAGGATGGATCACCACCTCTGGAAGGCATCTTGATCAGATGTTCAAACTACCTCATCCTAGTCCTTTTGATGTGAAAGAGCAGCGACCACATCCCTAATGGTGAGCCGGGCGCCCATAACCCCAACCTCATTCATTAACTCACCATCTACAGCTTATGATCACAGGTGAGGCCACAAAGACTTCAGTTATATGTAAATAAAAGAAAATTAGTTTAAGTTAAAAAAACGTGGTAATTGTAACAGTCAATGACTGTTTTTAATTTGCTAGAAAAACCAGTGACTTGTGTTGAAGCCATGAAAGTTCATGTCCCTCACCTGAGATAGGCTCCTGCCCTTTGTGATCCTGAGAAGGATCAGGCAGCTATAGAAAGGTGAAGGATGTTGATTTTATCCCACAATATGTTTGGGGTTGTTCATTGGCTTGGACACTTCTCAGCCCCGAGGGAAATAAACTTCGGCTTCAACACTGAATTTATCTTGTTTTATTGAATTTATCTTGTTTAGCTGCCACGTTTAGATACCAAATATTAAAGAACTGCACTCAAAAGTAATGACGTTCAGACACAATACTGACAGTTGGACAGATCTGGGTAAGTCTGAATGTAAATGTGAGGATTATAAATGGACCGCTGATCCATGTCTGAATAATGAAATACCATTACTTTCAGAGACATGGTTGGTGCCAACAATATCCCAACATCCCACGTGTGAAACGGGGTTCGAGGCCAGTCTGGTTACCTTGACCAAATCTCTCTGAGAGCCGGTCTCGGTCCGGCGCTCCCATGTAGCTGTGATGAGAAGTGATGGTTTTGTCATTGGCGGGGTTTCCCATGATAGCCACCAGGGACGGGCACAGTTGTTTCCTGGAAGAAAATATTGGAAACTTTTAAAATTCATAAATTATAACTAACTGGAATAGTGACTTTAGCAATCCCTGCACTGATCTCTCTGCGTCATCCGTGTCTCCCTCTCATCTCATCTCAGACCCACTGACTGGTCCAGACCGATGGCTGCTCTTCTGAGTCTGGTTTTTCTTGTTAATTAGGCGTTTTCCTCCCCACAGTCACCCCGTACATACTCATGACGAGGGATTGGACCAAAGATTTGAGGCAGTCTCTCGAGTTCCTCAGCTGGTTTGTTCATGAACTGGCGTTACACACATTTTGAATCTAAACTCTCATGAAATATTTAGGATTAAATGAGTTACAATGAGTTGGAAAATAAGTGGTGAGAACTGGACTGCACTGAACTTGTTCATTGAGATGACTTTTGTTGTGAACTGGCATCGACAAAAGCAACCGAAAACAGTCATATAGCCATGAATTTTAGTAACTTTGGTTGTGTGAGCGAGTAAAATGCCATGGCATTAACAGCTTCATATGTAATAATAAAGGGTCCTTTTTTAAAAAAAATAGTAATAGTAATTGTTGTGTACTTTAATCATACAGTATTGTTTAAATATTTTTGCCCATCTGTATCAATCTAGAGGCAACTTGTGAAGAACAATAAATGCGTTCAAGTCTTACCACACAAGGTCAGTGAAACCTCTGGACAGGTGCATTGTGGGAGGGCAACTGCTGAGCATGGAGAGGATGCACTCGAGGTAGAGCAGCTGCAGGAGCTGGTTATCACTGAGAAAGTGAAAATGCACAAATCAGGAAAGCTTTTTTTTTTTTAAATCACAAATGTTAGAGACTTGGTTTCATGATGTGCCTATTAAAGCCACTCGATGTAGAAGTATAACTTCTGACCTCATGGGAGCAGGATATCTCAAGAAAGTTCATGTATCGGCACCTGGTGTAAGTAATGAAGCGCACCTCTGGAAGGACAAACTGGTCATCCAGGATGTGCCGGACCGTCCCCACGCAGTCTGTCATCAGTGGCTCTTTTGTCAACTCAGCAGGTCTGTATGCCCCCATGTGGTCAGAAGTGGTAGTGCAATACAGTGGTGGCTCTATGACGCTGAACGTCATGTGTGTTTGTTTAATCACCTCAAGCTCATTTTCTCTTTAATTGTTACTTAGATGGAGATAAAAATCACTTTTTATGGTAAATTCACATGCAGGAGTTCACATACTTTTTCCTTTTCTGCCGTTTAAAACAGTGCAGATGTCAGTTAATAAAAGTGCACTGTGTCACCTGTCCACAGACTCCAGTTTTTCACAGAAGACAGTCAGGACCGTCACCACGTCCTCACACAGAGCCTGGCTGGTTGGAGAAACATCTGCAAACACATAACCAAACAAGGTTGATTCACAACAGCCACTTTACTCAATATATACATCCAGTGATTAAAAGGTAATTGACTGTCCTGGTCTGTCTCTCGCCACCTCTCTCTCCCGTGCAGGGAGAATAATAAATCAACGTTCACTGGGAGGCACTCTGCCACTCTGCCTGCAGAGGTGTCCGTCTACACCGTTCATGTGATTCCTCTCTTCATAGCGTCAATAAAAAGCTGCTCTCGCTGTGACGGCGTCCCGTGACCAGCAGACAATTATATGGATTTGTAAGAGATGCTAAATGTTTTGTGCTGCATATAAAAACCTCCACCAAAGGACAGTCCATTTTAGTTGATTCACATGAGTTTTTTTTCCTTGTTTTGATGGTTTTAACAGCTTCTCAGGATTGGCTGTCTGACCTTTTATCTTTAAAAAGGTTTGAATCAACTAAAAACTGTCCACCAGACACTTCCACTTTACATGCAGACAGTTTTCTCTAAAACATTTTAAGGAAACATTATCTCCTTTAACTAACCCTGTGAGGAACTGTTGTGCAGTGGTCAGAAAATGACAAACATATGAATTATGGTGTCAAAGAGGTTTTAAGCCCTTGAGTTTATAAGAGGAGGCTGTAGCGGTGATGTACCTCGTCTCTGCAGAGGCGGCGCAGACACCTCGTCTCCTTCTGCTCCCTGAGGAGGAACACATGGCAGATGGCTTGTTTACTGCCCGACATTCAAGGAGATACATGTCCTCAACAACCTTTAATCTTGAGTATTTTAATAACTTCTGTGTGCTTGGCCTGTGGCCGTTGCAATTTCATTCAAGGAAAGATGAATACAGTGTCAAATGTGCGCCCATGCCTTATTTAATGTATCTGTGTGTGTGGTGTCTGACCTCCTGTCTGTGTCGCAGCTGTAGTGTCAGGTCTCCCAGTATCTGGCTCAGCGTGGCTCTTACGGCTGTGTTGATGCTGCGTTGGTGACAGCTGGACACGTAGGTCTCGATACACACCTACACACACACACACACACACCCATTACCGGATGACCTTTTCTATGTCTGAATCACAAAAGCAGAGTAGCTGTGACGCACAGTCTCAAGAAGGCATCATGGAAATGTATTTGAAGTTTCCATGGCGTCAAATGTTGCTATGGTAACAGACTGAGGAGAAGCAGGGAAGGCAGGGATGTGCCGTCAGGGTTTCAGACACCTTCTGATCAGATTTAAGTTCACAGTGGAGACACTGTGGCTCTCGGGAAGGTAAGACAGCTGTGTCAGTAACTGGAATCGCACACGCAGCCATCCTTATAAAAGGAATTGCATTGACTTCCATTCATTAGGCCTAACCCAAACCATAACCAGCCTAACCTTTATTCACACCTTAACCAAAAATAACGTTCTCCATCATTAAGACCAGGTTCTGGTTCCTATAAGAACTGCTGGGATCAGCATAGTGGGTGATTAAACCAGAAGACCCTAAACCACACATTCACCCATAAAACCATAGAAAAGGTGACTTAACAGAGGCTGGTTGGAAAATCAAACATATACTGTTGTATCTATAGCGTGTCACTCGTTTTTCATTTTGTTTAAGTTTCATTTTTAATCCCTCTGCAGCTGTGAACGTGCAGCACACTTTTGGTAATTACAACAAGCAGCTGGATCCAGAACCAAAATCCAGAGAGGCCGTGTAGAAATCCTGAAAGGTATTTGAGTGGCTCATTAAACAAACACCATTAATGTTTTCAGGGGGTATTTTGTGCTTTTGTGCGTGTAGACAATTAGAAGTGATTTTCAGGGTGGTGATAAACACATCCTGCAGACTGCTACTAATGGTCAACACCACCAACCCAAATAGTGATTTACTGAGGTCATAGCAGGTATAGATCTTGTTAGACCCGACCACATAGTGGAGGCTGAATTGAATATTTTGTACTAAAACAGCCAGTAGCATTTAAGCATTTAATAACTGGTTTCCCAAATATTACAAGGATATGGTTAAAATGACAAACTAAAAGAACCTGGAATAATGCCTGGATTTATTAAGGCTACTGGCCATCAAACTCCTCAGTGGTCAAAGACTCGAAGAACCAGGTGCAGAGCTTGTCAACTATGAAGCGACCAAAGATCTGACCACCAGCTCTAGATTCAAGCTGAAGAAAAGACCAAAACAGCCAGTCATATTCAGGTTTCTCAGCAGATTTTTACAGAACCTCGACCTAAAATGGACAAAAAAACCAACAAACATCCCAAACCATCAGAGCTGACAGCTGCAGTGATGTGAACTGCAGAAAAATATGTAAGGAGCAGATTCAACCGTCTCCTGCAAGTGTTAGATGCACTTGTTGTATTCACTCCAATATTATTGTAATTAAGCATAAATATTCATTGCCCATTTTTAGACAGGACTGGTAATGTAAGCCAATAACTGTATTTATAATGAAAAAACAATCATGCATCTGTGCATCTGTTTATAATGTCCTGTAGGTGGCGCTAATCAGCCACTGTGAATCCTGTACTGAAAACATCCGAAAAAGCTCATCGGGCTCCTTTCCACCTAGATGTTTATGATCAATATTCATATTTACTGTCTCCACAGCTCACTGCTATACGAAAAGGGAAAAGAAAGTATTTTCTTGCACCAAACCTGGAGAAATGTTTCAGGGATGAGTACGGTGGGAAATACTTAAATACCTGCAGTTGTAAAGCATACATCTTTTTCATAGAACTGATGATCAAATTTGATTCTGTCTGTGGGCTGCCAGTCTGACAACCTGCACCGAGCCTTTACGTTTCTGTGGGATGCTACTGATAATGGAGCGCCGATGACAACGTTTTCCAGCGACTCAAACAGAGGCACACAAACACCATATGGCCAGGCCTGGTGGCTCAGAGCCCATTAACACATCGTGTTGTCCAGGTTTTTATGAGCTGTTAATGGAAACTAAACATCTCCTGCACACAGGAGCCGCTGCTGCCGAGGGAAGCGATGTTAAAATTAAATAGTCTGGACAATAAATATGAGAGCTGTAAACCTCCACAGAGAGGAGCAGTTACATGGTGCCGTTTTGTACAAAATTGCACATTTTTAAAAGAAGCAGCAATGGTGAGGATACGGATGCAGAAATGATTTTAATAGTTTCTACTGAGCAGATAAGCGGCCTTTTAGTCATGACTTAAGGCTTCAGTTGGAACCATTGCTGCCAAGATATGAGATGGAAACCTTTCACAGAGCAACTTTTCACTTTATAAAAAGATTGACAGGAATCCTCTATGAAAAAGGGCTTAAGATGCATAATTTCACCTCTGTTGAGCAAGAGGTCAGGATTTAACTTTCCAGACATACGTCAAATCTCACGTTCTGCCTAGAGCTCCATGATTACAAACCCACGATATTACAGTGTCAGCGACCTCGTCAGAGTTTCCATGACCAAACAACATGCTGCACCTCGATACCGGAGGTCTGGATCGTGGCAGACCTGGTTTATTTCCAACCTCTCAAAGGTTCCTCCTGTTCTTCCTTTGTGTGCTTGTAAATCTGCCGATCTGGAAGCCTTTTTCTGTGTTTGCAGGAGTAGTCATCCCAGCTTTCTGAATAATGGATGAGATTACAACATGAGACAAGTCCTTCTGCTGAGAGTGGGAGTAAAAAAGGAGGAAGAAAGCGCTTTTCTGAAAAAAAAAAAAAAAAAAAAAAAAAAATACGACTGCTCCTTGGTGCAGCCACATGCTGTGCAAACAGTTCACTTTTCCTTTTAAAGAAGGCTTGCAGCTATCCGTCACTGGTAGAGAGCGGCTGTCCAATCAATATGGTGTCTATTTTGTAGGTAAAAGTAATTACTGGTTCTACAAATAAGAAACGGTTCAAGTCAACAAGGGACGCTAAGTGGTGGATGCCAACATTTAGGACCTCATTAAAGCTCATTCAGCTTGAAAGAAAACTACTTAGTTGTTTCATTCACACAGTGACTCCTGTTTCATCAAAGACAGTTTCAAACAGGTTCCAGCTGTAGGCTGCACAACGTAACTGAGCCAGTTTCTGAGTCACAATCTAAGTAAAACTCTACAGTGGTGTTTGATCAATATGAACAGGGGACAAACCTGCAACATATGGGATTTTAAGTTCATGGAATTTTTGTCTGTGATTTAAGACTAATGTGAGATCATCATTTGGTGGAGTTATAATGTGGAAAGTGTGATTGCGGCTAGATAAAAATATCAAACAATGAAGCAGTCTAACTGAAGTACCCGAGCAATCCGCAGGATGGAGTCTCCGTTGATGTCGAAGTTTGGCGAGTAGGTGATGCACAGCAGGACCTGCACACACACACCACAGACACACTTGAAACACAGGACTTACATCTGCTATGACTGGGTCTATTGTTCCGTATAATAAGGGGGCTGATAATATTAATAGGAACACTTAACAGGAACATTTGTGTTATCTTTAAAAAGTAATTTAAGTTATCAGCACTTTGACAAAGCTGCACCATTATTACGCCAGCAAGAACCATCAGGACCCATCAGCAGTATAACAAAGGTGACTCTTAAAGGACTTTTAAAAGAAAAGGTCACATATAAAGTTGCATCAAAACCCCACCCCCCATCAGGGCTACATAGAAACGTTTACATTTTTTAAGACGTCAGCCTGGTCTAGTGTTAGTCACGGTGTACGACAAGAAAAACAACCATTTTTAAAAATCACATTTCCGTTGTGCTTTTGAACAACATAGATCACCATTTCTTCCTCCTTAAACAACCGCGTCTGTACACGCCTCGTTTTTACCTTCATGACCTCCACCTGCAGGTCTTCATGGAGAGATGGGGTGACTCTGATAGCCTCCAACATCTGGCTGAGCAGCTGTTTCTCCATCACTTCCACCTCCACGGTGACGCCACCCACAAACCTGTCGTCACACAGGAGCTTCTGAACAGAGAGAGGTGCAGAGTTTCAGCTGCTGCTTCATGTGAATGAATAGCATTTTAGTATCATGAATACATGACTTTAGTTGGGTCGTTCAGGACCTGCATGCCAGCAAGTGCCATCTGTCCCAGTTTGGTGTTCTTTGACTCCAGAGCCATCTGAAGAGGCAGCAGACAGCGTTCTCTGAAGATGACAAACAAAACAGCATTGCAAGTTTCTCTCTAACAATTCAAGGAAAGTTTTTCCTCATTCAAACGCTGGAATACGTTAGTAGATAGAGGACTTGATGTCCATTCAACGACTGGATGGAGTCCACGTCCTGTGGCTACACAACAAACCCAAGTCACTACCCTTCCACCACCGTGTTTCACAGCTGGTATGAGGTCTTTGTCCTGAAATTGCGTTTGGTTTTCACCAACCGTGACACTGGGCATTAAAGCCAACTAGATGGTATTAAACATACACATGAGTTTCCAGTCTTGGAGAAAAAAAAAAAAAAAAAAAAAAACTACAGCAACATGAGTCTTGTGGTTTGTTCAGATCCAAACATAAACCATGGTGCCCCAACCCTGGAAGAGAGAAGAGACGTTCTCCCGACAATCCTTCCAAACAAAATGAGCAGCTGTTTTCTAATTGGATTGCCACCAAGTTTAAAGCTAAATGAGGTCTGTAGGGTCTGAGATGTTGCTTTTTTTTTCTTTTCTTTTTTTTTTTAAAAACTTGTGGTGAACTTACTGGCATGTCTTGGGAAGGTTGGCAACCGTCTTGAATGTTTCCCATGTGAAAACAACTGTGATGTGGTCCATCGTAGGATGATGGACACCAAACAAACACTTTAGAAGCAACTGTTGGTCAGCATCATCTGCTTCTCTGAGATCATTACTGATATCTTTCCTCCTTGCATTGTGTTAACACACCTGAATGCTCCAGGCCAGGAAACTGATGAAACATCTGCTTCCGTAGAAATGCTCATAATTGCCAATATTTGAATTGCATTTGATGTAAATCCCTGTGGAGTCGGTGAGTGTCTTTTAGATACTGCGTCTTCATGTTTGTTCAATAAATGGGGGAATACGACATGTTATTGTTCATTTCAGGTTGTATTTACCTGCATAAGACCAGACAGGCTGTGATACATAAAACCCAAGAAATTAAAAAAGCAGCATCACTCTGATGCAGGTTTTGCTTCAGACAGGGTAGGTTATCCAAGGCAACAGCTCAAAAAAATCCCGTCCCTATGTACTCACGCTTTGTCTTGTTCGGTTCTTCACACTCACACTCAAGTCTCCATCTCCATCTCCATCTGATTATCTGTGCTTCACCGATTCCTCATCTTTGCTGCAGAAAGCTACTGGCCTTCTTCTCTCCGGCAACTCTGAGTTGTCAAGCTACAACATTTCAAAAGCACGACATCGCCAAACATTTTCAATTATTTCTTTCCTCACAAGTCACCAAGAAAACAGGGAGGTGGCGCCTCCACCCAGAAAGAGCAGATTCAAACCAAGCGTTTGAGCGTTCAGAACTAAATGTGGATATACGCTTATGGTTTTTTTAACTGAACACTTTCTTACATACTCAGGTCATTCTCTAATCTACTTCACTTTCAGGACCTGCAGCAGAGTTGAAGACGACAAAAGTGTGTCCTATGATTGGACAGTTTGACTTTACCGGACAGTGATAAAGACACGTTCAAAATTAACTGTTTTGAAGGCAAAGTGGGGAATTTCTAGATGAGGCCACATCACATCTAATATTTGAAACATCAATAAAAGATAGAGAGCTGGCTCCTCCCTCTCCACATCTCTGTTTCAGACAGCTGGAATCTGAAAATGACAGAATCCTTTTGCATTTGCAGGCTTGTGACACAAAACAGCCACGGCAGGGAAGAATCACTCTCAGAATCAGTCTCCCACTCTCTAAGTCTACTCAAATGACTTCATGCCGCATCTCTGACTTGGGTAGGTAACTGTAACGGCAAATTGAGAAGACGTATATGCTGCAGAGAAGACATTTTACTAAGACCTTGATATTTGTCTAATTTCAGGCTCTCAGTGGTAACTTTGAGCACATGCGTGGACACCACTGAGTGGAACATTCAAATATTTCAAGGCAGAATACCTGGCGGTGTGGCCGTGTTGTGGCATAAAAAGTATGATCAGACGGTCAGTGTGGCTGGAGTCAATGTTGACGAGGATATAGGAAGAGTTCAGACATGGGGATAAAAATGTCATTGTGCTGGACAGTTATACACCCTCTGAGAGCTCCATAATGAAGACGAATATCTTAATAGACCAGCTGGTGTCAAATCTTCTACCTGCTCTTTTATTGTGGGGGATATGAACACCAATGTTTTTGATTGTAGCTCTTTATTTCCTAAGCATTTAATGGAGTTTTGCTCTGATAATGGGTTGATTCTCTCTAGTGTGATTGTTTCTCCACAATAAGTCTATGATGTTGAGCAATAATAAGGCATTTGGTGGAGTCAGGATGTCTACTGGTCATTTCAAATTTAGTAGACCTCTGTCCTCTGCTTGCCATCTGTTTTACTAGGTTGTTAGGACATTGTATTTTACCCAAATCTATATTATGTGTGATGTTGGTGCCTATTATCAAAGAATAACCTGTCAAAACAAATAGCAGGGACAATTATGGCCCTACATCTCTGGTCAATGTTTTATCTGAAGTCGTGGAGAGGGCCATACTGAATAAGATGGAGAGTTATTCTTGGCTTTTGACAACCAATTCGGTTTTAGATCTAAACATGGCACAGATCCGTTTTTTTGTCATAAAGGAGATTTTAGGTTTGTATAATTCCACAATTTTTATGTGTTTTATTGATGCTTCTAAAGCCTTTGATAGTGTGAAACAGAGGGGTTCCCAAATAACACACACACACACACACACACACACACACACACACACACACACACACACACACACACACACTTTCAGGGTGATTTAAAACTCCAACCAAATCTGAAACCATCCGTGAATATTAGTTTAAAAGCTAAAACTCCCCCTCCCCCGCTGAGCTCACGAGTCTTTTTTTGCTGCATTTATCGCTGATAGAGATTAGTGCTCGATGCGTTAGTGACTAATTGTGAGTTCACGCTTCGTGTGTGGCTGAGAGCCTGTTCAGCAACTGCAGTCATGAAATACTTTCCTGATGATCACAACAGCAGAAAAACATCGAACTAAAATATTGATGATAATGTTTTTGTATCAAACAATCTTGAATGAACAAGAGAGGTTAATGACTGAATAATTCATGGTGGCTTGAGCTGCAGCAGCTTTCAGGATTTATGACACCAGCCTCACATCCACCAGCAGCGGCGGAGGCGGCCGCAGCTGTCCGTTCACTTTACATTTAATACATCAAAACACAATACAAGAGTACCACAAAACACTACAACATACAGTGGGAATGATGAAGGGAAAAGTACAGGGCTGTTCCTGCAAATCCAGACTGCCTTTTTGGAGAGAAAAAAAAAAGAAAAACAATAAATTGGTTGGCTGCAGCTGATCTGAGCAGATGTTTTTACTTCTGCCTAATTAAATTAATGATTTCAAATCAAAGGAAAACCTGTTAAATCTGAAATAATTTATACAGACGTGGCAGCTGTGCACTTAATCCCACTTGGAAAAACCGAAGTCAGTGCAGGTCTGTAAAAACATTGCAGCCACTGTTTAATCAACTCTACATTCTGAGAACATAAGTTGTGGTTTTGTTGATTTGTGAAGGTTTTAATTTAGCCTGAGGACAACCTCTCCACAATTGCAGCTCAATAAAAAGCTAAACAGCTCACAAAAACTTACTAGAGATGCTCTAGAAAGTCTTTAAAAAAAAAATATATGTACTCTTCAATTAAAACTACATTAAAGAAAATGCTGACTGACAAAAAAAAAAAAAATAAACTATTGGTTAATAACAAATTTTCTCTTGAAATAAAATGTGAAAATGAATGCGGTCTAGCTGAAACCCAATTAAACAACAGCTGCTGGATCTAAACGTTAATGAAACAGCAGGAGCTCAGGCCTGCGCTGGAAGTGAGAGCCAGAAATCCCTCACCCCGCCTTTTTTTCAGGTTAAATGTTTGAAATCTTTTTAAAAAAAGGGCCAAAACTGTAAAAAAAAAAAAAAAAAAAAAAAAAAAAACAAACAAAAACATTAAAACATAATAAATATTACAAATCAGAATTGGGATTGGTTTTATTATTCCAATATATAAGTGAATTACATCAGTATCAACCTGCAGGTTTTACTGGGTGTCCCTGGAGAAGCTGAAGGAGGTGGTGGGGGCGATCGAGCTCTGGGTTGCTCTCTGACCGAATCCCTCATGTCCTGGTCCCAGGTGAATGGTTTAAAATATAAAAATAAATACATTGATTATATTGTGGAAGGCTGCCTTGATCCCAAGCACCAACATTTCAACTTCTGGGTTAAAGCCAACATGGAAATGTGAAAACTTGCAGTTCTGTGCCTGACCACTGGAGGAAAGATGCAGAACCAAGTAAATCTTCATGGACTTCCATGTCAAAATGTCTAACCCAACAGAAAAAATAAACATTTCATTTTTGATTTCGCCATCAAGTCGACATATGAAACGGTGCACCCCGCTGGAAACATCTGACGGCAGCTCTGCAAATCAAAGCCAACATTGTTTCATTGATTGACATGCAGTGGGCGTGTTCCTGTCAGCTTAAAAACCCGTTGGAAACCAACGGGTCACATGACCGAATGCTTCCGTCCATGGCTATATACAGTCATATATATGGGCTGAGCAGATCAGGAATGAGATAGAAAGAAGGAGATGCCTCACAGTGTTCAAAGTGTTCACAGGGTTCGCCTCAAAAAAAAAAAAAAAAAGGACCGTTAAACTCCTTGGTGACTATTATTATCGATTTTTGTTGACATTGACCAATCGTCGACTCCTACTCTCAAATGAACACTCGTTATCGTGTCCAAATACCAGATACTGTATGTTTAAACAGAGTGTCCCGGCAATAAAACGGTAGTGACATTTAAATAGTTCTTGTCTTCTTATGTGTAAGCTTGAACTCCGTGTTCAAGTGTTCAACTTTAATATTTGCATTATCATCCCAGGCATTGTTGGATCATTTAAATATATTCAAATCATTAAAAGTAATTTGTTAACGGGACCTTACTTAGTGTAAAATGTACAAGTTGTGTGGTGAGTGAGTGAGTGAGTGAGTGAGTGAGTGAGTGAGTGAGTGAGTGAGTGAGTGAGTGAGTGAGTGACAAAGCAACTTGTGTCAGGAATTTCACATTCCCAAATAAAATAAACAGTTTTCACTTGGTAGGCAAACATTTACAGTATTTATGCTGTTTTATAGTTCAGATGTTCTTGAGCTGGCCTGACTTACTGCTGTTAAAAGATCGTAGTCTCCAGGATCTCCAGCATCATCTACGCTGGTCCACAGTGGAACTGATTCACAATCAAAAGGTTCAGAGTAACAGAATCATTACATACCTATTTTGTCTTGAAAAAATCTTGACGTTGCTACAACTGTAATACAATTCATGCTGGTTATTTCAATGTCCATAAAAATCCTTGAAGGGTGACAGGAGTGGATAACTAAAACACACAATAATCCAGGTTTTGTGACAAATCTAAGTTGGGTTTGAGCCCCATCCAGTTAGTTAGGTTTAGTTACAAGATGATGATTACAAATTATAATGTACATTCATTGATGGGGCAGCTTGGCCAGTTATACTCATTCCCATCAGGAACGTTCTTTCTTGTGAAATGGGTCTGGTACCATTCCTATTCACAGCCATTTCCACAAGCACAGGCTTTACCAATCACAGTGAGGTGGAGGAGGGCTTTCATTCTTACCAGAGCATCCAACAGCCCCCACCCAAAACAACCCACATGGGAACACTAACAACACCTGCATCCATTTGTTTGTGCCGTAAAACCAACAGTAGTCATTCCCCAACGTTCCTACTCAACTGCGCGCTGTTTCCTAACTAGTCTGGATGTTGCCCGCCACGTCACACGCCACGCCACGTGCTTTAAGTCTCTGATTGGTTGTATGTCCATCCAGTCACAACCAGAAGAAGTTTCTTCTGCGTACATTAGGAACCGTCCCCAGGAAATCCAAATTGAATCCGGAAGAAGCAGACCAATTAGTGTATTGAAGAGGAAGAGTTATACGGTTGGCCTGAAAACAGTCTGAGCCTTGACTGCGGCAACGCAACACTTTTGAGCTGCGGTCAAACAAAACCACGACATCTTCAGGAGCAGAGTTCAAATTTAAACGGTTCAACTTACCGAAGTTTTGAAGCAGAAATCTTGGCCGAGCTGTTCTGAGACTCCAGGGTGTCTGTGGTTAAATTGATAAGAGTGGGAAACAGTGATTAAAACCTTCATCAAGTTCACTTAGACATTTATTTACGTGCATCTGTGGTACTTGAAAACCCCCACTAATACCCTCCCAATAGCGCGGCGGTCACAACACATGCCCCTCCATTGACGTCTATAGGGCCTCAGATATCTATGCTGACATCCCCTAAAAGAGAACAGCCAAAAGAAGAGTAAGAGGATGGAAATCCAATCACAGCCTAAAGTTGAGGTGTAAACGCACCCAGAGGACGCGTTTCAGTACACTCCGACACCTGATCAATTAAACCACAGTCGTACGTGCTCTGGTCCACATGTGGACACATTATTTTAGCAGTGCAAACGTAAAGCACCGGGGGCGTTATTGAAAAGCAGGTTACATGACTGAAACCACTACATGGTTAGATGGAGGAGAAAAAAACCCAAAACAAAACATGAAATTTGTCTGGTTGACATTTCATAAACAACAAACAGTTTTATGTACAAAAGCAATGGCTTTGTCCTGCATTTTTGCAAAAAGTGCATTTAATTTGTATTTGCTCAAGGAGTTTTGTTACGAAACATGCACCCTTATTGTCATTAAGAGTGCTTCTAACGTTTCAAAGTAGCTTGTGGGGGAAAAAAAAAAAAAAAAAAAAAAAAAAAAAAAAAAAACAGCAAGCAAATTTAAAACGTGGATCTTGTGATAATGACTTTTCCATCCAGATTCCAGGTTTCAAGGTCTCCTGTCCTCTTTGACATGTGCAGCAAGGTTTGTGCACATCATTGTATTGCATTTGTGCATTATTTTTGTGTCTGTGTCCACTAAAGTTCACAAATCTCCCTCCATCAGCACAACCTGAACCTCATCAGTACCTGCTGTCTCACCAACTTTCACTTTCCAGATCATTCCTGGACTATAAATACCATTTCATTTTTTTTAATTTTTTTTATTGTGTTTGTGATGTTTCCTGAGGCTTACGTGTTAAAAAGGGATACTTTGCATAGAGTACATCCAGGATACTCCAAGTTCTAGTATTGATAATTACATCCATTAATGACCATCCCCTGAAGGAGCTGTAATGACTCAGCAGAATCTCAGCATTTGCTGGCCTCATGGTCTTTTGTTTTCTTGATCAACGATGCTCCTGTTGCCAACATTTCACTGAGGAAAAACTGTTTCTTGCACTGTGAAGCTGCATTGAAACCCTTCGCCTCAAAGAGACCCCCCTGTTATGAGGTCAGACTCAGAATTCTGTATTGGGGAGGATGAAAATGATCCGTCTTTATTTGTAGCCAGCCAAGCCCCCGGCAAGTAAACACATTTATATTAATAATGGAATGTGGGTTATAAAAGAAAGTGAGCTACAATGATCAGAGAGCTGCGGCCTGTATTTGTAGGATAATCTTCAAAATCTTTATCAGGTTTCCACGCAGTGAGATACGTCTGCTGACATCAATTACAGGGCGTTTAGCAGACACACATCACGTTCCAGGGACAGCGTCCGGTTTGCAAAACAAACATCAGCTGCAAAGTATGGAAAAGTCCCCCAATGACCACTAGGAGGCGGCTCCAAACGTGAGTCAAATGCCACTGAACTTGAAATGTCCAAAGAAAGCAGAAACAAATACACAATTTAAGAAAATATGTAGAGATGCAGCCATTGACCGGCTGGTGATCCACACTGGCCAGTTTTTATCTGATCGGTTTTGGCCAGAACTGATTAATATTAAAAAATAAATAAATAAATAAAAAATTTTAAAAAAACAGCTGATACCACATACATTTTATTCTGTTCAGTACATGCGTAACATGCACAGCCTTGACTATTTTTAATTATATACTTAATTTTGTAAACGCATTAGCTAAAAAGCTGAAAATGCAGACAAATATTTGTTTTCTTTTATTTTTTTTTTTTTCCATTTAAAACTCCCAGGTCAGTGAACACATAATAGTCACTCGGGAACGTTCCACTGTTAGTAGAGAAAGTGTTGTGAACAAACAAAAGGTTTTTTTTTTTTACTTAGGTTTAGGATTCACTTTGAGTTCTCTCTTCTTATTAATTCTAAATTGCTAACACAGCATCATCCTGCTGAGCATGCTGAGTGGTATGAAGCACACAAACATTAAGAGGTGAAGAATGAACCAGTACGGAGCTCACAGCCTGCAGCCTCGTCCACTGTTGATTCAGATACTACAGGTGGGCGTAGCAGTCGGCATCGGCAAATAAAGATGGCTGGACAAACTTGATCAGTAATAAAATTAAAGCAAAAATAGTCAAATTAAAGCTGAAAATGTGAGCGGTAACTGACTTAAAGTGGGCGTGTTCTAACCCCCTGGCAGCCTCATTGGTCCAGTTTTCTCCAGGATTTATTCTATTCTCTTTATGCAATCAGTTGTCACATGAGCAGTAGAAATACATCACAGCACCTCAAGCTGCAATGTTACATAGAAGGCGTCAAAAAGGGCCCATGCTGGTGCAGAAAGTAAAAAAAATAAAAAATAAATAAATAAAAACGAGAAGAACCATCGTTGCTACTTTAGTGTTGCTGGCAGCTCTGAAATTTTAGCTGGTTTATCTTGCCAGCTGAAATTCTCCAATTTTGTTTGAAAATTATACTTATAGTTTCCTCCATTTCTCACTTCCAAATTGTAACAGATTAGTGCTTCTCCAGAGATCACTTAAAGGGCTTTTACCTGCCCCAACATACGGCCTTCAAAAAGTTAGAGACAGCCCTTTGGGAGCTTTAAAGCTGCTTTCATCCCAGACACTTTTGATTTGGAGACTCGTGAAAGTCGTTCCTGAACTGGAGGACAACAGCGCCACGGAACATTGCTGACCTGAGGTGGTCCTCTCAGTACCATCCTGCTTTCTGCTGTGGCTGCAGATGTTTTCCCACCACAGACAGTTTGTTGCAAAAGCAAAAATTGACATGGCTTGTCCGACATTAGCACAGTTAGGCTCTAAAATGTCTGCATAGTTGAAGGACTCAATAATTAACAACTTTATACATGAAGCTGTGGATTTAGTCTCTCTTTTAGGAAGCCTTCTTTCTCTAAAAACTTATTCTGCATGTTCAGGTTGAATTTTAAAATGGAAATATAGATATGATCCCCTGAAATAAATAGGCAGCAGGTTTTAGCTGCAAAACAAACTCTGCACTTTTTTCCCACCTTAAATCAAGTGAAAAGCATGGATCTTAAAAAAATGTTGTGCAAGATGAGTGTGGCGGTTCTGTTAAAGCAAATAGGTGAGCCCAGCTGACGCAGAAAAGCCTGCAGCCGGAGATCCGGCGGGCTGATGCGCACTCACCGCAGGCGCACACGCACGCATCGCGGATGCCTTTGTGCTTGTGGCCGGACGCGTCTTTCTGCAGCTTTCGCAGGATTTCCTCCATGCTGGCCCCAAACGCAGTATTCTGAGGGAGGTGGGAGCGGGGCTGGGTGGTCCGTGCCTGTTTTAGGGGTGCAGCATCCTTCAACCCCCCCGGCGAAGGCGATGATTCATTCCCAACGACCAGCCGATGATGTAAGGCCAACAGCCGTCAGTCCTCTGAAGGTGGAAGGAGGAAGCGTCCGCGAGTCTGCTCGTAAATCCGCGTCTACGTCACCTTACCTCTGACAAACAGTCGTCATAACCTGCCACACACACTCCTGTGGATGTATTCTCTGAATAACCGTCCTCGTCTCATCTCCTTATGTGGTTTATTCCCCTGCCGTGCTTTGAAATCCGTTCCAGTTCCAGCTGATGCGTTCCTCACGGAAACCAGATCCGGTTCCTCCTCCCTTCATCTCCCTCCTCCCACCGAATCGAGCTGCCTGCACACCAGGAAAACGCCTCGCCTCTGCCTCGTCACTGACTCCCACCCAGAGGTGGGTTTGCTCCTACCTGGCAACATTTAGCGGTTCCACGGTTCCACGGCGTCGGCGTGGCAGGCGTCAAACTGTGGCAGGAGCGGCTGGAATGGGATTTCCGGTCTCATCCGAGCGACAGGTGCAGGAAGCTCAGAGCTGATTAGTTACCGCTTCATCTCCACGTACGCGCGTTCCCGAGGCATTTTATTCCCGTGGAAATCACCGCAACCCGGGAAAAACGTCCAGCCTCCCACCTCCACCCGGCTGAAGTAGTCTCCACTACTTCCAATTTATATAAGCGCCGTGGGGTTGGCATCATTTTGAAGTTTGGCTCACGTAGGCGCTGGTAAGTGTTACTAGATGTCACAAAATCACAGGAGTTACAAGGAGTTACAAGACTATTGTGATGGACAGGTGTGGACCAGAGACTGTGTCAGAAAAAACTGGAAAGCCCCCCCCCCCCCCCCCCCCCCCCCAGTAGTCATAAATAGATTATTTATTTGAGTTTCTTTAATCATAACATGGAAATACAATCAAACACATACATACATACATACATACATACATACATACAAATTATAGTTAGTAAATAACAGACATACATAAGTACATTATAACATCAATGTAATCCATCAACTTGAGTAGGGTATTCAAGAATTGCTGCTATATATCATAAATAATTTAAGATTGCTCTTCAAAGTGCAAAGCATCAGTAGGTCTTGTCAGCCAAGCCTTGAAGGAGCCAGAGGTTCAGATTTCCAGGGCCTTAAATGCAATATTTATGCAAATATCTAGCCCATTTTTCCAAAAACTTTACAGCGCTATGTTGTAAATTGAAGGGTCATCCAGGGCTGGGAAGCCGCCATAACACGCCCAGCTTATGTCAATCGCAGTTAAGCGCTTTATCTTGGCCATTATTTATGCTGATTTATGATGCTAATTATTATTTATATGGATGCTTATCAAATCTGTCCAATACTCCTCATTTCAAGTGCTGCTGCTGAAATTAATGGACCCCACGTTTGATCAACCTGCAGCTCACGGAATATCGAGGCGCTGCTACCAGTTTCACGGGTGTCACAGACCTCCACTTGGAAGGATCCTAAAATGATCTGGCTCCTGAATCCCTGACAGAGGAGCTGTGAATTGCCCAACATTTGCAACAGGATTGCAGTGGTGAAATGAGGAGTGACTGCTGTACTTAGCGGATGCTCAGTTTGTACGAGCAGCTTGGTCATCGGACGCTTCCAGACCAAATCGCAGCCCGTCACGGTGGTGTTTTAGTAACACAAACCGTTTTCTATTTATAATGACTGCGCTCTGTCAGGTCTTCGTTCATATTTATATGATTTTATCTTATTTGATACAAAAAAAGTGATCACCCCCAGCAGTTGTCATGGATGTGAAATCTCGTTTTGGAGATCAAAACTACTTTGTTTGCTTGTAAGTTTATTTATTTCTGCTTTACATTCAGACATTTTAACAATGAGATCATTAGACATGAACTCACTTTTGGAGACAGCCCCAGTGGCCAGTCAAGAAATTGCAATGTTTCATACTTCCTATGTGACATCAACATGGAAATTTGAACGTAGCAGCTTGGTGTGGCCCAAAGGCTCAAGAAGAGCTGGTTCCACCTTTTTGGTGACCCTTTGAAAGACTCTGGTTAAAAAAACACAGATATCCACAATTTTGCAAGAAAAAGCTTAGATGTTCTTATTTTAGAAATTTACAAAATTAGAATAGTCATAAAATTTAAGTGTTAAACACACATTCGTGAGAAAAAAAAAGAAAATATGTAAAAATATTTGAGTATGTGCATATCTGAGAATTTCAGTTCTTCATAATAAAATACGTGGCTTCAAATGAAAGCAGATCTTTTTTTTCTTTTTTTTTCCAAGGCTGCCCAAACTTTTGCATCCCACTGTATAAGCTACAAACCTAGCAGACATCCTAGATACCAGGAATGTTTTGGATTTGTCTACATTTGGCACTTTGGGCAGGATAATCTTATGTGGGCCAGCTGGGTTTCTTTGGCCACATTCACCAAGAGTCAGTGCTGTCAGTTAAAGATGAAAGTGGACCAAGAAACTGGTAAATGTGTGCCTTGTTTGGGTCGAACATGTCAGGGCTGGGGGAGGAATTAGTCTAATAATTGGAATTATGGCCTCAGAAGACAACTTTGATGTTTCACAGTGGCTCACACCAACTATAACAGCGCCATTGATTATCGGCAGTCGTGTTGTGCATCTCAGTAAATATGATGAATGAATATGATGAACGGGCAATTAATTGTTGTGGTGTTAATTAAAATGTGAGAATCACAGTGGCTACAGGATTTAGATTTCAGCCTTATTCCCATAAAAAGCTGGAACACTATAAAATATGAACAAAATTGTTTAATTGTTTGCTATATTTAAAACACCATATTTAATTAAAAGGAAATTAGCAAAACACGATTATCCTAGAATTATCCTGATGATATTTGTATGTGTACACACATACATACACACTATATGACCAAAGGTATTGGCTCATCTGCCTTGACAAAATGTCTTGGAATGCTGAAGCATTCAGAGTTCCTTCCACTGGAACTAAGGGTCCAACCCCAGCTCCTGAAAAACAGCCCCACGCCATAATACCCCCTCCACCAAACTTTACAGTTGGCACAATGCAGTCAGACAAGTACCGTTGTCCTGGAAACTGCCGAACCGAGACTGGTCCATCAGATTGCCAGATGGAGAAGTACCATTCGTCACTCCAGAAAACGCGTCTTCACTGCTCTAGAGTCCGATAGCGGCGTGCTTTACACCATTGCATCCAACACTTTGCATTGCACTTGATGATGTATGGCTTGGATGCGGCTCGGCCCTGGAATCCCATTCATGAAGCTCTGTGCACACTGTTCTTGAGCTAATCTGAAGGCCACATGAAGTTTGGAGGTTTGTGGTGATTGATTCTGCAGAAAGTTGGCGACTTCTTCACACTATGCACCTCAGCATCCGCTGACCCCGCTCCATCAGTTTACGTGACCTACCACTTCATGGATAAGTTGCTGTCATTCCCAAACACTTCCATGTTCTTATAATACAGCTGACAGTTGACTGCGGAATATTAAGGAGCCAGGAAATTTCATGACTGGATTTGTTGCACAGGTGACATCCTATCACAGTTCCACACTGGAATTCACTGAGCTCCTGAGAGCGACACATTCTTTCATAAATAGTTGTAAAAAAAAAAAAACCAGTCTGCATGCTGAGGTGCTTGATTTTATACACCTGTGGTCTTGGAAGTAATTGGAACACCTGATTCCAATTAATTGGATGGGTGAGCGAAATCTTTTAGCAATATAGTGTATTTTGTGTAGTTTACTTTATGTTATCAACAATAAATGTTTCTACAGAAATTTTCCAAACCAGTAAGAAGATGTATCTTAATCTAAATATTTTCATTACTTCTGTATTTCCTGAATAAACTGCAGTGGAAAGAAAAGAGGTTTGAAGTTATGTCTTTTGAAGCCACGGCTTCTTCAACTTAAAACTTATTTTTTTGTAGCTCTCTTGCAAGTACTCCGCAAAAACACATTTCTAGAGTAAAAGCAATTGGGGCCTTCAAACTCATTATTTCAAAACTTTTTAATGAATACTTGCAGTTTTTTAAAACCATTTTTTTAAAACCCAGAGACTGAACTCTTTATTCTTTCATATTTTAACAAAAACTATTTTCATGCCTGAAGAGGTTGGAATGTTCATCTGAGCGGTTTCAGCATGAAAGAAACACATTTCAAACAAAATTGTTGTCCTTCTTAATTTTCCTCTAACTTTGTACTTTAATTTAAATTGAAAGAGAGAGAATTCACCTCGTCTCAACTAATAGTGAGGAGTTACCAGTATACTGCTGAATTTTGAAAGTTAGGCAGCCAGAACAGGTGGAAGATGTAAAAATGAACAGCTGACAGCTGACAAACCATGCCTCCTAACTCTTTTTAAAATAAAGATATGTAGCTAAATCATACATTTTAATTAAAAAAAATATTAATGTCAGCAGTTCACATTCACTACATTTACTACGGCAATGATTAAACATAAAAGAGGTTCTTTTCTTTCTGAGAACAAGCAGGAGCTTCAGTGTAACAGCCCAGACAGGTGGAGGCAGTGGAGGCCTGCGGCCGCTTGAGGGCAGTACTGCCTAGAGTTTGTCGTGTTTTTACTCGCGTGAAGGGATTTCAGACAATTGGACTTAGATTAAAGAGTTATGAAACTGTTTTGGAGGGAGATGTAGTTACTGATCTGATCTCCAGCTACGCGGCTCTCACTGAAGTGAAATGGAGGCGGACTGTACGTCCTGCTGCAGCCCAATCCCTGAACGTGAACTTCATGTATAAACAACGGGGAAACAACGGGGGGAGTGGGTGGGGGTGCTTGGCACTTCACCTTGATTACGTAAGCCCAACCAGTGTGTATAATGGAATTTGTCTTATAAACTCTCTTGGCCATCCTATGTTTCTGTTTGTTTTTGTTGTTGTTCTCTATAAAAGTGAAATTACCTAAATCATTATACACACTCTGACTGTGCCGAAACCATCCTAAACCATCGTGGATTATTCTTCATTTTCATTTGTCTCTTTTGTGTGCGCCAAAAATAAAATAATGGAAATGAAAGTGGGATGGGGGAAGGAAGGAATACAGACATATAAGGAAAACCAGAACAGTTCCTCGTTATGCGCAATTACGCACGCTCTTCCATGGGGACATTTTGATCCCACTTTCAGTTAAACCAATTCCAAATATCCCAGAATATTTTGTTTAAACTGTGCCATGCGATGTATGTATGTGTATGAAGTGGGCTAAACAGTAGCCTTCACTTTGCCCAATGTGTCTTTTGACGTCACACATCAACTTTTGTGATTTATATCTATATCTATATTTATATCTATATGTATCTATATCTATATCTATATCTATATCTATATTTATATCTATATGTATCTATATCTATATCTATATCTATATCTATATCTATATCTATATCTACATGCGCGCACGGGCGAGTTTAAAGTTTCTGTCTCCCTCCACTTCGCGCCGGATGCTCAGTAGTTGTGCCACAGACCACAAGAATCACAACAGTTTATTAGGTCTGGTATTTTGGGCTAAATGCCCGCGGCGCGCCACGTGCGTAAAGACTAGGAGGCTTTGCATAGATGGATTAAGACATCGGCGCGTCATGAAGAGAAAGAGCTCAACTAAACGCAGTCTGTCTTGAACGTGGTTGTGAAAAGGAATTACTCATTCTTCACACCAACACCAGCACATCTGTGCGCGTCGATGTCACCAGCGCACGGGTCTTCAAGTCCATGGATAAAAAGAATCAGCGGGCAACAGAATGGTTGTTGTCGGTGCGACTAACGGGAGTTTTGGTAGTGACAACTTCAGGTCGTCGTATATGATCGAGGATAAAGTTGGTGGCGGAGATCCTGTGCGCTCCACCAACATCATGATCTCTGAAGCTCTTGCGCCACGGTTGCTGGAGATTGCGCAGGGCGCAGCAGAGGCTGCGGTAGCAGCGGCAGCAGCCACTTCTCCGTCCAGCTCCAGTCAGCCGCAGGTCATGGAGACGAACGGGACGCGCTGCGGGGAGCAGATCCTGAGCTACGGCCGCGTGGAAAAGGTCCTGATTGGCGGGGTCCTCACCCTGCTCACGCTGTCCACCATCTGCGGGAACCTATTGGTGGTCATCTCCGTGTGTTTTGTGAAGAAGCTGCGCCAGCCGTCCAACTACCTGATCGTTTCTCTGGCAGTGGCTGACCTGTCCGTGGCTTTGGCCGTCATGCCGTTTGTGAGCATCACGGACTTGATCGGTGGTCAGTGGGTATTCGGACAGTTCTTCTGTAACGTTTTCATCGCCATGGATGTGATGTGCTGCACCGCGTCCATCATGACTCTGTGCGTAATCAGCATTGACAGGTGAGCTGAAGTTTGAGTGCTTTTAAAAAAGTAAGATGTTTATTCCGGTTCAACCCAAACAGCATGTCAGAACAGTATTACTGATTATTGAGGCAAACCAGAAAACATGCTACACTTTTATTTTTTCTGCTACTGATTTATTCAACTTCCATGACATTTACATCCACAGTGTCAAACAAAGATTTTTGTCAGCTGCAGATATATTTTGCCATTCATATCCTTTAATCCCCCATTTAATAATCCTACAAAGATCCAGTGTCACAGACTGATAATCAGTTTGGTCTCAGTCTACTGACAGTGGGATTAAAGCTCTTTGTGGCTCAGGGTCTCCTTCAAGGGCACTAGCTGGGAACTGGAGAGACAGACTGGCTGCTGGGATGATATGTCTCCGACCCTTCGTCTCAGCTCCTTGTGCACACCAGACCAGTTCCTCACTGAAGATCCCGTCTAAACGGATTAGCAGGGGTCAGCATGGCAAACGACTTTTGTGTAGCTCAAAATTTTGATTTTAGGTGTAGTCCAATACCAGAGTACTAAACTTCCCATGAAATCTGTGTTTTCACTAGTTTTAAAAATCCGGTTGCATCAGTATTTTTGTTGTAATTTGTTTCAGTGTGAAGATAAATAAGTCAAAACACCTTTAAGACTTTTCTGTGGCCTGACTGTAGCCTTAAGCTTTGACCAACATGCTTGACTTGGCTGACCACATTTGGTCCTTATCAGCATCCTGGAGGTTTTCATTCATAAAATTGCGCTTGGCTTTCGGGAACCTTGTTGCGTTTGGGATCAGCAGGGCTGTCTCTACATTTCTGAGGGTCCTATGCAAGATTCGGTTTTAGGGTTAGTGTCTTTTGATGTGCTGTGTAGAAGCTTGGGCTGCCGTTATTTTATTATTCTACTTCTGACGTGTTGTCTGGCTGCCAGTCATCCTGTCATACTTGTTGGCAGACATGGCTCGTTGTGTGGCAGCCTAATGATGGATTGGAATTAATTATCCTGTAAGCACAGCCCACAGCTTCCTGATCATTCCAACTTACTTTTGTTAAATTCTCATGTATCCAAGTGCTTCACAGTGAAGGACTTTGGTGTTTTTACAGGAAGCTGTGCTGGCTACAGATGAAGACAGATCATTTTTCTTCTCCCCATATTCTGCAAACTGAATCTGATCTTTACAGGACGGGAGCCACCTTTTGGCTGTGGGGTCACATGCATCTGCATGGTCCGCCACTGTCCTGCCAAAGTATGAGGCTATTTTAAAACACTATTAAAAGATTTTGGTCAATGTGGGTCTTAGTATTAGAACAATTCAACCTTAACCGCAATTAAAAACAGCGCATAACCTTTTTTTCACTGTGCTGTTATTTATTTGACAAAAATGGAAAATGTGTGGACAATACAAAGTACCTCCATGATTCAATCGCTGCTGGATTCATCTTCAGCAGCAATACTTTGGGGTCCATTTGCTGGTTGACCATATTCGTCTTTGACATGGTTGTGGAGGAACTTCAATCCATTCTTCTACCAGAGTTGATCAGTTCGTGGAGGTGTTTACGCATCAAGTTTCTTTGACATCTGTCTCTGCACAGCTCTCCTTCACAGTGTATTAAATTTGGTTGAGAGCTCGATGTTAAGTACACCATTCCAAGACCTTGATTCTTTTAGTCTTCAGACATTGCTGGTGTGTTCTGAATAACTGTCCTGGTTCATGACTCAATCTTGACTAAACATTGGCAGCACATTTGCCTCTAGAACCGTCTGACATACAGAGGAGTTCATGGTCAACTCAGTCACTGCAGGTCACCCACATTCCTGTGGCTGCAAACAACCACAAACATCATCAATCCTCCATGGCCGGGCTTGGTAGCTGGTTTAAGGCATATGTGCTAAAATGTTGTGTTTGGCAGTCTACAAACTCCACTTTGGTGTCATCTGTCCATAGGACATTGTTCCAGAGGTTATGTGGTTTTTTCAGTGTCATTTTGTGGGCATCAGTCATGTTTCCGTGTTCGTTTTAAACAAGAGAGACTTCCTCCTGGAGACCCTTTCAAACAAACCTTCTGCTGTCATGGACTTTAACATTTACCATGTTTGATGAGGCTTGTAGGCTCTGAGATTCAGCTTTTGAATTTTTCTTGCATCGTATGACCTTGGGGTAAATTTAAATCCTTTTGAAAGCTTTCCACTTGCAGTATAATATCTAAATATAAAATGAATAATCTTTGTAACAGCCCACGGTCATTTTCTTTTTGGCGTATTCAGTGTTTTTTTTAAAAAAGTTTGTCTGAGGTTATCTTTGCCAGATGCTGAGACCCACTATGAGGGCATCTGTTTTATTATGTTTATACATAAATAAGCATGAGATTAAAAGAGGGTGTACTCACTTTTGCACACGTATTGACTGTTTTGGGGGGATTTCCTTCTCTGCAGGTATTTGGGCATCACAAAACCCCTGACATATCCTGTTCGCCAAAATGGCTGCTGCATGGCCAAGATGATCGTGTCAGTGTGGCTCCTCTCGGCCTCCATCACCCTCCCCCCTTTGTTCGGTTGGGCACAGAATGTCAACGACGGCAGAGTCTGTCTCATTAGCCAAGACTTCGGCTACACCGTCTACTCCACGGCAGTGGCGTTCTACATCCCCATGTCAGTGATGCTGATCATGTACTACAGGATCTTCCGAGCAGCCAAACTCAGTGCAGCTAAGCACACCATCACCGGCTTCCCCAGGATAGCGGAGCACCGGGTAGCCCTACGAGGCGGGAGAGGGGGTCACGCTGCCCAACGACCGTCAGAGTCTGGAGAAACTGGAAGTGTTGAGGGAACGGAGGCGGAGCAGGAGGAGGATGCTGAGGAAGAGAGCCTGGACTGTGTGGCGGCGGCATTGAAGCTCCAGCGGGAGGTGGAGGAGGAGTGCAGCAGCCGTGTTTCCCGCTTGCTTAAGAGTGGTGAGCACCACCAGCGCCGCAAGAGGAAAAACCAGTCTATCTTCAAGCGAGAGCAGAAAGCAGCAGCCACTCTAGGCATCGTCGTTGGTGCATTCACCTTCTGCTGGCTTCCCTTCTTCTTAGTGTCCACCGCCAGGCCGTTCATCTGTGGCGTGGAGTGCAGCTGTGTGCCGCTGTGGTTGGAAAGGACTCTGCTATGGCTTGGGTACGCTAACTCCCTCATCAATCCCTTCATTTACGCGTTTTTCAACCGCGATCTGAGGACCACCTACAGTAACCTCTTAAGGTGCCGCTACAGAAACATTAACCGCAAACTGTCAGCGGCTGGTATGCACGAGGCTCTAAAACTGGTAGAAAAACCAGAAGCTGATGTGTGAGACTGATGCTTTTTAAAGCTGCCAGACTGGATATTTTCCCAGTTATGTAAAACAACTGCTGAGGTAAGAAGGTGCACAGAAGAGGGAAGCCCACTGAAGGATGAGTTCCAGCTGTCTGAACAGTGGCCGCTGCAGACTCACTCTGGTGCAATGAAACCTGGTTGCTACCCGAATGAATGGTCGTGCGCACGTTCAAAAATTCTGGCTCAGATGCACTTTGACTTTGCACTCAGCTTTTGTGGGTGGGAACCCTCCAGCTCAGTGAGAAGTTCAAGGAGCTCGGCTGGAGCACCACACTACACTTTATCACAGTCATGATGTTTTCACAGCTTCCAAATGTCAAATATTTCGTCAAGTGGAACAGTTGTGATTAAAATCCTTGACGATATGTAAAAATTGTACGTAACATGTACGTATCAGTATACTTGCTGTCTTTTGGACAAACTGTTCTGATCTGTTGTACCTGATACACGTTTATATTTTCTGCTTGTTTGTCGGGTATCGTCGTGTTGAAAGAGCTCTGTTGAAAATCTATTTATTGATCAATCATTTTTGTGATGAGTAGCTCATTTATGAACAAAACAGAAATTTTAGGTGAAGAAATCTAGAACATGATGGTGCAATAGACAAGAAGCTGCAAATAAAATTTAAAAAAGTAGTATTCTGAATTCAGACACTTAGTGAATGTGACGGCAGTTTCCTGCACGGTCATGTCGGGTTTGATTCTATACAGATGACACTCCTTATGTTTCACGTTTAGCACAATGTGCAACACTTTGCATTTCTGGGGTTTTGCAAGGGGCATCAGGCTTGCTGGTTGGACCAAATTCAAGAAGTGAGTATCAAGTTAGTGTCCACTAAATCATGGTCTTTTGATTAACCAACTACGTCTGTGGTGTCAACTAGTTAGCTGTCACTTTAGCCACTTCGCACTTTAAGAGAACTTGATTTCTCAGCTCTGAATAAAAACCTTACAAAACAGAGCATAAATCATCTTATTTTAAAGACAATATGTCCTGTTTTACTGTTTTGGCTTAACTTGGAAGTGTACCACTGTAACACTGTGGCTGAAGGCTGCTTGCGAGGGCTAATTGAATTACGCCCGCTGGACTGCCTCTCGCTCTTTGGCGTTTACCTTTTTCAACAGCTGGGCGCTCTGAACAACCCTTCCACCCAAACACGTAGCCAACTGTGCTCCAACAACTGTCAGTTCTGCTGATCAATCTTCTAGGCCTAGACTTAGTCAAGCCGCAGGCGACTGGAATATACTTGTAGTTTGTCCAAGTGCTTGTTTCCATTTGCGTACACAACCAGCTGCATTGTGACGTTTTCTTGGAGTGGATACTCAGTTTAGAAAATACAGCCGGTTTGCTGGACCTGTTAAACGCTACACCAGTGCACCAGCTAGCACAGTTTGCAGTTGACCGCTCACTCACCTACTCTATCGCCTCTACAGGCCAATTGTTTATTGCATGCCACGTACGCATTGCATTTTTATTTTGAGGATGTGTATGACCGGTGAGCCAAAAAAATGCAGGATTTGCATGGCAGTCATGATGCCTACATGTTGTTACCTGCAATATATTCAGGCCCAAAGCCTGGGTGTAACCTGCCTAGAAACCCGTTTCAGCTCCAGCAGTTGTCGTTTCAGTAGTGAGGGGCGTGAACTGAGGTGGGCGTGTTCCAGCTGGCTTCCAGGCCTCTTCATTCTGCACATTTGCAGTATGGTAACGTGCAGTAAGATGAAAAAGAGGCTTCAAAAGCATTTTTTAGACAGCCTTTGAATAACATAATTTAAAAAAAAAATTAAGTCTATAGTTTTACATTACAGCCGAAACAGCTAATGAAAAAGGAAAAAGCTGACATCTGATTTATGCTTTTACATAGCAGCGTTACAGAACTTATGCTGTAGTTGCCATTAACCCTTGTTTGTCGTTGAGGGTGTGATTCTGTAATTACACTAGCAAACACTAGATGATGGTGCAGGTTCTTTTATGCAGGCCTGTAGCATTACTCACTGAGTTTTCTTTTGTTTACTTCATTTATGACCAAATTAAGCATATGCTATGTGAGTTGGAGCTGAAAAATTGTGTTGAGTAACAGTAATTTTTACTAGCATTTTTACATCAACCTGTCCAACTATTTGGTTTCACAGTGACAAAGAAGTAGCTCCTAGAAACACCTAGAAGGAAACACAATGCCACCAAGTGGACAACTCACTCAGTGAGAGAAGCATAGAATAAAAAGACCTGGACAAACTATTGGTGTCGTCACCCATCGGTTTTCTGAAAAATTCGTTTGAAACGCGCTTTTCATCACTCGATGCCATATTGGCAGAAACGGACCTCCCCCAACCCTGGTAATCCAAAAATGGGTAAATGTGCAGAACCAACAAGTCTGGCACCTGGTTGGAGCGTGCCTATCTAACCTCAGTCACCACAAGCTTGTTATTTTAGTTTGGTTTAGCTCATGTGTTTAGCTCATGTGCTAACTAGTGTTACCATCACTCTGATCAAAACTGTCCAGTCCTTCTTGTTTCTGACATTGTGAGCTGGATGTTCAGCTGCTGCCACGGCTAGCAGCCAACGAGCTAGACGCCATTCTTCAATTAGCCCCAGCAGATGGCTGATGACCTTTTCCAGGACCCTTCCAGGCCAACGGCAGTCATTGTGGTCTGTTACTTTAAACATTTAAACTTTGGAATACGAATGATCTGTTCTGGCTTTATTCCCGCTCGGAGATAAAGTCCAATAAAAACCGTAAGCGCTATGTAGCTAAAGTGATGACAGCTATCTTAACACTACAGTTTGTAATGTAGCCATGACCACTAAAGATATGCTACAAATTTTGCATGAATTTGTTGTTTAATATGATTATATCTAATGAGGTATACAAAACTTCACCTCCATACCATTTTCATGGGTATAAAATCTACCTATGGTTGGAACCAGACTAAAAATATGTTTATTTCTGCTGGAAAGTTGGACATTTTGACATGTAGATCAATGGAGATTGACTTGCCTTTGGAGACAACCCCTAGTGGTTGCTTAAGGAACTGCACATCCATGTTCACATAAGAGGAAACCAAATGTTGCCCCTTCTGTAGAAGCATACATCGTCTGCAAGCAGGAGCATCACCAGAGCATTCAAACTGGCCTGCTTATCTGTTGATTTTTCTTATTTCCGGTGAAACAGCTTGACATGTTATTTTTGTGCTTAGCAACTATTTGGGTTCTTACTGGAACTCAGAAGTGTCAGAAAATGGTATCACAGTTTTTAAGATTGTAAGAAAATGGTAAGAACCCAACTGCCTTGTTAGCTGCCTTGTTGTAGCACCCTGAAATGGGGATGCTACACCCCTCTGAAATGCATTGAAAAGGAATGCACACAAATAAAACAGAATAAAGCAGCAAATATTTTCATCTTAGAGCTGATACTTCACATCTTTGTTGTTTTTACACGGTAACCGACTTCTTTGAAAACCTGGTTTGAAATCTTAAGTAATTCTGCTATAATGTAAAATATTTTTGATGCCAACACTCACTACTTAATACTGAAATTTAAAAAGCATTTTTTAGACTCAGAGTCAAAAAGATGAGATTAATTGTGAGGAACAGTGTAGTGGCATAATAAAGAACGTTTGGACTAAAGCTAGAGTTACAGTAAATGAAATGAACATTGTTTGAATGTAAATTCAGAATGGTTTTAATAATTCAATCAAAGGCAGCTGTGAACAAATGAGTGTTTAACCTTTATTTAAAGGAACTGAGGGTTTCAGCATTTCTGCAGTTTTCTGCAAGTTTGTTCCAGATCTGTATAAAGCATAAAAACTGAATGCTGCTTCTCCCTGCTTGGTTCTGATTCTGGGGACACAGACCAGACCTTAACCAGAAGACCTGAGAGATCCGGATGGTTGATATGGCAACAACAAGAGTCTGATGTATTTTGGTCCATTCTCTGAGATACAGGGAGCCAGTGTAAGGACCTCAGAACTGGAGTGATGTGATCCACTTTCTGAGTTCTAGTGAGAACTCAGGCAGCAGAGTTCTGGATCAGCTGTAGTTGACTGACTTTTTAGGCAGACCTGTAAAAACACTGTTGCAGTAATTAATTTGACTGAAAATAAACATAAACATGGATGAGTTTTTCAAGGTTCTTTCAAGGTCTTTTGATTCTGGAGATGTTCTTCAGGTGACAGAAGGTCAACTTTGTAATTGTTTTAATGTTCAGCTCTGACACCCAGATTTCAGGTCGTTTGATTGATTTGAAGCTGTAATTTAGTAGTTGATTAATAATTGCATAATAATTCCAGGTGTCTGAACAGTTATAATTAAGACTTTTGTGTATATTTTGTGTATGCAGTAATTTACAGCAAAGGATGTGTTCAAATTTGGTGCTTACAAAAATGTGTAGTTATGACTTTTGATCAATATTTCCAGGATTTGGAATTTTACTTCCTCACCATCTGAAAAATTTGTCCTCCTTATTTTCATACACTGATTGCATGAAAGGGAGCATCACACAGACGTTAGGGACGGAAAACGTTCTTTTTGCTTAGGAAGTGTTAAGCACAGGTTTCATTCTCTTTTTAATCATTAATTAAAACTGTTAAGTGGAAGTGGGACAGAGCAAAATGAAATGTCAGATTTGATCACTGGAGAGAAATATTCTCCACAATTCAATTAAAAAAAGAATACAGAGATTTTTCTTTGACTTTTTTTCATTTCACCACGTACTGGGGATTGTTTTTGTTGACATCAGTGTAGGACATGTGGGCACCGATGCTCTTTGAAAAGCTTGTTGTTGTGGCTGTCTGTGGTCTGTGAAAATGCATGTGCCTCTGCAGTTATTCTTCAAAACATCTGAGCTGTACTTTCTCTGGGCTCGGTGCCATGATGGCCAGGCTCCACGTCCTGTCATAGAAGATATGGAGCATAGTTGCCATGTTTCCTAAATGAGCAATGAAATTCTCTGAGGTGGACAGTGCTGCACAAACACAACACTGAAACTAATCACAGAAGCCATGTGAGGCTTCTCAGTGTTTTCTGAGTAAACTACAGCATTATTATGATTAATTACCTCATTTTTGTGACTGGAGGCTAGAGAAAATAGCCTAAATAGTTATTCTAATTTCTTTCTTCTTCAATACACATAATTAGAATTAGCTGACTTTGATTAGTTGACTTTGACAGGACATTACTAATGGATGCAGAAGAAGATGAAAGATTAATGAGATAGATGTATGTTCTTAAGTTCCTGTGCACAAAATATTTGATTTTTGGGGTGCTGAAAACTCTTTCTTCAGGAGTTTTTTTTCATAGCTGGTACACCTTTACATCATAGAGGGCAGAATTCCTTATATGGTCATATTCACCAAGCAGCTCATGTTCACAGGACAAAGAGCTTCAGGAGTCCTTTTAAACGTGGATGTTTACAAGTGTCAAACAGATCTGCTTGTACTTCGTACAAAGCATTTTTTTAAATTTTGTTTCCAAAACAAGTCTTTGGTTGTGAGGGAAAGATGCCTGGAGTCAGTGTGCTTTTTTTTTTTTTTTTACAACACTTGATAGACAACTGTTTTATGAACAAGGCCAAGCCTGCAGTTGGATTTGCAGAACGACTAAAGCTAAAAGATGGTGCTATTCCAACACAAGCATCTCCAGAGTCTGAACCTCAAGACAACCTACAGTTTACTCGCGGTCTGTGTGGGTGTAATGAACATGGCTGGCAGGGGAGACTGGATACTCTCAGAGAAACAGTGTTGAGGCTATTACCAAGAAATGTTGAAAACAAAGAGTTTATAATGTGTTCATATGTTGAGATCCTAACTGCCAGCAGAAATTGTGCATGTTCATGAATCATCCGCTTATTAGAAAAGCCTCCAGGAATTTGACCAGTGTGCTGAACCTGCTTATTTTCAGAGAGCTTCTCCATCAGATTCTTGGCCTTTGTCACCCTGAAATAATGACAGGTTTTTGGATTTGTGCTGGCTTTGACGCTATTCTATCAGTACTTGATTAGAAGGGTGGATTAATACATAATAAAGATTTTTTTGCATGTAATTGATGAAAACAACAAGAAAACAAATAAGAAGACACAGACATAAGAAAAAAGTCTCACATCTGCTTAGGACAGAGAAATGGGAAGATGTGTTGATAAAAGTGGGATAAATTTGGCATGTGTTGTCTGTCACCTGTATTTTATCCTGAGACAGGAAAAGTGTGACCAAATTTTCCATCTCTGGAGGAAATTGAGTATCGTTGCCTTTAGCTGCACCTTCCTGGGTAAGGTGTGCTTGAGATGCCAGCAAACTGGCCGTCCTCACAGGTGACTGCTACAGATTCATTTTTCTTTTTCTTTTTTAATGTTTCACTCAAATTTTACTTGTTTTTTTTTTCAGCTTATGTGAGGAAGCTGATAATGAAATTCAACATATTTTCATGCTTTATGTCTTTCTGTATAAATCACTGTATACATCCTAAAACAATTACTTTCTTTTTAAAGTGTTGTTAATTTTACATTTAGTCTTTCCGTGATAAGTGATTATAGATCCCATGTTATACTTTTCCTGACTTTGAAAGATTCAAAATTGCCTTTAACTGTAAAATACCCAGTTTTCAGGCTGCCTCTGTCATTTTAAGAGCTGCATTTCTGGTTAATCAGTCAGAAAACGTTTTAACAGAGCAGGCAAAGTAAAGAACGGGACCCTGTGAACCTCAAGAGTAGATCAACCCGTGCGTCTGCCGTGCCCTGCCCGCTTTTACATGATTCAGTTCAGAAAGAAACATCCTCCAAAGTCTCTACAGCAGCGTGCCTGATTGGTTTACAAAGATAAACAATAAAAGCAGATTGAGTGGCGGCATTGGGAGGGAGAGCATGGTGCTCATCACAGGACACAGAAAAAAGAGGTTTTAGGCTGCAAGATCTAACAGAGCCAGAGTTCTTCAGCTGTAATCAGAGCTGTATCATGGTGCTTGATCAATATGATCAGGGATCAGAACTGCATGATGTGGGATCTTTATTAAATGATGATGACTCATCCTGAACTTGGGGGGATTATACTGGGTGTTCATCCACTGAGTCATTCCCTTGAAATTTGATTCCCTGATTGTTGATTGTCTGAAGAGCTTTAAAGAATGATGGATGGTAATTCATCTGGCACATCTCTTTTTTATTTTTAGTTTTTTTTAAGACAGCACACCTCCCTGACGTCCGTCCTTCCAGCAGATGGTGAGTATGATGTAAAAAATAACAATTTCACGGAGTGTGGAAATGCATCTGGAAGCTTGACTCTAAATGCACATTGTGATGATAATTTTTAAGTGATGGGAAGAAAAATGTAAAATGAGGGACCACTTTGGAGCTGATTCAAGCAGTCATCTTGAGGAACGTCTTATGCTCACTTTCACCCCGCTGGATGATTTATCCCAATTATTCTATTTTGTTTACTGGTCTATTTACAATAAGAGGTATTTCTCTCTAACAGGTCTTCTGCTGTTTCTTGTCCGCCAATCTCACCCTTGCTCTTAAACTCCAATTTCCTCCCCAGCTTCCACCTGTAGGCTCCAATTCTTGCAGGGGCTTTACATCACTATGTATCCCGATTAATTGGAGATGGTTTAAATCAAAGTTTAGATGGCAAAATTCAAGTGTTTTGGCATGAATTAAACATTTCAAACCTTCATTACAAGAGCCGAATGGCTGAACTGGGGATTGATCACTTTTACTATTTACTACTACTACTTTACTTTCACTATTGGTTTTGCAACATACATTTCAAGCTAATTTGAACCAAGCTTGATAAATGTTCCCATCAGTTTTTATTGTACAAATAGGTTTAATACAGTCTAATTAAACAAAGTGCAATTAAATCCAAACATAATCCAGTCAATTTCACCTTAATGCAATTCAGTTTTAAACTATACATATTCATAAAAACATCTGCATCAACCGGTTGGGAGAGTGAGAAAAGAAAAGACACCAACAACCACGAAGAGATGAGTGTGCAGACATTATGGAAGTGTCAAAAGCTTCTTAAGAAAAACAATAAGTAATTCTGCTTCAAAATTAGGAAAAAAAATAAATGTTAAACTGCCATTCAACCCAGATTTAAAGCATATAATCGTAGTTGAGGGCTGTCAAACAAAAAATGTGTCAGCCTTCCTCCCAGAAGGTCCTCAGTTTGAGTTACTCCATAAAACTGCACCACTCAAAAATGATTAAATGAACGGTTGTGCTTATCAAGTAAACCTTGTAGTCTTTTTATCACCTCTCAAGCGGTCGTCGTACCACAGGAAATGTACTTTGGGGAGAGTACCGTCACTTTTCTCCTTGAGTGTTGCTCTTTAAGCATCCTTGACAACAAAAAACGGTTCTTAAGGTCCAGTATTGCTTTTATGTGCTGTTAATTTACATGTGTATGACCTGGAAAAAAACAAACAAAAAAAAAACAAAAAAGCTACCACGCACAACAACCCACTCTACAAAAACCTCACACCAACCCACAGGACCCGAAGGATTTATTGCTAATGTCTCGATACGAAACATTTAGGAACACACTCAGATGTTGTTTGCACCTCTGATCAGAGCTGTTTTGGCAGAATAAGGAGAATCTACAATATTAGGCAAATGGCCATCATCTCATGGCTGATCAGTGTATATCATGAAAAAAAGAGACACATGACTGCATTTTCTACCTGATGAAAACAGCAGCTGGGCTTTATAATCTATAAAACGCAGTGAAAAAACTTTATGGGGCTATCTGTTTAGATGACATTTACCTTTGATCAGTCAGATTGTTTTTTCATATTACAAAAAGCATTATTCCCACATTTAGTTGGATTTTTGTCTAATTTTCGACAGTATGAACCCAAAATGTTTAATGGTTTGTCTCGTCAGCTGAATTTATTGATTATTATACATCCATGCTTGAATTTAAGACTTGTTACAAATTCCACAAAAAGTTTGGACAGGTCTGCAAACTATTGTAGAAAATAAAATTCAGAAAGATTGTGGCGATGATTTGGTACAAAAGTAGGATCCACAAAAAGCTGAGTTTTTGAGGGTCAAAGATAGGCAGAGGATCCCAACTTTTATCATAAAATATGTTCCTCAAAGAAAAACTGGAATGGAATTTAATATTTATCCTTTTACAGTGCAGAATCCCATTAAATAATTTACAGAAATTCTGGAGGAATTTTAGTGCCTAAAGAGTTAAGTTAAATTAACTTAACAACTCAACTCAACTTAATAAACCCACAATCTCTGATCCTTCAAACAGCACTGCTTCAAGAAATTTCATTTATAGTTATATTAATAATCACATGGGCAAGGCATTATTTTTAGAAACCTTGGTCATGAACCACATTTCACAGATTCAGTCAGAAATGCTCGGATGTCTTAAATCCTTATGACGTCCAGGCATTTTTCCAGGGTGAGGGATGAGTGTCCGGGCAAGACAATGTGAAACCGTATCCCGGACACATTTCATAGGCATGACTGAGGAAGTACGGGTACGGGTACGGGTACGGGTGCCAGCCTGCAGAATGTTGTAGAGTTTTTAAAATTAACGAGAACAATGACCCTCTTCCATACTAAAAAAAATCTTCAGAAAGAATGAAAACAAACATAAATGCTGAATGTCTTAACTTGTTGTTATCCTGTGCTGTGCTGTGATAAGAAAACATCAAGAAGTGGTAGATGATTTACCCGCCAAACCTTTTTTTGGAATGTGATGCAGGTCTGAAATTTAAAAATGGACAATGTACAAATAAGCAAATGAAATTAAGTTGACAAAAAAAAAAAAAAACACATGAAATATCCTGGGTTTATTTATGTTGTGTTGAGTATTTCCTGTCTTTACTTGTACTGATTTACGGTTGTACTTAACCCAGCCAAACATTTGTATATGGGGTTCATCTGAGGTGCAATTAGGTCAAAAGATTCAATTAAAAAAATACTTTATATCTTTCCTATTCTCATATTCACATCTTTGTATCAATCTTTCAGCTCACCTATGTCTCAAATGGGCCAAACACCTAAATATTGGCTGGGTTAAAAAAAATGGGTTTTCAGGGCTTTTCTTTTTTTATGAATAAGGTTTAGCAAGCTGAGTTGGATAACATTTATTATCAAATTTAAATCCCGTAACAAATCTATAAAAGATGCAATGAAGATTTACAACTGCGGCGTAGTAATGTGGGCTAAAGTACCTTACCACGAGTACTGTGGTGAGAAAACATCTACATTATGACAAAAAGTCTTTTGATTTATTCAAATGTAAACATGCTTTACAGTTTGCACACTTTTATTTGGGTGGTAAGTGCTGAGTAAATGTGTGAAGTGACATGACGTGCTCAAATGAATCATTAAAGGCACTTAAAGCATGAAAAGGTGTAATTCAGAGTGAGTCTCTGTCTCGCTGTTCAGAGCACCACAACTGCACGGAAATTAACCGAAAGAATATACTCCAACACACGAAGCCTGAACCTTTATATTTGTGCAGAGAAAAAGAAGTTTGTATTAGAGATCATCCAAATGTTAAAAGGAAGAACACAAACAATCTCATCTTCACCCTCTTGCAGCAATATTTTTTTTGGTTTGGCTAAAAATATAATCCTTTTAAACAAACAATAAAACAAAGAACTGCTTTGTGTGAAAAAAACAAACAAACTCTTGATCCTGAGCAGAGCATTTCTTTTTTTCAGTTGCCCGTGTGGTTGCCTTGCTTTTGATGGGCCAAAAATAAAACTGTTCGGGGTTGTTGCAAACCTGTCTAAAAATACAAGTACCTCGTGTTGAGCATGTTACAATATGGTTTCAGCATATTTCAAAGGAGGAGATGCTCATAGAGAGTGAAAGTGACAGAATAAAGAGGCTGGTGGTCTATTTAACAGCTCTGACCATGTTCTGTCATAGCGAACGTGACACATTTAACATTTACATTAATTACATGCCAGCCTGTTCTCAGACTTCTGCTCACATGACATCTGCCCCCTGTACTGGGGGCTCCGGTAGTCAAGGCGTCTGCAGGAATCTACAGACCCAAGGGAAAAGCCAGAATAACCCTGTAACTTAACTGGGTTTCTGTTCCTGTTCTTTTGTGTTATAATTTAATTCTGATTGAAGTATTGTTGGAGGGGGGGGGGGGGGGGGGGGGGGGGGGGGGGGGGCGGGGAATGGCGCACCATTAATGTGCAAAATAAAACTTTAAACATACCTTGAATGAAATGAAAACTAAAATACATATAAATACTGCAGCAATAATTACATACAATACAATAAATAAATGGCACATATAAATAGCTGTATACAATGAACAACAGAAAAAGTACATAAACCCCTTCATATATTGATGTGACAAACTTATATCTGATCTTCAGTTCAGTCACAATAACAGACAAACAAAATGTGCTTAAACACACAAGCTGTAATTTCTCATGTCTTCATTGAAGAAACCAATTAAAGTTTTACGGTGCAGTGGGAAAAACCAAACAACTTAGAGTTTACAAACCTGGCACAGATTGACAATCGCTGTTTTAATACTTTGCTAAACTCAGAAAACGCATCAATAAAAACCACATTATAGCATTCCTTATCTTTTCTTGTGTTAATTAGTGTCCAGTTTTTGAAGAAACAAATCTTTCCAGCTGGCAGCAGGGATGTGAATAAATCTCTCACAATGCTACACATTTACTCTTTAAATCCCTGAAAAGACAGCTTTCTTTCAGGAGACCAAAGAAATATCATTTTGAAAAGGAGATGCACAAAAATAATTAAACATATGGTTTTACCAAATCATGCAAAATTAAAGATTAAATTGTATGTGTACTTTTGTAGAGAAAGGGCATCAGAGTTCATTAGTGAAAAGAAAAACGGAGTTAGAGTTGGAGAAGACAAGTGAGCAGAATGATGATTAACTGCTCTGTATTCAAGACTTACTTTAGGTAATTAGGCGTCATATAGAAAAAGGAAGACAGTAAAAAGTTGTCAAAATGTCACAAACTTTAGAATTAATGCTAATCTGCCAAACCCTGCTGCAAAGTGCTGCTCCTGCGGATATAAACCCACACCCTGAGCAACCTCTTCCTCTTTCTTTTAATTACATACAGAAGGTCATTGGAACAGAAAACTGACATTTCTGTTGTTTTGGCAACTCAAAACTACACGTAGACAACAAAGCAGTTTCCCAAATTGTCAGAAAGAAAAGCTATAAATATAACAATCAATTTAACAAAAAGAGCAATAAATGACCACTATAACGAATAGCTGGATGTTGTTTGTTACGGATACTTTCTTTGCATGTTTCTACCTTTTCATTGTAGTTTTTGTGGATCTTGTGAGGATGTTATCATTTTTTTTGTGTTTTACTGTGATCACACCTTCAAACAAATAAAAGGAAGATGCTTTGAATACTGAGAAGTTTCCCACAACATCTGGGGCTTGACGTCTGCCTCCACAAACACCATTCACCACAACTTTTTCCCGTACACCTTAATTGGGAATTTTTACCTTTTTTTTTTTTAAATAAAAAAAAAGTACTTCAGACATGTGGCCTTTCCTTTAAAATTAGTTCACAAAAACTTGTGTGTGTGTGTGTTCGTGTTTGTCTGTGTGTGTGTGTGTGTGTGTGTGTGTGTGTGTGTTCGTGTTTGTCTGTGTGTGTGTGTGTGTGTGTGTGTGTGTGTGTGTGTGTGTGTGTGTGTGTGTGTGTGTGTGTGTGTGTAAGTGCGCCTCCAAATCTGAGGCCATGGTTCTCAGAGGAAGCAGGCTGGAATGCTGTCTGTATTTTGGGAGTGAGGTGCTGCCTGAAATGGAGCAGTTCAAGTATCTCGGGGCCTCGTTAACGAATAAGGGAAGAATGGAGAGGGAAATTGACAGGTGGGTCTGCAGTAACCCCGACTCTGAACCAGTCTGTTGCAGTGAAGTGAGAGCTGAGCTGGAACCCATCCAGTCTGCTGGTCGATCCATGTCACTAGACTCCCCTACGGTCATGAATGGCGAGTATTGAATGAAAGAATGACATTTTCTTTACAAGCAACTATAAGACTATAGGACTATAATTCTATCATTCATCTGTACCCACTTATTCCTATTCAGGGTCACAGGGATCTACTGGGGACTATCACAGGTCTCTTTGGGCAGTTGTACTACTTGGACACGTCGCCAGGGCCAGTTATAGACACAGTGAAGTTTAGAATCACTTGTTAAACTTACATTTATTTTTGGAGTGTAGGAGAAAGCTAGAGTACCCAAAGAAAACCCAGGCACAGATGGGGAGAACATCCAAACTCCAAGACATGCAAAACAGAAAGGCTGGTGCAGGGATTTGAACCAGGAACTTGCTTTGCTGTGAAGCAAGTCAGGGCGTTTCTATCTGCTTATGGTGAATTATGAGAGTAAGAATCAGGTCTGTGCATCTACAACTAAAATGATTTATTTTTATAAAAGGAATATAAAAGATTGTATGAACTAAAATCCTACAAAGTGACATTTACGATTCTGCCTTCGAGCATTTGTACAGTTTTAGTCATAAATTTACGCAAATCTTTATGCATTTGTCCCTTATATTCTTGGATGTGAACATCCGGATGGGTAAAGACAGAACAACCGCCCACAACAGAAGCAAATCTAACAAATAAAAACAAGAACTCCTGCAATTATGAGTTCAGTTTAGCAATCTGTTGTGATTGTGAGCTGTATTGATTTTTATGTCTTTATTAATCAGAATGAGCAGTGATTTATATCCGTCAATGACGCAGTTGGGTGTTTGACCCGTAGATTTTGTCACCCGAGGCAATGTACGTGAGAGGCCAGATATTGATTAAACCATCCCACGTTCATGTTTAGAAGTATAAAGATTGAATTCTGCTATATTTAAAGCAGAGCGAACAGCAGGGGAGGATCTGCAACTCAGAAACTCAAACCGCTGTTGTGTGCTTCTAAACAAAACCAAACAAAAAAATGGATGCAATGTTTTTAGTGCCTCATTTCCCTGACAAAGTTGGCTTTGTGGGTTATAAACTGAGACGTATGAAGACAAGGCGGTGGGTCATGTTTGGTGAGATAGAGAGGAGGAGCAAAAAAGAGCGAAGGAAGGGGAGGTGGAGAGAGAGAGAGCCAAAGATGGGAAGAGAAAGTGAGAAAGAGTCAAATGAAAAGAGGGGGAGGTACAGAAGGAAGGATGGAGGAGTATCAGGGAGACAAATGCTGGAAAAAAGGAAAGGAGGTTAAATCGTGCTGGAAGAGGAACTAAAAATGAATGGATACAATGAGGAAAAGAGGAGGCAAGCAGGAGAGCGGCTATCAACCTCATCTGAGACTGAGTCAGGGTTTGAGTGTTGTTAAACTGATGTGAGCCAACGAGACAAGTTAATATGATGAGTCAAAGACTTGCTGAATAAGATGAGTCAGGGTGTGAGGAGGCGGCACAAAATAGCAGTGATTTTATCTGGACCGTCCTCACAATGAGGAATGAGGAAACGCTTCGCTCGTGTACAGGAGGCGGCAGAAACTGACCCCACCCTGCCAATCAGGTGCCGGGTCCTGCTGTGGCGCAGATCGGCACCGGAGGGAGACGGGATTCAGCTGCAGTTGAGATGAAGGATGCACGTTATTAAAGTCAGATAAATAGATAAACAGATAAATGATGATTAACTGTTGCTGCATGAAAACTATATAAATATGTAACATACATACACACATACACACACAAATTATATATACTGGCTTGCTTATATGCGTGCGTGCGTGCGTGCGTGCGTGCGTGCGTGCGTGCGTGGGCATTTTGACACTGATAAGATAAAGTATGACATTTCAGCTGATATTTTATATCATTTTTCCCATGAATATGTCTTAACTTGTGCAACAGTATGTGTTTGTCATTTTTGCATCATTCCCATCCTCCGCTGTGGACAGGTCGGGACTCCGGGCAGGTCCGGACCAACATCCTCTTCTTCCTTAGCCAGGGACAGAATGTGGATTTTCTGCATTAAAACTGCCATCACAGAATATGTCTTAACTTAGCTTTGCCAAGGACCATGACACAGCCCCACACCATCACACAGCCTGGCACATGTGAAAGTATAAGATAATAAAACTTCTATTATGGTAAAGTTTTTAAATGTTATTTTTCTGTCCTGTAGAGCTTGATCACATACAAGCCATTGTCTTTGTGGTTATTTTAACCTTTGATAAATGATGACTTTTGATGGATTGTCATCTGAGACCTCCTTACTTTCCTTACTCAATTGCTCTGAAATAACTTTTTAAACTGTGTTAAGGATTTTTAATGCAAAAATTGATGTACATTAACAATTTTAAATTTCAGAATCACTACGACATATTGCATATTTACATTTTTTGCAAGTATTTTGCAAGTATTTTGCAAGTGTTTTTCTGATTTTGGATTGTACATTACATTTTAAATGAAACATCACCTGCTCCCTATTCAAAAGTTGGCACAATTTCCTGAAGTCTTAATTAGATTTTTGTTACATATTTTGTTACCTATGTTGTCGCTTCCTGTCTGGGGTCCTGGAGCTGTCAAAGCTGATGGAGATGCAGCCCGTAAGAACGATGTCTCCAGCTAATATCCGGTTAGAGGTCAACAGGATCTGCTGGCAGTCTTGCTTCTCGTCTTGGCCTCACAAGTCCAGCTCCTCCACATTCGTAAGGCAGTAGCCCCGCCTCCACGGAAATCCCAGTAAATGGTGCTCTGGATCGTGAAAAAAAGCCTTGTAAAACTTCAGAAAATGATGAAATGTCAGCGGTTGTTAGAGTCTCAGTCTTTTTACAAATTGGCCCCAAAACAGGAGCATCACATCAGGCAGCGTGGCTCCTCCTTATCATCCAGCTCGACACATAGCCATTACAGCAATCTCCTCATGACTTCTTGTAGGATGTTTGTGGCATGATATTTAAAAAGACATTTACTCAGTCATTACATTTTCTCTCCCAGTGTCTCTGAAGTGCACAGACACACACAAAAGCCCAAGACAGCAACAGTTTTGAATAATAAAAGATGGTGACATTTCATTTTTGTCCACTTTAGTATATCCATTATTAAATTTAGCATCATTTTTTAAAATTCTCTTTAAATCCACTACGTAGTGCACACATCTAACTTTTGATGCATTGCAAGGTCCTTTTGCGTCGCCTTCAAGGCTTTTCACGTGGTTAG